>CM060928.1:299525626-300775626 GCA_030765085.1 Allium cepa | reverse complement strand
AGTTCCAGATGTCTGGTAGGTGTTCCCAGACGTCTGGCCCTAGTATCTGGAAGTATATGTGTTTTCTCCCTTCTATTTTTAATTCCTGGGCCATTTCAGACGTCTAAAATTTTCAACCAGACGTCTGAATTTGATTTCAGACGTCTGGATTTTGTTTCAGACGTCTGGATTTAGTCTTTTCCTTTTCCAGACCCCTTTCCAGACGTCTGGATTTTTCAACCAGACGTCTGAAATTAATTTCAGACGTCTGAAATTTCCTGCTAGGCAAAAAAAAACAGCCTAGACCGAAAATGGCAAATCCAAACCAAAATGCGATCGAACGAGCGATGGATGCTAAGGATTTATGCCAATCGGCAACCCAACACTATAGGCTCTTCGATGCACCACCAAAAACATGTTCAAACATCAAAGATTGTATTTTTAAAGATTTGACTACAAAACACCAAAAATTGAAATATTCACCAAATCAATCCAAACCAAAAGCAAATGAACACAAATAAGTGTTAGGAATTCATACCTAACAACAAAGATAGATATAGACATAGATGTGAGATAAAAATCTCACCTTTGAACCCAAATCAATGAAGGAGACGCTTTAAAAACTAGCTAAGATCAATTCCTCTTCAATAACAACTCAAGAAGCTTCAATCTAAGCTTAAAAGAGAAACATTTCCTAAATTAGGTTTAGGAATTTTCTGAAATCAAAGAGAGAATGAGTTGGAGAAGAAGAAGAGAAGGCTTACCAATGGGTTCACTTGAGTTTGGAGCTAGAAGATGGATTTTCTAATGAAGACTAGGGCTTGGAGTTTTAATTTCCTCTTCCACTCCTCCACTATTATAAAAGCTTGAGTATTAGGAAATGAGGAATGATGTAATGAAGAGGAGAGAGGGTTGGGACTGAGTTAGTAAGTGGCTAATGGGTTTAGCCCAAACCAAAGCCCTAAGTGAAAAAGGTCAAAATTCTACTATCTCCAAACATATCGAAGTTTATACTCAAAAAGGTCGCAAATGTCATTTTGAACTCAATGGGGGTGGTCTCGAGTCTCAATTCGACTGTTTGCAAAAAGTAGCTTTTCGGACAAAAATCCGACGAACGATAAAATATTTAAATAAAATATTTAAATATAAAATTGATAAATATGCGGGTTGTTACAGGTTAAAACACTCACGTTTTGAATTTAAATTGAATTTAAATCCAGTTTAAACCCAAAATTTGAACAGTCTCAAAATCCGTCCAAATTAATGTCAAAATGCCTGAAAGTCCAAAATGAACCTAGCGGAGAAAACCGCGCGTGAAACGGGCCTCGTATACAAAAGTTATTGATATTAGAACGAATGGAAAAGAAATTAAAATACAATAAAAAAAAGAAAAAAACGTACTCAGAGCCACGTCACCTGCCTCGTTCCTAACCCAAGCCCTACGCATTGCCTGGAAACCGAGATAGTTGCCGACTCTCTCGCAAAATCACCGCCTCCAAACACGATTCGAGCAAAGATCAAACCCTAGCGTTGGCCTACCCTCATTCAGCAGACCACATCCCTGGCCTCCACGTCTCCTCCGCCTCAGCATCTCGCTCCACCGCCGTTAATTAAAGTCGGCCAAAAAGCCTCTATTTCAGGTGAATCTCAAACAATCGATGACAAACGAAAGGCAGATCCAGGAGCTGCTAGTCACTAGCTTCGCAACGGCACCATCCGATCGCCGATCGGAAGCAGATCCACCGTTGGATCAATCAAATTCCAATACGAACAGCCAGAAATGATTTGCGATTTCAGGACAAATGATGATTCAAAACGAAAAAGAATTGCAGATCTGATATGCATTCATCGAGGGCTTCGAATCCACATAAAATTTAATATGGTTTATGGAGTTTGAAATTTTCATTTGAATTTGATATTTAAATTGGATTTGGAATTTAGGGTTCTGACTAATACTGAAAGAGGAGAAGCAAATAGAATTGTACGTACAGAACAATGAACATAAGGAATAGGCTAGGGTTTATAATGATGTGTGTGTGTGTACGCAAAGCTGAATTTAGAGTGGATGGACACGATTGATATACGCGTTGAACGATAAAATGGCCCGAAAAGCCCGTTCTGACTCCGGAACAAAATTGCATCAACCCATATATCAAAATAGATGTTTTTGAATATTTTAAACGCAATGGAATAGATTTCTAGTCCAAATTCCATCGTATGAAGAAGTTATGCTAAAATCAAGTCATTCCAAATTGATTTCAAATGATTTCAATTAAATTGATTTCAAGGCATTTCGAGCCCGTACGATCAAACGACAAGCCCGATCGTTACGAAACTTGAAATCCTATAATAATACACCGTTACAGATCCGATGAAACTAGTTTCATCGAAATCCGATACAGTGGCCAAAATGGCTATTTTTCAGTTAATTAAATAAATAACTAATTAATTAATTAAATCACTTTTTCAATTTCAATTCCAAAATTAACAAATATTATCATTTTTTACTTCTTAGAGAATTACAAAAATTTAAACAAGTTCAGATGTAAATTTCAAAGTAATTCAATTTACCAAATACAGTGTTCACTTTTATTTTATTGCAATTAATCCAATTACTATAATTTAAATTTCAATAAGTAAATAAATCTCGATTTACATTCTTTAAATCAACCAATTGTCATATTATAAGTAGAATTAATATTATTTTTAATTACTTCCTTAATTTATACTAATATAGCATTGAATTGAGATTCATTGCAATTGATTACAAATTTTGATTCAATGGACTAAATAAATGATTAATTTATAATAATTGTAGCCACTAACTCTCATTCTCATTTATATAAGTTATCATTTCCAAACAATTATTACAGAACGTTGATTTTATTCAATTACTATTTATTTTTATTAATTCACTGTTTAATTCAATATTTACATTTTTTTTCTTATATTAGGTTCATTACCACATATTACTAGAGGGAATTAGGTTGAAGGAAAAACCTGAGAACACTTTTAGTCTGAAGGACAGAAGTTTTAAAATTTAGCCTGAAGGAAAAAAAATGATATATTCATATAGCATTACACATCCATAATGCTATATTCATATAGCATTACACATCTATAATGCTATATACAACACAATTTTATAAGTTTCTGCATACACAAACAAGCAGCTGTGCAATGCTACATGAATATAGCATTATGGATGTGCAATGCTATATGAATATATCATTTTTTGTCCTTCAGACTAAATTTTAAAACTTCTGTCCTTCAGACTAAAAGTGTTCTCAGGCTTTTCCTTTAGCCTAATTCCCTGATATTACTATTTATAATCAATTATAACCCTGCAATTGTTTCAATTAATTAGGATTGCATTGAATTAATTATTTATCAGCTTACATCAACATTCTTACATTACATTCCCGTTATAAATTCGTTAACGACTTACAAATTTTTATTTATTCTAGATTTAATTAGCAAAATCTTAATACTAACTAATTTTAAACATCGAACATTACGTGTCATTACACTCTTCCCCACTCAAAACTTTTCATCCCCGAAATGAAAAAGAAGGGAAAAGAAGAATTAAGAAATCATTATATCTTACTTAAAATATTAATAAACAACAAAATTAATTAATTTAAATAAAATATACCAATTTATAACCATTAAACCGTTTTATACTTAAACTAATAAAGTTTGGAAAATATTATCGAAAATTTTCTAAGTCCAAAATTTACGGAAAATTTCGGCAGAGTCTCCTTTGTACGGAGAGGCTTGAGAGAAAATATAATATCAAATATAACAATATACAACATATATTTTCCAAAATAATCTATATCCCAACACGAGAGAAACAATATAATAACGCTATAAAACCGTAATCCGAGAACGTACCTATTTGTCGGGAAATTAACGCTTAAATTATGAAACCAAAAGCAGTAGCAATTGCTTCCATAACCTGTAATTTCACTTATATAATCCAAAAGAGTTAATAATTATATAAAATGAAATATTTAAAGTTGTTTCAACCATAAACAAACAAATCAATACAAACAACAATCACTTGCAACAAGGCATAAAACCATCACATAAAATCAACACAAATCAATCATTCACTCATATCAAACAAAACAAATAGTCGTTCGGGTTCAAACTTTAAATTGCATAGAATGAAAATAACTACTTAGTGCACCATTTACCCAACAGTCTTAGATGAAACTAAATAGATTATTCATTCATCCAAACAATTTTAAAGTATCCTTGCCCAAACAACCATAACCAACAAACAACAATTTCAAACAATAAATTAAGTTCATCTTTTTATTAATTTCATCTTATAACATTTATTATCTCATTCCCTTTTTACTTATATAATGATTCATCCTTTAAATTTTCATTTACTTCTTACAAATTTTACTTTTATTCATTGATTCAATGTTTATTTCCTTTATTTTCATTTATTACTTGCAAATATTCGTTTTCATTTATTAATGCCATAATAGTTCCTCTTTATCGCATTATTTTTTATTCATTCATTCATTATTACGCAATTCCATTTATTAACATTCATTTATTTATAGTATTCAAATTTTACTTGCAACATTTCCCGCTACATTTTCTTTTAACATTTTAATTTTTTATAGTTGGTAAGTTATATATATGTTAAAGAATGCAATTGAAAATTATACAAGTTTATCCTATCTCTTTTAAATTAATTTGATGTTCAATAATCATATCTTTTGTTTTTATAGGTTACAAATTTCAACTTTCTGGAAATTTCATTTATAACCTATCATTTAATCTCTTATTTAAATTAAAGGTTCCAATTATTAATTAGTTAGATTCGATTTCACTACCATAATTGAAACTATTATTTAACGGAAACTTAAGAATTAAATACCGGGTTAAATTTCGAATCATTTTAAAATAATAAATAGATATATGCACTTACAACTTATATCCTATTATATTTAAAACAATTTAAAATTTTATATTTGTTTATCAAAATAAATCTGCAATAAAACTACTGCAGCGGTCTTCCCGCTTCAAAACTCGAAAATGAATGTCGTTGATACGTGCACTCATCACCGAAATTATTTTCCAACGATAGAGAGGGTAGTACAGGACTTATTTCTTCCCAAAATTCTTTAAAGCAATTCTTCTAAATCTTATTTGTAACAACCCTAGATTTTGAATATAATGTTAAATTTGACTTTATTTTATTTTGAAATTATTTTAAATTTATTTTTATTTCAAGGTTCATTTTTAAATATTTTTAAGGTGATGATAAAAAATTTCCAAAGTCTATTGAATTTATTTTCAATTTTTAAAGGCTGGTTTCCATTTTTTAGCTATTTTCTTAATTTAATTATATTTATTTAAAATTTATTTTTATTTTTTCATTCATTATTTTTTTTGTGTTTTATTTTATTTATATGCATTTTCATATGTATTTAAATATGCAAAAAGAATTTGGAAATATGAATGGTTTTTGACCTTTAATATGCTTTGCCTTTTCACATTCAATTTGCCTTTTCACACCAAACAACACATGCATTCAATTGCCATTCATATCACCTTTCTATTAGCCGATCTCTTCCGCTTTTCTCATGCACAAAATATTTTGTGAAACCCAAAAACATTCGGCCATCACCTGAAGAAAAATTTTGGTAAAATTTTCATTCTTTTTTCTATTTTTCCTAATTTTTGTATGAATTCTTGCATTGCTTTAACGCTATATTGTTCGTCCTTCCTTCTCCATCACCATAGACGCCTCCACCACCACCACAACCAGCTGCCACCTCCTCCAGTCCACTTCCCATCCATAGTCGTGCAACACTCCATTACCAAACTCCACCAAAAATTGTTTTATTCCTTGGAAACTTCATAGCTGAGCCACCCTTTGCTTCACCACTCCACCACATCACTTTGGCCGACCATTGCATCACCACCACCAGCCACTTGCTGACGAGAGACCCCTGCCACATCACCTTCTGACCCTATCAGGCCTGGTCGGGCTTGTTCATGCTTGTGGCCGAACCATTGTTCCATTGGAAAACCACTTTTGTTGCATTGTGTTGAAAATTCATGCACACACCACTTATACTCCTTCATATTTATGTATGGCCGACCTATATGAACCCAAACCTGATCCAAATCCACAACTTGGCCGTGTAATTCCAACCTATGGCCGAGCATGGGGTTGTCGAATGCAAGTGCAAGAGTTTTGGTTTTGTGTTATGCATGTATTTCTGCTTGTTTAATAATATTTTGGTTTGAAAATTCATGTTGTATATTTTGTTTTGTTTACTATGTGACAAAACAAATAACTTTGGCTCTTCCATACTCGAATCATAGTCGTGCTTTCGTGCCTTTGTGGATCTCTATTTTGTGTATTTGGTTGTTATCTCCAGCTTGTAGAGGTGAGTAATTCTCACCAGACAATTTAAACTTATATAACCAGTACACTGATGACATTTGAATCTGCAAATCATATCATCATGCTATAACTGTTTATGCTATGATCATATGATGTTCACCCGTGCTTGTACACCTGTTATATCGTATGTTACTGTTTATTATGCTATTCTGTTTATTTATATCAGTTTATCACACTGCAAATTCCCTATAAATTAGAATCACTATGGGTTGAAATGATACATACGCAAACGGACTTTAGAATAGGGAAAAATCGTTATGGGCTGAAATGATAGGCCTAAACGATTTTTAATTATTTCATTTACTTGGCACCGCGGGTTTGAAATGATAGAACCCGAGTTTTCTTTGTAAATTACGAATTGAAATGATATAACATCTGTATCACTTGACTTAGGTTAGAAAATTTTATACAGACCCGTGGTTAAAATATATTTTTCTTAAATTTTTAAAAGTATTTTTAAAAAAAATGTAAATTGATGATATTTTGATTTAAAATGAACTTAAATTGATTTTTATAAAGTGTTAATGGTTTTTGTATAAATTAAAAAGGTTACATAAATGAATACTTAAGTTGAATTTTGAAATATAACTTGAATTGGAAATTTGTGAATTTTGTTTAAAAATGAATTTTAAGTTAAGTAATAAAATAAAAAAATAAGTTATATTTGAAAATTTAAACTTAAATGTTAAGTTAAAAAAATTAATTATAAAGAATTGAAAACTTAATGCTTGAATTATATAAGTAAATTATTATTAAATATTGATTTTTGAATGAATATTTCACTTTATAGAATCATAAATATAAGCGTATTTAAATGATTGTTTTAAAAGTGAAAATATATGATTTTATAAGTTAAAAATGATTTAAATAATAATTCAATTATTTATGAAATTAGATTGAATATTTGGAATTTAATTAACAGCATTCTTGAAATGCTATTATTTCTAATGTAAAGGATATTACAGCATTTTGTAAATGCTGTAGTTGATATAAATGAACTAAATGGCTATGATGAACTAAGAGCTATTACGGCAATTTGTAAGTGTTGTAGTTGCATTTAACATAGGTTTTATTTGAACTAAAGTAAGCCTATTACAGCATTTTTAATGTTGTCTTTTGTTAATTGAACTATTTTAAAACATAACTTTCCGTAGCATTTCCTAAGTGCCGCGAAAGTTGAATTTTCATTTTTTTTTAATAAATTTTAGTGAATGAATGAACTTTGAAAAGATTAAATTTTGAAAATTTAATATTTAATTATTAAATATAATAACTTTATTTTAATGATTTAAATGAAGTAATTCGATTTAAAATATAAACTATTTGGAAATGTGAGTTGAAACGATATTTTAAATTTAAATAAAACGAATATGGTTTGAAAAGATATGATATTTTGATATTTTAGAATGGATTTGAAATGATATTGAATTGTTGAAATGATTTTTGATTTTTGAAAAATAAATACCATTTTTAAATTATAACCACGGGTTATAATAACGATTGGCTGTTAAAGAGACCGGGATCGAATATGGGAATACTCTCTGTCGATACCGAAAACCATTTTAACAATTGTGTACACGGTGGAGATTCCAGAATGAAGTAGGATGGGGGCAACGTTCTTGAGGTACATTACGTGGACTTGACTCCTGTGAGTTAGCTTAAGGTGGCTAAAACAAGAGCGATCGACGGGCCAAGTGAGGTCATTCCTCCAATCGGACACACTTCTTCGATACCATTCTATTACTTTTTTGATTGATTGGGCGCACCCCTTTGATTTTTGGGAGTGTGGCTCGAGGTGGGCGATAGTGGATGCCACGCGTTGCCACCAGCCCGGAAGCGTAATTGGTATATCTATCCTGGCATTGCCTTGTGTGCCTTGTCACCTACCATACCGAGCCTTTACTACGAGTTTGTTTTTCTTCCGTAGCCCATGGAGTATTTAGGGTAGTCTCCCAATCTAGAGATATACTGATACTGGATGGACTACTGGGACTATTATATGTTAAGGGGAATATTGGGTCACTCCTTAACGCTATTTTAAAGTTTATTTTACTGTAGACATTATTATAATAGCGCAATATTACTATATAGTAAATAGTTTAACGGATCCTTAGAGGATGGGCGGTCTCAGGTATCCTTTAAGTTACTTGTACTTTATTACAGTTTACTTGAGTTGTTTTAAATTATATAAGTATATATGTCCTGACTCGAGTGTTTTGTGTTTTGCTTTACGCTCGGGTCAGCTTGAGTATTCACAGCTTTGGTTTTCTTTCTGGAGCTAGTTTTTGCTGAAGATTCTGCCTATCTATATTTATATTTATTTCAGTTTCAGCTCTTCTAGTTTATCTCATGTATTAATGAACTTCTATATATTTGGATTTCTATTATGTTGTTTCAGATTGATATTATGTATTTTTTTGAGACTTTGTTATAGTAGCTTCATGAACTACTATGGTGTTTTATATTCCACTGCGAGTTATTCTGATTGTTCTGTGTCTGTTTTTTTGTGTATTTGATTTTATTACTCCAAATTTATTTACAATCTGTTATTTTACATCATTCAAGACCGACATGTGTGGATTATTGTCGATTTGAATGGTACAAAATAGAGGGTCGTCACATTTGATATCAGAGCTTTGGCTTTAGGCAAACCATTGCCTGCGGAGCAAAACTCATTAGAGATAGGGTAGAAATATCCTAGAATGAGTGAAATCAATATCAGAATCATATCTTTGTGAGAGAACATATTTTCAAAGTATAAAATGATTTTTCAAAATGTTTCCAAAAGATTTTCAAAGATTATTTTAATAAAAAAGTTTCTTGTTTCAAAGGATTTTCAAATGTTTTCTAACTTCCTTTCTTTCGTATCTACCTTGTTAGATTTTTCTTTCATTAGTATATTCATCCAAGTGAATTTATCTTATCTTATCATTGTCATCTCTATATCTTTTCCTAAATTCATTCTTGATATTTTTGAGAATAATTCGAGGAAATGCCAGAGGTCGAGGTCATGGTATTGCGCCATCTCCTCAGGCTGTTGCTCCTGTTAGATTAACTGTTCTCTGTAAGGAATTCGCTCAACTTGGTGGAATCCCATTCACCGGTTCAGAGAGCATCATTGAGGCTTAACAGTGGTTGTGGAGTCTAGAGAGGATATTTACTGGTCTCGAGATTACTGATGCCTAGAAGCGTCAGTTAGCAGCTTGGCAGTTGAATGATTCTGCTCTAGATTGGTGGGAGTCCGTTACGGCTAACACCATCGAAGCTAATATTACTTGGGAGAAGTTTAGGTATCCTTTGTGTTATCTTGAATTTTGTTCCTATTTTTCCTTTTCTTTTGAATCTATCTTAATTTTGTTTCTATATCTCTTTTCCAAGGAGGCTTTTGTGGAAAAATATATGCCCGAAGCTGGGAAATCTCAGCTTTATCGTGAATTTATAGATCTTAAGCAGGGTAGCATTTCTTTTGCTGAGTATGAGAGAAAGTTCAATGAACTTTCCAAGTTCGGTCCTAGCCTGATTGATACTCCTCTCAAGAAGAATGGAAATTCATTGCTGGTGCTCGTCCAAATTACTATAGTCGTCTCATTTCTCATGTTCACGACACTTTCACTCAGCTTATGGATATGGCTATCCATTATGAGAACCCTACATCTAAGGGTCCTGCTGCTTCTACTGCTCAGTCTTCCTCTGCTAATTCCAAAGATTGTAAGCCTAATTATCATCAGTAGAAGAAGAATTTGCAAAAGCGTCCTGGTTTGGGATCTTCATCATCTGCTCCTTCTCAGAGGCAACCAATTGATCTTTCCTCTATCACTTGCTTTAGATATGATCAGAAGGGACACTATGCCAATAGCTGTCCTACATTAGCTGGTGCTGCTCTTCCTCCACCTGCCCATTTGGCTAGGCGTGATCTCTGCCATATCTATCTCCAGCCTTGTCATTTTAGGAAGGATGCCCTACCCAGGAGAAGGGTACGCCTTCTGGTATATTTTCAATCACTTCTGCCTCATCTCCAGTTCCTCCACCTGCTCCTAGTGATGACCAAGGTACTCTCCAGGGCTCATTTACTTTATTTCATCATCTGGTTCATGTGTTGTTTAATACTGGAGCTTCCCATAGTTTTATTTCTGCTGATATGTGTGATAAGTTTGAGCATCTCCTTTCTTCTGGATATGCATCTATTCCTTTATGTGTTTCTAATCCTATCGGAGGTCCTGCGAACCTCAATAGGATTTGTAGAGGAGTGAAACTCTTCCACTTTGGTTATCGTTTCTCTGGTGATTTCTATGTTTTGGGTTTCGATGCTTTTGACCTATTGCTTGGCCAAGATTGGCTAAGGAATCATGATGCCTATATTTCTTGCAAATCCAGAATTGTCACTCTTGTCGGAGATAAGGGTGATTCTTTGATTATTTAGTGTTGTATGCCTTAGGATTTTGCTGGTAGTTTTGTTTATTCTTTGGATTCTTCTCCTAGTGATCTTGATTCGACTCCTGTGGTTAGACTATATCCTGATGTATTTGGTGAAGTCATGTCTTTACCTCCGAAGTGGGAAACTGATTTTCGGATTGATCTTATTCTTGGTGCTCGACCTATAGTTCTTCCTCTTAGAAGAATGGCACCCCGCGAGAAGGTTGAGTTAAGGAAACAAAATGGGGACTTAGCTTCCAAAGGTCTGATTAGGCCTAGTTTTTCTGAATGGGGAATAGCGGTGGTTTTTGTCACCAAGTCCAATGGTTCTCTATGGATGTATGTTGATTATAGGGAGCTGAACAAGCTCACTATGAAAAACAGATATCCAATGCCTCTTATCAATTATATGTTTGATCAACTTTATGGTGCCACTTCTCTTAGCTTGATCATGCCACAGGTTTTCATCAGCTTAGGGTTGCTGAGGATAGCATTCCCAAGACTGCTTTCCGCACTGAGTATGAATGGTTAGTCATGCCTTTTGGTTTGACTAATGCTCCTGCTTTCTTTGTTGATTTGATGAATCATGTCTTTCGTGATGTGCTTAATAAATTTGTTCTAGGCTTTGTTGATGATATCCTTGTCTTCTCTAAGACCAAGGAAGAGCATGAGTCGCATTTGAAATCTGTTTTGGAGACTCTCCGAAATCATCAATTGAAGGCTAAATTTTCTAAATGCCATTTTTGAAAGGATGATGTCCGATATCTTGGGCATATTGTTTCTAGTAATGGAGTTTCTATTGATCCAGTCAAGATCGCTGCGAACAATGAAAGTCTTTCTTTCTTCTGTTTTCTTTATCATTTAATAATCTTTTCTTTCCTATTATCCTTATTTTTCCCTATTCTGATGCAGGATTGGGAAACTCTAAAGACTCCATCTGATATTCATAGTTTTCTCGGCCTCGCCGGTTACTACCGGAGATTCATTGAGAATTTTGCTTGGATTGCTTCACCTCTCACAGCTTTGACTCGTAAGAATGCATAGTTTATCTGGAGTGATCAGTGTAAGGCTGCATTCAATGAGTTAAAGAGCAAGCTAACTTCTGCACTAGTTCTTACCGTTCCGAATGGAATTGAGGGATTGAGGTATACACTGATGCTAGTCATGAGGTTTTGGGTGCTATTCTCATGTAGGATGGTAAGGTCATTACCTATGCCAGCCGTCAGTTGAAAACCCACGAGGAAAATTATGCTGCTCATGATTTAGAGGTTCTTGCTGTTGTCTTTGCTTTGAAGCTTTGGAGGCATCATCTTCTAGGAACTAAGTTTGAGCTTTTCATCGATCATCAGTCTCTGAGATATATCTTTACCCAGAAAGATTTGAATCGGAGGCAAGTTCGTTGGCTTGAGTTTTTGCTTCTTACGACCTCGATATTAGCTATACTCCTGGTAAAGCTAATGTTGTGGCCGATGCTTTGAGTCGAAAGAAGGCTTTGTTGTGTCAGCTTTTTGTTTCTTCTTCTCCCCTTATGGATCGTATTATGGCTAAGCAGGATGAGGATGATATGCTTAGATTGATAAAGGAGAGTGTTCGTAGTAGGGTTGGAGGTAGTGGTAGGAGTGGAGCTCAGATCGATGATAGTGGGATTTTGAGGATTAATAGCAGGATTTGTGTCCCGAATGTTGATGGTTTGAGGCAGGTGTTGCTTCAGGAGAATCATCGATCCAGACTTTCTATTCATCCTGGTGTGTCGAAGATGTATCAAGATATGAAGAGGCTTTATTCATGGAGGGGATGAAGAGGGATATCTCTATCTTTGTTAGTCAGTGTGCGACTTGTTAGCAAGTCAAAGCTGATCACCAGAAGACCCCCGGTTTGTTGCAGCCCCTTGAGATTCCCAATTGGAAGTGGGAACAGATTTCCATGGATTTCATCGATGGTTTACCGAGGACTCGGAGGGGTAATGAGAGTATTTGGGTTATTGTGGATAGACTGACCAAGTCTGCTCATTTAATTTCAGTCAAGTCTACTCGTTCTGCTTCTAGCTTATCTGAGATCTACAAGAGAGAGATCGTTCGTCTCCATGGTGTTCCTCTCTGTATTGTTTGTGATCGTGATCCTATCTTTACCAGTCAGTTTTGGAAAGCTTTTTAGGAATCTCTGGGTACTCATTTGAATCTGAGCACTTCTTACCATCCACAAACCGACGGTCAAACGGAAAGAGTGAATCAGATTCTCGAGGATCTTCATTGTGCTTGTGTGCTTGATTATTGAGGATCTTGGGAAGATCATCTCTATCTTATCGAATTCACCTACAATAATTGCTATCAGGTATAATCTTATCTTCTATTTTAACCTATTCTTAATCTTTTTGTCTCTCATTCCATCTTTACATTCAGGCCAGTCTCAAAATGTCTCTGTTTGGTGCTCTATACGGATGGCTTTGTAGATCCCCATCTTGTTGGATTGCATCTGGTAATCGTTTGGTTCTTGGTCCTGATATGATTTTTGAAGCTTCTGAGAGAGTTGATGAGATTTAGAAGAGGTTGAGAGCTGCTCAAGATAGGTAGAAGAAGTATGCTGATAAGCGTAGGCAGAATTTGAATTTTCTATTGGTGATCAAGTTTTCCTTAAGGTTTCTCCCTTGAGGAATGTCATTCACTTTGGTCGTAGAGGGAAGCTTTTTCCTAGGTTCATTGGTCCTTTCCGCATTGTGGAAAGAGTTGGTTCTTTGGCTTATCATCTGGATTTGCCCGATAAGCTTTCTGGAGTGCATGATTTGTTCCATGTCTCGCATCTTCGCCGATGTCTTCATGATCCATCTCTTATTGTCCAGCCTTCTGCTCTTCATAGTTTGGATATTGAGCCTAATCCGACTGTCCAGAGGAAGCCACTTCGTATTGTCGACAGAGGTACGAAGTAGCTCAGAAGGAAATCTGTTATTCTGGTCAAAGTACAGTGGAGTACTGACGATCGAGATTGTACCTGGGAGATAGAGGAGAGCACTCGTGCTTCGAATCCGAAATTATTGGTTCAGGTACTATTTTGTTTTTATATCTTGTTTGTCTTTATTTTTCCTTGTCGTTCTTTTCGAGGACGAAAATATTTGAGTGGGGGAGAGTGTAACAACCCTAGAATTTGAATATAATTTTAAATTTGACTTTATTTTATTTTGAAATTATTTGAAATTTATTTTTATTTCAAGATTTCATTTTCAAATATTTTTAAGGTGATGATAAAAATTTTCCAAAGTTTATTGAATTTATTTTCAATTTTTAAAGCCTAGTTTCCAATTTTTAGCTATTTTCTTAGTTTAATTATATTTATTTAATTTTTTTTTTCATTCATTATTTTTTATATGGATTTTCATATGCATTTAAAAATGGAAAAAGAATTTGGAAATATGAAGGGTTTTTTACCTTTAATATGCTTTGCCTTTTCACATTCAATTTGCCTTTCCACACCAAACAACACATGCATTCAATTGCCATTCATATCACCTTTCTTCAAGCCGATCACTTCCACTTTTCTCACGCATAAAATATTTTATCAAACCCAAAAACATTCGGCCATTACCTGAAGACAAATTTTGGTAAAATTTTCATTCTTTTTTTTCCTCTTTTTCCATGTTTTTGTATGAATTCTTGCATTGCTTCAACTCTATATTGTTCGACCTTCCTCCTCCATCACTATAGCTGCCTCTACCACCACCACAACCAGTGCCACCTCCTCTAGTCCACTGCCCATCCATAGCCGTGCACCACTCCATTGCCAAACTCCACCAAAAATTGTTTATTCCTTGGAAAGTTCATAGCCGAGCCACCCTTTGCTTCACCACCCCACCACATCACTTTGGCCGACCCTTGCATCATCACCATCAGCCACTTACTGACCTGAGACCCCAGCCACATCACATCCTGACCCTACCAGGCCTGGCCGTGCTTGTTCATGCTTGTGGCCGAACCATTATTGCATTGGAAAACTACTTTTGTTGCCTTGTGTTAAAAATTCATGCACACACCACTTATACTCCTTCATATCTAAGGTTTATCGCTAAACCAAAGCTCTGATACTAGATGTAACGTCCCGCCTTTTTGTATGCTTTAAATCGATGATAAACCACACATGTCAAACTTAAACCATACAGAAGGGCAGATTGTTATGGGGTAAATAAGAAAAAGCAGAGAAAGAAAAGAACAAAACAGAATGTTGCAGCGGAACGATAAAATATAATAATCAAATATACAGTTCATGAAGCTGTTTTACAAAATATTCGTTTATACTTATACAATACATATTAGAATTACACATACCAGAGAATAATAAATAATGTAGCGAAGTACATGATGCGGTGAATAATATAATAAATAATAGTGATATAATCTTCGTGTTCGTCCTCCAGAAATAAAGTCTTCGTATCCTGAAATGCTCAGACTAACCCGAGCGAATTGAAAGGACAAAACACTCGAGCCAGAACTAAAAGATCTTATGTAAGTTAAATCAACTATAAATAATATAAGTCGAATGGCTTCAGAGATGTTTACGAGATTTGACATCTCCTATCCAGTGTCGAACGTGAGTGCATTAAATTAAGAGATGCTTGGGGTTCACATCTCCTAAGGATCCATTAAACTATTTACTATGTAATAATGTCTATAGTAAAATAAACTTACTTTTAAATAGCGTCAAGGAGTTACCCAATCTCACCATTAACACAATAACAGTCCCAGTAGTCTATCCAATATCAGCGCATCTCCAGATCGGGAGACTACCCTAAATACTCCGTGGGCTATAGGAGAAAACCAAACTCGTACAAGGCGCGCTAGGGTAGGTGACACGGCACAACGAGGCAATGCCAGGGTAGATATACCAAAAATGCTTCCTGGTCGGTGGTAACGCGTAGCGCGCAACTACCACCCACCTCGACCCACACCCCCAAATCAAAATATCAAAAGTGGCCACCGAATCAATCCAAAAGTCTAAGTATAATATCGAAGGTATGTGTCTGATAAAAGGTGCTACCTTCTTAGCCCGTCGATCGCTCCTGTTTTCGTCACCTTATGCGAACTCACGGGAGTCGGGTCCACGTATATACCTCAAAGGAACGCCGCCACCATCCTACTTCATTTTGGAATCTCCACCGCGTACACGGTTGTTAAAGTGGTTTTTGGAGTTGGCAGAGAGTATGGCAACTTCCGATCTCGGTCTCTTCAACAACCAACATTATTATAACACCGCGGTCTTTTCAAAATAGTTATACTTCAAAACCAGAATACAATAGCCATTTCAAAACTACATATAATGCAATATGATTTTCACTTCAACCCAAATCAATATGATAACATTTTATTTATTTCAAATATATCCCTTTTCCAAAATCATACCACTTTCAAATTTATACACTTCGAAACCAAACATTTGAAATTATAATACTTTTAAAACATAATACTTTAAAATTCATAACTTCGAAACATTTCAATTTCGATATATTTCAAGGCTTTAAATATTCCAAAATTTCAAAACTAATACTTTGAAAATTCAATATATATCAAATTCAATTACTATTAGTTAGATTTGAAATGTTACTCAATAAATCCAATATCATTTATGTAAAACTTTTAAACTTCAAATAACCGGATATTCATCAATTTATTTAACTTGATATATTCATTTAAATCAACTTGATATTCATTTAAATCACTCTAAATCAAAATCTAGTAATAAAATCATATCCTTTTAAATCTCAATTTTATTTAAATTTCAAATCAAATTATTCGAATATAATTCTTAAATAATTTAATTCAAATCAATTTCATATTTATCTTCCAACCTTAATTTTATTTAAGTCATTATAAACTCTATATACAATATAATTTAACAGATACTTAACCATATTATATAAAACAATCAAGCTTTATTATCTAGCTTATTTTATATTTCAAAACAAATTTACACATAGCTAAAATCAATAATAAAATAACATTTATATAACATCTGAAATCAATATTTATATAACCCATATATCTCTTTACAAAACGATAAAAATCATTTCAAAATATTTTTATATATAGACCGCGGTGTCTGTATAAAATTTCTATCCTATGGTCAAGTGATATGGATATTTATCACTTCAATGCGTAATTTAAAACATAAATACGGTTATATATCATTTCAAACCGCAATCCCGAATGAAATAAAATTCATAACAACTTGCAGTTTATAACAATACAAAATACAACATCTTTTAATCCAATATCAATCATCAAACATTTATCACAACCATCATCAATTCATCAATAACATCAATATAAAACAGATAATAAATAACAGGCATTTACTGGCAGTTTATATTCAATAAAAATTAAATAACAATTTAAATCGCGGTTATATGCAACAATAAATTAAACAACAATTTAACTGGCAGTTTATATGGGATAATAAATTAAATAACAATTTAATTCAATAATTCAATTCAACTGAGATGATGATAAAATATGCCAAACAGTCATAAATAAATTTCTAATCACATCATAAACCAATTTAACAAACAGAAGAAATTTTACAAGTTGTGAGTGGGTTAAAACACTCACTTTTTGAATTTAAATTGAATTAAATCCAATTTAGGCCCAAAATTTGAACGGTCTCAGAATCCGTCAAAATCAGCATCAAAATATCCAAAATTCCAATACGAACCTAGCGGAAAAAACCGCGCATGAAACAGACCTCGTATACAAAAGTTATTGATATTAGAATGAATGAAAAAGAAATTAAAATAAAATTAAGAAAGAACAAAACATACTCAGAGCCACATCACCTGCCTCATTCCTAACCCAAGCCCTATGCATCGCCTAGAAACAAAGATAGCCACCGATTCTCTCGAAAAATTGCCGCCTCCACGGACGATTCGAGCAAGATCAAACCCTAGCGCTAGCCTACCCTCACTCAGCCGACCAAATCCCTTGCCTCCACGTCTCCTCTGCCTCAGCATCTCGCTCCGCCACTGTTAGCTGAAGTCGGCTAGACAACCTCTGTTTCAGGTGAATCTCAAACAATCGACGACAAACGAAAGGCAGATCCAGGAGCTGCTAGTCACTAGCTTCGCAACGGCACTATCCGATCGCCGATCGGAAGCAAATCCACCGTTGGATCAATCAAATTCCAATACTAACGGCCAGAAATGATTTGCGATTTTAGGACAAAAGATGATTCGAAACCAAAAATGAATTGTAGATCTGAGATGCGTTCATCGAATGCTTCGAATCCATATAAAATTTGATATGATTTGTGGAGTTTGAAATTTTGATTTGAATTTGATATCGAAATTGGATTTAGAATTTAGGGTTCTGACTGCCATTGAAAGAGGAGAAGCAAATAGAATTGTACGTATAAAACAATGAATATAATAAATAGACTTGGGTTTTTAACGATGTATATATATGAAAAGCTGAATTTAGAGTGGATGGACACGATTGATATACGCGTTGAACGATAAAATGTCCCGAAAAGCCCGTTCTGACTCCGAAACGAAAATGGGTCAACCCATATATCAAATATATGTTTTTGAATATTTTAAATGCAAAGGAACATGTTTCAAGTCCAATTTCCATCGTATGAAGAAGTTATGCTAAAATCAAGTTATTCCAAATTGATTTCAATTGATTTGAATTAAATAGATTTCAAGGCGTTTCGAGCCCGTACAATCAAACGACAAGCCCGATCGCTACGAAACTTGAAATCCTATAATAATTCACCGTTACGGATCCGATGAAACTAGTGTCATCGAAATCCGAGTTAGTAGCCAAAATGGCTATTTTTCAGTTAATTAAATAAACTAAAAATTAATTAATTGAATCAGTTTTTCAATTTCAATTCCAAAATTAACAAATCTTATCATTTTTCACTTCTTAGACAATTATAAAAATTTAAAAAAGTTTATATGTAAATTTCAAAATAATTCAATTTACCAAATACAGTGTTCACTTTTATTTTATTACAATTAATCCAATTATTATAATTTAAATTTCAATAAGTAAATAAATCTCGATTTACATTCTTTAAATCAACCAATTGTCATATTATAAATTGATTTAATATTATTTCCAATTACTTCCTTAATTTATACTAATATAACATAGAATTAAGATTCATTGCAATTGATTACAAATTTTGATTCAATGGACTAAATAAATGATTACTTTGTAATAATTGTAGGCACTAACTCTCAATCTCATTTATATAAGTTATCATTTCCAAACAATTACTACATAACATTAATTTTATTCAAGTACTATTTATTATTATTAATTCATTGTTTAATTCAATATTTACATTTTTTTTATTATATTAGATTCATTACCAAATATTACTATTTACAATCAATTATAACCCTGCAATTGTTTCAATTAATTAGGATTGCATTGAATTAATTATTTATTAGCTTACATCAACATTCTTACATTTCAATCCCGTTATAAATTCATTAACGAATTACAAATTTTTTTTTATTCTGGATTTAACTACCAAAATCTTATTAAATTCACAAATTTTAAACATCGAACATTACGGGTCGTTACAATTAATGATTTAATTATCATAAATCGTATTTAACTTTAAAATTAACTTACTAATTGAATCGTTAAAATTTAGAATTCAAATAAAAAATCAAACTAAACAAATTTTAAACATATATTTTAACATTTAAATCTTTTAAAACTTGTTCTTAAAACATTTTACTTGGAAACAAACCTATTTTCAATTATACTTACTATAAACTTGATTTAAAAACTCATCGAACTTCAACTAAAATTTGGAAACAGATTAATTTTAAAAATAAAGACAATTTAAACATGATTAAGATTGAAATTAGGAAACTTGTTTAAATTTTAGAAAATTAAAAACTGCTTTTAACCCAACTTCCCAGACCCAAGTAGAACCACCAAAAACCCCGAGACACTCTCGAGAACTCATGCTACCATCATACTTCGAGTCAAACATCATATTTCACTAGTTTGACCCCGAGTATTCTCCACCTCCCTCAAATTTCGACATCACCAGACATTTAATGATATCGCATGCACGTGCACCAATGACCAGACCACTTTCGATCAACCTCGCAACCACCGACACATCTTCAACGATCACCTCAACCCCATCGACTACCCAGATCGACGATTTAATCAAGGAAACGAGATTGAGTCTTTCATCCCCAGCCTGGAACCCAACCATCATCAGGAAAGCACCTCGCTACAATGCCTCCGACCTCCGGCCACCATGCCTTCACGTCCTGAGCCTTGCCACTCACCCACGAACCTATCCCCCTCGGTGTGATTGATCACGACGCACCACAGTCGACAAATTTCCATGATTTCACCGTCAAACCAAAACTGAAGCTTAGCCCTATTTTATTAATGTTCAACCACCACGTTCATCTATAAAGCATCCTTCCATTTTTCCCACCCAGCAAACTCCCTGCTACCACTAGCCTTGACCCCGATGACGATGAACTCTCCGATCATCGGAATTTGATGATAATAAGGATTTCGTTTAACTCAAGAATTCAAACAATTTTCAAAACTAAAAATCTTGATTTTATTATCAAAATTCATATTTCTTTATTGCAAATCAAGTTGTAACATCAAAAGTCGAAATTATGATCATTGATTTTTGACTTAAAAATGATTTTTACTGTTATATCTAATTTTTCCAGAGTATTACTAATATTTTTGCTTAAAAACTATTTTTAAAATTTAAATTACAATGTTTCAAACATTTCCTCTTTAGATATCAGAGCCTAATTTTGATTGTGTTGGGATGATATGCATTTTTGAATAGGTTTATCAACCCTGTCAAAAAAACAAAGGCATGTTTGCCTAGAACCAACATGCATACCATATTTACAAATGCACAGACATATTTTCAATCCATACAAACATTATCAAAGCATCACACCAAGCATAAGTAGACAAGATGTAACGACCCGCAAATTCGTACCCCTTGAGTCAACACTATTCTCCATCAATCAACTCAAGATGTACGGAAATACGAACCATTTGGGTTAAAGAAGAAGAGGCAGAAGAAGAAAAAAGAAAACAATATCAGAATCTGACCATCGCAGTGGAATAAAATATAATAGATTATCACAGATCTTTACACCAAAAACAAATACTATTTCTGTTTATACATACATCATCAGAGTACATCATTAGAGTTCAACAACATCAACAACATACAACTGGACAATAACCGTAACATGTCTATACAATCTAAATACACAGTGGAATATTTAAACAAATACGAAAGTATGTATCGTCATCCAACTCCACAGCATCATTTCTAGTCATCTATAATACTCGGTCTAACTCGAGCACTATAGTTAAATAACACCCGAGTCAGTCTAGAAAACCAGCGTGAGAAATCACACTCAAATTGATTATTAAAGTTTAAAAAATCCTTTGGAAATAAAAGCATCTCATAAGACCACACCACAAATAAACATGCCGGGTTTTTACCTTACGGTAGCTAAAACACTTTTTGTTAAAATCCTCTGATATTATAATAGGGTCTATATACAAATACTTATTAAAATAGCCGAAATTGTTACATTATTAAATTCCAGCTACTAGCCACAAAGTGGGTAATACAAACAAAACTCGTACAAGGTGCGTAGGGAGAATGGATTTCCAACTAATGACTAGGCACTGGGGTACCAGCTGTCACGGTACGTGGCCTAGATAACCGTACCGAGGATCACTCCCGACCCCCTGCAACACAAGATCGGGACTACCCCTTACTGGATAATCCCAAGTAAGATCACCCCACGGTTGGGATCGGCAACCGCACCACTAAGCCGAAATAAAAGGGACATCTAGACAGGGATGACCTTACCCTGAAATGGGTGCTACCCACCTAGCCTTGCTGCATAACCCCTGATTTTCAGTCATTCCCGGTTGATGAGGCTTGAGGCTAAGCGTTACCTTTTAGAACGTTTCACTTAGAATGCTCATCGTCCACCTGACGATGTTCTGAAAGCATTCATCCATACAAGTCCGTCCCGGGTTCGAACGGAACCGAAGGCACTATTTGTAGCGACCCGACTTTCTATCACTAGAAAGACGCATCACTATTTAAGAAAGAAAGGGATCGAAGAAGAAAAGAAAGAAAAGAAAGAGAAGAAAGAACAACACATCAGAATCTCACAGCGGAACGAATGAAATATAATATACAACATATACATAGTATCATATACATCAGAGTTCACAACTTTACATCTCAATTTAGACATTTATAACACTTCTGTCTAATATACAATACAAGAACAACTATACGGAATAACACACAACGGACTCTAACTATATACCTACACGCTAAAGCCTCATGCTCTAAAGCTCCTCCAGAATTCGTCAAGGATAACCTGAATCACTTGACTACCCATACATAGTATGAGTACCCAAGAGTTTAATAAAACATAAAATAAACATTTGGGTCAGATAGGGGTCTGGTGTGAGTAAATGGTTAAAGTTGCTTAACTTGAGAAAATCTTTTGGAAAGAAAAGGTATCACGTAAGACTTTCCACACATAAAAATGGAAAAGTTTTTACCTTACGCTAACCAAAATATTTGATAGGAAATCCAGTGATATTATAATAGTGTCTAGGGTTTTCAAGTAAATATGAAATAGCCGAAATTGTTACATCTATTAAATTCCATCTACTGGCCACAAAAGTGGGTAACACAAACAAAACCTTAGGGTCTCGTAGGAAGAATGGGTTTCCAACAATGGCAGGGCTACTGGGGTACCGCCCGTCACAGTACGCGGCCTAGATCACCGTACTGAGGAGCCACCCTAACTCCCCTGCAACACAAGGCCGGGACCATTCCGTACTACACAGTCTCGAACAAGACCACCCCGCAGTTGGCTGCAGACCAACTGCCCACAAAGCCGAAATAAAAAGGGACATCTAGATAGGGATGAATCTCGTCCTACTTGGGCATGACCCACTTAACCTTGCTGCACCTCCCCTGTTTTATCCATTCTCGGTTGATGAGGCTTGAGGCTGCGATTACCTTTGTAGGACACATTTATCTTAGAATGCTCATCGTCCACCTGACGATGTTCTGAAAGCATTCAATCCATACAAGATCCCGGTCTCACCGAATCCAAACGCCACTTTAATGTCCAAGTTGTACTTAAAGGATTTAAACAATAGATATTCAGAAATATCACATAACATAAATGGATGGTTCACATTACACAGATAGATAATTCACTATTATCTCATACATCCATATATATCACAAAGCAGCATATATATCACATTCACATCATCACATATCAACCAATGACATACAATATCATCCAATATCATTATCTCATCCAATGATACTTATCAACCAATCATTAAACATCCATACACAAGGTTGATCCAACTTAATTAATTTAATTCATCCTTAATTAAATTAATTCTTACTTAAACACTTGGATTATCATCAATCCATCTTACCATTCATTAATTAATTTCAAATTAATTAACTAACATTACTTAATTATCCACTTTGAATTAATCATCCTTGTTTAGTTAGTACTTAATTATTTTAAGTAATTATTTCTTAATCACAATTTAATTAATCATACTGATTAATTACTTCTTATTATACCAAGTAATTATCTCTCAGTTACTCTTTAATTAATCATCCTTGATTAATTATTATTGAATTGTCTCAATAATTATTCCTTAATTATCCTTTAATTAATCACACTTGATTAATTACCTTTAATTAATCATACTTGATTAATTATTTATAATTAATCATATTTAGTTAACTATTTTTAATTACATTTACTTGATTAATTACTTTTAATTAATCATATTTAATTAACTACTCTTAATTAACCACCTTTGATTAATTACTTTTTAATTACATTTAGTAATTAAACTTAATTATAAATTAATTATTCTTAAATTATTAATTAACAATTAATTAATTATTTCCATTAATTAATGATTACTTCATTAATTAAATTTCTTCCTTAATTAATTATTTTAACAAGTAATGAATCACTTAAGTAATTACTCTTAATCCTTTTATTAATTAACCATTAATTAAATAATTTATACTTTTAATTAATTAATTTATTAATTATTTAATTAATAACTCAAGTGATTAATCCCTAATCACATCCACTAAATTACTTTTATAAAATAATTATCTTTTACTTAATTACCTCCTGTAATTAAGCACTTAATTACATAATTACTTCATCAAGTAATTATATTAAATTAACCCATAAGTGATTATCTTAATTAATCACAAATTAATTACTTAATTAATTATTTAACTTAAATATTTAAATTAAATTAAATAAGTCTTAATTAAGAATCCTATTATCTAAATTAAATCATTTATATTAGCCAAAACACTTTAATAATTAATCATAATTGAAGTATTTCAATTACATTCATATATTTTAAATTAAATCAAGTTCGAAATTACTTAAGAAAATCTTCATTATAATTGATTTCCAATTATAAATCATTACACTTTATTTAAAATAAAATATAACATTTTTAGAAACCAATTTATAATTTAAACACATTTTAAATTAAACTTTTGAATCTTTTAAAACTTTTCCAAAATTATTTAATAAAGTTTAATACAAACTTCATTTCAAAATCCACTTATCTTATTTTAGAACTTCCATAATTATATATATAAACATGTTTAACTTGAAACGAATTATTATTATTATTATTTTTAAATGAAAATTTGTTAATCCTGCTTTAAACCTGAATCATTTACAAATTGTTTACAAATATCAGAGTTTCTTTGTTTAAACCTTTTAAAAAAAAACTTTACAGTTAAATTTTACAACCCTTAAAACTGTTGAACTCAAATCAAAATCCTGCTCAACAAACCCGAGCAACACACTGCAATAACTCGCGTCAACCCCGAGTCACCCCTCAACTTCATATGCTTCGAGCCACAACAGCAGTTACACGAAGTCGTCTCCGAGCTCCCCTCATCTCTCCCAACCCAGATTCACAACCGTGCACGTTAACGTGCACGTCGCCGCTGCTCAACGGCGAACCTCATGCTGGCCTTTACCAAGTCACAAACGACCTCGACAACAACTCGCACAACCCAGCAAACCAAATTCGATCGAGCTCCAAAATATGATTGTCGAACCCAACTGTTCGAAACCTTCATCACCCAAAAACCACCCTTCCACGGCCATCCAAGCCTCGAACCAACCCACGACCTCCACCGTAACTTCACCACAACCCCCAGAACCTACGACATGAGTGCGGTCTACTCCGGTAGCCTCACGACGTCGTGAAGCCACGATGAACATGTCGACAATATACAGGGTATAAAACCCTATTTCCATGATTTTCGGTCAACACAATCACTAGTAAAATTCCAAGGCAATTTTCTGGTGAACATCGTCACCCCCTCTACCTTCAAGTTCAACTACGACGCCCAGATCGCCGTTGATCGCCGCCATTCGACCAAATTGTCCAAAGCTGAAAAACTCCAAATCCACACTAAAAACTAATCTAAAAATCATGATACGTTCATTAAAAATCATGATTTCCAGTATGTAATCCAGTTATAAAATCGAAACTTAAATTTGAATTCAAAAATTTTTGACCCAAATTGAACTTTATTGTAAATTCACAATTCCTGAGCCAAAAACTCTCTCTAAAATCCTGTAAATATTTTTAAGTGATAGGCTACTTGTTTACAATCAACTTTTATTTACACATCAAAGGCCAATACAAATTCAATATGGGATTATTGTTTTTATTGTTAAATTGAAGCATGTTACTTTACACAGAGCATATGTTTAACTTCTCAGGCAAATCACATATTCAAAATTTAAACATGCATTCAAATTTAAATCAAAATAATTCATCAACATCATGATGTTCTATACAAGATCAAGATGAGATTTAAAATCAAGAACTGTTTTTAAAATTCCTTTTTACTCACCATATTAAGCAGAAGACAGAAACTGTTTTTAGGCTTGAAGTTTCACTGCATTTTGAAATTTCTGCATGATGATTTTATTTCTTGTTGATTCCAGATTCTTGAATAAATTTGCATGTTGAAAACAATCTGTTGCCGATGAATCAAATTTTGCATGCTGAACTTGAAGATTTAAATCTCCAGATTTCTTCTTTGTTCCAGATTTTTTTCTTTTTTACAGTTTTCTTCAACTTTCTTTTATCTTGGTTTTAGATCTGTATTCATTTTTTATCTTTGTTTTGATTTGCATTCATTTTGTGTTTGCATTGAAGATGAAGAAAAAAAATTAGCTGAAAATTAAAACTCTTCCTTAATCATATTTTTGTTTTTAGATTTTAAAATAAATGACACTTGTATTCTATGATGCATTAGCTAACTTACACCTATGCATGTTGATTTACAAATGTCCTTATGATTAAATTAATGTCTTACAAGTGTCTTAGTGCCTAATTAATATTTTTATATGTTATTTTCTAATGTTTTATTAATGGTTTAAATGTTATTTCCTTTTTAATAATTCATTTAAGCTATACACAAATGTATTTATGTAATATTATGTACTTATCTTTTAATAAATATGCAAAAGTGAATTCATGTTAACAATTATAAATTATTTATGATTTTGATTTAATTTTAATGGTATTATATATTTATAAACTTAAGAAATTAATTTTATCTCTTTATATAAAAAATTTAAAACTATTTTATCTTATGTTAAAATTAAAATGAAAGACTATTAAAACAAATGAAACTTTAATTTAAATCTTATTTAAAACCAAAGCTTAAAGTATATGTTTAAAATAAATAAGAAATTAACTTTGTTATTAAAATTTAAATCTCAAATATTATTTTCAAAAACATTAAATCAAATTAACATTTCAAATTACAAATCATATATTTATTAAAGTTTGCAAATACTTATTAAATTCAAATTAATAAAATTCCTATTTCAAATATATATACAAATATATATACATATTTCAAATGGAAAAACATTTTAACGTTAAATTTGAAAATTACTATATTAATTTTAAAACACAAACCAAATCATAGTGTGTGTGTGTGTGTGTGTGTGTATTCATATATATTACAATTTGAGTATATAGCTTTTATTACTTAAAACTTCCTACTTACAAGATATATCAATATATATTATAAATAGAAAATATTCTGATTAACTTTTGGAAAAATAAATTTTATGAATTTTAAATTGCCAAAATAAATATTTCCAAATTAAATTATTATAAATTTTCAAAAGAATTAAACTTTCCAAATTTATACTGTTAAGAAAATTGTTGATAAATATTAACAAATTATTATTATCAACCTTTTAAAATAATTTTAACTTGTCAATTTATAATGTAAAATGATCAAATCAATTTAATTATTATCAAAGATTATTAAATTGATATTGCTCAAAATTTCGGGTCGTCACACTATTCCTACTACATCCATTTTGGAATTATCCTCAGGATTAGTAGCGACTAGCCCTTGCACTTCACTGCTCCATCTTCGACTCGAACACGTTTTCCATGAAAACGTACAAACCGGATCGAAGTGGTTTTCGAGAAATTAATTCCAATCCCAGTCTCTTCGAAACGAACAGCGTATTGTCCAATATTGATAGTCGGTTATTTAACTATCAATTAACATTCACAACATCCATCATCATAAATAATTTCACCAAATTATTTATTGACCTTAAAATATCTTCACAAGATATACTCTATTTTCAACCCTTTGAAAACAATTTCAACCCATACTTTTCTCATAAGATAAATTTTCCAACCATTTATTTCCGTTGAAAACACCAAGTACAAAGCTTTAGATTTAAAAATAATTTAAAACTATTTATTATAAAATATCCTTTAAATTCGTTAAAATAAAAATTGCTTTAATAATTTACTAAAAATATATACTACAGGAATATTTGAAAATTATGTTACTTAATAAATATAAAACTAGATTTTCTCCTCTAAAACAAAATACCAAGTCACATTTAAATAATTATGATAATAGATTTGAAAAATACTTACTTTAGAATTTAAATATTTAGAAATAATAAATTTTCTAAAACATGTTTTTTAAAACAACACTAAAGCCTTTAACTTATATTTAAAAATTTACTTTGAAAACGTACTTGGCTATCCAGGGAAATACACTTTTCTTCACATCCTTTAAAAAATAAATTGATGTTTATTTTTAAACAAATTTTCTCATTCATTTAATAACTTTCCATTGTGAATTTGTTCCTCCAAATATCCATTGATATATATTACTTTGCTTTTATAAACCAGTTCATAAATTTCAAAGTCCCACTTCTCCTTTAAAATTCCGATTCCATACACTTAGATCAATTTCCAAATTGATTCCTAATTTTCTCCATTTGAAATAAATTCCTTTACTTACTCAATTCATTTCAAAACCCATTACTTATGGACTTTATTATTATTTTTGTTTTGGTTTTAAAATCTTTTAACTGAAACATACCAATTTCAGATTTTTCAAATTCCTTCTTTATTATTTTTAATAATTTAAATCTCAAATTTAAACTGAATGATTTATTCTTTTAAATAATAACACTGAAGTTTAAAATTCATCGTCTTCTTGTTTATTCAAAATCCCCTTTGCATATACGGAATTTATTTATTAGAATTTTAAAACCACTATTATTCTTATCCAGTTCATTCTTAAATTTATTTAAATTCTTTATAATTATTTCATTTACAAACTCTCTTCTTTTATTTTCTTTTCAAAAATCCAATTCTATATATTTAGATAACTCAGTGTACCGAAATATATTCAAGCAAACCATAGTATTCAATATTCCAATATAATTTATCATAGATTATCAAATGATCACAACAGAGAATATTAAATAATTTAAATAAATGTTGAGGAATCTAGTTGGATCCCTCCAACCTGTTTCGCTGCATCCACAGACATTAGCACAATATAATAATACCAATTCCACTTCAAGGTGGAATATCACGGTATATGGGTTTTAAATAAATTATCATCCGCTATTATGCGGCGCATAGGGTCTCATCCGCTATATAATGCGGGAAAGCAATCATTCCATGATGTATTATATACTATAGTATAGCACATCAAAAATAATTCAATCATTCAATCAATTATTTAAATTTAACTATTAAATTTAAATAACCCAAATGAGTGAGATTAACTCACCTTTGATTTTTGTTTGTTTTGCAATCCAATCCAAACCAGCTTGTTTCCTTTAGGATTTCAGACCTTGTATAACATTATACGGTTCGTTAACATTCGAAATAAGTCGAACCATCAATTACCATTTTAAAAATTTTAATTAGCTAATAATTTAGTTTAAACTAGTTTCCCTTTAATAAATTTATCCTCAAACTACAAAATTTTAAATTTAACTAGTAAGTGAAAATATTCATATATTTATTTTTACTTTATTGTTATAAAATTTCTTCCTTCTATGTATTTTTGTAAGGCATCATTAAAAATAGAAATCTGATAAAAATTCCATCTTACTGCTAATTAATTTTATTACCTATATGTATATAGATATATAAACATTATTAAAATAACTATGTATACATATACCAGCTATTTTTAATAACTAAATAATTAAACAAGTTAACAAATTAGTCTTCCTAATATATTATTTTAGAGTGTGGCTATCAATTTCTTTCTTTATGAACTACACATTTAAATATTTATAAAATAGTCTATATAGATTTCCAAAAAAACTAATTTATCTAAACTCTCCAATGCTTTCTAAAATTTTTATTATCATATATAATTTTTTTTCTAAAACCTTTAATCTGTTTCCTATTTCTATTTGTGTATGTTAAAATTAAACAGCAAGACAAACATGTATATTTTATTTCCTTCTTAAATTAAACTAAATATGAAATGCTATATCTATGAATTTAAATAAATCTATGCATAAATATAAATCCTATACCTTACAGGAAAAATGCGAGCCAGGCTTCGAACCTTCAACTGTCGAACTGCCAAACCTACGTCCCTTCCCTGAATGAACCACATCAACATGAAAGTGTATAGGACCGTATAATATGGATAAAAGTAACACAGAGTATAAATAGTGCGGAATATAAAAGTAGTATAGTAAAATGACACCAGAGATTTTATACTGGTTCGGAGCACCGTCCTACGTCCAGTCCCAGACTCCTTCAAAAATTTAACTAACAACAATCATCACTTAATCCAGAGGAATAGGTACACACAATCTGAGCAGCAAAAAGACACCTGAGCAGCAGAACATGATTTTCGCCTCAGCAGTAGAAGAGGACTTCACTAATATAAAGAATATCTGACACTATATGTTCTTGATAACACTAATTTGTCTCTGATAGCACAAGCCTCCTATAATCAAATCCTCAAGTAAATATGAAATGTATGTGAAGATATAAAAAGAAGGTAATGCTAAGAATCGAAGATTAAGAAAATTATTTGTAGATTCAAAGCGGTAGAAAGTATGTTCACTGTTTGAATGCAAAGATTATAGCACAAGAAGAGTATTAGATAGTTAGAATGAAAATCGGTAAGTATGAAGTGTTTGGGAGTATCTATATATAGTAGTTGAAGAGTTACTGCCATTGGTGAAGGGTTCTGATGAAAAGAAGCAACTATTTCCGTTCAGAGAAGGGTTACATCCTTTCGGAGAAGAAGATGTCTTTTCAATATGCTAGTTGGTCTCAGGTCAGTCGAGTGGTCGTTCTTGGTCAGTCCACTGACTATGCAATATATTTAAAAAATAAACAGTGCATATCATATATGTATACAGTCAGTCGACTGGTTGGGTTTGGTCAGTCGAATGGCTGTGACATTTTTATAAGTATGCTTATGTTTTGATTTTTGATGTGACATATGAAGTGCGGACTACTTGAGGATAGATTTTAACATAATTCTAAGACTCAATCATACATACTAGACAGCGAAAGCATAGATGAAAAGTCTTTGATGATTTAGCCATAGTTCGTTTTCTTTTTGTCGTGAATTCTCCTTTTCTTGCTTTGTCATGAATCAAAAACTAGTGATTCAACATTCTCCTCCTTTTTGATTGATGACAAACCTCTATATATTAAAGAATCCTAGAGAACAAATATAAAATTCTCCCCCTGAATATATGATGCTTCTTGTACCTGCATAAAGATGATTAGGACAATCCTTCTCTCCCTTTGTCATCGACAAAAAGGAGAGACAACAAACAAAATATAGATGTAAAGTGCAGAGATAAATATCAAAGAGAGACTATTTAGTACAAGTATCAACAGATAAATAAGTTGCAAGATTCAATATGTTTAAATTGACAATAAAATTTTTAGACAAGCAAATAATTCATACCCAACTCACTCACCAAAAGATGTACTCATCAAGATCCCAATTGTATTCTCCCTCTGGTGCGGGCTCCTTTCCTGGTCTAGAAGCTCCTTGAGCACCACTACCTGTACCACTAGTGTCACTACTAGTATGCTCTTTGGAAGTTGACCATGTAAATCGAGGTGTGGGGCGTTTTCCTTGAGCAATAGATGTTGCAGCAGTTGAGAAAGAACAAGATAATGCATCCCATAATGTAGAAAAGAAACCTTTGATTTTATCGAGTTTCTTATCCATTTTCTTGAGTATAGAATCCAAAATAAGTTGATTGCGGGAGCGAATTTCGATGGATTCATGGGTGCTAGAGGAAGTAGCTAAGCGAATATCGCCTTCTTCTTGTTGCGCGACCGGTTCTCGAATTGTAGGACCTCCAGATTGTTGTTGTTGAGCCTGTTAATGCTTCCAATCTTCAAATGAAGTAAAAGGTGGCGGTCGTGTAGGTAGCTTCATAAGGCTTATGGTCCGTATATTTATCATTCGGACAGTTGAAAATTCGGAATCCGGTTGACGAACACCCGCATCTAGAACTAGTCGCATAATATATTCTCCAAAATATATAACATGCATATTCCCATGGTTAAAGGTGAGAAATTCATCCATTATACGACACAACCAATTAACTCATATATTTCCCCAAATGGCATAAAGTGCTTTGAAATTTTTCGGATAAATTAGTTCATATGATCCGGTTCGGGGAAAAATAGAGCGCATAAGCAGCTTGTGTAGAACTCTTGCTTTAGGACGAAGGAGTTTAGAACACAATTCAATCATGTCGTCACCCATGAACATATGACTTATTCTATCTCTTTTCCTTGGATTGCATTCGACATCATTTAAATCTATTCCTTCATTAGGAGATTGGAGTATATGTGCCATTCTATCAAGGGAAAAGAGAACTTGTTGTCCACATACTAAACTCCACACACAATTATTTGGATTTGATGGTTGTTGGTGACCAAGATTTAAATTGGCGAAGAAGAGTTTTACCATAAGATGATTGATATTGTGGAGGTTTGCATTGTAGTCAAGGAGTGATTCTAAGCCATATCTTCGCATCAATTCTTGAAGAGAGTAGGCACCAAAATCAGAATAAACCATAAAAGAGCCTTTAAAAATCCTAGAGTTCTTCATCTTCTCCCACCTTCAATTGTAGTTGCATCATATGGCTAATGAGCAATGTGAGTGTCAACAAAGGATGAGGAGCCTTGTTTTGAGCGTTTAGATTTAGGAAGGGCCATTAATTTGAAGATTTTTGAGAAATTTCTGAAAGAAAAATGAGGGCTAGGGTTTTGGAGGCTGTAAAAACGAAGAGGGTAAAGTGAATAGAGGATGAAAAAAAGCAGAATTGAAGTCTTTTTGTACAGCCAGTCGACTGGTCGGGGTGGGTCATTCGACTGGTTGCTAACCCGAGATTTTTTTACTCTACAATCAGTTGACTGACCCATATGAACCAGTCAACTGGTTGATATCCCGAGAGTTTGTTCACCCTGTAAACAGTCGACTGGTTTGAAATATCAGTCGACTGACTGTAGATAAAGAATGCAGTGAAGCTTAAAAAATTGTTTAGTCAAATAATATTAAAAAACAAACATATACAAAAAGAAAATCCAAGTAAACATAGAACAATAGAGCAAAAGACATGATTATTTAGGGGGTTTTGGAGAGGATTCATGTGGTTCAACCTTGGTGTTCTCAACATAAGGTTGTTGCAAAGGAGACCAATAATTTTGGCGTTCCCATGAGTTTGGAGATGCCGGAGGTTGAGGTGGAGTTCGTTCCCATTTATTCCAGCCGGATGAATTTGACTGACGAGATGTTGAAGGTTGTACAACGTCATGCTTAGATGATTTTCTACAAAATTTAACGGCAATTGATTCTATAAGGCTAAGACGATCGGAATTCATCTGTTGTTCGTAAAACATTTCTCTCTATAGATTGAGTTGTTCCTGTTGGTAATGATGGATTTCATCAATTTTTTTTTGGAGGAATAAACAATGATCTTCGAGACTTCTTAGGTTTTGGTGAAAATCCGGTGTGATATCGACCTGGTTCATGTACAGGGGTAGGAGTTGGCAATGATGGTGTAGAGCTACTGGAAGAATTATAGCTACTCGAGGATGTTGGAGTAGCAAAGGACAAATTAGAGTTTCAGGAATCATAAGAATCGTGAGAAGCTATTGATAACAAAGAGGAACTTGAAGATTAAAATTTGCTTAAATTTTTTTTGTAAGAATGATTGGAAAAAAAATGAGAGTAATGCAAATTTATAATTGAATTGAGCTGTGAATGTGAGGTTATAGATAATCAATAGCTAATAGCTAGAGATAAAAAGTAGTGGATGAGAATTATTCGAAGGATAAATGGTTAAGAATGAGAAAATATGACTTTGCAGGAAAATATACATAGTACAACTTGTATGATATTGAACTACCAGCTAGGAGACCCAAGTTTGAGCTCCAGTGGCAATGTATTTTGTTTTTAAACGAAAATTGTGACGCCCCACCTCTATACCTACGCTAGCCAAGAACACTCCGGAGTAGTGCTGTCAACTAGCACGGAGAATAAGGCTGTTGAGGAGCGACCATCCATGTAATTGCTTATCACATGGTGGCTATAAATAATCTTCGGAAACAAACATAGAAATAATCATATCACAAATCAGTCACAGATATCCATATCACAAAGGCGAAAGAAGATATGAATGTATAACTAACACATGAAAGTGTACATCAGAGTAGTGGTCAGTAAGATCCACGATAATACAAAAGAATAGCAACACGTGCTATACAAAAGAATACAACTATGAGTCTATATCTCAAGTGTATACAACAAAAACTGCTAATCTAAACAGTTAGCCAAAAGTCAGAGTGATGAATCCCTGGGAAGAAGTCAAGCAGAAGCACCTGTAACATCTCGGTCTGACCCGAGTATTATTTAAGAAAATAATAAACGGGTCAGTCTAGCTATAAATATCAGATGACATGATATAACATAAAAGATATGGCATAAACATAAACATCCATAATGACATACCACTATAAGTATGTAAATAATGATCAACAGAAGATCAATCAATAAGAGATAATCAATATCACAAGAATCTTCTCAAAGATTCGGAAAGGGCATCATACCCCAAACTTGTACTCATAACAAGTCAATGACATAAATTCTAGAAATCAATGCAAGAAGTCCAGAAATCATAGAAAAGAGAAAGAGGCCTATCACATGACGGTCCGAAGACCAAGGGGAGCTACCCCACATGTGTGAATGGAATCACACAGATTAAGGTCCAGACTAACCAAAAAGCAAAAAGGTATGTGTGAGTGGAATCACACAAGTGGTGTCTAGTCTAACCTCGCAACAAGAGACATCGCACAGTTGCTAGTCTAAATCATCATAACGATCGTCATGATCAACGAGAAGTGTCAATTACACTAAGCTAGTAAATATAGAAGTTTAGCTTCATGTCCCATAACCACTTACTTAACTTAAATATTTACGAACAAACTGTAAATCTTCATTAATAAAATTGTCACAAGAGGTTCAATCGAACAAGTCTAAGAATTAACCGATGAAGTGAACGCAAGCGTTTCATACCACTTGTTTTACTAAGTCGTTTAATTAGATTTCTCATCTGAGTGAGGTAAAGGTTTGTATATACTAATAGATTGGAAAACGGTTTAAGAAAAGAGCTTTGTTATTAAAAATAGAGTTGAAATTGTTTGTTAAAAGAGTTTTGATATTTACTACTAGTATTGAAACCTTTATATTATAAAGTGACAAAACACAGAAGCAATTGTAGAAACAATCAGTCACAAAAATCGCATACGGAGATGTGAATAAAATCCAAGGAAATCAGCTCAATGTTTTTCAGATAAGATCCCCTACGGAGGGGGGGTCCGGGAGGGGTGGCAACCCCCCAAGGTGGGGGTGCGGGGGCAACGCCACCGCTTACGGGGTTCGACCTGCCCGGTCAGGTCGCGGGGGTCCAGGGGGCAGCGTCCCGTCCAAAACGGTACGACTTAGTGAAGACAAAATGAGGTCTAACGACCTAAGAGGGATAGGGTCGAGCGACCTAATGGTTGCGACCTAGGGGTCTAAGGGGCACGACCTAGTGGTCCAGCGACCTATAGGGTAAAGGTCATGCGACCTAAAATGGGTTCGCGACCTAACACTCAAACGACCTAAAGAAATTAAGGAGCCGTGCGACCTATAAGAAGCAGCGACCTAAGTAGAAACGAGGCCCAACGACCTAGGGGTTAGGTCATGCGAGTTAAGAAGGTCAGCGACCTAACAAAGACACACGACCTAATAAAGAAACGCGACCTAAAGGCACGGGACCTAGCGACTTAAGAGGCGAGCGACCTAAGTGTTACGACCTAAGAGTCGAACGACCTAGCGTGGAAGCGGCGTAATAGCCAAACAACCTAACGACCTAAGGTCATACGACCTAGCGACCTAAAGCCATACGACCTAACGACCTAAGGTCATACGACCTAGCGACCTAAAGCCATATGACCTAGCGACCTAAGGTCCATACGACCTACGACCTAAGGTCCATACGACCTAACTCCAAAGACGTTAGAAATGGCCAGGACGACCTACGACCTAAGGTCCATACGACCTACGACCTAAGGGTCAACGACCTAATTCCGAGGCTAACGACCTAACGCTGCAGGGGGAATTTAAGGCAAGAAACGACCTACGACCTAAGGGTTAGGTCGCGAGCGACCTAACTCCGAACACACGAAAATGGCCAGAACGACCTAAGTGCAGAAAATTCACCAAAACGCTAAAAATTGGAGTTTTTCGCCAATCCAAGCCAAACCAAATGCAAATGTGCATGCAAAAGTGATAGGGAATCATTCCCAACAGTCCAATATAGTTATAGACTAGATTTGTGAGATAAAAATCTCACCTTTGCACAAATCCAATGAAAAAAATGAAGTTTTAAGCAAGCAAGAATCAATCCCTCTTCTATCTAAGCACAAGAAGCTTGAATCCAATGTCTTCTTCTTGAATTTGGAGTAGAAAGATGGATTGCAATTGAATTTGAGTTTTGGAATTTTAATTTCCCATTCCCTCCACCATTTTTGAAGAAGCTTGAAGACTTAGGAAAATAGAAATGAAGTTATAAAGAGGAGGGGTGAAGGTTGGGTCTAATAGGCTAAAAGCCCAACCCAAAGTCTCAAGTGAAAAAGTAGTGAAATTCTACTATCTCCAATCATATCAATGTTTATACTTAAAAAAATTGTAAACGGCATTTCGAACTCAATGGAAGTGGTCTCGAGTCCTAGTTTGACCGTTTGCAAAAAGTAGCTTTTCGGACCAATATCCGATTAAAGACAAAATATTTAAATAAAATATTTAAATATAAAATCGATAAATATGCGGGTTGTTACAGACTCCCCTCCTAAAAGAAATTGCGTCCTCGCAATATATAAGATGGAAATAACAAGTAACAACCATAAAAGCATATTAACACAAAAGAAATTTGAAATAGGAAGTTCACCTCAAAGAGCAGGAGTAAGCAAGTCCGGATGTGTTCGCTCGATGAATTCTCTGGATTCCCAAGAGCAATCCTTAGGATTCGAGGACCATTGAACCTTCACAAGCGGAACATCTTTATTTCGAAGTCGTTTAACCTCCGAAGCTATAATTCGAGTAGGATGCTGCTCATAAGTTAAATTCGGCGAAACTTCAATTTCATCCACAAGAGCAGGCTCAAGAATAGAATCGGAACCCCGAAGGCATTTCCGTAATTGAGAAACGTGAAATACATCATGCATAGCAGAAAACTGAGCCGGCAATGCAAGGCGATAAGCCATGGAACCAATACGTTAAGTGATAGGAAATGGCCCAATATATCGAGGCGCTAACTTCCCCGATCGACTGAAACGTACAACACCCTTCATAGGTGAAACACGAATAAAAACAGGATCCCCAACAGAAAATTCTAATTTCCTTCTTCGATTATCGGCATAGGATTTTTGTCTACTCTGGGCTTCTTTCATCCTATGTCGAATAAGTTCAATCTTTTCCATAGAATCACGAATAAAGTCTGGACCTAAAACCAGCTTCTCACCGGCCTCAAGCCAACAAGAAGGAGATCGGCATGGCCTTCTGTAGAGTGCCTCGAAAGGTGCCATACCAATACTAGATTGGAAGCTATTATTATAGGAAAATTCAACAAGTGAAATATGATCTTCCCAACTTCCACCAAAATCAAGCACACAAGCACGAAGAAGATCTTCAAGAGTTTGATTCACACGCTCGGTTTGTCCATTAGACTGGGGGTGATAAGCGGTGCTAAAATTAAGCTTCGTTCCTAAAGCTTTTTGAAGACTCTTCCAAAATCCACTAGTAAACAATGGATCACGATCGCTAACAATAGAAGTAGGAACTCCATGCAATTTTACAATTTCCTTGACAAATAGTTTGGCCAAAAGAGGAACGGTTCGGTTGGACCGAACCGGAATAAAATGGGCGGATTTAGTAAGTCTATCAACAATCACCCATAAGCTATCATGACCCGAACGAGAACGGGGAATGCCATCTATAAAATCCATGGAAATTTGGTCCCACTTCCGAATTGGAATTTCTAAATGTTGCAATAACCCACCAGGCCTCTGATGTTCGGCCTTGACAAGTTGGCAAGTCATGCAACACTTAACACAGTTAGCAATATCAGATTTCAGTCCCTCCCAATAATAAAGTCACTTCATATCAGCGTACATTTTACTACTACCGGGATGAATGGTGAATTTAGAACGATGGGAATCTTCTAAAATATCTTTACGAAGATCACCAATATTTGGTACGATAAGTCTACCAAATTTTCGAATGCCATCACGAGAATCAATACCAAAGTCTTTCGAACCTTCAATATCAATTCTATCCTTAATATTTTGGCCAAGAAGAACCAATTCAGGATCTAGCCTTTGAGCTTCAAGAATGCGGTCTAAGAGAGAAGGATGAGCCTCAAGGCTACATAAAACAAATGATGGGCATAAATCGGATACACACTCCCGAATCTCACAAGTGGATAAGATCTCGAGATCGTTCCATTCGGATATCATCATAGAAACAACTGCTTGTTGCTTACGGCTAAAAGCATCGGCGACACGATTTCCCTTACCGGGGGTATAAAGAATATCAAGATCATAAGGTGCAAGGAACTCGAGCCAACGCTGTTGACGTAAATTAAGTTCTTTTTGAGAAAATAAATATTTCAAAGACTTATGATCCGTGTAAAGAATAAATTTCTCTCCCAATAGATAATGACGCCACATTCGAAGGGCGAAAACAATAGCCGCGAGCTCTAGATTATGTGTGGCATATCTAGTCTCGGCCGGCTTCAATTGCCTAGAAGCATAAGCAACAACACGTTCTTTTTGCATAAGAACGGCACCCAAACCAACGTGACTAGCATCGGTATAAACAACAAAATCTTGATTCCCTTCGGGAATCACAAGAATGGGAGCATCGGAAAGGAGTTCTTTCAATTTCTGAAAAGAGGCTTCACATTTGTCCGACCAAATGTATTTAACTCCCTTCTTAGTCAAGCCAGTAAGAGGCACGACAATCTTAGAAAAGTCTTTAATAAAACGACGGTAATAGCCCGCCAATCCGAGAAAACTACGAATCTCTGTCACACTCTCCGGTCTCTTCCAATCTTGAATCGCTTCAATCTTTGAAGGATCCACGGATATCCCGGATTTGGAAATAATATGACCGAGAAACTTCACACGAGATTGCCAAAAGTGGCATTTAGAAAATTTCGCCTTTAATTGATTACTCCTAAGTGTTTCCAATACAATCCGAAGATGTTTCTCATGTTCCTCCTCGGTTTTTGAATACACAAGAATATCATCAATGAATATGAGAACAAACCGATCGAGGAAATCTTTGAAAACTCGATTCATGAGGTCAACGAAATAAGCTGGAGCATTCGTTAACCCAAATGGCATAACAAGCCATTCATAAGATCCATATCGAGTATGGAATGATGTCAAAGGAATGCTATCCTCAGCGATACGAAGCTGAGGGAAACCGGTAGCCAAGTCCAATTGTGAAAAGACCTTAGCACCACTAAGCTGATCGAATAGATCATCAATCCGAGGTAAAGGATATTTATTTTTAATAGTAAGATCGTTAAGCTTGCGATAATCAACGCAGAGCCTCAGAGTACCATCGGATTTCTTTACGAAAATAGCCGAAGCTCCCCAAAGCGAGGAACTAGAGCGAATAAATTGCCTCGTCTCCAACTCAGATAATTGTTTACGCATCTCCTCATTTTCCTTATTGGACATGCGATAAGGAGGACAAGTAATAGGTTGAGCTCCAGAAACAAGATTAATTCTGAACTCAATTGCTCGTTTAGGTGGTAAACCTAAAACGGGCTCGAATATGTCGGAAAATTCACGAACAACATGAATACGAGAAATAATATCATCTACATCATCATCGTTATCACGAGGATTTAAAGAATATAAAGATGCCACCAAATAGGATTCTGAATCTTTAAGATTAACAGAAATCTGTTTAACAGATAGTGGATGTCGGAGATGAATAGTCCGCTCAGGACATAGGATATGGGCTTGATAACGGTTAAGCCAATCCATTCCCAAAATTATTCCAAAGCCTAAGTAACACATGACATGCAAATCGGCTAGGAAAGAAAAATCGCAAAAAATAATCTCCACATCTTTACAAAGCAAACTAAGAGTTGCGGATCCACCAACAGGATTCGCAATTTTTAAAGAAGTCATTAATGCAGTAACACTTAAGGAAAAAGTGTCTACCAGTTCCTTTGATATAAAAGAATGGGATGCACCCATATCAAAGAGAACTCTAATATGTTGATCATGAAATAAAATAATACCATCAAGAATGGAATGAGAAATACCTTGGCCACGAGATGTGTTGCCAGGGGCTTGAGCCACATTCAACTTTCCTTCCTTCTTGCCTTTTCGCTTGAGGCATTGATGTATGTAATGATCCGGGCGCTTACAATAGCGACAAGATTTGGGCTTAGAGCACTTATTCGCATAATGATCCCCAGACCCACAGTTGAAGCAACTCGCACCACTAGGAGAAGGAGACTTTGCCGCAGGGGTTGCCTGCTTACCCTTTTTGTTGGGATAAGGACCCTTGAATTTGTTTGGCCTCTTCTTGTTGTTGAAGTTTGGTTTAGCGCCTTCCACTTCAACATCACTCTCTCTATCAGCCTCTTCAAGACGAAGAGCGATATCGACGAGTTGATCAAATGCGACTTCTAGTTTCAGGAGCAGTGGCTTCTTAAGATTCTTATTTAAGCCATAAACGAACCTCTAGTTCTTCTTCAATGGGGTGTTGATGTATTCAACCCCATATTTGGAAAGCGACTCGAAGGCTGCGACGTAATCAGTCACAGAGGATTGACCTTGAATAAGGTCTATAAAACGTTGAGCCAAGGTTACTTTCCCAGCTTTTGGTACAAACTTTAACTCGAAGCGTCCCTGAAATTGCCCCCAGGTGAGATCCGCTTCATTAATTTTTGAAATAAGGAGTTCGTACCAATCCAATGCTCTCTCCTGGAGCATGCTGGAAGCCACCTGAACGCGGTGGAGATCGATAAGGTTCATGCGAGAAAAGATTCGATCGCATGATTTTAACCAAGCCTGGACCTCGATGATATTTTCCGAACCTTTGAAGGGCTTCCCACCCAAGTTGGTGTAATCGCTGCACAAGCGTGCAAATCCATACTTTGGGTGAGTAGGTTCCGGGTTAGCTCCAGCTGCTTGAGCATTAGTTACTAAATCAAGAAGCTGTTGAGCAGTAAAAAAAACTCCATCCGGGGGAGCAGCACCAGATGATCCAGTTCAGGGACGGCCTGGTCTAGACATTCTCTTCCTTTAAGAAAGAAAGAAGAGAAGGTTATTCGCCACTGAACATTAGGCAATGTTGATAGATAAAACAAGGAATCATAAAGGAAATAGGATGAATCGGTACGAAGACTCGAATTAATCCTATGGTATGACTCCTAAGATAGACCTAGGATGATGATCCTTGTTAAGTTATTCTACATTGTTCCGAAGTTTGGCTCTGATACCAAGCTGTGACGCCCCACCTCTATACCCACGCTAGCTAAGAACACTCCGGAGTAGTGCTGTCAACTAGCACGGAGAATAAGGCTGTTGAGGAGCGACCATCCATGTAATTGCTTATCACACGGTGGCTATAAATAATCTTCGGAAACAAACATAGAAATAATCATATCACAAATCAGTCACAGATATCCATATCACAAAGGCGGAAGAAGATATGAATGTATAACTAACACATGAAAGTGTACATCAGAGTAGTGGTCAGTAAGATCCACGATAATACAAAAGAATAGCAACACGTGCTATACAAAAGAATACAACTATGAGTCTATATCTCAAGTGTATACAACAAAAACTGCTAATCTAAACAGTTAGCCAAAAGTCAGAGTGATGAATCCCTGGGAAGAAGTCAAGTAGAAGCACCTGTAACATCTCGGTCTGACCCGAGTATTATTTAAGAAAATAATAAATGGGTCAGTCTAGCTATAAATATCAGATGACATGATATAACATAAAAGATATGGCATAAACATAAACATCCATAATGACATACCACTATAAGTATGTAAATAATGATCAACAGAAGATCAATCAATAAGATATAATCAATATCACAAGAATCTTCTCAAAGATTCGGAAAGGGCATCATACCCCAAACTTGTACTCATAACAAGTCAATGACATAAATTCTAGAAATCAATGCAAGAAGTCCAAAAATCATAGAAAAGAGAAAGAGGCCTATCACATGACGGTCCGAAGACCAAGGGGAGCTACCCCACATGTGTGAATGGAATCACACAGATTAAGGTCCAGACTAACCAAAAAGCAAAAAGGTATGTGTGAGTGGAATCACACAAGTGGTGTCTAGTCTAACCTCGCAACAAGAGACATCGCAGAGTTGCTAGTCTAAATCATCAGAATGATCGTCATGATCAACGAGAAGTGTCAATTACACTAAGCTAGTAAATATAGAAGTTTAGCTTCATGTCCCATAACCACTTGCTTAACTTAAATATTTACGAACAAACTGTAAATCTTCACTAATAAAATTATCACAAGAGATTCAATCGAACAAGTCCAAGAATTAACCGACGAAGTGAACGCAAGCGTTTCATACCACTTGTTTTACTAAGTCGTTTAATTAGATTTCTCATCCGAGTGAGGTAAAGGTTTGTATATACTAATAGATTGGAAAACGGTTTAAGAAAAGAGCTTTGTTATTAAAAATAGAGTTGAAATTGTTTGTTAAAAGAGTTTTGATATTTACTACTAGTATTGAAACCTTAATATTATAAAGTGACAAAACACAGAAGCAATTGTAGAAACAATCAGTCACAAAAATCGCATACGGAGATGTGAATAAAATCCAAGGAAATCAGCTCAATGTTTTTCAGATAAGATCCCCTACGGAGGGGGGGTCCAGGGGGGGTGGCAACCCCCCAAGGTGGGGGTGCGAGGGCAACGCCACCGCTTACGGGGTTCGACTTGCCCGGTCAGGTCGCGGGGGTCCAGGGGGCAGCGCCCCGTCTCAAAACGGTACGACTTAGTGAAGACAAAATGAGGTCTAACGACCTAAGAGGGATAGGGTCGAGCGACCTAATGGTTGCGACCTAGGGGTCTAAGGGGCACGACCTAGTGGTCCAGCGACCTATAGGGTAAAGGTCATGCGACCTAAAATGGGTTCGCGACCTAACACTCAAACGACCTAAAGAAATTAAGGAGACGAGCGACCTATAAGAAGCAGCGACCTAAGTAGAAACGAGGCCCAACGACCTAGGGGTTAGGTCATGCGAGTTAAGAAGGTCAGCGACCTAACAAAGACACGCGACCTAATAAAGAAACGCGACCTAAAGGCACGCGACCTAGCGACTTAAGAGGCGAGCGACCTAAGTGTTACGACCTAAGAGTCGAACGACCTAGCGTGGAAGCGGCGTAAAAGCCAAACGACCTAACGACCTAGCGACCTAAAGCCATACGACCTAACGACCTAAGGTCATACGACCTAGCGACCTAAAGCCATACGACCTAGCGACCTAAGGTCCATACGACCTACGACCTAAGGTCCATACGACCTAACTCCGAAGACGTTAGAAATGGCCAGGACGACCTACGACCTAAGGTCCATACGACCTACGACCTAAGGGTCAACGACCTAATTCCGAGGCTAACGACCTAACGCTGCCGGGGGAATTTAAGGCAAGAAACGACCTACGACCTAAGGGTCAACGACCTAATTCCGAGGCTAACGACCTAACGCTGCAGGGGGAATTTAAGGCAAGAAACGACCTACGACCTAAGGGTTAGGTCGCGAGCGACCTAACTCCGAACACACGAAAATGGCCAGAACGACCTAAGTGCAGAAAATTCACCAAAACGCTAAAAATTGGAGTTTTTCGCCAATCCAATCCAAACCAAATGCAAATGTGCATGCAAAAGTGATAGGGAATCATTCCCAACAGTCCAATATAGTTATAGACTAGATTTGTGAGATAAAAATATCACCTTTGCACAAATCCAATGAAAAAAATGAAGTTTTAAGCAAGCAAGAATCAATCCCTCTTCTATCTAAGCACAAGAAGCTTGAATCCAATGTCTTCTTCTTGAATTTGGAGTAGAAAGATGGATTGCAATTGAATTTCAGTTTTGGAATTTTAATTTTCCATTCTCTCCACCATTTTTGAAGAAGCTTGAAGACTTAGGAAAATAGAAATGAAGCTATGAAGAGGAGGGGTGAAGGTTGGGTCTAATAGGCTAAAAGCCTAACCCAAAGTCTCAAGTGAAAAAGTAGTGAAATTCTACTATCTCCAATCATATCAATGTTTATACTTAAAAAAATTATAAACGGCATTTCGAACTCAATGGAAGTGGTCTCGAGTCCTAATTTGACCGTTTGCAAAAAGTAGCTTTTCGGACCAATATCCGATTAACGACAAAATATTTAAATAAAATATTTAAATATAAAATCGATAAATATGCGGGTTGTTACAAAAATTTTCAGAATAATTTAAAAATAAGCTTCTAGTTAGACCAAGAAACATACATAGCTCAATTGGTGAGAAGCAATTGAAACACAATAAAGGAGAGGTCATGGGTATAAGTCTCTCTAGAGTCATAATTTTTTTTTAAATTTTGATAAAATTTGAGAGTAATATGTGTATATATATATGTATATATATATATTTCGTCAAGATGTTTTATGAGAAGATACAAATACATATAGTATATATATAATATAATTTATAAATTTTTAAAAGAGATAATACCAAGTTCTCGTCTTAAATTAATGAAAGTGTTTTCATTTAAAGGTTTTGTAAATATATCTGCCAATTGTTTATCGGAGGAAACAAATTCTAGTTATCAAATCCTTTTCAATATTATCACGAAGAAAATGTTAACGAATGTCAATGTGTTTTGTTCGTGAGTGATTAACAGGATTTATAGATAAATTAATAGCACTAGAATTATCACAAAAGATAGTTGACTTAGATAAATTGAAACCAAAATCTTGTAGTGTTTGTTGCATATAGATAACTTTTTTTATCTCTCTGGCTTCCTCCAAAATCAGCATCACTATATGATACTAATTCATAAGGACATTCCTTTGGATAGAATAGTCCAAAATCCTTGGTTTTATTAAGATACCGTAATATGCGTTTCACTGCTCGTAAATATGATTCTTTAGGATCTACTTGAAATCGTGCACACAAACAAACACTCATCATTATGTCAGGTCTACTAGCTGTTAAATATAGCAATGATCCAATCATACTTCGATATAATTTTTGGTCAATACTTATGCCATTTTCATCTTTTTCGACATGTATGGTTGTACTCATAGGAGTTGGTTTGGTAGAAGTATTTTCCATACCAAAGCGATTAATTAGATTGTTACAAAAAAATTCTTGATTAATAAAAATACCATTTTCTAGTTGTTTTATTTGTAAACCAAGAAAATAATTTAACTCACCCATATGTGACATTTCAAATTCATTAGTCATTATTCTAGAAAATTCTTGACACGGTCTTTCATTTGTAGAACCAAAGATAATATCATCAACATATATTTGGATAATTAAAATATCATGCTTATTTCTTTTAATAAAAAGAGTTTGATCAATCTTTCCAATTTCAAAACCAGAATCTATTAAGTAGCTTTTAAGACGATCGTACCAAGCACGGGGTGCTTGTTTCAAACCGTATAAAGCCTTTTTAAGCTTATAGACATGGTTAGGAAATTGTTCGTGTATGAATAATGGAGGTTGATCAACATAAACATTTTCTTTTATAAAACCATTTAAAAAAGCACTTTTGACATCAATTTGATATAATTTAAAGTTATGAAAACATGCAAATGCTAGTAAGATTCGTATTGCTTCTAGTCTAGCGACTAGAGTAAACGTTTCTTCATAGTCAATTCCTTCTTCTTGATTATAGCCTTGAGCAACTAATCTAGCTTTATTCTAGTAATATTTCCTTGTTCATCTGCTTTATTTTTAAAAACCCATTTTGTACCAATAACTGATTGATCACTAGTGTGATATCCCGGAATTTCAAACCCAATTTAAATATGATAATCTTTATAATAAACTAATTTAAATTGATAAATTTGTTATTTTATTCAACAGCAAATAAATGAATTGTAAATATACATTTATTCTAATTAAAACTAATACGTATATAAGGGTAATGAATGTGTTAAAATTGTACTCTTATCAGATTTGATTTTGAATTCAATTTAAAAACTTAAATGGAATTTGAATGGATAAATTAAAAGATTTAAAATATGTTAATTTTTATTCTAAATTTTACTTTGAATTTTAAGAAATATTCTCATGATTTTATTTAAGTTATAACATTTGTTTTATATTCATTCTTTAAGGGAAATTGATTTTATAGGAATTAAGAATGAATTTAAAATAAGAAAAACAATCAATTAAGAAAAACATTTTAATTCTTTTTGCATGAATTAACACTTGTTAAACATTTAAAATCCTACTAATAACATGTGTTAGGAAACTAAGCTATATAGTGACAAGTGTCATAATTTAAATATATTTTTCTTTAAATTTTTAAAAACAAAATTTCAAATAAAAAGCTATTCCTTATGCTTAATTTAATTTTTCTCATTCTAAAGTTTCTAAAGCAAGGAAAAGAAAATAAGAAAACACTCCTTCATCTTCAAATCTAAATTTCTACACTTTCAACCAAATTAATCAAACATTCAAGCCTCTTTTCAAAGCTAAAATCTGCAACAAATTACAGTAAAGAAATTTTCATATAAGCAAGGTTCCTGAAAACAAAATCAAGTGTAAAGCAAATTTAAGATCCTTAATATCAAGCTCTGATCAAATTCAAGATTGGAGAAGCAATCAAAGCAACATCATCAAGCAATCTCAGTTTTAAGACCTGCAGTTCATATTTCTTTTTCCAGCAACTTAAGGCTTAGCAACAAAATGGTGAGTAAATTTTAGATCAAAATTTAAGTATAAAAAAATATGTTGCATATGTATGTTAGCTCTGAAATGCTTGCATATTTTCTATTTTGAAAAATACCTATTTACAGGTTTTAAATTTGCTGTGCATGTTTGAAAGGCAATTGTAACTCCTCTGTTTATTAAAGTTCAGAGTAAATTTATGAACAAACTTCAAATTTAAATACAGCAAGGTAATACTGAGTTTATATCTTTAAGTGTAGAGTTTAACTTCAATATGAATTAAGTGTTAGAAGTAAATATGCAAATGAAACTGTTAAAAATCTGCAGAAAGTAAGAAATGCAGTAGAAACCAAATAATTATATCATGTAAATTTTGTTCGAATTTTAATGAATCAAGATTATATCCTAAATCTACAATGCATAAAATGAATTTTAAGATAGAATTCAGAATTTTTAACTTACAGTTGAAGATGGATTTTGGGGTTAACTAAAATTTGAGCTTTTGTCAAATTCTTCTGACTGAGTTCTTTTTAAACTTTGAAATTTGAATTGAAGTTGTGTTAGATGTTGCTTAACAATAGAAAAATAGTGGTTGAATTTATCATGCAACACAGAATTTAGAAATTTGATCTTTAGGGTTTTTGCTCTATGTCTTTTCGAGTTTGGGAAATTCGTTCGTGTGAAGCATAGGGTTGACCGAGTTACGCGAGGCTGGAGTTGGATGTGTGTTTGGGTTGTGCGAGTGCATGGCCGGAGTTTGGAGGCGAATGGTGGTCGGCTTGCCGTGGGTGATGGGGTTTTTTTAAGGCGTATTTAGTTTAGGTTTGGGTTCGAGCAACCCAATTTGCATTCGAGCTTGAATAGATGAGTTCTGGGTTTTGGAATTAGGTCGTGGGATGGTTTGGGGTTTGCGAGTGATGTCGGCGGCGGCGGTGGAGGCGCCGGAGCTTCGTGTATGTGCACGAGGCAGTGGCATGTGTCTGTAGTTTTTGTTCGGGTGCGTTGGGTTACAGCTCAAAGCCGTGCTCGTGTTCTGGGTCGTGAATCTCGTGAGTGTGCTCGGGTCTGAGTGGTTGTGTTTGTGTGTGTTGGGTTTTGGTAGATGGAGAAAGTAGGGGAGATGGAGTATGGGGTTTGTGTTAGTTTGGGTTTTGGTCGAGCTTAGAAACACAAATAAATGAAGTCTAGTTTTAAACTTGTTTTAAATTTCAAATTTGATTTAAGTTTAAAAATATAACACTTTATATTTTCACTACTTTATAAAGTATCAAATATCTTATTTCAAAAGTATTTCACAATTTAGTTATTGAAGTTTTGAAATGATTTTACATTTTAAATCTAACTTTTTTTTTTCAAAAAGGTAATTAGTTTTAATGAATTGAAATATTTAAATATGTAAGAGTTTTAATGATAAATGAAATTGTTTTGTTTTGAAAGTTAATTAAATTTGAAATTAAAGTTTACTTTAATTAATTAGTAATTAGAGTTGGAATTAATTAATCAATTTAGGTTAATTAATTGGTTAAGATTTAATTAATTACTCATGGATTTAATGGATAATTAAGGATTAAATTAAATAACAATTAATAATTATTAATTAATTTATTAATTAATTTAAGATTAATTCATAAGTGATTAATAAATGATTAATTAAATGATTAATGATTAATAGATTAGTGATTAGGAAGTTAATTAATTAATTGATTAAGAGTTAATTAATTAAGTAATTAAACATTAATTAATTTATAATTGATAGTAAATTAATTAAGGGTTAAGATTTAATTAATTAAATAATTAATATTAATTAATGAATAATAAATTAAGTAATTAAGATAATTAATTATAATTAATTAAGTAATTACGATAAATTAATTTAGGATTAATTAAGAATGAATTAAGGTTAATTAATTATTAATTAAGGGTTAATTAATAACCAGTTAAGGAATGATTAATCCTAAATCAAATTTTAATTAATAAATAATTATAGTAATTAATTAATAATTGAATAAAGATTATTAATTAATTAAACATTAATTAATTAATAATGAGATAATTAAGAGGTGATTAATTAATTAAATGATTGTGATTAATTAATTAATGTTTGGTTAAGCAAGATTAAGTGATAAATTCCTAAGTACTTAATTTAATTTAAATTAATTAAATTAATTATAATATGAATTTAAGTAGTGCTTGCTTATGGATGATTGTTTGAATTGATATCTGAATATGGTTGATATCTGTTGAGATATATTCTGTGAATGAGATATTGTATATCTGTGATAGATATTGGTTATTATCTATGGATAATGCTGTGTGATGCTATGTTTAAATCTGAATTAAATTGTTTAAATCTTTAAACAACTTGGCCCTTAAGACACGTTTGGATTTCAATGAGACCGGGATCGGGAATCGAATTGATTTTCAAAAACCACATCGATCCAAGTTAAACGTTAGGTCGTGGCATCTCAAGCGAGGATCGAGATGGAGTTTTAGAATGCAAGGGTTATTATCGTTAACTCTGAGGGTGATTCCAAAATAAGTGTAACGAAATAATGCCTTTGGTTTCGTTCGAACCCGAAACGAACTTGTATGGATTGAATGCTTTAAGAACATCGTCAGGTGGACGATGAGCATTCCAAGAGATGTGTTCTCTAAAGGTAATCGTAGCCTCAAGCCTCATCAACCGGGAATGGCTAAAACAGGGGAGGTGTAGCAAGGTTTTGTGGGTAGCCCCCACTTGAGAGTGAGATTTACCCCTGTCTAAAAGTCCCTTATTTATTCGGCTGTGTGGGCAGTTGTTGGCCACAACTGTGGGGTTGTCTTGTTCGGAACTGTCCAGTAAGGGATGGGTCTGGCCTTGTGTTTCAGGGGATCAGGAGTGGTCCTCGGTACGGTGATCTAGGCCCCATACTGTGACGGGCGGTACCCAAGTAGCCCTGCCATTGATGGAATCTCATTTTCCCTACGAGACCCTACGGTTTTGATTGTATTACCCACTTTTGTGGCTAGTAGCTAAAATTTAATAGATGTAACAATTTCGGCTATTTTCTATTTACTTGAAAACCCTAGACCCTATTATAATATCACTGAATTTCCTATCAAATGTTTTGGTTAGCGTAAGGTAAAAACTTACCTGTGTTTATTTGTGGGGAGTCTTACGTGATACCTTTTGTTTCAAATGGTTTTAAAGTTAAACAACTTTAACTGATTTACTCACACCAGACCCATGTCTGACCCAGAATTTATTTTGTTTTTCATAAACTCTTGGATACTCAAATTTTTTATGAGTAGCCAAGTGATCAGGTTTGGATTAGCAAATGTTTTGGAAGCTGGAGCTGGAGTCCAGACGTACTTATCTATCTCTTTCCGCTGTAGTGACATTTTGGTGTTATGTTTTGAGTTATGTGGGTTGGGAAAACTCTTATGAATGTCAGATGTAATGGAATAGTATTATTTTGTGTACTCTGATATGTAAACTTATGTAATGGATATGTGTAATATTATATTTTGTTCGTTTTCGCTGTGAGATTCTGATTATTGTTGTTTCTTTCTTCTATCTTTATATTTCTATCTCTTTCTTTTCTTATTGATGATACGTCTTTCTGGATATTGAAAGACGGGTCGTCACAACTAGGCCGTGGAACTAAATCCCAAATGTCATTTCTTTCGAATTGGTTTAGTTCTTCTTGCATAGCGATTAACCAATTTTCATCAGTAGATGCTTCTTTAATATTTTTAGGTTCAATATGAGAAAGGAAGGCTACAAGACCCATTTGATTCAATTGACTTCTTGTTTTAACAGATGAATTGAGTTCTCCAATAACATTATCAGACGGATGATCTCTTAATAATCTTGGTGGAGATCTTAATTCACTGTCATTGTGAATAATGTTTTCATTATTTTCAAGATTTGAAATTTCTATATTTATGGTATTATCGGGGCAATGTAACAACCCGTTATTTGCACCGATTAATAATCGACATTTAAACGATAAATATTGTTGCAAATTTCCAAATTTGAAGTTTTAAAATTTGAATTAAAATTCTTTTATAAATTGTTATTAAAGAAATTTTGGGCTTTAGCATTAAATAGTGGCCCATGTTTATTGTGGCCGTCAAAAATTAACAAAAGCATAGAACCCGTTCCCCTTTTCACCATTCTTCAACTTTCATTCGAAACCTAAAATAAATAAAAAATCAAACGAAGAAAAATAAATGGCGGCCTCGTCCCCTTTGCTAAAGCTTGGGTTGCTCGTTCGTCGCTCGTCCCCTTTGTGCTCTGACGTTAGGGCTTTCGATTTTTTGTAGGCATCGTCTTCAAATTCTCGACTGAGTGAAGGTGAGTAATTCAAATTACTCACATCTAATTCAAGCGAGTTTCATTGTTGATGATTTTGTGGGTTTTGTCTATCTCGTATATCCTGGTACCTTGATTCATTTGAGACTTGACTTTGTTATGCTCTGTACTTCAGTTCATTTGGTATGTCGTACTTGCATTTACACCTTTGTTGTTCCATAGCCTCGGCTTTAAATTGATTTTGTTCGATTTTAATAAAAATGCTATTTGACTATGGTCATTTTTGAAAACTGGCTGCTTGATCTTGTTTTGTTCGAACTTGCTGTTCTCTGATCAGTTATCACTCTGCCTGTACTCTAGTTCATTGCTGAGTTCGTCCATTTAGTCACCGTATATATACACGTACAGATTTGTATGTGCGTATATATGTATGTCATGATCCTTATTCACTAGTTTGTTGCCTCGACTTTTTATACACTGCATATATTTTATGATACCAATATACTTGGTCCAACTAGTATTGTCACTTGTATTAGCCATTGCTCTTTGGTGCAGTTTGTCTTACATTTGTTGTATTGGCCGGTTTCACAGTTGCAGGTCTCGTACCACTTGAGTATGCAGATATGTATGTCTGTGTTATAGTTTTAGCATTGGCCTGGGATTTCAATTTGAATCTCAGGTGCATTTTCTATTTAAGTGAAATTGATTTCGAGTTGTATTATTAAACACTTTAGTTTCACTGTGGCTTCGGCTCTTGATGTAGTTCGAATTGCTTGGTTGACTTATCTGTAAATATATGCATACATACATTTGTATGTGTGTATGCATGTATGGTTGACCATTGTTCGAGTTATGTGTTGTCTCATTGTATTTGCATTGTGCTCGACCTGATGCTGCACCGTTGCTTGTTGTCGTGTTCGCTGTGTCACTTACTTGAGTGTGCACTGTGCATACTGTTTGATCATTTTTGCTTTGTTGATCATGTTTCTGGTGCCTGCATAATCCTTTAATGTGTATACTGTTGTTTCACTGTTTTGTCCTGCACTTGTATTCATGTTGCAGTGATCTTTGTACGTTGTTGTTCCACTGTAGCACTTCTATTGCTTCTGCTGGTTCATGTATACGAACGGGTCATTGCCCTTGTGCACTGATGGTTACAGTCGTGTAGAATTTGTGGACTTTTGTGTTGTTTGTGAGGTTGCTGTCTTGATTCATCCCATTCCATCTATACTTTGTAGTTGATTCACTTAGTCTTCCTTTGCATTATTCATTATTGTACAGTTTGCATGTTCATGTAGCTCCACTGATCCATTTTGTTGCACATTACTTCTGTTTATTAAAGACTATATATATGCATACCTACATATGTATGTGTCTATGCATATATTCTGTAATATATGCTAAGTCTCTAATGTTGATACCCTCTCTGGTTTCATTGTAGACTTTTGCTTTTTGATCATGGCAGTCTGGATCCTTTTGTTGCATGCACTTTGTATAGTTTGCATTCATTACTTGTCTGTTTGTAACCTGGTCGCTTGGTACATCCCTGTAGCTCCATCTTGACTTGGGACTGTTGACCCATCTCTCTGCATTTTTTGAGTTGTTCACTGATGCAATACTTGTTGCCCTTCATTTAAAACCCTGTTGCATTTTGGGTTAGTGGCTACATTAAGTTGTTTTCATGTGGGATACTTGTGGTGACTGCAGTATTTGTTGTAGTTTGCCTTTGTATTCATTAGTGACTGCAGTTTCATTTTTTTATGCAGTTTCGCTTTGTGATTTGCGTTGCATTGATGCAATTGTATTTGTTTTTTTTCTAATTTCAGTTGAGTTCGGCACTTACGTTGTCGTTGCTCGATCGTTTAGTTTCGAGGCCATTTGCACTTGTGTTGAATCTGATTTTGATTTGACCTTGTGCACACGAGTTGGCGAGGCAGTACACATGTATGTACGTGTGTACTGCAGCCACACCGACTTGATTTCATGGGTATTTGAACCTTCATTGATTTTGGTTCGTTGAGTTTTTGGGCACGACATCACTATAGTGGTAAGGCAGTGCATGCAAGCGTGAACTGCAGCCACACGGTATGGTTTTGTGATATTCTATTTTGTTTTGATTTATTAATCTTTTGCGTAGTTCATGTGCTGTAGTGGCGAGGCAATACACGCGTGCGTGTACTGCAGCCCTACTCGTCTTAATATTTTAATTGATATTTCAATGGTTTGAACTATTTCGTTTATTCAATTCAATATTCTGAATTTCATTCTGATTTGGTTGAAGTTGCTGATTGTTGTTTAACACTGCTACGTGTTATATTTATCGTTATCCGATTTCTTTATTTAAGGATCGGATAGACGAGATTTATTGTGACTATCATCTATTCATTATTTAATTATTATTGCTTCCGTGCACTAATAACTGAGTTTGAATTAGATTGACCCGAGTATTATTTTCTTTTGAATTTAATACTCGGGTCAGACCGAGTATTTCAGGTTGTAGATATTCTGCTTTGGGTTGCTGCTAGAGCTATGAAGTTCTTTCATATCTTTTTGTAACGACCCGTAAATTTTCGATAATTAAAATAGCTAATTTAATAAGATTTTGTGATTTAGTGATAGAAAGAAATTGTAAGTCATTTGGAATAATAATAAATGTTGAATCTATTGGGATTATAATAGAGTTAATAAGATTTTTAAAACTGGAATTTATTGGATAAATTGAATAACGGGTTTAATATGATAAAAATGATTTGTAAAATTTTATTTTATCATATTGGAGTTATAGTGATGTTATAGAACTTTTAAAACTGAATTTAAAATTTATTTGTGAAAATTGAATATTTTAATATTTAATTATCGCCTGAAAAATAGCCAATTTTTGAACAGTCTCAGAATTGGACGAAACTAGTTCTATTGGATCCGTAATAGTTAGTTATTATCGGATTTCAATTTTCGTAGCAATCGGAGTTGTCGTTTGACCGTGGCAGCTCGAAACGCGTTGAAATTGTTTAATATTAATTTGGCGAGTTAAAAATAGTCATTTTTCAAACGGTCTCGGATTTCGATGAAATTAGTTTCATTGGATCCGTAATGTGATATTATTGTAAGGTTTCAAATTTCGTGTCAATCGGATTTACCGTTTGTCCGGGGGAAGTCAAAACGCATAGAAATTAGTTGAATCGGTTTAATTTAAATTTGATCGTTTATTGCCGTAACTCGCGCATATGATCGAATTAGCCTCCGAAACCTATTCCATTGTGTCCGGAACGCGGGGTAAACCCTCGAAACGCCAGTCGGCACGCTTCGTTTGGAGTTCGGAAAATTTCGATGAAAAATAAATTGGGAAATTTTTCTATAAAAGGACCTTCACCCTTTCACCTTGCAAACCCTAATTTACTTCAGCCCTAGCCGCCATTTACTGAATCAATGGCCACGAAAATTCGAAACTTCTTCCTCATTTTCCTCTCAATCCATCAACAATTAGCAAAAACTCTCAACTACAAAGTTGTAGAGCACGATGAAAGCTTCAAATCCATACGGAGATGATCGAAAACGGAGCCACGGATCAACGGGAAATCACGTTCAAAGCTGCTGCGTTTTTCACGTTTTTCGAGGCGAGATGAGGGGCCGAGCTTCGAGCTGCTCCAGGCGTTGGTGGCTCTGGTGATAGGCTTCGTGATGGCGCTTCCTGATCGACTTCTGGACGCTCGTGGTGGCCGCGATTTGGAGCCCTAGTTTGGCTTGGATGGGTTCTTAGTCGCGTGTGTTCCTGGAGCAAGTAACGTGAGTTGAGGGAGAAGCAAAGGGACGGGCTGGATTGCAGGGTGATGGATCTCACGGCTTGGATTGATTTAGGTTGAGAAAAATTAAATTATGTTGTAAAATTATGAATATAAAATCGTGTAACTTCTAAAATTCATAACTTTTTCATACGAGGTCGAAAACGCGCGAAACAAATTGCGTTGGAATCGTATGGACGAGCACTACGCAATGGAGCTGGATTGGAATCATTTGGTGGTAGAGAAAATTTTGAGTTAAATCGAACGTCGTTCGATTTGATTTAAAATCGTAAAAATCAAGGTGAGTGTTTTATAACGCTCACACCGTACTAAATATCTTTATGCTATTTAAATTTGATATTATGAAGTGTTATGATTTTATTTGTCATTGTTTGATAAAAATTTAATTGTCATATAGCTTGTCATTTGCATTAACCGTTGAAAAATTAAATTGACAGTTAAATTGAAATTAAAATTGAATTGCGATTTAAATTACCTGACATTGATAACTATGAAACTGCCATGAATTGTATTGTTTATTGGATGATGTATTTTGTTGGATGCTATTGGTTGATAATTGAATGTTTGGATGTTTATTTGCTTATATAGATCCTGTTATGCATACATATGATACTGTGATTTAATTTAAGTAATATATACTCATCCCTGACATTTAATTGAAATAAATAATTACTTGGCCTTAGGATAGAAAATTATATACGGACACCGAATTGGCTAAATTAATAATTTTTGAAATCGTCGATTTGAAATTTATTTAAATGTTTCGATTTAAAAGTGATAAATAGAAATCAATTTATAGAAATCAAATTCATCGAAAAATTGAGTTTGGAATGTTGAAATGAAATTTTGGTTAAAAGAAATTGTTGAATAAATTTAAGTGGAGACTTTGAGATTTAAAATTTGGATATGATTGAATTTCAGAAATTTATGTGTTTTAAAGATTGAACAATAAATTTGAGCTTTGAATATTACTAAGTAAAAGTAATATAAAAATGATATTTTGAAATCGAGTTTGGAATTGAATCATATTTGGAATTTGGATTTAAACTTGAATATTATTGGAAAATTTTGTTAAGTATTATAAATTGATTTGAAAAAAAATCAAGCTCCAAATCGATATAAATTGAAATTGAATTAATTGAAAGTGAATATAAAATTTAATAAATTCGAAGTAAAAGTTGACGTTGATTGAATTGAAATCGAAATTGAATCGGTAGAATGGAAATTGGAACTTATTGGAATTGGGAAGTTATAATTGAAATGGATTGGTTTTGAAGCTGCTTTAATTTGTTTTCCAAATTACTCTGTTATATAAACCATTTTGAATACTTAAACTATTTTAATCCATTTTAATCTACTTAACCCAATTTAAACTATTTTAAACTAATTTATCTATTTTAAATCCATTTTAAAGATTTAAGTATTTTTAACTATTTTAATTATTTAAACTACTTTTAAACTACTTAAAACTATTTTTCTAAAATCCTAAGCTGGTCAATAAGGTGAAATGTTTATATTTAAATCTTGAATTTAAATACGAATTGAGTTAAATGAAGTTGCAACCTAAATTTGAAATTCGAAATGATTTTGAGATCGAAATGAGATATTGATGCGAAAATTGATTTTGAAATGGAATCTGATATTTTGAAAGATACAATGATATTTGAAATGGATTTGATTTTTGAAGCGAATATGATATTTTGATATCAATTATGAATCGATTTGAAATATAAAGAGCCAAAGGTGTAATAATACGTAGTTATTAAAGAGACTGGGATCGGATATGGACATACTCTCTGTCGATACCGAAAACCACTTTAATAACTATTATACGCGGAGTGATGATCCAGAATGAAGTGGATGGTTTGGTGAACGCGTTGACTGAAGAAAGAGAACGATTATTGGATGACCCCTGACATGACTAAAACAGGAGCCGCGCCGGGCCATTGAGGTTCGCCACCTCTAGCGGACACACTTCTTCGATACCATTTCTATTACATTTGTGATGCGATTTGGGTGCACCCCTTGATTTGGGAGTGTTGTTTCGCGGTGTTGGGGTAGCTGCTGGCTATGCCCAACATCAGTCCGGATCACGCAACTACTAGTATCCTAGTTGGTATCGCCTCATGTACCTTGTCATACCGATTATCCTATTCGCGACCACTACGTTTTTGATTTGTACCTTGAGTATATGGATTGCCCTCTGGTGACTTCCGGTTTTGGGGAAACTACGGTCTTGTATATGCTTTTGGGAATATAAAATGTGTTAAGGGGGATTATGGTAACGCCTTAACGCTATTTTGATACTTTATATTACTGATAGACATTATCTACTTAGCGTATATTACTATATAGTAGATAGTTTCACGGATCCTTGAGAGATGGAAAATCCCGTAACATCTCTTGAGTTATTGCACGCACGTTGACACTGGATATGAGATGTCAAACCCCGTAAACATCTTTGACGCCGTTACACTCATATTTATTTACGATTGATTTAACTTTCATAAGGATATTTTAGTCCTGACTCGAGTGTTTTGTCTTTTCATTACGCTCGGGTCAGTCCTGAGTTTTCAGTTTAGGTTGAAGATCATTTCCTTGGAGGACGGAGACGAAGATTTGGTATATTATCTACTACTATTATATTCATTCCATTCCGCTGCATTGTTGTATGATATTTGTTGTGTATGTAACTCTGATAAATGTTGTATAATAATAATCAAATGTATTCATTTCAAATGTCTTCATTTAATTAACAGCTTCATGAACTGTTATTTTATTATTATACTTTAGCCTTCCGCTGTGAGATTCTGTGTTGTTTCATTTCCTTTATTTCCCTTCCTTTTCTTTTCTTAATTTCCCCAATAACTATCTGCCCTTTTAATGGTTGGAATCGACATGTGTATTTGATCGTCGGTTTAAACTGTCCAAAAAGGCGGGTCGTTACAGTTGGTATCAGAGCTTTGGTTTAGCGATAAACCTTGGCTCTAGTGGGGAATAACTCATTGAAATAGAGGTAAACTATATGAATGAGTTGAGTGTATATGAGAGTGCGTACTTGTTATTTGATATAAAATGGTTTTATATTGTGTTAATTTGTTCCGTTGAGTATTTATGAATTCTGGTCGATACTTGGGACGCCAAGGCGTCGATAGGAATTTCTAAACACTCGAATAGGACAAACCAACACAATATCGTTTTGGAATATATTTTTATATAAAGAATTATTTGAATATTTATTCATTTTGATTGAATTGATTGTTAGGAGATGATAATATTAGATTATTATCGTTATTGTTTGATCAGTCAATATTTACAACAATTGATTAAATAACAATGGATTTAGGAAAATGAAATCTTGTAGACACAATTGATAATGAATATAAATGAATTTTAACTTGGATTTGGGAATTTGAATTTCGGTGTTTGAAATTGACTTACAAGAATTTGAAAAACATAATATGAGTATTATATGATAGTATAATTGAGTTGAAATTGTTTTCGAAGGATTTTTTTTTTTTTTATGATAAGTGTTATATTCCCTACTCTTGACGTTAGAAAATGATTTCGGTGATGAGTGCACGCATCATCGGCGTTTATTTTCGAGAGTCTGAGTGGGGGAGACCACTTAATAGCTTGTCTAAACCTTGTTTTGATTCAAATTTTATTTTATTTTATTTTGTATTCTCTATAGTATGATTTGATATATAAATTATATAAGTATATATTATTTCAAAACTTGATTTGAAATGAAACCGGGATTGGAATTCTTAAGTCCTTTAATAATTAATGATTTTTTTTTTATGATTGAAATGAATTTAGACTTGAATCATTAAGGAACTTCTGAATTGTGAAATGAGAAATGAACCTAAGAGCTAAGTGAAAATATCAATTGAAGTAGAAATCTTTAGAATTAGGAAATTATGAACTTAAAATAAAAGTGAAACTGTAAAACTCGCGTAGTATTGAAATTCATTCTATAGCATAGATATAACTTACCAAAATATTTAAGAAGTTCAAAAATGTTATATGAATTGTTAATTGGATAATATACAAGTATAGGTTTGAATAATGGAATATGCATTTAATCAATGGTTTGCAAATATAAATAAAATTGTTAGTAAATAATTGGAATTTAAATTAACATTTAAAGGTGATTCACAATTTTGTTAATATAAAATGGAAATACTATATGTGAATGTAAATGTGAAAAAAAATTATAGGGCAATTTAAGTAATGGCTTAAGAATTAATAAATTGAAAATTCAACTTTAAATGGAAAGAAGTTGTATGTTGTTTAACTACATTCTATTTGCATAACTATAACTTACCAAATACTTAAAAGGTTTAAAATGCTAATAAGGATAAGTAGAGAAATAATATACCAGTGTGAGAGTGAATAATAAAATGTGAAGATCTAATTGATAGTTGTAAATATAAAAGAAATTTAAGCGGTAAAATGAATGCTATATATAAGTGAATGAATAAAATTTAAAATTTATGAAATATAGATTTGGTAAATGGAAACTGATTAAATTTGAATATAACTAAATGTTTATAAGCTTGGAAGTGTATGAAATTAAAGTTGACTTGGAAATGTATAATTGATTTAGTGTAGATTTTGGATGGATGTTAATGTTTGATATGCATTGGTTGTTAGATGGATGATAATTGATTAAGTAGAATTCATTAGTGTTAATGGAATTGAATAAACGGAATAAAATTGTAAAATAATTAAATTCAAATTTGAAGCAAAGTGAAATTAAATATAATTGAATTCAATTTAAATTGAAGCAAATTGACTTGAATTTAAAATGTGAATGAAACAAACTTGAATAAATCGGAAACAAATTGAATGTAAACCTATTGCATGGATGAATAAGAAAATAAATGACTTTGTGTTTATGATTGTTTTTTTAGAAAATTTGAAATTTTGATGGTTTGCACTTTGAAATAATAAAAGCAAATTTTTGGGAAAATCCAAATTTGTCCAATATATACAGAAACGAAAACAACCATAACTTTTAAATGGCTGAATGGAATTCGACGATCTTGGACTTTTCGAAAAGCTCAAAAACTATAGCACAAATTTTGTTTAGATAACTTGAGAAAATTCCTTCATCTACTAGGTTAAAAACTTGAATGTTACTCACTGTCCTGTGCAAAAATAAGTAAAATCTGTAGTATACACCCTTAGTATTTTTGACATATCTTTTTACTGGTTTATCGGATTTTGATGATCTTGTACTTTCTGGAAACATAAGAACATAAGCTAAAACTTTTGTTTTAAGTGTTTTGTGTTTTGACAACGTTTAGAAGGTCGAAACCACGAGTGAACGTCACAGACCTGCGCAACACTGCCCAGGCTGAAGCGTTTCCCTTAAGTAAAACGGCCATAACTTTTGAACGGATGATCCAAATTCGATGATTTTAGACATTCCGGAAAGCCTGAAATGAATGAAACAACTTTTGTTTAGATTCTATTGTCAAATTTTACCGTTTAGGTGACCTAAAGCTAAGATTTGTTGCTGTCCAGAAATTGAAATCTCAGTTTTGAAGCTAAATATGTTATATATATGTTGTGTAGGCTAAGTATAGTGATCTATCTTTGTATGCATGGTTCTAACTTAGTTATTGAGCATTTTAGTAGGTAGCAAAGGGGTTGCGCTTCGTTGTGGAGCTCGCTTCTACGCTAAACGCATAATGTAAGTAAAATGCTAATAAATGCTAAATAAAAGGTACGCTTACGGTTTTATATGATATTGGTGATATTTATATGTTGTTTCCCCACATATGGGATGCCTCATCATTGAGATGAGATGTATATTTGTGATATATATGCTATTATATTTTTTCCGATCGAGCCGCGCAAAGGAGACTCTGCCGAAATTTTCCGTAAAATCCGGGTGTTAGAAATTTTTTTCAAGTTTTAATTTTTTTTATAACTTGTTTTGATTTCTAACTTTTAAAGTTAGGAAGCCGTTCGGAGTAAGTTAGTGGAAGCGTAGTTATGACTTTATAAATGGAATTTCATTGTTTTATAAGTTGGTAACTTTGAATAAAATATATCTAATGTTGAATTCTACACTTAGTTTCTTTTCCTTTCTTTTCCCTTCTTTTCCATTTCGAGGACGAAAAGTTTTGAGTGGGGGAGAGTGTAACGACCCGTAAATTTTCGATAATTAAAATAGCTAATTTAATAAGATTTAGTGATTTAGTGATAGAAAGAAATTGTAAGTCATTTGGAATAATAATAAATGTTGAATCTATTGGGATTATAATAGAGTTAATAAGATTTTTAAAACTGGAATTTATTGGATAAATTGAATAACGGGTTTAATATGATAAAAAATGATTTGTAAAATTTTATTTTATCATATTGGAGTTATAGTGATGTTATAGAACTTTTAAAACTGAATTTAAAATTTATTTGTGAAAATTGAATATTTTAATATTTAATTATCGCCTGAAAAATAGCCAATTTTTGAACAGTCTCAGAATTGGACGAAACTAGTTCTATTGGATCCGTAATAGTTAGTTATTATCGGATTTCAATTTTCGTAGCAATCGGAGTTGTCGTTTGACCGTGGCAGCTCGAAACGCGTTGAAATTGTTTAATATTAATTTGGCGAGTTAAAAATAGTCATTTTTCAAACGGTCTCGGATTTCGATGAAATTAGTTTCATTGGATCCGTAATGTGATATTATTGTAAGGTTTCAAATTTCGTGTCAATCGGATTTACCGTTTGTCCGGGGGAAGCCAAAACGCATAGAAATTAGTTGAATCGGTTTAATTTAAATTTGATCGTTTATTGCCGTAACTCGCGCATATGATCGAATTAGCCTCCAAAACCTATTCCATTGTGTCCGGAACGCGGGTAAACCCTAGAAACGCCAGTCGGCACGCTTCGTTTGGAGTTCGGAAAATTTCGATGAAAAATAAATTGGGAAATTTTTCTATAAAAGGACCTTCACCCTTTCACCTTGCAAACCCTAATTTACTTCAGCCCTAGCCGCCATTTACTGAATCAATGGCCACGAAAATTCGAAACTTCTTCCTCATTTTCCTCTCAATCCATCAACAATTAGCAAAAACTCTCAACTACAAAGTTGTAGAGCACGATGAAAGCTTCAAATCCATACGGAGATGATCGAAAACGGAGCCACGGATCAACGGGAAATCACGTTCAAAGCTGCTGCGTTTTTCACGTTTTTCGAGGCGAGATGAGGGGCCGAGCTTCGAGCTGCTCCAGGCGTTGGTGGCTCTGGTGATAGGCTTCGTGATGGCGCTTCCTGATCGACTTCTGGACGCTCGTGGTGGCCGCGATTTGGAGCCCTAGTTTGGCTTGGATGGGTTCTTAGTCGCGTGTGTTCCTGGAGCAAGTAACGTGAGTTGAGGGAGAAGCAAAGGGACGGGCTGGATTGCAGGGTGATGGATCTCACGGCTTGGATTGATTTAGGTTGAGAAAAATTAAATTATGTTGTAAAATTATGAATATAAAATCGTGTAACTTCTAAAATTCATAACTTTTTCATACGAGGTCGAAAACGCGCGAAACAAATTGCGTTGGAATCGTATGGACGAGCACTACGCAATGGAGCTGGATTGGAATCATTTGGTGGTAGAGAAAATTTTGAGTTAAATCGAACGTCGTTCGATTTGATTTAAAATCGTAAAAATCAAGGTGAGTGTTTTATAACGCTCACACCGTACTAAATATCTTTATGCTATTTAAATTTGATATTATGAAGTGTTATGATTTTATTTGTCGTTGTTTGATAAAAATTTAATTGTCATATAGCTTGTCATTTGCATTAACCGTTGAAAAATTAAATTGACAGTTAAATTGAAATTAAAATTGAATTGCGATTTAAATTACCTGACATTGATAACTATGAAACTGCCATGAATTGTATTGTTTATTGGATGATGTATTTTGTTGGATGCTATTGGTTGATAATTGAATGTTTGGATGTTTATTTGCTTATATAGATCCTGTTATGCATACATATGATACTGTGATTTAATTTAAGTAATATATACTCATCCCTGACATTTAATTGAAATAAATAATTACTTGGCCTTAGGATAGAAAATTATATACGGACACCGAATTGGCTAAATTAATAATTTTTGAAATCGTCGATTTGAAATTTATTTAAATGTTTCGATTTAAAAGTGATAAATAGAAATCAATTTATAGAAATCAAATTCATCGAAAAATTGAGTTTGGAATGTTGAAATGAAATTTTGGTTAAAAGAAATTGTTGAATAAATTTAAGTGGAGACTTTGAGATTTAAAATTTGGATATGATTGAATTTCAGAAATTTATGTGTTTTGAAGATTGAACAATAAATTTGAGCTTTGAATATTACTAAGTAAAAGTAATATAAAAATGATATTTTGAAATCGAGTTTGGAATTGAATCATATTTGGAATTTGGATTTAAACTTGAATATTATTGGAAAATTTTGTTAAGTATTATAAATTGATTTGAAAAAAAATCAAGCTCCAAATCGATATAAATTGAAATTGAATTAATTGAAAGTGAATATAAAATTTAATAAATTCGAAGTAAAAGTTGACGTTGATTGAATTGAAATCGAAATTGAATCGGTAGAATGGAAATTGGAACTTATTGGAATTGGGAAGTTATAATTGAAATGGATTGGTTTTGAAGCTGCTTTAATTTGTTTTCCAAATTACTCTGTTATATAAACCATTTTGAATACTTAAACTATTTTAATCCATTTTAATCTACTTAACCCAATTTAAACTATTTTAAACTAATTTATCTATTTTAAATCCATTTTAAAGATTTAAGTATTTTTAACTATTTTAATTATTTAAACTACTTTTAAACTACTTAAAACTATTTTTCTAAAATCCTAAGCTGGTCAATAAGGTGAAATGTTTATATTTAAATCTTGAATTTAAATACGAATTGAGTTAAATGAAGTTGCAACCTAAATTTGAAATTCGAAATGATTTTGAGATCGAAATGAGATATTGATGCGAAAATTGATTTTGAAATGGAATCTGATATTTTGAAAGATACAATGATATTTGAAATGGATTTGATTTTTGAAGCGAATATGATATTTTGATATCAATTATGAATCGATTTGAAATATAAAGAGCCAAAGGTGTAATAATACGTAGTTATTAAAGAGACCGGGATCGGATATGGACATACTCTCTGTCGATACCGAAAACCACTTTAATAACTATTATACGCGGAGTGATGATCCAGAATGAAGTGGATGGTTTGGTGAACGCGTTGACTGAAGAAAGAGAACGATTATTGGATGACCCCTGACATGACTAAAACAGGAGCCGCGCCGGGCCATTGAGGTTCGCCACCTCTAGCGGACACACTTCTTCGATACCATTTCTATTACATTTGTGATGCGATTTGGGTGCACCCCTTGATTTGGGAGTGTTGTTTCGCGGTGTTGGGGTAGCTGCTGGCTATGCCCAACATCAGTCCGGATCACGCAACTACTAGTATCCTAGTTGGTATCGCCTCATGTACCTTGTCATACCGATTATCCTATTCGCGACCACTACGTTTTTGATTTGTACCTTGAGTATATGGATTGCCCTCTGGTGACTTCCGGTTTTGGGGAAACTACGGTCTTGTATATGCTTTTGGGAATATAAAATGTGTTAAGGGGGATTATGGTAACGCCTTAACGCTATTTTGATACTTTATATTACTGATAGACATTATCTACTTAGCGTATATTACTATATAGTAGATAGTTTCACGGATCCTTGAGAGATGGAAAATCCCGTAACATCTCTTGAGTTATTGCACGCACGTTGACACTGGATATGAGATGTCAAACCCCGTAAACATCTTTGACGCCGTTACACTCATATTTATTTACGATTGATTTAACTTTCATAAGGATATTTTAGTCCTGACTCGAGTGTTTTGTCTTTTCATTACGCTCGGGTCAGTCCTGAGTTTTCAGTTTAGGTTGAAGATCATTTCCTTGGAGGACGGAGACGAAGATTTGGTATATTATCTACTACTATTATATTCATTCCATTCCGCTGCATTGTTGTATGATATTTGTTGTGTATGTAACTCTGATAAATGTTGTATAATAATAATCAAATGTATTCATTTCAAATGTCTTCATTTAATTAACAGCTTCATGAACTGTTATTTTATTATTATACTTTAGCCTTCCGCTGTGAGATTCTGTGTTGTTTCATTTCCTTTATTTCCCTTCCTTTTCTTTTCTTAATTTCCCCAATAACTATCTGCCCTTTTAATGGTTGGAATCGACATGTGTATTTGATCGTCGGTTTAAACTGTCCAAAAAGGCGGGTCGTTACACTTTTGGAGTAGTCGTCGTTATTTGTAGTAGTCTGTATGATTGTATAGGAAGATATGTATTCATGTATATTATATACGTTAATGTACTTGTATATGTAACTTCTTGAGCCGACTGTTGTAGTTGTATCATATGTACCGTGTCAAATGTATTGTAACTGACATCAGTTATTGTATATATGAGAATTTCTGTTTTATCTGTGTTCCGCATTTATATTTATCTGTGTTATTATTTTATATTTACTGTTCTAAACTATTATGAACCATCGTAGTTCGTTTTATACTGGAATTGGGGTATTTCGATGGGAGAAAATAAACCAGAGATGAAAAATGAAAGAATATATATATATATATATATCACTCCTATCGAGATAACTAATACTAGTGTAAGGCCAACTATTGATGGCCGCTCCTCAACAGCCTTATTCTCCGTGCTAGTTGACAGCACTACACCGTAATGTTCTTGGCTAGCGTGGGTATAGAGGTGGGGCGTCGCAGCTTGGTATCGGAGCCTGGGGTTTAGAACAAATATAAAACATAACTTAGATAGTACATGTGTTACAACTGTTTGTCGATGTTTTATCTCTCATATTTGCAAATGATTATCTTTGATTGTTAGGTATGAATTCCTAACGCTTATTCATATGCATTTGATTTTGATTCTTGTGTTTTCGGCTTTGATTTGATTTAGCCGATGATTGATTTTGTTCGAATCTCAGCGATTCCGAACTTGATATTTTATGTTTTCCTCGGCTTGATTTCCAAAACGCTGACTTGGTTTGCCGTTGAATTCTTTGATGATAATGTTGAATCGTTTTGTACTCGATTATGGCCATTAATTGTTGACTTCGACATTGACTTGATTTTTATTTTTGTTGAAGTCATTTATGCATTTATGCTCGTTTTGTTTCGTTATTCCATTTGTCAATCGATTCTTCTTTTCCGATTAGTTGTCATCTTTGTCGACTTTGAAAACTTCTATTTCTGGAATTTTTGGATATTCCTACTTTGATGGATTTAGAATCGAATTCTTTGGATTTTATTCACGTCTTCGAATGTGAATTTTAGTGAATTGATTTGGTTTCCAAATTTAATCGATTTTTGGTTATTTCCCGATTTGTTGCTATCATTTATTAGCAACTTTGATGACCATTTCTTCGGGAATTTTTGTGAACCTACCTTTCGATGAATTCGGTATCGATTTCTTTGGATTCTATTCACGTCTTCGTATGTGAATTCTTGTGATTGATTGTTTTTACAATCATTTTTGTGTTTTGTCACTTTAAAAAAATAATAATAATATATAAACGTTTTAATACTAGTAGTAAATATCAAAACTCTTTTATCAAAATGTTTTCAACTCTATTTTCAATATCAAAATCTTTTCCTAAACCGTTTTCCGATCTATTAGTATATACAAACCTTTATTTCACTCGTATGAGAAATCTAATTAAACGGCTTAGCAAAACAAGTGGTATGAAACGCTTGCGTTTACTTCGTCGGTTAATTTTTGGACATGTTCGATTGAACCACTTGTGACATTTTTCTAGTGAAGATCTACAATTTGTTTGTAAATATTTAAGTTAAGCTAGTGGTTATGGGACATGAAGCTAAACTTTTATATTCACTAGCTTAGTGTAATTGACACTTCTCATTGATCTTGATGATCGCTTTATGAATTAGACTAGCAATTGCGCAATGTCTCTTTCATTGCAAGGTTAGACTAGACACCACTTGTGTGATTCCACTCACGCATACCTTTTTGTCTTTTTGGTTAGTCTTGACCTCAATCTGTGTGATTCCATTCACACATGCTTAGTGTAATTGACACTCCTCGTTGATCATGATGATCGTTCTGATGGTCAGACTAGACACCACTTGTGTGATTCCATTCACACATACCTTTCTGTTTTTTGGTTAGTCTTGACCTCAATCTGTGTGATTCCATTCACACATGCGGGGTAGCTCCCCATGGTCTTCGGACCGTCATGTGATAGGCCTCTTTCCCTTTTTCTGTGATTTCTAGATTCCTTATGTTGATTTCTGGAAATTTTACGCTTCACCTATTTTTGTGCATTGGTGAATTCATATGTTATTAATTTGTCATGAGTACAAATTTGGGGTATGATACCTCTTTGGATCTTTGAGAAGATTCTTGTGATATTGATTATCTCTTATCGGTTGATCTCCTGTTGATCATTAATTGCATACTTATAGTTGTATGTCAGTATGGGTATTTCATATTTATGCCATACCTCTTATCGGTTGATCTCATGTTGATCATTATTTACATACTTATAATAGTATGTCATTATGCATATTTTATGTTATGCCATATCTTTTATTCTATGTCATACTCCCATTCGAGTTTTCATACTCCGTTCGAGTTTTCATACTCCGTTCGAGTTTTCATACTTTCATATTGTGATTTCTGGATTTCTTGTGATGATTTCTAGAATTTGTGCTTCACCAATTTTCGTGATTTCTATTGATAAGTTTTATCAATTCTTGTGCATTGGTGAATTCGTGTGTTATTGACTTGTTATGAATACAAGTTTAGGGTATGATATCCTTTTCTATCTTGGAAAAGATTCCTGCGACATTTTCGATAAATGAAAATTCATTGGTGTTATATTTTGATGCCAATTATTTCGATGAAATTTTGACGTATGTCGAAGTTGCTACGGATGTTGCTGCTTTAATCACGTGTTTTAAAAATTGTTTTAAATATAAATCAAAATTGTTTTCAAGATTTTTACGATTTGCGCTTTCAAAAGAATGAGGAAGCGATTTAAACGTTTCAGAAAAATCGAGGACTATGACCCCTTTCTTTTACTGATTCGCTTAATTCCGGACTTGTCCGTTTGAGAACGTAAAATGTTATTTATTTAAAATACACAATTTTGCACTTTCAAGGAAACGATGAAGTGAATTAAACGATTTAGTAAAACTCGTGGTTATGGGTCATGTGCGTTTGCTATTTCGGTTAATTTCGGACCCGTTAATTGAAAATTTGTGATTTCTGATTATCGTTTGTGATAATCAGATATTTGCTGTTTCTGATTATCGCTTGTGATAATCAGATATTTGAGATTTAATTATCGTTTGTGATAATTAGATATTTGTGGTTTGATTATCGCTTGTGATAATTAAACATTTGCGATTTGAGATTTGATTATCAATTGTGATAATTAAATATTTGTGATTTAAGATTGAATTTTCGATTTTGATAATCGAATACTTGTTGATTTGATTATCGTTTTTGATAGTCGAATATTTGTGATTTGAGATTTCTGAATTATCTATTGATAATTAGATTTTGTTGATAATTTGTGAATTTCTTTTATGAAATTAAAAGATTTCTTTGGCGTTTATATTGTACTACGCCGGTGTACCGACTCAATTTTCTGCTATTCATGATGTTTTCCACGTCTTCCAATTACGGAAATGCCTTAGGGATTTTCGATTTCTATTCTTGAGCAACCTTCTATTCACATCATTGCTTCGGAGGTTCAGCACCCTCGAAATAAAGATGTTTTTCTCGTGAAAGCTCAGTGGTTCTCAAATCCTATGGATTTCACTTAGCAATCATGAGAATTCATCGAGCAAACACGTTCAGGCTTTCTCTTTCATGCTCTATATGGTGAACTTTCTATTTCTAATTTCTTCATCTTGTGATGATGTTCTTTATGGTTGTTACCATTTGTCCATTTATTCCTTATGATTGCGAGGACGCAATTTCTTTAAGGAGGGGAGTCTGTAACAACCCGGTATTTGCACCGATTAATAATCGACATTTAAACGATAAATATTGTTGCAAAATTCCAAATTTGAAGTTTTAAAATTTGAATTAAAATTCTTTTATAAATTGTTATTAAAGAAATTTTGGGCTTTAGCATTAAATAGTGGCCCATGTTTATTGTGGCCGTGAAAAATTAACAAAAGCATAGAACCCGTTCCCCTTTTCACCATTCTTCAACTTTCATTCGAAACCTAAAATAAAAAAAATAAAAAAATCAAACGAAGAAAAATAAATGGCGGCCTCGTCCCCTTTGCTAAAGCTTGGGTTGCTCGTTCGTCGCTCGTCCCCTTTGTGCTCTGACGTTAGGGCTTTCGATTTTTTGTAGGCGTCGTCTTCAAATTCTCGACCGAGTGAAGGTGAGTAATTCAAATTACTCACATCTAATTCAAGCGAGTTTCATTGTTGATGATTTTGTGGGTTTTGTCTATCTCGTATATCCTGGTACCTTGATTCATTTGAGACTTGACTTTGTTATGCTCTGTACTTCAGTTCATTTGGTATGTCGTACTTGCATTTACACCTTTGTTGTTCCATAGCCTCGGCTTTAAATTGATTTTGTTCGATTTTAATAAAAATGCTATTTGACTATGGTCATTTTTGAAAACTGGCTGCTTGATCTTGTTTTGTTCGAACTTGCTGTTCTCTGATCAGTTATCACTCTGCCTGTACTCTAGTTCATTGCTGAGTTCGTCCATTTAGTCACCGTATATATACACGTACAGATTTGTATGTGCGTATATATGTATGTCATGATCCTTATTCACTAGTTTGTTGCCTCGACTTTTTATACACTGCATATATTTTATGATACCAATATACTTGGTCCAACTAGTATTGTCACTTGTATTAGCCATTGCTCTTTGGTGCAGTTTGTCTTACATTTGTTGTATTGGCCGGTTTCACAGTTGCAGGTCTCGTACCACTTGAGTATGCAGATATGTATGTCTGTGTTATAGTTTTAGCATTGGCCTGGGATTTCAATTTGAATCTCAGGTGCATTTTCTATTTAAGTGAAATTGATTTCGAGTTGTATTATTAAACACTTTAGTTTCACTGTGGCTTCGGCTCTTGATGTAGTTCGAATTGCTTGGTTGACTTATCTGTAAATATATGCATACATACATTTGTATGTGTGTATGCATGTATGGTTGACCATTGTTCGAGTTATGTGTTGTCTCATTGTATTTGCATTGTGCTCGACCTGATGCTGCACCGTTGCTTGTTGTCGTGTTCGCTGTGTCACTTACTTGAGTGTGCACTGTGCATACTGTTTGATCATTTTTGCTTTGTTGATCATGTTTCTGGTGCCTGCATAATCCTTTAATGTGTATACTGTTGTTTCACTGTTTTGTCCTGCACTTTTATTCATGTTGCAGTGATCTTTGTACGTTGTTGTTCCACTGTAGCACTTCTATTGCTTCTGCTGGTTCATGTATACGAACGGGTCATTGCCCTTGTGCACTGATGGTTACAGTCGTGTAGAATTTGTGGACTTTTGTGTTGTTTGTGAGGTTGCTGTCTTGATTCATCCCATTCCATCTATACTTTGTAGTTGATTCACTTAGTCTTCCTTTGCATTATTCATTATTGTACAGTTTGCATGTTCATGTAGCTCCACTGATCCATTTTGTTGCACATTACTTCTGTTTATTAAAGACTATATATATGCATACCTACATATGTATGTGTCTATGCATATATTCTGTAATATATGCTAAGTCTCTAATGTTGATACCCTCTCTGGTTTCATTGTAGACTTTTGCTTTTTGATCATGGCAGTCTGGATCCTTTTGTTGCATGCACTTTGTATAGTTTGCATTCATTACTTGTCTGTTTGTAACCTGGTCGCTTGGTACATCCCTGTAGCTCCATCTTGACTTGGGACTGTTGACCCATCTCTCTGCATTTTTTGAGTTGTTCACTGATGCAATACTTGTTGCCCTTCATTTAAAACCCTGTTGCATTTTGGGTTAGTGGCTACATTAAGTTGTTTTCATGTGGGATACTTGTGGTGACTGCAGTATTTGTTGTAGTTTGCCTTTGTATTCATTAGTAACTGCAGTTTCATTTTTTTATGCAGTTTCGCTTTGTGATTTGCGTTGCATTGATGCAATTGTATTTGTTTTTTTTCTAATTTCAGTTGAGTTCGGCACTTACGTTGTCGTTGCTCGATCGTTTAGTTTCGAGGCCATTTGCACTTGTGTTGAATCTGATTTTGATTTGACCTTGTGCACTCGAGTTGGCGAGGCAGTACACATGTATGTACGTGTGTACTGCAGCCACACCGACTTGATTTCATGGGTATTTGAACCTTCATTGATTTTGGTTCGTTGAGTTTTTGGGCACGACATCACTATAGTGGCAAGGCAGTGCACGCAAGCGTGAACTGCAGCCACACGGTATGGTTTTGTGATATTCTATTTTGTTTTGATTTATTAATCTTTTGCGTAGTTCATGTGCTGTAGTGGCGAGGCAGTACACGCGTGCGTGTACTGCAGCCCTACTCGTCTTAATATTTTAATTGATATTTCAATGGTTTGAACTATTTCGTTTATTCAATTCAATATTCTGAATTTCATTCTGATTTGGTTGAAGTTGCTGATTGTTGTTTAACACTGCTACGTGTTATATTTATCGTTATCCGATTTCTTTATTTAAGGATCGGATAGACGAGATTTATTGTGACTATCATCTATTCATTATTTAATTATTATTGCTTCCGTGCACTAATAACTGAGTTTGAATTAGACTGACCCAAGTATTATTTTCTTTTGAATTTAATACTCGGGTCAGACCGAGTATTTCAGGTTGTAGATATTCTGCTTTGGGTTGCTGCTAGAGCTATGAAGTTCTTTCATATCTTTTGGAGTAGTCGTCGTTATTTGTAGTAGTCTGTATGATTGTATAGGAAGATATGTATTCATGTATATTATATACGTTAATGTACTTGTATATGTAACTTCTTGAGCCTACTGTTGTAGTTGTATCATATGTACCGTGTCAAATGTATTGTAACTGACATCAGTTATTGTATATATGAGAATTTCTGTTTTATCTGTGTTCCGCATTTATATTTATCTGTGTTATTATTTTATATTTACTGTTCTAAACTATTATGAACCATCGTAGTTCGTTTTATACTGGAATTGGCGTATTTCGATGGGAGAAAATAAACCAGAGATGAAAAATGAAAGAATATATATATATATATATATCACTCCTATCGAGATAACCAATACTAGTGTAAGGCCAACTATTGATGGCCGCTCCTCAACAGCCTTATTCTCCGTGCTAGTTGACAGCACTACACCGTAGTGTTCTTGGCTAGCGTGGGTATAGAGGTGGGGCGTCACAGGAAATCTTCATCATCTCTTATTCTTTGGATTGATTTAAAATTCTCATCGAAAGATACATGTAGTGTTTCTTTGACAATATTTGTTCTTTTATTATAAATTCGATAAGCTTTGCTTCGATCCGAATATCCTAGAAAGATTCCTTCATCGGATTTTGGATCAAATTTTTCCAAGCTGATCTTTTGTGTTTAAAACATAACATTTTGAACCGAAAACTTTAACATAGGAAATATTTGGTTTTCATCCATTAGGAAGTTCATATGGAGTATTCTTAGTTAGTGGTCGAATAGAAACATGATTCAAAACATAACAAGCTGTTGCAAATGCTTCAGCCCAAAAATGTTTTGGTAACGTACTTCCATTTAACAAAGTCCTCGCACATTCTTGTAAGGTTCTATTTTTACTTTCTACAACCCCATTTTGTTGTGGAGTTCTAGGAAACGAAAAATTATGGAATATTCCCTTTTTCTTACAAAAATGTTCAAAAGCTTCGTTTTCAAATTCTCCTCCATGATCACTTCTTATATTTTTGATTTTCAAGCCTTTAAAATTTTGAATTCTTTTGACAAACGTTTTGAAATTATCAAAAGTATCACTTTTATTTTTCATAAAGATAATCCAAGTATACCTAGAAAATCATCAACAATAACAACCACATATCTACTATGATTAATGTATTGTACTTGTGTTGGTCCAAATAAATCCATATGTAGTAATTCAAGTGGTTGTAAAGTTGAAATGACCTTTTTAGATTTAAAAGATTACTTAGTTAACTTTCCTAACTGACATGCATCACAAATATGATCAATTAAAATTCATTTTTGGTAGACCTTTCACTAAATCATTTTTAGATAACTTGTTAATAGTTTTGAAGTTAATATAACAGAATCGTTTATGCCATAACCAAGGATCATTTGTTTGGCTATTAAACACATATCTGAATTATGATTTATTTTCATATTCAGAACATAAATATTTCTGTCTCTATTTCCTTCAAAGATAAGATTTTGATTTTGATTGAAAATACTACATTTGTTCTCAGAAAAAGTGATTTTGAATCCTTTGTCACACAATTGGCTGATACTAAGTAAATTATGTTTTAAATTCTTTACAAGTAAAACATTTGAAATAAGAGGTAAATTTGAAATACCATTGTTGCTCACATTGCCTTTGCCGATGATATATCCTTTGAAGTTGTCTCCAAATGTGACGGAGCCTCCATCTGAGTAAATAATATTTGATAGCATATCTTTGTCTCCTGTCATATATTTTGAGCAACCACTGTCGAGTATCCATTTTCCTCTTTTCTTGAGTGGGACCTACAAAAAATATAATATAATATTGGTACCTAATTTTTTTAATAGGGTCCTAAGAGTTAAATCTTAGGAAACCAAACCCAAGAGGGCTCAGTATCCCATTTAAAAATATAATCTTTATTTTTATGAACAGTTTCTAAAAAGGTTTTTATATATTTCTTCCTAATCAAACTGTTGTTTGTTTTAGTAACCCAAACTTTTATGCTTTTTAAGTAAAAATTCCTTTTCGTCTAAACTATAATAGGATTAACATTTCTCCTAATTTTCCTGACATATCCTAGTCCTTTCTTACTTGAAACAGATTGAGAGTTATCAATAATTTTTGATAAAGTTTCTCTTCCTTTATTAAAGTTCGAAACATTTTTGGTGATGCTTTCTAACTTAGGTTTGAGACTAGTATTATGCAATTATATCAATTTTACTTTTGTTTTTAGTTCATGATTTTCAGAAACAAGAGCGTCATTCTTCTCTTTTTGAGTTTCAATTTCTTGACTCAAAAGAGTGAGTTGAGAATTGATATTAGAGAATGATTCTTGTAATTTTTCAAGTTCTTCATCTAGTATTTTTTTCTCATCCTTAAGCATATCTCTTTTGAAATCTGCTTTGTTCTGATGTTCACGAGTCTCCTTATATTTTCTTTCGAGATTTTCAAAGTATCAACTAGTTCTGAATTTGTTTCAATCATATCATCAAAAGTAAAATCACTAACCTCATTTTCAGTAGCCATGAAGCAGACATTTGCTTGCTCGTTTTCACTGTCACTACTGTTCTCTGATGAAGAAGTGTCCGAATCATCCCATGTTACCGAGAATGCTTTCTTTTTCTTGTCTTTTCTGCCTTTGTAGAAATATTTTTTCTTTAATTCTGGGCATTCCTTCTGAATATGACCTTTCTTATGACAATTGAAACATTCTAGAACTGAGGATGATGGTTTGTTTGGAAAAATTATTTTTCCATTATTTTTGTTATTTTTTTCGGAATTTCAAGAACTTTTTGAAATTTTTGGCAATAAATGCTAGATCTTCTTCATCCGAATCTTCATCTTTTTCTTCTTCGGCATGAAAAGCTATGTTCTTTTTGTCTTATGCTTGTACTCGTTTTTCCTGCAAATTCACTTCATAGGACATTAGATTTCTTATTAACTCTTCAGGTTTTACGGTAGAGAGGTCATTAGCTTCTTCAATAGCCAAGACTTTTCTTTCCCATTCATCCGTTAAAGAGTTTAGGATTTTGGATACAATATCAAAATCAGTGTACTTTTCTCCTAATCCTAATAGTGAATGATAGATATCTTGAAATCTAGAGTACGTATCATTGATGGATTCATCTTGTTTCATTCTAAAGTTTTGAAACTGATTTTTGAGCATGGATATTTTTCTTTGTTTGACTTTGTTAGTTCCTTCATGAGTGATTTTAAGTGTTCTCCATATTTCATAAGCAGTTTGACACATGCTAATACGATTAAATTCATTTCTATCTAGAGTACAAAATAACATGTTCATTGCTTTAGCATTGGCAGTTGCATCTAATTTTTGTGTGTTTGACAAGGTGGAGTATTCTCCAGTAGGAAGAGTGTATTCATTTTGTGTGATATTCCATGATTCAAAACTATTAGATTGCATATAAATTCTCATACGAGTAGACCAATAATTATAATTCAAGCCATTAAAAAATGGAGGTTGGGAAGTGGATTGACCTTCAATAAAACTAGTGTTAGTGGTAGTGCTGGTGTTATTTTCTGTATTAGCAAGATATCAGATAACTTTGTGACGGTTATAAGATGTCTTGCTCTGATACCAAATGAAAGTGTATAGGACCGTATAATATGGATAAAAGTAACACAGAGTATAAATACTGCAGAATATAAAAGTAGTCTAGTAAAATGACACTAGAGATTTTATACTGGTTCGGAGCACCGTCCTACGTCCAGTCCCAGACTCCTTCTAGAATTTAACTAACAACAATCCTCACTTAACCCGGAGGAGCAGGTATACACAGTCTTAGCAGCAGAACAGACGCCTGAGCAGCAGAACAGGATTTTCGCCTCAGCAGCAGAAGAGGACTTCACTAATATAAAGAATATCTGAAACTATGTGTTCTTGATAACACTAATCTGTCTCTGATAGTACAAGCCTCCTATAATCAAATCCTCAAGTAAATATGAAATGTATGTAAAGATATGAAGAAAAGGTAATGCTAAGAATCGAAAATTAAGAAAGTTATTTGTAGATTCAAAGCAGTAGAAAGTATGTTCGCTGTTTGAATGCAAAGATTATAGCACAAGAAGAGTATTAGATAGTTAGAATGAAAATCGATAAGTATGAAGTGTTTGGAAGTATCTATATATAGTAGTTGAAGAGTTACTGCCATTGGTGAAGGATTCTGACGAAAAGAAGCAACTATTTCCATTCAGAGAAGGGTTGCATCCTTTCGGAGAAGAAGATGTCTTTTCGAAAATATGGCAGTTGGTCTCAGGTCAGTCGACTGGTCGTTCTTGGTCAGTCGACTGACTATGCAATATATTTAAAAAATAAACAGTGCATATCGTATATGTACACAGTCAGTCGACTGGTTGGGTTTGGTCAGTCGACTGGCCATGACATTTTTATAAGTATGCTTCTGTTTTGATTTTTGATGTGACATATGAAGTGCGGACTACTTGAGGATAGATTTTAAGATAATTCTAAGACTCAGTCGTACATACTAGACAGTGAAAGCATAGATGAAAAGTCTTTGATGATATAGCCATAGTCTGTTTTCTTTTTGTCGTGAATTCTCCTTTTCTTGCTTTGTCATGAATCAAAAATTAGTGATTCAACACAAAAAACCACCCACCCTCAGCTTCTTCGAACGCTGACCCCCTAGGGATTCATCTTGAATTTGCCGAAGTCGATCTGGTCTTCGATCGCGTCGAAGGCGTCGCGCCAATGGTGGATGTTGATATCACGAATGAGTCTCCCCTCTTGGTTACATCGCGCGACCCTAGCTTAATTTTGATTCGCGATTGCTTGAAGCTGGACTCGAGAGAAAATCAAAGCAACCTCATCGAACGGCTACACGAATCGATAGGGAAGCTTGGGGTTCGAGGTCGATTTAGGGTTCTGACTTAAGGACGTTATCGATTTATTTTGATCTATGTTGGAACAGAAGAATGAAAAGGGGAAAATGTCCGGCCATTAATTTATTTTCTTTTCTTAATTTTAATTTTGAAATGTTCGGCTGTGAAAACATGGGGGAAGACGTGATTAAACCGAAAGGAAATGAACTTGATCTCTTACGTGCTTGAACATCTTTGCTACAGTGACAATTGAAAGGAAGGAAAAATGCGCTGGGAGACAAAAGTAGGCTGATGTTGATATAATTTCGGCTAATGTGAAAATTTGGACTAAAATATATATTTTTAATAAAATTCAAATTCAAATTATCTCGATTTACGCAGTCTAAACTTTCGAACCCTTAACAAGGCATGCCGCTAGGCGTTTATAATCTTATACCCCTATTCCCAATGCAATGGAAAAGGTTTCAAGTGCTAATTCAATCATATGGAGAAGATAGCTTTTGGACCCAGTTATTATATTAAATTTTCGATATAAATTTCAGCGCGTTTATATATCGTACGCTCACACAACAACTCCGATTACTACGAAATTTGAAATCCGATAATAATACAATATTATATCTCCAATGGAATTAGTTTCGTCGAATTCCGAGACTATGCCTCAGAAGGCTATTTTAAATTCAATTTAAACGATAAAATTTCAAAACTGAACAAATCGGTGTTAAATTCAATTTTAAAACTTTTATTATCCTCAACACTATCAATATAAATTTTACAAGTCTTTAAATTATTTTTTTAACAGGCTTAAAACTCCAGATTCAACATTTTACCCAATTTCAAATTATTAAATTCAATAATTCAATTATCAAATAAATATTGACATTTGAATTCAAGTTAAAAATTAACTTTTAAATATTGAAAATTAATTAAATATCCCAATTTTAAATGCTCAAAAAATCTGGGTCGTCACACAAGAGGGTTTAGTTTGCTCACCTTATTAGTGAAGACAGAGGATAGCCTGTGTTGTGAAAATCTGGAAATAGCTTGGCATTTGAACTTTAAATCTAGAGTTCTGATCTGGGCTTACTTGATCTTTATATTGAGTTGAATCTTTGCATTTGTTTTGAATTACTTTGCATTATTCTTTCACAAGCTTCAGTTTCCAGGTTATAAGATTTGAAACCTGACTTGATTTCCAGGTTGATGATGAGATAATGGTTGAAGCCTGAATTTATTTTGAGTTTTTTGTTTTATTGGTATATATTCATCTCAGTTTGTAATTTTTTTGTGAGGATTTTCTTACTTTTGATTTTGATCTGGTTTTAGTTGTTTGAGATTTTTGTTTTCAGATATGAACATGAAGATGAAAGAAAATGTTGAGAAAAGAATATGAGGAACTCTTGGAAAACAGCCTGTTTATTTCTGTTTTCATTTTTTTTTCGTGCATGTTTTTTTCTAATCTCAAATTAACAGAAAAGTTTATTCTTTTGAGACTTGTCTTATAAATTTACATTTGCTAATCTATATGATTATTTGTTAAACACTTGTTAAAACCCAAACTTTCATGTTTAAGTCCATTCTCTTAAATTTATTTATACATTTAGTTTTTAAACCTTCATGTTAATATATTTATGATTAATGTTTTATTCTATTATATTTACAACTTTGTTTATTTCAAAAGATATATATACATATGTATGAGTTTTAAAACTTTCATTCTTGTTTATATACACATACATTTCAATTACTTGTCCTTATATATCTTTCAAATCAAAATGCATATTTACAAAAATTAAGAAACAAGATTTTATTTGTTTCAAATATATAGAAATTTCAAATTCAATATATTTATTAAATTTCAAAATCACACTTTATTTTGTACTTATACGATTTTTAAAACAAATGATTTGAAATCAATTTATTCATTACTCATAAATATTTATATGTATCCATATATATTAGTTCCTTGGAATATAAAGTTTAATAAATCCAATATTTATTTATAAGATATTTATCCTTGAATTTTTTTAAATCAAATTCCAAATTAAAAATAAATAAACATACATCTTATTAATTTTGAAAATTCAAACACAATTATATTTTATTCCCAAATCTTCAAATTAACTCATAATTTAACCAAAATTTTATATTAATTTCCAAATTAATTAGGCTTAAAAATCAGGAATGTTATAAATTCCCTCCTTAGAAAATTTCATCCTCGAAATTTGCAAGACAGGGAGACAATCAAAAGAATATAGAAAGATTGAGAGATGAATCACCAGATCAAATTGAACATCTATTCTGCATTTGGCTTACCAAATCAGAATATCAACAATAGATACAAGAATGAATCTATTTAACACTCCACAAGATATTCGGGTCATCCAGATCTACGAAGTATGCCGGGGATTGGTTAGTTCGAAGGGATAACTAACTATTCGTAGAATATATCTGGACCCAACAGAACAAACGATGGATACTTAATTTAGATTGGAATATCCCAATATATACACCAACCTGTCCTTCTTCGGACTTTGATCCCTATAAGAAATTACAATAGAATTTCAAATTTGGTTTAAATCGAAATCATTTTATCGATACAAATTAATCTATCTTCGTATGTTAACCAGTTTATTTGTATTTCAAATAATATCTCAAATTTATTGAAGTTAAAAACTGGAAGATTGATAAGAAACCGATAAAGATACGAAGTAAGGATTTTCTACAATGATTCGTAGGGCCACCATCATACCAAAACTTCCTCCCGGAGTTGCCACGAAGCAATCAAAGAATTTGAAATTGAATCAAAGGAGATTGAGAAGAATTTTTTCCTAGTTGTTGCAGGTATTGACTATTTGTAGTGGCACTTCCCGGTCCCCTACCTCGTCCTCTTCTTGCTCTCATACTTACTATCCATGGATAGCGAGAGAATTTACTAAGGCATATGGGCGGATATCTTAGGGATATACTCATTCTAGGGCATACTTCACCCTATCTCTAATGAGTTACCTAATGTGTTATACTCCTGAGCTAAAGTTTCAACCTTCAGCTCTGATACCAATTGTAACGTTCTAGGCCTTCGAGCGTCCGACAGCGGAAGCCCTCTGCCGTGGCAGACACTAGTACCTCGCAGTTGCTTTTACGGCGGGCCTCTCGACCCCCCTACCGATAAGCCAACCCCTCCCTAGGGACATGTAGAGGTAAGAGTCTTCCGTTCGCCACCAAACGCAAAGCGAGAATCCTCTATCACGTTAGCTAAGCAAGTGCGATCCATATTTGTGTGTGTATAATGTGGTCCAGGGGTTTTACACACAATAATAGTGCAACATCATCAATCACCACAGATTCACACACAACAATATAGATAAGCGGTATAATTCTATAACGTATATCTTTATTCACAGATTCACAGATACATTTATCACAGATAAATAAGTTACATTACATCACAAATGAATAAATTACATCACATATGAACAATTTACATCACAGTTTACAGCAAAAATTAGAATAATTCATATCATAAAGCATCACATATAAGGAGTATCAAACCATTCAAACATTCAATAGAATCCAAACATTCATAAGTAAGATTTATTAATCATCTGATTCAATTAAATTAGATTGATTACTTATGAATAATTTACTAATCCTGGTTAATTAATATTAATTAATTACAAATTCTTTTAATTAATTAACCTTTAATCATTTATTATTAATTAATCATCCTTAATTAATCAACAAATCAACATTTAATCATTAGATAATTAACCACTAATTATTTAATTATCCTTTAATTAATTATCCTTAATTAATTACATTAATTAACTAGCCCTTAATTAATTATCATTCCTTAATCTACTTCATTAATTGATTAGCCTTTAATTAATTAATTAACTAACTAATTATTCTTTAAGTAATTATATTAACAAAACATTAATTGCTTAACCAATTAAAAGATAAAAAAATTTATCTTTATTAATTACTTTAATTATTATTACTTTGTTGTTCTTAACCTTGTTTAATGATTCAATCAATATCCCATTAATTAATTTAAAAGATTAAGGTTTCAAATAACATTTAATCTTAATTATAATTTTTAATAAATTAATGACTTAATTATCATAAATCATATTTAACTTTAAAATTACCTTACTAATTGAATCATTAAATTTTAGACTTGAAATAACAAATTAAACTAAACAAATTTTAAACATATATTTTAACATTTAAATCTTTTAAAACTTGTTCTTAAAACATTTTAGTTGGAAACAAACCTATTTTCAATTATACTTAAATCTTTAAACTTGATTTAAAACTCATCGAACTTCAACTAAAATATGGAAACAGATTACTTTTCAAAACAAAGACATTTTAAACTTGATTAAGATTGAAATTCGGAAATTGTTCAAATTTTAGAAAATTAAAAACTGTTGTTAACCCAACTTCTCAAACCCGAGTAAAACCACCAAAAACCCCGAGACACTCTCGAGTACTCATGCTACCATCAGACTTTGAGTCAAACATCATATTTCACTGGTTCAACCCCGAGTATTCTCCTCCTTCCTCAAATTTCGACATCACCAGACATTTAATGATATTGCGCGCACGTGCACCAATGACCAGACCACTTCCGATCAACCTCGCGACCATCGGCACATCGTCAACGATCACCTCTACCCCATCGACTACCCAGATCGACGATTCGATCAAGGAAACGAGATCGAGTCTTTCATCCCCAACCTGGAACCCAACCACCATCAGGAAAGCACCTCGCTACAGCGCCTTCGACCTTCGGCCTCCACGCCTTCACGTCCCGAGCCTCGCCACTCACCCACGAACCTATCCCCCTCAGTGCGATTGATCACGACGCACCACAGTCGACAAATTTCCATGTTTTCGCCGTCGAACCAAAACTTAAGCTTAACCCTATTTTATCAATATTCAACCACCACGTTCATCTATAAAGCCTCCTTCCATTTTTCCCATGACCAGCAAACTCCCTGCTACCACCAGCCTTGATCCCGTTGACGATCAATCCTTCGATCATCGGAATTTGATGATAATAGGGATTCGTTTAACTCTAGAATTCAAACGATTTTCAACTCTAAAAATCTTGATTTTATTATCAATTTCTTTATTGCAAATCAAGTTGTAACATCCAAACTCAAAATTATGATCATTGATTTCTGACTTAAAAATGATTTTTACTATTATATCTTATTTTTCCAAAATATTACTAATATTTTTTTAAAAAAAACTATTTTTAAAATTTAAATTACAATGTTTCAAACATTTCCTCTTTAGAGAGCAGTTCCTAATTTTGATTGTGTTGGGATGATATGCATTTTTGAACAGGTTTATCAACCCTGTCAAAAAAACAGAGGCATGTTTTCTTGGAACAAACATGCATACCATATTTACAAATGCACAAACATATTTTCAATCCATACAAACATTATCAAAGAATCATAACAAGCATAAGTAGACAAGAGGGTTTAGTTTGCTTACCTTTGTAACGTCCCGCCTTTTCGTACGGTTTAAATCGACGATAAACCACACACGTAAAACTTAAACCATACAGAAGGGCGGATTGTTATGGGGTAAATAAGAAAAGCAGAGAAAGAAAAAACAAAATAGAATCTTGCAGCGGAACGAAAAAATATAATAATCAAATATACAGTTCATGAAGCTGTTTCCAAAATATTTGATTTATCTTATACAATACATATCAGAGTTGCACATACCAGGGGATATTTATAACGCAGCGAAATACAATGGTGAAGTGGAATTATATAATTGATAATAGTAATAATAATGAAATCTTCGTCTTCTTCCTTCAGAAATAAAATCTTTGATTCCAGAAATGCTCGGACTGACCCGAGCGAATTGAAAAGACAAAACACTCGAGTCAGAACTAAAACATCTTCTGTAAGTTAAATCAATGGAAATACATATGAGTGTAACGGCATTGGAGATGTTTATGAGATTTAACATCTCCTATCCAGTGTCCAACATGAGTGCAGTAACTCAAGAGATGCACGGGATTCACATCTCCTAAGGATCCGTTAAACTATCTACTATGTAGTAATATACGCTAATATAATAGTGTCTAAAGTAAAGTATAATATACTGAAAATAGCGTTAAGGCTTTACGTTTTCCACCTTAACACACTTTTATATTCCCATAGTCTATACAGTACCGTAATCTCCTCCGTACTGGACGTCATCAGAAGGCACTCCATAGGTATGGTACAAAACCAAAATCGTATAAGGCACGCTAGGGTAGGTAACACGACACAACTAGGCAATGCCAGGGTAGATATACCAATTATGCATCCGGGCTGGTGGTAAAGCATAGCCGCAGCTATCGCCCACCTCGAGCCACACCCCCAAACCAAAAAACAAAAGTGGCCATCGAATAAATCCAAAAGTCAAAGTATAATATCGAAGGGATGTGTCCGATAAGAGGGGCTACCTCCTTGGCCCGAGATCGCTCCTATTTTAGCCACCTTATGCCAACTCCCGGGAGTCGGGTCCACGTATTTACCTTAATAGAACGTCGCCACCATCCTACTTCTTTATGGAATCTCCACCGCGTACACGGTTGTTAAAGTGTTTTTCGGAGTTGGCAGAGAGTATGACAACTTCCAATCTCTGTCTCTTCAACAACCAAACGTTATTATAATACTGCGGTTGTAACGTCCCGCCTTTTCGCACGGTTCAAATCGACACACGTGCCAATTCAAACCATCCGGAAGGGAGGATTGTTATGGGGTAAATAAGAAAAACGAGAAAGAAATAAAACAAACAGAATCTCACAGCGGAAGGATAAAATATAATAATAAATATACAGTTCATAAAACTGTTTACAAAACATTTGATTCTTCTTTATACAATAAATATCAGACTTCACATACCAATAATGTCAATGTAGCAGAATTAAATGGTGTAGTGGATTAATAGTAGATAATAGTAATACAAATCTTCGTCTTCGTCGTCCAGAGCTAAAACGTCTAATCCTGAAACGCTCGGACTGACCCGAGCGAATTTGATAAGACAAAAACACTCGAGTCAGAACTAAAAGATCTTATGTGAGTTAAATTAACAGAAATAAATATGAGTGCAGTAACTCAAGAGACGCTCGGGATTTACACCTCCTAAGGATCCGTTAAACTATTTACTATGTAGTATATTGCGCTATTATAATAGTGTCTATTTGTAAAATAAACTTACTTTTTTCTTAGCATTAAGGGGTTACCCATATAGCCCTTAACACGTAATAGTCCCAGTAGTCCATCCAATATCATAGTCCCTCCTGATTGGGAAGCCACCAGAGGATACCACACGGGCTACAGGAGAAATCCAAACTCGTACAAGGCGCGATAGGGTAGGTGACACGGCACAACTAGGCAGTGCCAGGGTAGATATACCAATTGCTATCCAGGCTGATGGAAACGCGTAGCCGCAGCTACCGCCCACCTCGAAAAAAACTCCCCCAAAAATCAAAGTAAAAGTGGCCACTAAATCAATCCAAAGTCAAAGTATAATATCGAAGAGGAGTGTCCGATCAGAGGAATGACCTCATTGGCCCGAGAATCGCTCCTGTTTTATCCACCTTATGCCAACTCACGAGAGTCGGGTCCACGTATTTACCTTGCAGGAAACGCCTCCACTAACCTACTTCATTCTGGAATCTCCACCGCGTACACGGTTGTTAAAGTGGTTTTCGGAGTTGGCAGAGAGTATGACAACTTCCGATCCCGGTCTCTTTAACAACCAAACGTTATTATAACACCGCGGTCATTTAAAATAATTTAAACTTTAAAACCAAAATAAAATATCCATTTAAACCCATATAAATACGATATAATTTATATTTTAAAACCCCAAATCAATACAATATCATTTAGACCCAAAATCATATAATGTCATTTTATTTTCCAATATATATTATTTTCCAAAAACATAAGGTTTTCAAAGTGAAATATTTAGAAATCACAACTCTTGAATATAATATTTTCAAAGCATACTACCTTGAAAATCATAACTTCGAAACAAATTTCCATCTCTTAAATGGTTAAATGTTAAATTACTTTATAAAACACAATAGCTTCTTTAGATTTCACAAATCAATTTCAAATATCGATTTAAACTTCCAAATACCATTTCAATTCTTATGTTTCAAAGCTTTAAATATTTCACCATTTCCAAACAACTCATTTGACAATCCCATATATATTAAATTCAATTACTTATTATTTAGACTTGAAATATTTACTTAATGAGTTCAATATAATTTAAGAAAAACCTTTAACTTCACATAACTGGACAAATCTTTCAATTTATTATATATTCATTTAAAACAACCTGATATTCATTTAAATCACTCTACCCAAAAATCAGGTTATAAAAATCATATCCTTTAGAAATTCTAACTTTTTATTTAATTCCAATTTAACTTAATATTCATCTTCCCACCTTAATCTCATTTAAGTCAATAGAACTTCCAGAAATTAAATTTTCTAAATAAATGCTTAATCGTATTTGATCTTAAAAAAATCAAACTTTATTTTATACTTTAAATCAAATTTATACAAAGCTTAAAACCGGAAATTACTATATATAAATAACCTTTATCAAAAACCAAATCAATATCCCATAAACCATATATATAGCTTTACAAAACCATAGAAAATCATTTCAAAATAATTTTATATATATACCGCGGTGCCTGTATAAAATTTTCTACCCTATGGTCAAGTGATACGGATGTTTATCATTTCAATCCGCAATTTAAAATAAAATGCGGTTGTATATCATTTCAAACCGCAATCCCGAATGGAATGAAAATGCATGATGACTTGCAGTTTATACAATATAAATATAGCATCCATTCATCCAAATATCAATCATCAACCATTATTTGCAATCATCATCCAATTTAAACAATCATCGATATAGAGTAGATAAATTATACTGGTAATAAATAACATGTATTAACTAACAGTATATATTCAACAATAAATTTAACAACTGTTGAACTAACAGTTTATATGCAAAAATAAATGTAAATTTAACTGGCAGTTAATATGAAATAAAAATAAACATAACTATGACAGGCAGTTAATACGCAAATAAATAAATTCTAACTGTCAAATTATATGCAATAAATAAAATTAATTAACACTTAAATTAAATAAATGCGATTTAACAGAGATGACGAATAAAACATTGCCAAACAGTCATAAACCAATTTCTACTCAAATCTTAAATCAATTTAACAAACATAAGAAATTTTAGAAGTTGTGAGTGGGTTAAAACACTCACCTTTTTTAATTTAAATTGAATTTAAATCCAAAAATTTGACTGTCTCCAAATTCGCCCAAACCAGCGTCAAAGTGTCCGGGATCACAATACGAACCTAGCAGAGAAAACCGCGCGTGAAACGGAGTTTGTATGTATGAGTTATGATTATTAGAACTAATTGAAATCGAGATTTACAAAAATAAATTAAACAAAAATAAAATACCGTGCCACATACACTCTTCCCACGTGAAAAACGCGTATGCTTCTTCTTGATTGCTAGCTTTGTTCCATAACTTTTCTTTTATTTCGATTTACTTTAATTTTCCTCCTTATTATATGAATGTATGTATTTTTAAAAGGTTTGGAGAAAAAAGATTTGAAAAAGAAGAATTGAAAAATAAAAGGATTAAAATAAGAACTGAAAATGGAAGAGAAGATCTAGATTTGAAAAGAAAGAAGAAACTTTGAAATAGAAGAAAATTTGAAGAAGAAGAATATTTGAAGAGGAAGAAAAATTAAAATGAGTGATAATAAGGAGATTTGAAAGGAGAAAAAAAAAGAAGGAGATTTGAATGGAGGCTAGGGTTTCATTTGCATCATATCGTATTTATAAGGTTGGAGTTAGGTTTAGGGACAAAGAGTGTAACGACTCAGAATTTTTATTAATTAAAATTTGAATATTTAATTTATTTTAAATATTTATAAGTGAATTTATAAGTCGAATAAATTTTTATTTGAATTATTGGATTTAATTGAATAATTAAATCGATAATTTAATACGTTAAATTATGGAAATAATTGAAAATTGGGTTAAATATGATTGAAAATGATTTGTAAAATTTTATTTTATCATGTTGGAGTTAGAACAATATTTTAGAACTTTTAAAATCGAATTAAAAGTTAATTTGTGAAAATTGAATATTTTAATATTTAATAATCGACTGTAAAATAGCCAATTTTTAAACAGTCTCAGAATTGAACGAAACCAGTTCCATTGGATCCGTAATAGTTAGTTATTACCGGATTTCAATTTTCGTGTCAATCGGAGCTATCGTTTGAGCGTGGCAGCTCGAAACGCATCGATTTATTTTTAATTTTAATTTGGCGAGTGAAAATAGCCATTTTTCAAAAAATCTCGGATTTCGACGAAACCAGTTTCATCGGATCCGTAATGTGATATTATTGTAAGGTTTCAAATTTCAAGTCAATTGGATTTACCGTTTGTCCGGTACAAATTAAAACGCGTAGAAAATCGCTTAAATCGGTTTAATTCAAATTGAGCGTTTACAGCCATAACTCGCACAGATGTCCGAATTAGCTTCCGAAACCTGTTCCATTGTGTCCGGAACGCGGGGTAAACCCTAGAAACGCTGGTTACGGCGCGTAAATCGGAGTTCGGAATTTCCGGATGAATAGTGTTCGATTTTCTTCTATAAATAGACCAATGCCTTCATAACTTTAAAAAAAAAAAAACAAAAAAAACAAAATGAAACCCTAGCCGCCACCCCCTATAAGAACGGCCAGAAAACTCTTCCCTTTCCCCCTCGATTTCTTCCAATCCATCAGCAATTAGCCGAAACTTCCAACTAGAAACTTGTAGAGCACAACACGAACTAGAGATCCAACGGTTATGATCGAGTTTGGAGTTATATTTTGGGAGATAAATGGCCGCGTTTGCTTCAACTTGCGCACGCGTTTCAAGGAAAATCTGGTGGCCGAGCTTCAGGTGCCTGGGGCCGAACATGGCTCTTGCGTAGGGGGTCGAAATGGTGGTACTTGATCGAGCTAGACGCGACGAGGAAGAAGAATTATTTAACCCTAATTTGCTATATGGGTTCGGCGGCTTGCGTGTTTGTTTCTGTAGAAGATGCGCGTGATGTAGGAGATGAGCATGAGCCGTTGGATCTGGATCTCACGGTGATGATTTGCTTTGGGTATAAAATTATAAAATAAAGTTGTAAATTTGTTTATATAAATACGTGTAAACTTCAAAATTTGATATCTTTTTCATACGAGGTCGAAAAAATGCAAACTCAGTTGTGTTGGAATCGTATGGACGAGCACTACGCGATGGAGTTGGTTTGGAGTCGTTTGGAGTTAGTGAGAATTTCGGGTAAAATTAAACGCACGTTTAATTTTATTCGAAATAAATCGCTAAAACGGAATTTAAAACCAAGGTGAGAACTTCTCACTCAATCGAATCAGTTTCGATTTTATTTTAAATAGTTAGATTTAAAATATTTGAATGCATGTTGATTGTTATCTATTGATTGTTAAAATAGACATTATACGCCGTTAGTAAGCGGATGTTATTTAATAAAAACATATACCGCGAATATTTCATAAACAGTGAAATTGGTATTATATATAATAGCAATATATATATATTGGCATATGTATATATTGGAGTTATTGATTTCCCGCATTTTTTGTTTAGCGGATGAGACCCTATTGCGCCGTCTATTAAGCGGATAATATTTAAATCCCATATACCGCGATAATTTCGTATTGGAGCGAAATTGGTATTGTGCTAATGTTTGTGGATGCAGGAAAACAGGTTGGAGGGATCCAACTGGATTCCTCAACAGTTTTTATTTGATTTCAGATATTTTGATATTTGATGGATTTTCATATTGATATATGATATCGTTGTAGTCGTGATTGACTATTTGGTGTGTAGCATCATTGGACCCAGATTTTGGGATTTTAAAATGATTTTTAAAGTGATTTTTGAAAACATACTATATTTTTAGAATTGATCCATTTTAAATAATTAAACGCTATAATTTTTAAAGTTATCAAAATTATGGTTTTTGTGAAATATAGTTAAAAGCTGATTTTTGAGAAATATGAACCAATGATTTTATAAAATAGTTTAAACTGGATTTTTAAATTTATTATAAAAAAAGTTTAAAAATAGGATTTATAAAATTTGATTATTTTATAAATCAAGAGAATGATAAAATTATAAAGGAGATTAAAGATGTTTTAAAATAATAGTATAAATTGATTTTATAAAGGATTTATAAATTGATATTTATAAGTTAAAACATTTGAATTATAAAACGAGTTTTTATAAGTGTTTGAATGAAGTGAAAATGAATTTCATTAAAGAATGAAATTTATAGAATTATAAATGGTGAAGTTATAAATAAAATTTATAAATAGTAAGATTTATAAATTTGTGAAGTTAATTGAAGAATAAATTTGGTTAAAATAAATGAATCTTATAAGTTATAAGATTTATGATTTGGAAAGTCTTTAAAAGAAACGATTTTGTAAAATAATCGTTTTATAAGTATTTAACTTATAATATGAACTTGTAGTTTATAATTTAGTTATAAACTGGAATAGGTTAATAAAGAAATTTATAAAAAGGAAGTTTTTATAAATAAATAGAAATGGAATTTATAAACGATGTTTTATAAATTCGCAAATGACTTATTTTGATAAAAAAATTGTTGGAACCTATTAAAGGAGTTATATTCACATTTTTGAATAGTGAATAATCCTTTGAATTAAAACGAATAAAAGGATGAGATTTCTTAATGAAGTTTATTCACATTTTTGAATAGTGAATAACACGTTAAAGAAAATGGTTTGAATGTGAATGTTTTAAATAGAATTAAAACGATCTAACGATGTTTTAAAATGTGCTGAGATTCGAAACCATAGATTTCAACATTTATTGTTGAAATAGACGTTTTCGAGAAATAAAAGGAAATAATGGACTATAACACTGTTGTATAGTAAATGATTTCCGAAAGGAAATGTTTTGTATAGTATTGGGATTTATATATCTATTTTAAATTTCGAATCCCTATACTAGTGATTTTGGGTTGTCGTAACGATGTTTTACGCAACATTCGTTTTGGCCCAAATAAATATGTTAAAGAGAATGATTTCCTTAAAGAATGAAATATATACTTAATTCGATTTAAAGTATATTGAATATTTTCCAAGGTTGGAAATAAAAAGATTTGTGAATTACTTATGAATAAATAAGTATGGAAATGTTTTCCAATATGAAGTGAATAATTAGAATTTATCTTTTTGAAGATAAATTGAAATGAATAAATTGAAATCATATGCATGAATATTTTGAAATATAAATTCATTATGGAATTTATATGTGAAAGGGAATTTGTTTGAAAATAAATGTTGATTTATTTTTGAAGTGTTGAAATTATATATCTTGTAAAGATATTTTGGAAAATAAAAAAAATTGGAAAATTATTTGGAATCTGGTGATGTGTGCATATCAATTGATAGATCAATAACCGACTATCAATATTTCCCTTTGAATGGGTATTTGATGTGATTTGATTGAATCTGAATGGCACACTTATTTTTGAATAAGCGCTCACTATTCGGGTTAACCGGGAAAGGACCATGGGGTCGTATAACCCATTCCGAATATGTGATACGTCGTTGTAAATTGCATTTGAAGATCGGTGTTGAAGACCGAGTATTTGTGAAAGTGATAGAATGACCTATCGATTGTCTCTGCACTGGGTAGCTCCTGGTATTGAGATTCCTTAAGTGATGGGAAATTCGATCGGGATTGTGAATACCCGTATTGCAAGGGCTTCGTAAGAAGTGCCTTCGGTTTTGTTCGAGCCCGGAACAAACTTGTATGGATTGTATGTCTGACATTACAAGTTGAGATATAAAGCCGATTTCATTCAAATATATTTCTGTTGGTGGCGAAGAATTTATTCTTTTAGCTTAACACCCTTCTCTGAGACGTACGTGCTTAGAGGTTATGTGACATGCTGAGTGATGCTGAAATGATCATTGTGTTGATTATTTGTGATAGGATCATTTATTTGATCGTCTATCCTTGTGATCATTGTGTTGATCATTTGTTGACCCAAAGCATGGCTTTTGTATAAAGTATGTTTTTGTGGACGTGACTTCGTCGAGCCTCACACCCCGTGAATGGTCAAAACAGGAAAGATGCGGCAAGGTTATGAGGGGTAGCGCCCTTTAGAATGTGTCCATTTCCTTCTGGAAAAGGGTGGTATCATGGTATGGAGCCCAGATACTTACTCATGTTGAAAACACTTAGTTATGATTGTGTGAATTGATTACGAGCGCTCGGTGATAAAGGTCCCAAAGGACCGGGGGATGGCATATTCGGTCAGTTGTTACTCAGTTAGGGGTAACCCGGCCTTGTGTTGGTAGAGATCCGGTTTGGTTCTCGGGGATGTCCATCCAGAGGCATTCTCATGTGGCAATGGGAAGTTCCTTGGCCTGATCATTCGTTGGAAATCCAATTCCCAATACGAAACTTGTACGGTATTAGTTGTAGGACCTGCCATTCACTTATGGTGGTCACCACTGTTTGGATGGTAGCTATAGTAGGCATAGTTCGAAATGTCTATGTTGGCTAAGATTTATATTCTACTTTCGAAATAAATTTTTCCTACACTATGCACTAGTAATAATATGAAATGTTATTTTAAATGCGTATCAAGCATCTTTGACTATCATAAGGAGAAATCTCCTCCGATTCTGCGTTTGCATGTGTGTGTGTGTGTGGGAGGCCTTATGGTAGTCTCATTTTTAAAAGCATTGCGAATTGAATTTAAAAATATTCCTCTATTTTGATTTTAAAGTTAAGTAAACTGTTTTGAGTTCTCACACCAGTCACATGACTGACTTGGAGTTTATTGTTTTCCTTCCTAAACTCTGGGTGCCCACCAATTTCCACACAGGCAGTTAAGAGTTAGGTTTATCAGGATATTCTGGATATTCTGGAGTTGCTGGAGGCAAGATGGATGGCATGGCGTATTATTAGTTTATATAGTATTTCTTTTTCCGCTGCACTGTTTGATGTTGTTGTTGTACACTCTGATGATATGATGTAATGAAATGTAATGTATAAACTGTAATAACTGAGACAGTTCTTTGTTTAAAGATTATTCATTTATTATTATATGTTGTTCCGCTGCGATTGTGAGATTCTGTTGTTCTGTTGTTTTCTGTTCCATTCTATTTTAAAATTCCGTTCTATTCTCCTTTTTCTTCTATTTTAAAAATTTCTATATTCTTTTCCCTCTATCTTCTACCTTCTTCTTTTCTTTTCTTAAATTTTTTTTTCTTAAAACCCATAACTATTCGGTTTTTCGGCAACGAAAAATCGCGTACGTTACATTTGGTATCGGAGCTTATGGTTAAGCGACGACCATGGTTCTGTTGGGTATTACTCATTAGAGATAGAGTCAGTAGTGCTCTAGATTGAGTTTGAGTGTAATAATAGCTATGAGAGCGTATTTGTTAGTGAATATGAAATCGTTTTATATTGTGATGATTGGTTTGTTGAGTGGTATATAGATTCTGGTTAATACGAGTAATTAACGTTGTTGATAGGGATCTCTAAACACTTGTACAGAACAATTCGACACAATATTGTTTTAAATTGGGTAAATGAAATAATTTTACCTTGATTATATTATATATATAAAGAAATAATTTTTCAGAATTATTAAAGTGTATATAAGTAGATTGTTTGGTTGTTGAACAAGTTGTTTGAATAATCTAAATAAAAGAATAATTGTATAAGTAAAGAATTATAAGAATTGAATTATAATTAAAGTGATTTACAATTGTGAAATAAACTTATATATATAAGAAGTGAAACTATATGAATATATTTATAAATATGAATTGTGAATAAAAATGAGTTTAAAGTTAAATGGAATATAACTTAAGTGATGTTGAATGAAGTTGATATTAGTATCAAAGTAAAGTAATAAAGTAAAATGAAATATGAACTTGAGTTATATAAATAAAAATTCAACTTTGTAATTGAATTGAATGAATGGATTGAATGTAAGTCAATTAAATGTAAATTTAAGTTGATATGAAATAATGAATATAAATGTTAATTCATTGAAATCTAATGTTATTGGAAGTTGAATAAATTGAATGGAAGTCAATTCAATTAAAGGTGTTAAACCAAAATGAATGTAAGTGAAGCAAAGGAATTTGGTTGTAATTAATATACTTTGGTTGTAATATGATTGTTAGTTGATTGTTGATTGATTATATATAAATTCATTAAGTGAATTAGTGAAATTGGAAGCAATGAAATTAAATTCAAATTAGAAGTAAATAAATTTGAATAGAATTGAACGTGAATTGGATTTAATTAGTGAATGCAAACTAATTAAAATTGAATAAGAATGAATGTTGATAAAATCCAATGTTAATAAATCAAATATGATCTAAATTGAAAACCTATTTCATTGAATATTAATGAGAATATGAATGAATATTATTGGTTATGGATGATAGTTGGTTGATGGTTGAATATATATTGCATTTGTTGTTTAGTTGCATTTGCTATGTGACATATATAGTTGTTATGGAGATATATGTTGTATATTGAGATTATTGTCTATATGCATGATTCTCATGTTGTTTGTTGAGTGATTAGTAGGTGCGGATCGCGTTTGCTTCGCATTTGGAGCTCGCTTTTGCGCTATATTAGCCGTATATGCTTGCTAATAAAATATAAGGTACATATCTCGGATTAAATATCGCACTTTTACAAATTTTTCCCTTCGGGATGCCTCATTACTTGATGAGATGTATATTTGTGATATATATACTGTCATTTTTTTTTTCGGATTGAGCCGCGCAAAGGAGACTATGGCGAATTTTTCCGAAAATTTAAGGCGTTAGAAAAAATTTGAGAAAATTGGAAAATTTTGAAAACTATAACTTTGATTTTGGAATTGAAAGTTAAACTATAGTAGTTGTTTTTGAAAAGATAACTAAGTATGATTTGGAAAACTTAGTAAGTTATTGTAAGAAGTTTGACTAGGGATTTTTGGAAAGTTAATAAATTCTATAACTTTTCTTACTTGATAATTTCGATGACGAAATTCTTTTAAGTGGGGAAGATTGTAACGACTCAGAATTTTTATTAATTAAAATTTGAATATTTAATTTATTTTAAATATTTATAAGTGAATTTATAAGTCGAATAAATTTTTATTTGAATTATTGGATTTAATTGAATAATTAAATCGATAATTTAATACGTTAAATTATGGAAATAATTGAAAATTGGGTTAAATATGATTGAAAATGATTTGTAAAATTTTATTTTATCATGTTGGAGTTAGAACAATATTTTAGAACTTTTAAAATCGAATTAAAAGTTAATTTGTGAAAATTGAATATTTTAATATTTAATAATCGACTGTAAAATAGCCAATTTTTGAACAGTCTCAGAATTGAACGAAACCAGTTCCATTGGATCCGTAATAGTTAGTTATTACCGGATTTCAATTTTCGTGTCAATCGGAGCTATCGTTTGAGCGTGGCAGCTCGAAACGCATCGATTTATTTTTAATTTTAATTTGGCGAGTGAAAATAGCCATTTTTCAAAAAATCTCGGATTTCGACGAAACCAGTTTCATCGGATCCGTAATGTGATATTATTATAAGGTTTCAAATTTCAAGTCAATTGGATTTACCGTTTGTCTCGCTTAAATTGGTTTAATTCAAATTGAGCGTTTACAGCCATAACTCGCACAGATGTCCGAATTAGCTTCCGAAACCTGTTCCATTGTGTCCGGAACGCGGGGTAAACCCTAGAAACGCTGGTTACGGCGCGTAAATCGGAGTTCGGAATTTCCGGATGAATAGTGTTCGATTTTCTTCTATAAATAGACCAATGCCTTCATAACTTTAAAGAAAAAAAAAAAAAAATGAAACCCTAGCCGCCACCCCCTATAAGAACGGCCAGAAAACTCTTCCCTTTCCCCCTCGATTTCTTCCAATCCATCAGCAATTAGCCGAAACTTCCAACTAGAAACTTGTAGAGCACAACACGAACTAGAGATCCAACGGTTATGATCGAGTTTGGAGTTATATTTTGGGAGATAAATGGCCGCGTTTGCTTCAACTTGCGCACGCGTTTCAAGGAAAATCTGGTGGCCGAGCTTCAGGTGCCTGGGGCCGAACATGGCTCTTGCGTAGGGGGTCGAAATGGTGGTACTTGATCGAGCTAGAACGCGACGAGGAAGAAGAATTATTTAACCCTAATTTGCTATATGGGTTCGGCGGCTTGCGTGTTTGTTTCTGTAGAAGATGCGTGTGATGTAGGAGATGAGCATGAGCCGTTGGATCTGGATCTCACGGTGATGATTTGCTTTGGGTATAAAATTATAAAATAAAGTTGTAAATTTGTTAATATAAATACGTGTAAACTTCAAAATTTGATATCTTTTTCATACGAGGTCGAAAAAATGCAAACTCAGTTGCGTTGGAATCGTATGGACGAGCATTACGCGATGGAGTTGGTTTGGAGTCGTTTGGAGTTAGTGAGAATTTCGGGTAAAATTAAACGCACGTTTAATTTTATTCGAAATAAATCGCTAAAACGGAATTTAAAACCAAGGTGAGAACTTCTCACTCAATCGAATCAGTTTCGATTTTATTTTAAATAGTTAGATTTAAAATATTTGAATGCATGTTGATTGTTATCTATTGATTGTTAAAATAGACATTATACGCCGTTAGTAAGCGGATGTTATTTAATAAAAACATATACCGCGAATATTTCATAAACAGTGAAATTGGTATTATATATAATAGCAATATATATATATTGGCATATGTATATATTGGAGTTATTGATTTCCCGCATTTTTTGTTTAGCGGATGAGACCCTATTGCGCCGTCTATTAAGCGGATAATATTTAAATCCCATATACCGCGATAATTTCGTATTGGAGCGAAATTGGTATTGTGCTAATGTTTGTGGATGCAGGAAAACAGGTTGGAGGGATCCAACTGGATTCCTCAACAGTTTTTATTTGATTTCAGATGTTTTGATATTTGATGGATTTTCATATTGATATATGATATCGTTGTAGTCGTGATTGACTATTTGGTGTGTAGCATCATTGGACCCAGATTTTGGGAATTTAAAATGATTTTTAAAGTGATTTTTGAAAACATACTATATTTTTAGAATTGATCCATTTTAAATAATTAAACGCTATAATTTTTAAAGTTATCAAAATTATGGTTTTTGTGAAATATAGTTAAAAGCTGATTTTTGAGAAATATGAACCAATGATTTTATAAAATAGTTTAAACTGGATTTTTAAATTTATTATAAAAAAAAGTTTAAAAATAGGATTTATAAAATTTGATTATTTTATAAATCAAGAGAATGATGAAATTATAAAGGAGATTAAAGATATTTTAAAATAATAGTATAAATTGATTTTATAAAGGATTTATAAATTGATATTTATAAGTTAAAACATTTGAATTATAAAACGAGTTTTTATAAGTGTTTGAATGAAGTGAAAATGAATTTCATTAAAGAATGAAATTTATAGAATTATAAATGGTGAAGTTATAAATAAAATTTATAAATAGTAAGATTTATAAATTTGTGAAGTTAATTGAAGAATAGATTTGGTTAAAATAAATGAATCTTATAAGTTATAAGATTTATGATTTGGAAAGTCTTTAAAAGAAACGATTTTGTAAAATAATCGTTTTATAAGTATTTAACTTATAATATGAACTTGTAGTTTATAATTTAGTTATAAACTGGAATAGGTTAATAAAGAAATTTATAAAAAGGAAGTTTTTATAAATAAATAGAAATGGAATTTATAAACGATGTTTTATAAATTCGCAAATGACTTATTTTGATAAGAAAATTGTTGGAACCTATTAAAGGAGTTATATTCACATTTTTGAATAGTGAATAATCCTTTGAATTAAAACGAATAAAAGGATGAGATTTCTTAATGAAGTTTATTCACATTTTTGAATAGTGAATAACACGTTAAAAAAAATGGTTTGAATGTGAATGTTTTAAATAGAATTAAAACGATCTAACGATGTTTTAAAATGTGCTGAGATTCGAAACCATAGATTTCAACATTTATTGTTGAAATAGACGTTTTCGAGAAATAAAAGGAAATAATGGACTATAACACTGTCGTATAGTAAATGATTTCCGAAAGGAAATGTTTTGTATAGTATTGGGATTTATATATCTATTTTAAATTTCGAATCCCTATACTAGTGATTTTGGGTTGTCGTAACGATGTTTTACGCAACATTCGTTTTGGCCCAAATAAATATGTTAAAGAGAATGATTTCCTTAAAGAATGAAATATATACTTAATTCGATTTAAAGTATATTGAATATTTTCCAAGGTTGGAAATAAAAAGATTTGTGAATTACTTATGAATAAATAAGTATGGAAATGTTTTCCAATATGAAGTGAATAATTAGAATTTATCTTTTTGAAGATAAATTGAAATGAATAAATTGAAATCATATGCATGAATATTTTGAAATATAAATTCATTATGGAATTTATATGTGAAAGGGAATTTGTTTGAAAATAAATGTTGATTTATTTTTGAAGTGTTGAAATTATATATCTTGTAAAGATATTTTGGAAAATAAAAAAAATTGGAAAATTATTTGGAATCTGGTGATGTGTGCATATCAATTGATAGTTCAATAACCGACTATCAATATTTCCCTTTGAATGGGTATTTGATGTGATTTGATTGAATCTGAATGCCACACTTATTTTTGAATAAGCGCTCACTATTCGGGTTAACCGGGAAAGGACCATGGGGTCGTATAACCCATTCCGAATATGTGATACGTCGTTGTAAATTGCATTTGAAGATCGGTGTTGAAGACCGAGTATTTGTGAAAGCGATAGAATGACCTATCGATTGTCTCTGCACTGGGTAGCTCCTGGTATTGAGATTCCTTAAGTGATGGGAAATTCGATCGGGATTGTGAATACCCGTATTGCAAGGGCTTCGTAAGAAGTGCCTTCGGTTTTGTTCGAGCCCGGAACAGACTTGTATGGATTGTATGTCTGACATTACAAGTTGAGATATAAAGCCGATTTCATTCAAATATATTTCTGTTGGTGGCGAAGAATTTATTCTTTTAGCGTAACACCCTTCTCGGAGACGTACGTGCTTAGAGGTTATGTAGTTGAATGTTATCAGCGATATATTCCCAATTTGGTAATGTGACATGCTGAGTGATGCTGAAATGATCATTGTGTTGATTATTTGTGATAGGATCATTTATTTGATCGTCTATCCTTGTGATCATTGTGTTGATCATTTGTTGACCCAAAGCATGGCTTTTGTATAAAGTATGTTTTTGTGGACGTGACTTCGTCGAGCCTCACACCCCGTGAATGGTCAAAACAGGAAAGATGCGGCAAGGTTATGAGGGGTAGCGCCCTTTAGGATGTGTCCATTTCCTTCTGGAAAAGGGTGGTATCATGGTATGGAGCCCAGATACTTACTCATGTTGAAAACACTTAGTTATGATTGTGTGAATTGATTACGAGCGCTCGGTGATAAAGGTCCCAAAGGACCGGGGGATGGCATATTCGGTCAGTTGTTACTCAGTTAGGGGTAACCCGGCCTTGTGTTGGTAGAGATCCGGTTTGGTTCTCGGGGATGTCCATCCAGAGGCATTCTCATGTGGCAATGGGAAGTTCCTTGGCCTGATCATTCGTTGGAAATCCAATTCCCAATACGAAACTTGTACGGTATTAGTTGTAGGACCTGCCATTCACTTATGGTGGTCACCACTGTTTGGATGGTAGCTATAGTAGGCATAGTTCGAAATGTCTATGTTGGCTAAGATTTATATTCTACTTTCGAAATAAATTTTTCCTACACTATGCACTAGTAATAATATGAAATGTTATTTTAAATGCGTATCAAGCATCTTTGACTATCATAAGGAGAAATCTCCTCCGATTCTGCGTTTGCATGTGTGTGTGTGCGGGAGGCCTTATGATAGTCTCATTTTTAAAAGCATTGCGAATTGAATTTAAAAATATTCCTCTATTTTGATTTTAAAGTTAAGTAAACTGTTTTGAGTTCTCACACCAGTCACATGACTGACTTGGAGTTTATTGTTTTCCTTCCTAAACTCTGGGTGCCCACCAATTTCCACACAGGCAGTTAAGAGTTAGGTTTATCAGGATATTCTGGATATTCTGGAGTTGCTGGAGGCAAGATGGATGGCATGGCGTATTATTAGTTTATATAGTATTTCTTTTTCCGCTGCACTGTTTGATGTTGTTGTTGTAAACTCTGATGATATGATGTAATGAAATGTAATGTATAAACTGTAATAACTGAGACAGTTCTTTGTTTAAAGATTATTCATTTATTATTATATGTTGTTCCGCTGCGATTGTGAGATTCTATTGTTCTGTTGTTTTCTGTTCCGTTCTATTTTAAAATTCCGTTCTATTCTCCTTTTTCTTCTATTTTAAAAATTTCTATATTCTTTTCCCTCTATCTTCTACCTTCTTCTTTTCTTTTCTTAAATTTTTTTTCTTAAAACCCATAACTATTCGGTTTTTCGGCAACGAAAAATCGCGTACGTTACATTTGGTATCGGAGCTTATGGTTAAGCGACGACCATGGTTCTGTTGGGTATTACTCATTAGAGATAGAGTCAGTAGTGCTCTAGATTGAGTTTGAGTGTAATAATAGCTATGAGAGCGTATTTGTTAGTGAATATGAAATCGTTTTATATTGTGATGATTGGTTTGTTGAGTGGTATATAGATTCTGGTTAATACGAGTAATTAACGTTGTTGATAGGGATCTCTAAACACTTGTACAGAACAATTCGACACAATATTGTTTAAAATTGGGTAAATGAAATAATTTACCTTGATTATATTATATATATAAAGAAATAATTTTTCAGAATTATTAAAGTGTATATAAGTAGATTGTTTGGTTGTTGAACAAGTTGTTTGAATAATCTAAATAAAAGAATAATTGTATAAGTAAAGAATTATAAGAATTCAATTATAATTAAAGTGATTTACAATTGTGAAATAAACTTATATATATGAGAAGTGAAACTATATGAATATATTTATAAATATGAATTGTGAATAAAAATGAGTTTAAAGTTAAATGGAATATAACTTAAGTGATGTTAAATGAAGTTGATATTAGTATCAAAGTAAAGTAATAAAGTAAAATGAAATATGAACTTGAGTTATATAAATAAAAATTCAACTTTGTAATTGAATTGAATGAATGGATTGAATGTAAGTCAATTAAATGTAAATTTAAGTTGATATGAAATAATGAATATAAATGTTAATTCATTGAAATCTAATGCTATTGGAAGTTGAATAAATTGAATGGAAGTCAATTTAATTAAAGGTGTTAAACCAAAATGAATGTAAGTGAAGCAAAGGAATTTGGTTGTAATTAATATACTTTGGTTGTAATATGATTGTTAGTTGATTGTTGATTGATTATATATAAATTCATTAAGTGAATTAGTGAAATTGGAAGCAATGAAATTGAATTCAAATTAGAAGTAAATAAATTTGAATAGAATTGAACGTGAATTGGATTTAATTAGTGAATGCAAACTAATTAAATGAATAAGAATGAATGTTGATAAAATCCAATGTTAATAAATCAAATATGATCTAAATTGAAAACCTATTTCATTGAATATTAATGAGAATATGAATGAATATTATTGGTTATGGATGATAGTTGGTTGATGGTTGAATATATATTGCATTTGTTGTTTAGTTGCATTTGCTATGTGACATATATAGTTGTTATGGAGATATATGTTGTATATTGAGATTATTGTCTATATGCATGATTCTCATGTTGTTTGTTGAGTAATTAGTAGGTGCGGATCGCGTTTGCTTCGCATTTGGAGCTCGCTTTTGCGCTATATTAGCCGTATATGCTTGCTAATAAAATATAAGGTACATATCTCGGATTAAATATCGCACTTTTACAAATTTTTCCCTTCGGGATGCCTCATTACTTGATGAGATGTATATTTGTGATATATATACTGTCATTTTTTTTTTCGGATTGAGCCGCGCAAAGGAGACTATGGCGAATTTTTCCGAAAATTTAAGGCGTTAGAAAAAATTTGAGAAAATTGGAAAATTTTGAAAACTATAACTTTGATTTTGGAATTGAAAGTTAAACTATAGTAGTTGTTTTTGAAAAGATAACTAAGTATGATTTGGAAAACTTAGTAAGTTATTGTAAGAAGTTTGACTAGGGATTTTTGGAAAGTTAATAAATTCTATAACTTTTCTTACTTGATAATTTCGAGGACGAAATTCTTTTAAGTGGGGAAGATTGTAACGACTCAGAATTTTTATTAATTAAAATTTGAATATTTAATTTATTTTAAATATTTATAAGTGAATTTATAAGTCGAATAAATTTTTATTTGAATTATTGGATTTAATTGAATAATTAAATCGATAATTTAATACGTTAAATTATGGAAATAATTGAAAATTGGGTTAAATATGATTGAAAATGATTTGTAAAATTTTATTTTATCATGTTGGAGTTAGAACAATATTTTAGAACTTTTAAAATCGAATTAAAAGTTAATTTGTGAAAATTGAATATTTTAATATTTAATAATCGACTGTAAAAAAGCCAATTTTTGAACAGTCTCAGAATTGAACGAAACCAGTTACATTGGATCCGTAATAGTTAGTCATTACCGGATTTCAATTTTCGTGTCAATCGGAGCTATCGTTTGAGCGTGGCAGCTCGAAACGCATCGATTTATTTTTAATTTTAATTTGGCGAGTGAAAATAGCCATTTTTCAAAAAATCTCGGATTTCGACGAAACCAGTTTCATCGGATCCGTAATGTGATATTATTATAAGGTTTCAAATTTCAAGTCAATTGGATTTACCGTTTGTCTCGCTTAAATTGGTTTAATTCAAATTGAGCGTTTACAGCCATAACTCGCACAGATGTCCGAATTAGCTTCCGAAACCTGTTCCATTGTGTCCGAAACGCGGGGTAAACCCTAGAAACGCTGGTTACGGCGCGTAAATCGGAGTTCGGAATTTCCGGATGAATAGTGTTCGATTTTCTTCTATAAATAGACCAATGCCTTCATAACTTTAAAAAAAAAAAAAACAAAATGAAACCCTAGCCGCCACCCCCTATAAGAACGGCCAGAAAACTCTTCCCTTTCCCCCTCGATTTCTTCCAATCCATCAGCAATTAGCCGAAACTTCCAACTAGAAACTTGTAGAGCACAACACGAACTAGAGATCCAACGGTTATGATCGAGTTTGGAGTTATATTTTGGGAGATAAATGGCCGCGTTTGCTTCAACTTGCGCACGCGTTTCAAGGAAAATCTGGTGGCCGAGCTTCAGGTGCCTGGGGCCGAACATGGCTCTTGCGTAGGGGGTCGAAATGGTGGTACTTGATCGAGCTAGAACGCGACGAGGAAGAAGAATTATTTAACCCTAATTTGCTATATGGGTTCGGCGGCTTGCGTGTTTGTTTCTGTAGAAGATGTGTGTGATGTAGGAGATGAGCATGAGCCGTTGGATCTGGATCTCACGGTGATGATTTGCTTTGGGTATAAAATTATAAAATAAAGTTGTAAATTTGTTAATATAAATACGTGTAAACTTCAAAATTTGATATCTTTTTCATACGAGGTCGAAAAAATGCAAACTCAGTTGCGTTGGAATCGTATGGACGAGCATTACGCGATGGAGTTGGTTTGGAGTCGTTTGGAGTTAGTGAGAATTTCGGGTAAAATTAAACGCACGTTTAATTTTATTCGAAATAAATCGCTAAAACGGAATTTAAAACCAAGGTGAGAACTTCTCACTCAATCGAATCAGTTTCGATTTTATTTTAAATAGTTAGATTTAAAATATTTGAATGCATGTTGATTGTTATCTATTGATTGTTAAAATAGACATTATACGCCGTTAGTAAGCGGATGTTATTTAATAAAAACATATACCGCGAATATTTCATAAACAGTGAAATTGGTATTATATATAATAGCAATATATATATATTGGCATATGTATATATTGGAGTTATTGATTTCCCGCATTTTTTGTTTAGCGGATGAGACCCTATTGCGCCGTCTATTAATCGGATAATATTTAAATCCCATATACCGCGATAATTTCGTATTGGAGCGAAATTGGTATTGTGCTAATGTTTGTGGATGCAGGAAAACAGGTTGGAGGGATCCAACTGGATTCCTCAACAGTTTTTATTTGATTTCAGATATTTTGATATTTGATGGATTTTCATATTGATATATGATATCGTTGTAGTCGTGATTGACTATTTGGTGTGTAGCATCATTGGACCCAGATTTTGGGATTTTAAAATGATTTTTAAAGTGATTTTTGAAAACATACTATATTTTTAGAATTGATCCATTTTAAATAATTAAACGCTATAATTTTTAAAGTTATCAAAATTATGGTTTTTGTGAAATATAGTTAAAAGCTGATTTTTGAGAAATATGAACCAATGATTTTATAAAATAGTTTAAACTGGATTTTTAAATTTATTATAAAAAAAAGTTTAAAAATAGGATTTATAAAATTTGATTATTTTATAAATCAAGAGAATGATGAAATTATAAAGGAGATTAAAGATGTTTTAAAATAATAGTATAAATTGATTTTATAAAGGATTTATAAATTGATATTTATAAGTTAAAACATTTGAATTATAAAACGAGTTTTTATAAGTGTTTGAATGAAGTGAAAATGAATTTCATTAAAGAATGAAATTTATAGAATTATAAATGGTGAAGTTATAAATAAAATTTATAAATAGTAAGATTTATAAATTTGTGAAGTTAATTGAAGAATAGATTTGGTTAAAATAAATGAATCTTATAAGTTATAAGATTTATGATTTGGAAAGTCTTTAAAAGAAACGATTTTGTAAAATAATCGTTTTATAAGTATTTAACTTATAATATGAACTTGTAGTTTATAATTTAGTTATAAACTGGAATAGGTTAATAAAGAAATTTATAAAAAGGAAGTTTTTATAAATAAATAGAAATGGAATTTATAAACGATGTTTTATAAATTCACAAATGACTTATTTTGATAAGAAAATTGTTGGAACCTATTAAAGGAGTTATATTCACATTTTTGAATAGTGAATAATCCTTTGAATTAAAACGAATAAAAGGATGAGATTTCTTAATGAAGTTTATTCACATTTTTGAATAGTGAATAACACGTTAAAGAAAATGGTTTGAATGTGAATGTTTTAAATAGAATTAAAACGATCTAACGATGTTTTAAAATGTGCTGAGATTCGAAACCATAGATTTCAACATTTATTGTTGAAATAGACGTTTTCGAGAAATAAAAGGAAATAATGGACTATAACACTGTTGTATAGTAAATGATTTCCGAAAGGAAATGTTTTGTATAGTATTGGGATTTATATATCTATTTTAAATTTCGAATCCCTATACTAGTGATTTTGGGTTGTCGTAACGATGTTTTACGCAACATTCGTTTTGGCCCAAATAAATATGTTAAAGAGAATGATTTCCTTAAAGAATGAAATATATACTTAATTCGATTTAAAGTATATTGAATATTTTCCAAGGTTGGAAATAAAAAGATTTGTGAATTACTTATGAATAAATAAGTATGGAAATGTTTTCCAATATGAAGTGAATAATTAGAATTTATCTTTTTGAAGATAAATTGAAATGAATAAATTGAAATCATATGCATGAATATTTTGAAATATAAATTCATTATGGAATTTATATGTGAAAGGGAATTTGTTTGAAAATAAATGTTGATTTATTTTTGAAGTGTTGAAATTATATATCTTGTAAAGATATTTTGGAAAATAAAAAAAATTAGAAAATTATTTGGAATCTGGTGATGTGTGCATATCAATTGATAGTTCAATAACCGACTATCAATATTTCCCTTTGAATGGGTATTTGATGTGATTTGATTGAATCTGAATGCCACACTTATTTTTGAATAAGCGCTCACTATTCGGGTTAACCGGGAAAGGACCATGGGGTCGTATAACCCATTCCGAATATGTGATACGTCGTTGTAAATTGCATTTGAAGATCGGTGTTGAAGACCGAGTATTTGTGAAAGCGATAGAATGACCTATCGATTGTCTCTACACTGGGTAGCTCCTGGTATTGAGATTCCTTAAGTGATGGGAAATTCGATCGGGATTGTGAATACCCGTATTGCAAGGGCTTCCTAAGAAGTGCCTTCGGTTTTGTTCGAGCCCGGAACAGACTTGTATGGATTGTATGTCTGACATTACAAGTTGAGATATAAAGCCGATTTCATTCAAATATATTTCTGTTGGTGGCGAAGAATTTATTCTTTTAGCCTAACACCCTTGTAACGACCCGTATTTTACGTACCAATAGATCGTAGAATTTACAGGTCGTTAGTGTTGTTTATGTTGTCTCTAGCCTGAGTCGTATGGAGAGTAACTCGTGTGTTTAAGTGTCGAGTTGTGACCGACTCATAGGCTTAGCCGAGTTAGGTCGTGCACGAGTTACAACTTTAGTACGTTGACCGAGTTAAGATGGTGACCGACCTATAGTAAGTCGTAGACGACTTTAGTAAGTGGCCGAGTTAGTCAGTTGCTGAGTTATGACCTATAGGTTTGAACCGAGTCATGGTAGTTAACGACTCATAGAAACTGGCCGACCTAGGAGTTACCGGGTTAAGAAATGAATTGGACGAGCTAGCGAGATAGAGGAGTTACGACTTAAGGTTTGGACCGACCTATAGGGTGACCGACTTAAGGGTTAACGACCTAGAGGGTTAGGTCGTATGATAGTTAGGTCGGTAATGTTTTAGGCTGCTAAGTCATATGACCGAGTTAAGGGGAAAACGACCTAAGGCTTGGGTCGGCAGAGTGTGTTATCCCATGTGTAGTTAGGTCGGAAGTTTGAATAGGTTGTTAGGTCGTCACCTAGTTAGGTCGGCAAGTACCCAGTATAGCTTAGTGTAGTTGAGTCGGCATGTTAATTGAGTCGTGTGTGTTGTTAAGTCGGCAGGGGCTTGAGTCGTTAGCATGCTGTGCCGTGTTTGGTTGGGTCGGTAGGTCGTGTGACCCTGTGTGTGTGTTGTGTAGTGTCTTGGGGTTGAGTCGTATAGGTCGTGAGCCGTGTTGAAGCATGCTGTGTTGAGTCGGCAAGTGGCATGAGTCGTAAGTTTTAGGTCGGGGGCGACTCAGGGAGATGAGTCGGCAACGACTTAAGAGCGGCCGAGTCAGGGAGATTTCAGCCTATAAATAGAGGGCTTTGGCTCACTTTTTGGTACTGATTTTTGAAGCGACGAAGTGCTGCCATTTTGAGAGCTCGACTACAACATTTCTTCATCTTCTTTTCTCCATTCCAATCTAGTTCTAACATCCATCCAAGATCGAAGATCGAGATCAAAGATTCAAGGACCAAAGTTGAAGATCTTCATCCAACGAAGTTAGATTTCATCGTTTTAAGCGAGATTTCGCCGGATCAAGCCTTGATCTTCGCTGTCCAGATCTGAAGTGTTTAGTTTTGAGGTGTTTAGGTGATTTGGTGAGTGGTAGTTATCTCTCACGCGGACCCAAAGGAGTATATTGGATTGGTGGTTTGTTGGAGTGTTGTAGATAGTGATTTTGTGCATTTTTCTTAGATCCAAGTGTAGATCCATTGTTTGTGAAGATGTTTACCTATGCAAGTTCATTTATTAAGCTATAGAAACAAAACCCATGTTTTATATTTGCTAGATCTATGCTAAAAACCCATGATTCATGTATGTTAGTTCTATGCTCATTTATTTACGAAATTGCCATTGTAGTTATAAATGCCTAATTAGATCTTGATTGAATACTTAATTGTTTGGATTAATGTTTGTCTTGATTGATTATTGTGAATGAGCTATCTAGTTGATAGATTTGGACAAGTATGGTCAAAGACGATTCAAAAGCTACAGAAGAGGCTCTTGAATGGTGAAAGCTGCTTAAGGCATATGTGGCGGACATTGAAGCTCATATGTATGGATTGGATGATGTTGAGATGGAACTTTGCCATGGTGCGATGAGGCAAACCATGTTGTTGGGTTAAGACTTTGCTATGGTGTGATGAAGCGAAGTATGATGTGATGAAGACTTGGCGTAATCCAGGCAGGGATCATTCCAAGCATGTTGATAACTCGAGGGATGGTTCGAGTTGGTTGATAATGGATTTCTCAAGAGGTAGCTTGAGCTAGTATGAGAATAGTCGTCGAGGAGGATGACTAGGAGGCTTGGATCTCATCGTTGTTGAAGGTTCTAGCATGCTCAAAAGCAAGAGTACATGGGGCGCCCATAACGACTACAGGTAGGTAGTCGGGACACCCAAAAGACTACAGGTAGGTAGTTGAGTACTCTGGGCAGAGTAGGTAAGTCCTAGGCATGGGTCACGATGACGTGCGGAGCTATGCCTAGAGCCGGGGTTACCATTAGCCCTTGACGGATGGTCATTCAATTAACGGTGAAATCAAAGCAAGGATAACAGTGATAGCCAGAGTCATGGATGTTTGGACGTTTGGTTGTATCATCATTCGGTCTCAAGAGCGGTATTTTCTAGGTGCTTATCTGATCTTGGTTTAGGCCTTGGGGGTTTGTATTTGGAAATCATCGCCCTTGACTCGAGTGATTATTGCTTTACCTTAATTATCTGCTATGTTATGCTTACTTCTCCTTGGTGTGTGTCTGGGGGCTATCACTGTAGAAAGAGGTGGAGTGGGATGGTATGGTTCCTATTCGTTTTATCCTTTATGCTCTTTTGGTATGTTTGATAAACTGCTCACTAAGACTTTGTCTGACTCAAGGTTTTATGTCTCCTCTTATTACCTTGGGCTGTTCATCCATGTTGGGATGGGCAGACTAGGTAGCAGGTGACAGGTGCTGTTCTTAGAGATCTACGCTGATGATGTCGAAGACGAGCAGGAGGCTTTGCATACTAGTTTTCTTACTATATGTACTGGGTGTTCCGCTGTTATATCTGATTGAGTGTTTGTAGTGAGGCTTTGATGTATGGATGATTCATGTTTGTATAAAACTACTACGATGCTTATATGATGATTTTTCTGTTATGGAGCTTCACTATATATTTCTCTATTGTATTTTATCCATGCGCTGTGAGTTGTACGATAGAGTTTGCTGTTTTATTTTACCCTGACTATCGTCCATGGCTACCTGGCACGCCTTTCAGCGCACTATTTCCTTGTTTTGGTGCAGGAGTCATGGGCGGTCGTCACATTTGGTATCAGAGCTTTGGTTAATCGATTTTAGCCAACGCTCGCTGACGTAACTACGTATGAGAGACATAATTGTATTTTGATGGATGATTACTATATATAATATAGTAGCCTAGAAGGATTTGAACTCCTTATGCAGTTGTTTCTTAAGGTGTTCTAATCATTCTTATTACAGATATTAAGGATGAGTCGAAGAGGGAGACCAGCTGCAAGGGAAAGCCGTGCTAATGAAGGAGCTGTTGATTATGGAACTATGTTCGAAGCGATGATGACTTCGATCATGAGAAGGATACCAGCTTCAGGATCATCAGTGGATGTGGGAGTTCAAGTTCAAGCTCCAAGACCGGTGGATTTTGCTAAGCTTTGCAAGGATTATACTTCTCTTGGAGGAAAAGCTTTCTTGGGGACGGAGTCGACTATTGAGGTGCAGAGATGGATTGATGCATGTCGAAGGATCTTTGGTGACTTAGGGATTGAGGATGCAACTAAGAGAAAGCTTGCATCGAGACAGCTTCAGGGAAGAGCTGCTGATTGGTGGAATTCTATCACCATTGATACCCCAGAAGAAGAGATTACTTGGGAGCAATTCCAAGTTAGATTTGAAGCCAAGTTCATCTCTACGGCTCAGAAGTCTGTTTTGTTCAAGAGGTTTGTAGAGCTCAAGCAAGGTGGGAGACCAGTTCTTGAGTATATTTCTGAGTTTGAAGCTTTGTCCAAGTATGCCAGATCGTACATTGATTCTCCCTATCAGAAGAATGAGAAGTTTGTGACTGGTCTGGATGCTTATCTTGGGAGGCAGTTAGTGGATCATTTGGACGATCCATTTGAGAAGCTTGTGGAGAAAGCCCTTAGGCATGAGAGTTTGTTTCCTAAGGAAAGTTCTGTTGTTGCTGTAACCAGGGAAGGATCTAAACCACACCGGAATGGCAATAAGAGGAGGAAGCAGCAGCAGCAGAAGGGTAAGGATGGCCAGAAGAAGCCGAAAGGCGAAGTGACTTGTTATAACTGCCAACAGAAGGGCCATCTTTACAAAGATTGTAAGAATTCCAAGGTGCCGGGAAAGTGTTATAACTGTGATAAGCTGGGACATATCAAGAAGGATTGCCCAGAGCCGAGGAAAGATAGGCAGATTGTGCAAGCTTATGCTTTGGGAGTTGTGCCGTCGTCTTCAAAAGCTCCGACTGCTGAAGAAAAGGGGAAGAGTGTGGTGGTTCAAGGTACTCTTTCTATCTTTGGTGTTCCAGTTAGAGTGTTGTTTGATACTGGAGCGTCGCATTCTTTTGTTTGTAATGATTTGGTAGACCGGTTAGGTTTGAGACCGGATATTGTTGATAGGCCATTGGTTGTGACTAATCCAGTTGGGGGTTCGTCATGTTTGTGTATGGTATGCCGTGGTCTAGTTGTGTCGAGTCATGATTGCTCGTTTGTTTGTGATTGCTTTGTTCTAAACTTTGCGGGGTTCGGAATTATTTTGGGTATGGACTGGCTTAGGAAGTATGCGGCAAGGATTGATTGTGAGAGGCTTGAGGTGACAGTCGGGAATGTGGAAGGGCGAAAGGTTGTGATACGATGTAAGCATGAGGAAGGCGTCTTCATGAGCTTCATGTATTCGCTGGTTGTTCCACGGGATGGACTGTCATCGGTGCCAATTGTGAATGGATTTGAGGACGTCTTTGACGAAGTCAAAGGGTTACCGCCGCATAGGGAGATCGAGTTTCGTATCGATCTAGTCGAGGGAGCCAGACCTGTTGTGATGCCTCTTAGGCGGATGGCGCCTAGGGAGCAGCTAGAGTTGAGGGTGCAGGTTGATGACCTTTTGCAGAAAGGATTCATTCGGAGAAGTGTGTCCGAATGGGGTGCACCTGTTGTGTTCGCAACCAAAGAGGATGGGTCGTTGAGGTTGTGCGTGGATTATCGTGAGCTGAATAAGTTGACTAGGAAAAACAAGTATCCATTGCCGAGAATAGATGACTTGTTTGACCAGCTTCACGAGGCTAAGGTGTTTTCTCAGATGGATTTGGCAACGGGATTTCACCAGTTGAGAGTGGCAAAGGATAGTGTGCCGAAGACTGCTTTCAGGACACCATCCGAGTTTTATGAGTGGCTGGTAATGCCGTTTGGATTGACTAACGCGCCAGCATATTTTGTGGATCTTATGAATAGAGTGTTCAGAGATCAGTTGAACAAATTTGTACTTGTGTTCGTGGATGATATTTTGGTTTACTCCAGAACTGAAGAAGAGCACAAGACGCACTTAAGGATTGTTTTGGAAATCTTGCGGAAACATCAGCTGAAGGCTAAGTTTTCGAAGTGTCACTTCTGGAAGAGTGAAGTGAGGTTCTTAGGCCATGTTATCTCTAGAAATGGAATAGCGGTTGATCCCGCTAAGGTGGCAGCAATCCAGGATTGGGTTAGACCTAAGAATGCATCTGATGTGAGGAGTTTTCTTGGATTAGCAGGATATTATCGTCGGTTTATCAAAGACTTTTCCAAGATAGTTGCACCGTTAACAGGATTGACGAAAAAGAACCAAGTGTTCAGATGGGATGCTAAGTGTGAGCAAGCTTTTGAAATCCTAAAAGAGCGACTGACGAGTGCTCCTGTTTTGACTATTCCAAGTGGGAATGGTGAGATGGTGGTTTACACCGATGCATGTGGCACTGGACTTGGAGCAGTGCTAATGCAGAAAGATAAAGTTGTTGCGTATGCTAGTCGACAACTGAAGCCGCATGAAAGGAATTATCCGACTCATGATTTGGAGTTAGCGGCAATTGTGTTTGCTTTGAAGATGTGGAGACATTATCTATTGGGAGTTAGATTCGAGTTGTTTACAGATCATAAGTCGTTGAAGTATCTGTTCTCCCAAAAGGATTTGAATCTTTGACAGCAACGGTGGCTAGAGTTTCTAGCATCTTATGATTTTGGTATAGCCTATACTCCGGGAAAAGGTAACGCAGTGGCTGATGCGTTAAGTCGAAGACATGCAGGATTGGGAGCCATGTTTTCGGAATGGAAGAGTCTCGAGTATTTGGCTGGATTTGATTTCAGGCCCAGATGTGAATTGGAACCTGAGATGTTGGCAAACTTATCGATAAGACCTACTCTTGTGGAAAGAATTGGCGAGAGCCAAAAGCGAGACGATAAGCTTGTTAAGATTATCCGAGATTTGGAATCTGGATTGGACCCAGAGAAGGATAAGGGATTCGAGGTCGATCGAGAGGGTTGGCTTCGAAAGCAAGGACGATTGGTTGTTCCCGATGTAGATGGATTGAGAGATGAAGTTCTGAAGGAAGGTCATCACTCGAAGTTGACAATTCATCCAGGTGGAAATAAGATGTATCGGGATATGAAGAGAACTTACTACTGGGAAGGCATGAAGAAGGATGTTGGAAATTTTATTTCCAAGTGTATGAACTGTCAGTTAGTGAAAGCTGAGCAGAAGAAGCCCAGTGGATTACTTCAGCCATTAGAAGTTCCTACATGGAAGTGGGAGCAAGTGTCGATGGACTTTATCGATGGTCTACCTAGGACATGAGCAGGAAATGAAGGAATTTGGGTCATAGTAGATCGTTTGACCAAGAGTGCAAGGTTCATTCCTGTTCGATCAACTAGGACTGCATCGAAGTTGGCTGAGTTGTATGTTAAGTGGATAGTTCGATTCCATGGTATTCCGAAGAGTATAGTGAGCGATCGAGACCCATTGTTCACTAGTGGATTTTGGAAGAGCTTCCAGGAAGTTTTGGAAACCGAGTTGTGTTTGAGTACAGCTTATCACCCTCAAACAGATGGTCAGACTGAAAGAGTCAACCGAGTTTTGGAAGATCTTCTCAGAGCTTGTGTTTTGGACTTCGGAGGATCATGGGAAGATCATCTTCATTTGGTGGAATTTGCTTATAATAACAGTTATCAGTCGAGTATTGGTATGGCACCATATGAGGCATTATATGGAAGACCGTGTAACTCTCCGACATGTTGGTTGGAAACTGGAGAAAAGTTGATACTTGGGCCAGAGATGATTCGACAGACTTCGGATTGTATAGAGATCATTCGGCAACGAATGAAGGCAGCCCAAGATCGTCAGAAGAGTTATGCCGATAATCGTCGAAAGGATTTGGAATTCGTCGTAGGTGAGATGGTTTTTGTGAAGATTTCTCCATTAAAGAGTGCTATTAGATTCGGGAAGAAAGGAAAGTTAACTCCGAGATTTGTTGGACCATTCCCGATTATCGAGCGAATTGGAAAGCTCGCTTATAGATTGGAATTACCGGAAAAGATGGCGGGTGTGCACAATGTTTTTCATGTATCTTATCTATGGAAGTATGTGCATGACCCAACTACGGTGGTTTCTGCTGATAGCTGTGAAAATTTAGAGGTTGATCCAGTGGTTAGAAGACCTCGTAAGCCGCTTCGTGTTGTTGAGACCGACACGAAACAGCTTAGGAGGAAGACGATTACGTTGCTCAAGATACAATGGAGTGATGATGTTAACGACTGTACGTGGGAGGAGGAAGAGAGGATGAAGGCAGCTCATCCAGAACTCTTCGAGGTATGGCCCTAAAGTGTCGTGACATCTCATGAATTTGTAGCTTGTTCTAAGTCTTAGAATTCTGCATGCTAGGCTAGAATTGGATGCATGGTTTGTTGATTGCTGTGGATGATAGGCATGCGGAATAATTTTGATTGCTGTTGATTGCTTGGAATTTCGGGGGCGAAATTCCTAAGGGGGAGAGAATGTAACGACCCGTATTTTACGTACCAATAGATCGTAGAATTTACAGGTCGTTAGTGTTGTTTATGTTGTCTCTAGCCTGAGTCGTATGGAGAGTAACTCGTGTGTTTAAGTGTCGAGTTGTGACCGACTCATAGGCTTAGCCGAGTTAGGTCGTGCACGAGTTACAACTTTAGTACGTTGACCGAGTTAAGATGGTGACCGACCTATAGTAAGTCGTAGACGACTTTAGTAAGTGGCCGAGTTAGTCAGTTGCTGATTTATGACCTATAGGTTTGAACCGAGTCAGGGTAGTTAACGACTCATAGAAACTGGCCGACCTAGGAGTTACCGGGTTAAGAAATGAATTGGACGAGCTAGCGAGATAGAGGAGTTACGACTTAAGGTTTGGACCGACCTATAGGGTGACCGACTTAAGGGTTAACGACCTAGAGGGTTAGGTCGTATGATAGTTAGGTCGGTAATGTTTTAGGCTGCTGGGTCATATGACCGAGTTAAGGGGAAAACGACCTAAGGCTTGGGTCGGCAGAGTGTGTTATCCCATGTGTAGTTAGGTCGGCAGTTTGAATAGGTTGTTAGGTCGTCACCTAGTTAGGTCGGCAAGTACCCAGTATAGCTTAGTGTAGTTGAGTCGGCATGTTAATTGAGTCGTGTGTGTTGTTAAGTCGGCAGGGGCTTGAGTCGTTAGCATGCTGTGCCGTGTTTGGTTGGGTCGGTAGGTCGTGTGACCCTGTGTGTGTGTTGTGTAGTGTCTTGGGGTTGAGTCGTATAGGTCGTGAGCCGTGTTGAAGCATGCTGTGTTGAGTCGGCAAGTGGCATGAGTCGTAAGTTTTAGGTCGGGGGCGACTCAGGGAGATGAGTCGGCAACGACTTAAGAGCGGCCGAGTCAGGGAGATTTCAGCCTATAAATAGAGGGCTTTGGCTCACTTTTTGGTACTGATTTTTGAAGCGACGAAGTGCTGCCATTTTGAGAGCTCGACTACAACATTTCTTCATCTTCTTTTCTCCATTCCAATCTAGTTCTAACATCCATCCAAGATCGAAGATCGAGATCAAAGATTCAAGGACCAAAGTTGAAGATCTTCATCCAACGAAGTTAGATTTCATCGTTTTAAGCGAGATTTCGCCGGATCAAGCCTTGATCTTCGCTGTCCAGATCTGAAGTGTTTAGTTTTGAGGTGTTTAGGTGATTTGGTGAGTGGTAGTTATCTCTCACGCGGACCCAAAGGAGTATATTGGATTGGTGGTTTGTTGGAGTGTTGTAGATAGTGATTTTGTGCATTTTTCTTAGATCCAAGTGTAGATCCATTGTTTGTGAAGATGTTTACCTATGCAAGTTCATTTATTAAGCTATAGAAACAAAACCCATGTTTTATATTTGCTAGATCTATGCTAAAAACCCATGATTCATGTATGTTAGTTCTATGCTCATTTATTTACGAAATTGCCATTGTAGTTATAAATGCCTAATTAGATCTTGATTGAATACTTAATTGTTTGGATTAATGTTTGTCTTGATTGATTATTGTGAATGAGCTATCTAGTTGATAGATTTGGACAAGTATGGTCAAAGACGATTCAAAAGCTACAGAAGAGGCTCTTGAATGGTGAAAGCTGCTTAAGGCATATGTGGCGGACATTGAAGCTCATATGTATGGATTGGATGATGTTGAGATGGAACTTTGCCATGGTGCGATGAGGCAAACCATGTTGTTAGGTTAAGACTTTGCTATGGTGTGATGAAGCGAAGTATGATGTGATGAAGACTTGGCGTAATCCAGGCAGGGATCATTCCAAGCATGTTGATAACTCGAGGGATGGTTCGAGTTGGTTGATAATGGATTTCTCAAGAGGTAGCTTGAGCTAGTATGAGAATAGTCGTCGAGGAGGATGACTAGGAGGCTTGGATCTCATCGTTGTTGAAGGTTCTAGCATGCTCAAAAGCAAGAGTACATGGGGCGCCCATAACGACTACAGGTAGGTAGTCGGGACACCCAAAAGACTACAGGTAGGTAGTTGAGTACTCTGGGCAGAGTAGGTAAGTCCTAGGCATGGGTCACGATGACGTGCGGAGCTATGCCTAGAGCCGGGGTTACCATTAGCCCTTGACGGATGGTCATTCAATTAACGGTGAAATCAAAGCAAGGATAACAGTGATAGCCAGAGTCATGGATGTTTGGACGTTTGGTTGTATCATCATTCGGTCTCAAGAGTAGTATTTTCTAGGTGCTTATCTGATCTTGGTTTAGGCCTTGGGGGTTTGTATTTGGAAATCATCGCCCTTGACTCGAGTGATTATTGCTTTACCTTAATTATCTGCTATGTTATGCTTACTTCTCCTTGGTGTGTGTCTGGGGGCTATCACTGTAGAAAGAGGTGGAGTGGGATGGTTTGGTTCCTATTCCTTTTATCCTTTATGCTCTTTTGGTATGTTTGATAGTTGATTTACTGCTCACTAAGACTTTGTCTGACTCAAGGTTTTATGTCTCCTCTTATTACCTTGGGCTGTTCATCCATGTTGGGATGGGCAGACTAGGTAGCAGGTGACAGGTGCTGTTCTTAGAGATCTACGCTGATGATGACGAAGACGAGCAGGAGGCTTTGCATACTAGTTTTCTTACTATATGTACTGGGTGTTCCGCTGTTATATCTGATTGAGTGTTTGTAGTGAGGCTTTGATGTATGGATGATTCATGTTTGTATAAAACTACTACGATGCTTATATGATGATTTTTCTGTTATGGAGCTTCACTATATATTTCTCTATTGTATTTTATCCATGCGCTGTGAGTTGTACGATAGAGTTTGCTGTTTTATTTTACCCTGACTATCGTCCATGGCTACCTGGCACGCCTTTTAGCGCACTATTTCCTTGTTTTGGTGCAGGAGTCATGGGCGGTCGTCACAACCCTTCTCTGGGACGTACATGCTTAGAGGTTATATAGTTGAATGTTATCAGCGATATATTCCCAATTTGGTAATGTGACATGCTGAGTGATGCTGAAATGATCATTGTGTTGATTATTTGTGATAGGATCATTTATTTGATCGTCTATCCTTGTGATCATTGTGTTGATCATTTGTTGACCCAAAGCATGGCTTTTGTATAAAGTATGTTTTTGTGGACGTGACTTCGTCGAGCCTCACACCCCGTGAATGGTCAAAACAGGAAAGATGCGGCAAGGTTATGAGGGGTAGCGCCCTTTAGGATGTGTCCATTTCCTTTTGGAAAAGGGTGGTATCATGGTGTGGAGCCCAGATACTTACTCATGTTGAAAACACTTTGTTATGATTGTGTGAATTGATTACGAGCGCTCGGTGATAAAGGTCCCAAAGGACCGGGGGATGGCATATTCGGTCAGTTGTTACCCAGTTAGGGGTAACCCGGCCTTGTGTTGGTAGAGATCCGGTTTGGTTCTCGGGGATGTCCATCCGGAGGCATTCTCATGTGGCAATGGGAAGTTCCTTGGCCTGATCATTCGTTGGAAATCCAATTCCCAATACGAAACTTGTACGGTATTAGTTGTAGGACCTGCCATTCACTTATGGTGGTCACCACTGTTTGGATGGTAGCTATAGTAGGCATAGTTCGAAATGTCTATGTTGGCTAAGATTTATATTCTACTTTCGAAATAAATTTTTCCTACACTATGCACTAGTAATGATATGAAATGTTATTTTAAATGCGTATCAAGCATCTTTGACTATCATAAGGAGAAATCTCCTCCGATTCTGCGTTTGCATGTGTGTGTGTGCGGGAGGCCTTATGGTAGTCTCATTTTTAAAAGCATTGCGAATTGAATTTAAAAATATTCCTCTATTTTGATTTTAAAGTTAAGTAAACTGTTTTGAGTTCTCACACCAGTCACATGACTGACTTGGAGTTTATTGTTTTCCTTCCTAAACTCTGGGTGCCCACCAATTTCCACACGGGCAGTTAAGAGTTAGGTTATCAGGATATTCTGGATATTCTGGAGTTGCTGGAGGCAAGATGGATGACATGGCGTATTATTAGTTTATATAGTATTTCCTTTTCCGCTGCACTGTTTGATGTTGTTGTTGTTGTACACTCTGATGATATGATGTAATGAAATGTAATGTATAAACTGTAATAACTGAGATAGTTCTTTGTTTAAAGATTATTCATTTATTATTATATGTTGTTCCGCTGCGATTGTGAGATTCTGTTGTTCTGTTGTTTTCTGTTCCGTTCTATTTTAAAATTCTATTCTATTCTCCTTTTTCTTCTATTTTAAAAATTTCTATCTTCTTTTCCCTCTATCTTCTACCTTCTTCTTTTCTTTTCTTAAAATTTTTTTCTTAAAACCCATAACTATTCGGTTTTTCGGCAACGAAAAATCGCGTACTTTACAAAGAGATTTGAAAGGAGAGGCTGCTATTAATTAGAAATAAAGTAAATATGAACAACTTGGTATTGAAATATAGTAAATATGAACAGCCCTTTTTTTTAAAGTAGCAGGTATTATGAAGAGGTAATTATTAATTAGAAAGGGAATGAATATGGAGGGACAATAATAAATGACACGTTTCGTTAGTTTGATTCTAAATTAATTAAGTGCTAGATACAGAAAAGTTTGAATACATCATATATATTCTCACTTATTTACAATGACTTAAACAAATCTTTATGTAAATTTAGAGTTGATAAATCTATCAATTGCAGTGCCAAAACTTCTACTTCATTATATTCAAAATTATAAATTAAGTTCCCCAAAATTTCTATTAAGTTAAATAATCAATGATTATTCCATCTATAAATTTTAAGTAGATGGATTCAAATGTTAGGTTCAAAAACTATTATTTTAATATTCTTGAATTTCAGTTAAATCTCTATAAACGTAATACTTTAAACGTTAAATTTCATTTATTTTGCAATACTTCAATTAAATTAATAAATATTTCTTTCTATACTTAAATCTATATTAACAAAACGTTAGATTTGGATCGATAGAAATCAATTTACCAAAATTTACGCACACATTACGTAAATAAACAACTATATAAATTTGCCACCTATTAGCTCTTAATTTTATTCTTAAGTTTATTACCTATCAATTTCGATTATACTTCCATCTATAATGCAAATCCAATCTCCTCTAACTGCATAAATTAGGGCAATTTATTGCAATTGATTTCCCATTAAACTTCATAAATTATCAAATTGAAACCAAAATAAAACGTTTATTTATTATAAAAATCTTGTTGTTTAATTGAATTGACCATTCACGGATATAATTTACCTTGATCTCCAATTATTACTTAAATACATCACAAAACGTTAAATCTATATTCATTACAATTTGTTACCAAAATTAATTTAACGAAATCAATTACGCCCTTTAAAAATTTCTATTCATTCATTAATTGCTAATTGTTATTCAATTTAAACCCATTCATTTGATTTCCCTATTATGCATCAATTATAAACCCATCATCATAAAGATGATGTCAACATTTTATACTATAAATTTACCGTTTTATATTCCAATATAAATAAATGCTCACATACGAATTAAGATTTTAAATCCAATTAATTATTCCATTTAATCCATTGATTTATTAACTTTAATTGTTGCAATTCATGGCCTAACATAAATTTGAATCTATTTCCAAATTTTCACGTTTAAATTAATTAACACCTTACAATAGTTTACAAATAAAAAGGGGATTGTACTAAATAAATATTTATTGTCCTGTATTACTTTATTGCCTCCATTTACATTCAATCTTCATAAATAAATAATTTGTTTCATTGATGAATTCAATACTTGCCTTTATTTACTTAATTTAACTTTATATCCAAATGCACAAATTTTCACTATTCCAATTAATTTCCAATTAACGTAATATGTTATATTCAATTTCCATAAATTTTCAATAGATTCAAATTATCATATTTTATCCAAATGAATAAATAAAGCTTGATTCCCGTTTAAATATTTAACTCATCTAATTGCAATTAACCTTGTTATCATAAATTAAATCCCGATATATTGATGCAACTTTATTTCCATTCTTTATTCACAAATCATCATATTTATGAAGAACATTTACGTTATTCTCCATTTATTACCGTAATTTATTTAATGTAACATTTAATTTATATTTTTGCAATGATTTCCAAATCAATTGAATGAATTAAATATATAAGTATCACTCATAATAACTTGTGGTCACAACTCTTGATCACCTTTAATAAGTTTATTATTTACAATCCAATAGTCGCCATTTACTATGTATATATGAATTAATTAATTCAATATTTCCATTTCGTTTTCCTATACTAAATTTATTACTAAGTGTGTTTACTCCATTCCAACAAGTTGGAATTACATTCTTACTATAACAATCATTTCTCTATTCGCTTTTATTAATAACCCACCATCATTGCATTTGTTGTCTTTTATTGATTTTATACAATTACCATTAACTTTACATTCAATTACTATTCAATGCATATTTATTCATCAATCAATTTGATATTTACTTTCCTTTCCTTCTATTTGATAAATAACCTAGTATACATGTACATACATTCATTTCATTCCATTCATTTATGAGTATTGCATTGAAATTTAATTTATTAGCTAATACCAACATTATTACCATTAATTACAATTGGATTCCCAATTTTATTCAATATTCTGAATAAACAACATATATATTAATCAAATCCTTACATTTGTTTTTCTCATATTCCATTTAAAATCAAATCATAACATTTAAATGATTTTAATGAATTGGAATTTCATTCAATTCATAAATTATTAACTTTCATTAACATGATTCCTTAACTTATTCCAATTACCGTTTACACTCTTTTATTGCATTAAATCCATTTAATATTTTCATTAATTTCTCATATTAAATTTTATATCCTGGTAAGAATCCTTTTTCTACTTAATTCATTTGGATTCTATTCAATTTCTATAAATAGGTTTTAAGTTATTTATTTTCTACTAAATTTTATTACAAACTTATTAATTTAACCAAATTAAGTCCGTGAAATTTACGGGTCGTTACACTCTCCCCCACTCAAAACTTTTCGTCCCTGAAAAGGAAAAGAAGGGAAAAGAAGAAATAAGAAAACAATATATCTTTCTTAATTAAATTTATAAACAAACAAGTTTACAAAATAAAAAAATTTAACATAAAATATACCAATTTATACATATTTAAATCCTTTATACATAAATTGTTAAAGTTGGTAAATATTTTCAAATTTTTTTCTAAGTCCAAAATTTACGGAAAATTTTGGCAGAGTCTCCTTTGTATGGAGAGGCTCGGAAGAAAATATAATATAAATATAACAATATACACAAATATTTTCCAAAATAATATATATCCTTACGCGGGAAAAATATATAAAATAGCGCTATAAACCGTAATCCGAAAACGTACCTATTTGTCAAGCAATTTACGCTAAATGTATGGAACCAAAGGCAGTAGCAATTGCTTCCATAACCTGCATTTCACTTATAAAATCCAAAAGGGTTAACAATTTATATAAAGTGAAATATTTAAGTGGTTTCAATTACTAACCCCAAATGAATACAACAACGAACAATTTCACAAACAACATATACAACAAATACAAAACAACCATTCAATCAAACAAACAAATAGTTGTTCGGATTCAAAACTTTTAAATTGTACGGAATGAAGAATAAACCATCTAGTGCATCATTTACTCAACAGTCTTAGATTAAACATAATGGATTATTCATCCATCCCAACAAAATTAAAGTTTCCTTACCCAACAACCACAAACCACGACAAACAACAATTTCAGCAATAGATTTAGTCTATTCTTATTTATTCCATTCATACATTTGTTGTTTGATTCTTTTCATTCATATAACGGTTTATTCTTTTTATTTTCATTTATTTCTTTCAAATTTTATTCAGAAATAACCGCAACCCTTTCTTAAGTTTACAATTTCTCTTTATTATATTACATCCATTTATTTCCACTTACTACTTACTATCATTCATTTCCATTAACTCAGGTCATGCCATTAACTACCATAACTATTCATTCATTTATTACTGCACGACCTCATTTATTAACACTTTAATTATTTAAGTTTATAATCATGTATTTGTCATACTTACCTTTAATTATGTTTACTTATAGTAAAATTCCAATTATAACTTAAGTTTGTAACATTAAATTCTCATTTATAATAGCAAATTCATTCAATAGTTCATTACCTACTTTTACTTGTACAAATTTCTATTACATTTCTTATTAAACATTTCAACTTTTATATTTAGTAAGTTATCTATGCTTTTAAAGAATGTAATTGAAAGTTATACAAGTTTTCTCATCTTTTTAATTAATTATTGTTAAATAAATTTTTACCTTTTCTTTAAGTTACAATTTTAACTTTCTTTTTATTTCCTTTATAACTTAGCATTTAAGTCTCTTATTTTATTTAGGGTTTCAATTATTAGTTAAATTCTGTTTCACTACACTAATTGAAACAATTAATTAATGGAAATTAAGGAATTTAATACCGGTTTAAAATTTTAATTTATTTTAAAAATAATAGATAAATATATTGTTACAACTTATATATCTCTAATTATATTTAAAACAATTCAAAATTTATATTTTCTAAAATGAATCTGCAGTAGAACTACTACAGTGGCCTTTCCCCTTCGAAACTCGAAAATGGAAGTCGATGATGCGGCCGCCATCACCGAAAATATTTTCCAGCGACAGAGAGGAAAGTACAAAACTTATTTTCTCCAAAATCTTCTTTAAAACATTTTCTTCCGAATTATATTAAATATTTATATCAGAAAATACTTATAAACAAAATTATTATATTCCAAAATTTATTTATCTTGTTTCTATTATTATTATACACTTTACTACCTAACAACCAATCTATTGCACTCAAATATAGATATCTTTTGAAAAATTTATTATATATATAGAAAATATAATAGGCAAAATTATTTCATTCACCTATATAAAACAAATATTATGTCGGTCTGTCCTATTAAGTGTTTAGAAACCCCTATTGATGTCATAGCGTCCCATGCACTAACCAGAATTTATAAATACAAAACGGAACAGGTTAACACAATATTAAAACCTTTTTATAACACTAACAAGTACGCTCTCTCATATATACACTCAGCGACTCCCATAGGGTATCACTACCCTATTACTAAAGAGTCAAACCCCACAAAGCTAAGGTTTATCGCTAAACCAAAGCTCTGATACCAGATGTAACGTCCTGCCTTTTCGCACGGTTCAAATCGACACACGTGCCAATTCAAACTATCCGGAAGGGCGGATTATTATGGGGTAAATAAGAAAAATGAGAAAGAAATAAAACAAACAGAATCTCACAGCGGGAGGATAAAATATAATAATAAATATACAGTTCATAAAACTGTTTACAAAACATTTGATTCTTCTTTATATAATAAATATCAGAGTTCACATACCAATAATGTCAATGCAGCAGAATTAAATGGTGTAGAGGATTAATAGTAGATAATAGTAATACAAATCTTCGTCTTCGTCCTCCAGAGCTAAAACTTCTAATCCTGAAACGCTCGTACTGACCCGAGCGAATTTGAAAAGACAAAAACACTCAAGTTAGAACTAAAAGATCTTTTGTGAGTTAAATTAACAGAAATAAATATGAGTGCGCAAAACTCAAGGGATGCTCGGGATTTACACCTCCTAAGGATCCGTTAAACTATTTACTATGTAGTATATTGCGCAATTATAATAGTGTCTATTTGTAAAATAAACTTACTTTTTTCTTAGCATTAAGGGGTTACCCATATAGCCCTTAACACGTAATAGTCCCAGTAGTCCATCCAATATCATAGTCCCTCCTGATCGGGAAGCCACCAGAGGATACCACACGGGCTACGGGAGAAATCCAAACTCGTACAAGGCGCGATAGGGTAGGTGACACGGCACAACTAGGCAATGCCAGGGCAGATATACCAATTGCTATCCAGGCTGATGGAAATGCGTAGCCGCAGCTACCGCCCACCTCGAAACAAACTCCCCCAAAAATCAAAGTAAAAGTGGCCACTGAATCAATCCAAAGTCAAAGTATAATATCGATGAGGAGTGTCTGATTAGAGGAATGACCTCATTGGCCCGATAATCGCTCATGTTTTAGCCACCTTATGCCAAGTCATGGGAGTCGCGTCCATGTATTTACCTTGCAGGAAACGCCTCCACCAACCTACTTCATTCTGGAATCTCCACCGCGTACACGGTTGTTAAAGTGGTTTTCGGAGTTGGCAGAGAGTATGACAACTTTCGATCCTGGTCTCTTTAACAACCAAACGTTATTATAACACCGCGGTCATTTAAAATAATTTAAACTTTAAAACCAAAATAAAATATCCATTTAAACCCGTATAAATACGATATCATTTATATTTTAAAACCCCAAATCAATACAATACCATTTTGACCCAAAATCATATAATGTCATTTTATTTTCCAATATATATTCTTTTCCAAAATCATAAGGTTTTCAAAGTGAAATATTAAGAAATCACAACTCTTGAATATAATATTTTCAAACCATAATACCGTGAAAATCATAACTTCGAAACAAATTTTCATCTCTTAAATGGTTAAATGTTAAATTACATTATAAAACACAATAGCTTCTTTAGATTTCACAAATTTATTTCAAATATCGATTTAAACTTCCAAATACCATTTCAATTCTTATGTTTCAAAGCTTTAAATATTTCACCATTTCCAAACAACTCATTTGACAATCCCATATATATTAAATTCAATTACTTATTATTTAGACCTGAAATATTTACTTAATGAATTCAATATAATTTCAGAAAAACCTTTAACTTCACATAACTGGAAAAATCTTTCAATTTATTATATATTCATTTAAAACAACCTGATATTCATTCACTCTACCCAAAAATCTGTTTATAAAAATCATATCCTTTAGAAATTCTAACTTTTTATTTAATTCCAATTTAACTTAATATTCATCTTCCCACCTTATTCTCATTTAAGTCAATAGAACTTCGAGAAATTAAATTTTTAAATAAATGCTTAATCATATTTGATCTTAAAAAAATCAAACTTTATTTTATACTTCAAATCAAATTTATGCAAAGCTTAAAACCAGAAATTACTATATATAAATAACCTTTATCAAATACCAAATCAATATCCCATAAACCATATATAGCTTTACAAAACCATAGAAAATCATTTCAAAATGATTTTATATATATATATACCGCGGCGCCTGTATAAAATTTTCTACCCTATGGTCAAGTGATACGGATGTTTATCATTTCAATCCGCAATTTAAAATAAAATGCGGTTGTATATCATTTCAAACCGCAATCCCGAATGGAATGAAAATGCATGATGACTTGTAGTTTATACAATATAAATATAGCATCCATTCATCCATATATCAATCATCAACCATTATTTGCAATCATCATCCAATTTAAACAATCATCGATATAGAGTAGATAAATTATACTGGTAATAAATAACATGTATTAACTAACAGTATATATTCAATAATAAATTTAACAACTGTTGAACTAACAGTTTATATGCAAAAATAAATGTAAATTTAACTGGCAGTTAATATGAAATAAAAATAAACATAACTATGACAGGCAGTTAATACGCAAATAAATAAATTCTAACTGTCAAATTATATGCAATAAATAAAATTAATTAACAGTTAAATTAAATAAATGCGATTTAACAGAGATGACGAATAAAACATTGCCAAACAGTCATAAACCAATTTCTACTCAAATCTTAAATCAATTTAACAAACATAAGAAATTTTAGAAGTTGTGAGTAGGTTAAAAATACTCACCTTTTTGAATTTAAATTGAATTTAAATCCAATTTAAACCCAAAAATTTGACTGTCTCCAAATTCGCCCAAACCCGCGTCAAAGTGTCTGAGATCTCAATACGAACCTAGCGGAGAAAACCGCGCGTGAAACGGAGTTCGTATGTATGAGTTATAATTATTAGAACTAATTGAAATCGAGATTTACAAAAATAAATTAAACAAAAATAAAATACCGTGCCACATACACTCTTCCCACGTGAAAAACGCGTATGCTTCTTCTTGATTGCTGGCTTTGTTCCATAACTTTTCTTTTATTTCGATTTACTTTAATTTTCCTCCTTATTATATGAATGTATGTAATTTTAAAAGGTTTGGAAAAAAAAGATTTGTAAAAGAAAAATTGAAAAATAAAAGGATTAAAATAAGAACTGAAAATGGAAGAGAAGATCTATATTTGAAAAGAAAGAAGAAACTTTGAAATAGAAGAAAATTTGAAGAAGAAGAATATTTAAAGAGGAAGAAAAATTAAAATGAGAGATAATAAGGAGATTTGAAGGAGAAAAAAAAGAAGGAGATTTGAATGGAGGCTAGGGTTTCATTTGCATCATATCGTATTTATAAGGTTAGAGTTAGGTTTAGGGACAAAGAGATTTGAAAGGAGAGGCTGCTATTAATTAGAAATAAAGTAAATATGAACAACTTGGTATTGAAATATAGTAAACATGAACAGCCCTTTTTTTTAAAGTAGCAGGTATTAAAAAGAGGTAATTATTAATTAGAAAGGGAATGAATATGGAGGGACAAAAATAAATTACACGTTTCGTTAGTTTGATTCTAAATTAATTAAGTGCTAGATACAGAAAAGTTTGAATACATCATATATATTCTCACTTATTTACAATGACTTAAACAAATCTTTATGTAAATTTAGAGTTGATAAATCTATCAATTGCAGTGCCAAAACTTCTATTTCATTATATTCAAAATTATAAATTAAGTTCCCCAAAATTTCTATTAAGTTAAATAATCAATGATTATTCCATCTATAAATTTTAAGTAGATGGATTCAAATGTTGGGTTCAGAAACTATTATTTTAATATTCTTGAATTTCAGTTAAATCTCTATAAACGTAATACTTTAAACGTTAAATTTCATTTATTTTGCAATACTTCAATTAAATTAATAAATATTGCTTTCTATGCTTAAATCTATATTAACAAAACGTTAGATTTGGATCGATAGAAATTGATTTACCAAAATTTACGTACACATTACGTAAATAAACAACTATATAAATTTGCCACCTATTAGCTCTTAATTTTATTCTTAAGTTTGTTACCTATCAATTTCGATTATACTTCCATCTATAATGCAAATCCAATCTCCTCTAACTGCATAAATTAGGGCAATTTATTGCAATTGATTTCCCATTAAACTTCATAAATTATCAAATTGAAACCAAAATAAAACGTTTATTTATTATAAAAATTTTGTTGTTTAATTGAATTGACAATTCATGGATATAATTTACCTTGATCTCCAATTATTACTTAAATACATCACAAAACGTTAAATCTATATTCATTACAATTTGTTACCAAAATTAATTTAACGAAATCAATTACGCCCTTTAAAAATTTCTATTCATTCATTAATTGCTAATTGTTATTCAATTTAAACCCATTCATTTGATTTCCCTATTATGCATCAATTATAAACCCATCATCATAAAGATGATGTCAACATTTTATACTATAAATTTACCGTTTTATATTCCAATATAAATAAACGCTCACATACGAATTAAGATTTTAAATCCAATTAATTATTCCATTTAATCCATTGATTTATTAACTTTAATTGTTGCAATTCATGGCCTAACATAAATTTGAATCTATTTCCAAATTTTCACGTTTAAATTAATTAACACCTTACAATAGTTTACAAATAAAAAGGGGATTGTACTAAATAAATATTTATTGTCCTGCATTACTTTATTACCTCCATTTACATTCAATCTTCATAAATAAATAATTTATTTCATTGATGAATTCAATACTTGCCTTTATTTACTTAATTTAACTTTATATCCAAATGCACAAATTTTCACTATTCCAATTAATTTCCAATTAACGTAAAATGTTATATTCAATTTCCATAAATTTTCAATAGATTCAAATTATCATATTTTATCCAAATGAATAAATAAAGCTTGATTCCCGTTTAAATATTTAACTCATCTAATTGCAATTAACCTTGTTATCATAAATTAAATCCCGATATATTGATACAACTTTATTTCCATTCTTTATTCACAAATCATTGTATTTATGAAGAACATTTACGTTATTCTCCATTTATTACCTTAATTTATTTAATGTAACATTTAATTTATATTTATTGCAGTGATTTCCAAATCAATTGAATGAATTAAATATATAAGTATCACTCATAATAACTTGTGGTCACAACTCTTGATCACCTTTAATAAGTTTATTATTTACAATCCAATAATCGCCATTTACTATATATATGAATTAATTAATTCAATATTTCCATTTCGTTTTCCTATACTAAATTTATTACTAAGTGTATTTACTCCATTCCAACAAGTTGGAATTACATTCTTACTATAACAATTCTCTATTCGCTTTTATTAATAACCCACCATCATTGCATTTGTTGTTTTTTATTGATTTTATACAATTACCATTAACTTTACATTCAATTACTATTCAATGCATATTTATTCATCAATCAATTTGATATTTACTTTCCTTTCCTTCAATTTGATACAACCTAGTATACATGTACATACATTCATTTCATTCCATTCATTTATGAGTATTGCATTGAAATTTAATTTATTAGCTAATACCAACATTATTACCATTAATTACAATTGGATTCCCAATTTTATTCAATATCCTGAATAAATAACATGTATATTAATCAAATCCTTACATTTTTTTTCTCATATTCCATTTAAAATCAAATCATAACATTTAAATGATTTTAATGAATTGGAATTTCATTCAAGTCATAAATTATTAACTTTCATTAACATGATTCCTTAACTTATTCCAATTACCATTTACACTCTTTTATTGCATTAAATCCATTTAATATTCTCATTAATTTCTCATATTAAATTTTATATCCAGGTAAGAATCCTTTTTCTACTTAATTCATTTGGATTCTATTCAATTTCTATAAATAGGTTTTAAGTTATTTATTTTCTACTAAATTTTATTACAAACTTATTAATTTAACCAAATTAAGTCCATGAAATTTACGGGTCGTTACAGCGGTCATTCAAAATAATTTTACTTCAAAGCCAGAATATAATATCCAATTCAAAACCATATAAATACGATATTATTTTCCCTTCTAAAACCAAATCGATATGATATCATTTTCAAATATATCCCTTTTCCAAAACCATAACATTTTCGAAGTTATAATATTTCGAAACCAAACGCTTGAAACATAGCCTTTCAAGACATAAAACTTTGAATTTCATAACTTTGAAACATACTACACCACTTAAAAGGTTTAAATATTTAATTACTTTATATATTAAAATAGCTTCTTCATCTTCACAAATCAATTCCAATGTGGATTTTAAATTCCCGAATAAACCAATATAATTCCCATGTATTTCAAAACTTTAATTATCCCACCATTTCAAAACTTATTTTTCGATAATTTTGTATATATCAATTTCAACTACCATTATTTAGATTTGAAATGTTTACTTAACAAATCAAATATCATTTTGGTAAAACCTTTAGACTTCAGATAACTGGATATTCTTCCAATTAAATTAACTTGATAATATCCATTTAAATCAATTTGATATTCATTTAAATCCTCTAAACAAAAATCAAGTTATAAAATCATAACCTTTAAATATCAAATTATTTATATTTCAAAACAAATTTTTCGAGGATAATTCTTAAATACATTAATTCAAATCAAATTCACATTTATCTTCCATCCTTAATTTTATTTGAGTCATTATAACTCTATATGCAGTAGAATTTAAATACATACTTAACCATTTTATATAAAAGAGATCAACTTTATTATTGAACTCATTTTTACTAATCAATTTTATACATAGCTTAAATTCAAGAATTTAACTATATATATATATAATATTTATATAACATCAAAAGTTAATATTTATTAAACCGTATATTCCTTTCCAAAACCGTAGAAAATCGTTTCAAAATATTTTTATATACATAGACCGTGGTGCCTATATATAATTTTCTACCCTATGGTCAAGTGATACAGATATTTATCATTTCAATCCGTAATTTAAAACAAAATTATGGTTATATATCATATCAAACCGCAATCCCCAATCAAAATAAATGCATAACAACTTGCATATTATGATGATATAAATAAAACATCCATTTATCCATCATAAAATCATACATCCATCACAACCACCATCCAAAACAATCAATCAATATACATATATAATTGATAATATATATTATAGGTAATCAACTGGCAGTTATATTCAATAATAAATTAAATAACGATTTTAAATAAATGCACTAACTGAGATGATGATTAAAAATGTACGAAAAAGTCATAAATAAATGCATAATCACAAAAAAAATTAATTTAACAAACATAAGAAATTTTAGAAGTTGTGAGTGGGTTACAACACTCACCTTTTGAATTCAAATCCAATTTAAACCCAAAAATTAGACAGTCTTCAAATTCGTCCAAACCAGCGCTATAATGTCCGAAATTCCAATATGAACCTAGTGGAGAAACCGCGCGTGAAACGGACCTCGTATGCAATAGTTATTCGAGTTAGAACGTTTGAAATCAAAATTAAATAAAATAAAAAAATAAAAAAAGAGTAACACGTCACCAGCCAATAGGCGCTCGACCTCTTCTAGAACCCTAAAATCGCGAGCGTGATAAGGAACGCCACCCAAATCAATGCGCCGCACGTGCCAGATGCCACGGCCCACCACAACTGACATCGTCGATCATCTCCCCTCCCCCGGCCGACCCCTCCTTGGCCTTGCGGTCGCTCGAAGACACCGGAAAACGAATGATGCCGCCATGTAAAACCAAACCCTAAATCAAATTTTTACAACGATCTGGCCGTTGAATCGTCGAACGGCTTACAAAGATGAACAACGCACCTCAATCGCCACAAAACCCAGAAAGGAATTTCCGATAAGGCGAAGTTCATCGTCGAGCGATGAACGGCCGAAACATCTTCGATTTTTCTAATCGGACGATGAACCAAAATGAAAAACGAATCATGGATCTGAGATGTGCTTGTCGAGAGCTTCGATATATAATTTTTCTGAATTTTTTTGAGGAGTTTGAATTTCACTTTGATTTTGAATTGCAGTTGGAATTAGGTGTTTGTCTGCCATTGAACCGAGGAGGTGAAAGAAATTGTACGCGCAGCCAAATGAGAATGAGGGAAATTATGGTTTATAACAGAGTATTTATAGACAAGGTTGAAAAAGAATAAATAGACCCGATTTATAAATGCGCTGAACGATAATTGGCCCGAAAAGCCCGTTTCGACTCCGGAACGAAATTGGGTCCACCCATATATCAAAATAGATGTTTTGAAATACTTTAAACGCAATGGAAAAGGTTTCAAGTCCAAATTCCATCGTATGAAGAAGTTATGCTAAAATCAATATTTTTTAAACTGATTTCAATTTAATTGATTGCAAGGCGTTTCAAGCCCAAACGATCAAACGACAAGTCTGATCGATACGAAACTTGAACTCCTACAATAATTCACCGTTACGGATCCGATGAAACTTGTTTCATCGAAATCCGAGTCAGTGGCCAAAATGTCTTTTTTATATTAATTAAATAAAAAAACTTAGTCAATTCAATCAAATTTTCAATTTCAATTCGATAATTTCCAATTCTTATCATTTTTAATTTCCCAGTCATTTACAATGATTTAAACCAATTTAAATGTCAAATTAGTATTGATAAATTTATAAATTTTACTATTAACCTCAATTTCATTAAATTCGAAAATTATAAAATTAATTTCCAAAAATTCTATTAAATTCACTTTTCATTCTACTATTTAATTCATCGTTATCAAAAGGATGCAATTTACATTGGTTCACGATTGTTTACATTTATCTTCTTAGATTTCATCCATTTCCATTTATGCAATATTTTAAATATTAAATTTTCATTTAATTGCAATAAATCATATTATCCTACTTTAAATTCAAATAAATAAATAAATGTTGATTCCTATTCTTATTATTCAAACAATCATAATCCTATAAACATATTTAATATTTGTTTACGTTTCATTACACTGATACTTCTATATACATCTTAGATTTGTATAAATGGCTATATTTAAAAATGTGAAATCTTGTCTATTACACATATTAATTAAGGTTTTAAAACCATTTAACAAAATTTCCTTAGTCCAATCCTTTTTACCAATTATTTACCTTATAAATAAATTTATGTTTCTATTAAATTTACATTCACACTTCCGTTATTATTTTAACAATCATTAAAGTAACGTTTATCAACAACAACAACAAACATTATGATTATTTATCTAACATTGATTGTATAAATTTTCCATTTATTACATATTATTGTATCAATTGATATAATTTTAAATCTATTTCCCAAATCTACTACTTTCAATCAAATAAAACTTCACAATTTGTTTAAATTAATTGGGATTACACTACATTTATTATTTATCAACTTGTTTTAACCTTATTACCTAAATTTACGTTCAGTTACTATTGAGCAATATTATTTCATTTAATTCAATAATTACCCTTGTTTTACTTATATTCCCACTATTGTAACCTTTATTTGTTCATTAAAATTTAATTTCAATTCCAATTAAATCAACAAATTCAACCTACAACTCATAATAATTGTTTACAAGACAAGGTTATGCTTAAATTTCTTATACTTCAACCAATAGCCATATTATGAATAGAATTAACATTAATTTCAACTATTTTCTTAATTTACATTAACATAATAATTAATTACCTTTAATGAATTTTATTCCCCAATTTATTAAATGCAATCAATTTGACCTTACATACTTAAATATTCCCACTTTCATCTAAATTCTAATTCACTATAGTGTCAAATTTCAATTTCTTGCAATAACCCATTTATTATAAATTTGCATACCAATTAATTAATTCAAAATAGATTGATTTAATTCAACATTTTTATTAAGTCTATATTAATCAATACAATATTTCATTGGTTAATTCAAAGCTTACTTTTAATTACTAAATTTCCATTTTATATCCAAGTGCAATAATTTACACTATTTTATTACTTTTATGATTCCACTTCAATTGTCAATAATTAGTTTTAATAACCATTGTTATGCTTAATTCTTAACAGTTACTTCATTATAAATTATAAAAAATTTATTTCTTTCTAAATTTAATTCCAAAATCTTATTAAAATGACAAATTTTATTATCGAAATTTACGGGTCGTTACGCTCTCCCCTACTCAAAACTTTTTGTCCTCGAAAAGGAAAAAGAAGGGAAAAGAAGAATTAGGAAATCAATATATCTTACTAAAAATATTAAATTCATAAACAAATAACTTTTACAAAATTAATTACTTTAAATATACCAATTCATAACCATTAAATCTTTTTATTAATAAAGTTTGGAAAATATTTTCAAAAAATTTCTAGGTCCAAAATTTACAGAAAATTTCGGCAGAGCCTTCTTTGTACGGAGAGGCTCGGGAGAAGATATAATATCAAATATAACAATATACAACTTATATTTTACAAAATAATATATATTCCAACATGGGAAAAATAATGTAATAACGCTATAAACCGTAATCCGAAAACGTACCTATTTGTCGGGAAATTACGCTTAATTATGAAACCAAAAGTAGTAGCAATTGCTTCCATAACATGTATTTCACTTATATAATCCAAAAGGTTAACAATTATATAAAATGAAATATTTAACTTGTTTCAGTCAATAACAAACAAATCAATACAAACAACAACAATCACTTGCAGCCACAGCATACACATCATATATAGATCAACCATTCAATCAAACAAAACAAGTAGTTGTTCGGGTTCAAAACTTCAAATTGTACAGAATGAAAAATAAATTACTAAGCGCACCATTTACTCAACATTCTCTGATGAAAATGTGACGACTGCCCATGACTCCTGCACTAAACAAGGAAATAGTGCACTGTAAAGTGTGCCAGGCAGCCATGGATGATCATCAAGGTAAGGTAAAAACAGCGGGGTCTATCGTATTACTCACAGCGCATGGGTAAAATACAATAGAAAATATATATATAGTGAAGCTCCACAAAACAGAATCTCGTCAAATAAGCCTCATAGTAGTTTGGTACAAAAATCTGAATAGTCAATACATCAAGCCTCACTACATATCACTCAGAGAATATACAAGCAGCGGAACATCCAGTACATATAGTAAGAAAATAAAATGCAAGCCTTCAACTCGTCTTCGTCATCAGCATCATTGGTCACTAAGAACAGCACCTGTCACCTGCTACCTAGTATGCCCATCCCAAATGGATGAATAGCACAAGGTAATAAGAGTTGAACATAAAACCTTGAGTCAGACAATAGTCTTAGTGAGCGGTAAATTAACTAACAACATACCAAAAGAGCATAAAGGTAAAAGGAATAGGAACCTAACACTCCCACTCCACCTCTTTCTACAGTGATAGATCCCAGACACACTAAGAAGAAGTAAACATAGCAAGTCAGACATTTAAATTAAAGCAATTATCACTCGAGTCAAGGTCGATGTTTTCCAAGTACAAACCCCCAAGGCCTAAACCAAGATCAGATAAGCACCCGGAAAATATCGCTCTTGAGACCGAATGACGATACAACCAAACATCCATGACTCTGGCTATCACTGTTATCATTGCTTCGATACCATCGTTAACTGAATGACCGACACCATTCTTTCAACCGTCCGTCAAGGGCTAATGGTAACCCCGGTTCTAGACAAAACTCCGCACGTCGTCGCAGCCCGTGCCTAGGACTATCGAATCTGCCCAGAGTACTCGACCGCCAACTTTAGTCTTTTGGGACCATCGAATCTGCCCAGCGTACTCTTGCTTTGAGTCTGCTAGAACCTTCAATAACGATGAAATCTCAGCCTTCTAGTCATCCTTCTCGACGACTATTCTCATACTAGATCAAGCGCCTCTCGAGCCAACCATTTTCCACAAACTCGAACCAACCCTCGAGTTATCAACATGCTTGGAATGATCCCGTCTGGATTATACCAAAGCTACCTCACATCATGCCTCGCCTCATCTCATTCATAGCAAAGCTCCATCTCAACATCATCATCAAATCCGTCCATATGAGCTTTATCATCCACCACATATGCCACGTGCATTTTTCTATTCAAGAGCTTCCCCCTTAGCCTTTGAATCATCTTCGACCAACTTGTCCAAATCCAACCACTAATCGACTAATTTATAACAATCAATCAAGTCAATCATTAATCCAAGTAATTAAGCATTCAAACATGATCTAAAAGCAATTATAACAAAAATGGCAATCTTGTGAATAAAAAGTCTAAATCTAACAAGCATAATCATGAATAATATCTCTACAACTTGATGGATGAACTTGCATAGGTTAACATGTATTATAATGGATGTCAAATCTTCATGAACAATGGATCTATACTTAGGTTTTCGAAAATGCATGAAATCACTATTTTTAACACAAAATCAAGCCACCAATCCAATATACTCCTTTGGGTCCGTGTGAGAGATAACCACCACTCACCGAATCGCCCAAACACCTCAAAAACAACACACTCCAGATCTGGACAACGAAGGGTCAAACTCGATCCGCCATGACTGCTTCAAACGACGAAATCCCTCTTCGATGGATGGAGATCTTCAATATAAGCTCTTGGACCATCGATTTGATCTTCAATTTGGATGGAAGGAAGCACAAGATTAAAGATGAGAAAAGAAGTGAAGAAGTGCAGCATTCGAGCTCTCAAAATGGCAGGACTTCGTCGCTTAAAAATCCGGATCCCAAAAATGAAGCAAACCCGTGTATTTATAGGCTGGAATCCCTTAAGTCGCTCGCCCTTAAGTCGCTCACGACTTAAAAAAAATCCGACGACCTACGACCTAAAAAAAACCCCACGATCTATCGATTCAAGCTCTCACGCGACCTAACTCATGCTCGTCCTAAGACTCAACGACCTAACACAAACACGACCTAACATACAAGTCGCGTTTCTTCCTAAGTCGTCTGGATGACCTAACGACCTAACACTCAACGACTTAGCGACTTATCAAAGGTCGCGACCTAACTACTGCAGAGACCTAACACCTTATCTCGTCCAAGACCTAACTACACAGATTCTAACTTAGGTCGTTTACGACCTAACTAGAACGACCCAAGCCATCATCCCCTAGGTTGTTAACTACCTTAGATCGTTAGCTCGCTTAACCGGCCTACCTTCCTTAAGTCCTTAAGTCGCTCCACAGTCCTATTCTCCTTAGGCCGTTAACCTGCTTATGCCGTTAACTCCTAGGTCGTTACCGCTAGATCCTAGGTCGCTAACTCCTAAACTGCTAATTCTATTAAGTCGCTCACCTCCTTAAGCCGCTCACCTATCCTTAAATCGTTAACCCTTAAGTCGCTCGCTTATGCTGCTAACTTCCTTAGGTCGCAAACTCCTTAGGTCGCTCCCATCTCTTGAGTTGCTCATCCAACCTAAACTACTGCACGACCTAAGCTAATGCACGACTTAAGCTACTGTACGACTCAACTCTGGATGGCTTATCAACACTAACGACCTAATGACAACAGTTTTATGATCTTTCGATATGTAAAATACGGGTCTTTACATTCTCTCCCCCTTAGGAATTTCGCCCCCGAAATTCCAAACAACAAGAGCAACCAAAAACTATTCTGCATGCCTACCCTCAATAGCAATCAACAAACCATGCATCCAAATACTAGCCTACCATGCAGAATTCTAAGACTAGAACAAGTTACAATGTCATGAGACGACACGACACCTTATGGTCATACCTCGAAGAGTTTAGGATAAGCTGCCTTTATCCTCTCTTCCACCTCCCATGTACAGTCGTTAACACCATCACTCCATTGTATCTTGAGCAACTTGACTACCTTCCTCCTAAGCTGTTTCGTGTCAGTTCCCATAACACGAAGCGGCTTACGAGGTCTCTTAATAACTGGATCAACTTCAAAATCTTCATAGCTATCAGTAGAAACCACTATATTCGAGTCGTGCACATACTTCCGTAGATACGATACATGAAAAACATTGTGTACACCCGACATCTTTTCTGGTAACTCCAATTTATAGGCGAGCTTTCCAATTCGCTCGATGATCGGGAATGGTCCAACAAATCTTGGAGTCAATTTTCCTTTCCTCTCGAATCGAATAACATTCTTTAGTGGAGAAATCTTCACAAAAACCATATCGCCTACGTCGAACTCCAAATCCTTACGACGTTTATCGGCATAATTTTTCTGACGGTCTTGGGCTGCCTTCATTCGTTGCCGAATGATCTTTATGCAATCCGAAGTCTGTTGAATCATTTCTGGCCCAAGTATCAACTTTTCTCCCGTTTCCAACCAACATGTCGGGTAGTTACACGGTCTTCCATACAATGCTTCATACGGCGCCATACCAATGCTGGACTGGTAGCCGTTATTATATGAAAATTCCACCAAATGAAGATGATCTTCCCATGATCCTCCGAAGTCCAAAACACATGCTCTGAGGAGATCTTCCAAAACTCGATTGACTCTCTCGGTCTGACCATCTGTTTGGGGGTGATAAGCTGTACTCAAACACAACTCGGTCCCCAAAACTTCCTGGAAGCTCTTCCAAAATCCACTAGTGAACAATGGGTCTCGATCTCTCACTATACTTTTCGGAATACCATGGAATCGAACTATCCACTTAACATACAGCTCAGCCAACTTCGATGCAGTCCTAGTTGATCGAACAGGAATAAATCTTGCACTCTTAGTCAAACGATCTACGATGACCCAAATACTTTCATTTCCCGCTCTTGTTCTAGGTAACCCATCGATAAAATCCATCGATATTTGCTCCCACTTCCATGTAGGAACTTCTAATGGCTGAAGCAATCCACTGGGCTTCTTCTGCTCAGCTTTTACCAATTGGCAGTTCATACACTTGGAAATAAAATTTCCAACATCCTTCTTCATACCTTCCTAGTAATAGGTTCTCTTCATATCCCGATACATCTTATTTCCACCTGGATGAATTGTCAGCTTCGAGTGATGACTTTTCTTCAGAACTTCATCTCTCAATTCATCTATATCAAGAACAACTAGTCGTCCTTGCTTCCGAAGCCAAACCTCTCGATCGACCTCGAATCCTTTATCCTTCTCTGGGTCCAACCCAGATTCCAAATCATGGATAATCTTGACAAGCTTATCGTCTTGATTTTGGCTCTCGCCAATCCTTTCCACAAGAGTAGGTCTTATCGATAAGTTTGCCAACATCTCAGGTTCCAATTCACATCTGGACCTGAAGTCAAATCCAGCCAAATACTCGAGACTCTTCCATTCTGAAAACATGGCTCCCAATCCTGCCTGTCTTCGACTTAACGCATCTGCTACTGTGTTACCCTTTCCCGGAGTATAGGCTATACCAAAATCATATGATGCCAAAAACTCTAGCCATCGTTGCTGTCGAAGATTCACATCCTTTTGGGAGAAGAGATACTTCAACGACTTATGATCTGCAAACAACTCGAATCGAACTCCCAATAGGTAATGTCTCCACATCTTCAGAGCAAATACAATCGTCGCCAACTCCAAATCATGAGTTGGATAATTCCTTTCATGCGGCTTCAGTCGTCGAGTTGCATACGCAACAACTTTACCCTTCTGCATCAGCACTGCTCCAAGTCCAGTACCACATGCATCGGTGTAAACCACCATCTCATCATTTCCACTTGGAATAGTCAAAACAGGAGCACTTGTTAGTCGCTCTTTCAGGATTCCAAAAGCTTGCTCACACTTAGCATCCCATCTGAATACTTGATTCTTTTTCGTCAATCCTTTTAATAGTGCAGCTACCTTGGAAAAGTCTTTGATAAACCAACGAAAGTATCCTACTAATCCAAGAAAACTTCTCACATCAGATGCATTCTTAGGTCTAACCCAATCCTGGATTGCTGCCAGCTTGGCGGGATCAACCGCTATTCCATTTCCAGAGATAATATGGCCTAAGAACCTCACTTCACTCTTCCAGAAGTGACACTTCGAAAACTTAGCCTTCAGCTGATGTTTCTGCAAGGTCTCCAAAACAATACGCAAGTGCGTCTTGTGCTCTTCTTCATTACTGGAATAAATCAAAATATCATCCATGAACACTAGTATGAACTTGTTCAACTGATCCCTGAACACTTTATTCATAAGATCCACAAAATATGCTGGTGCATTTGTCAATCCAAACGGCATTAACAGCCACTCAAAGAAACCAGATGGTGTCCTGAAAGCAGTCTTCGACACACTATCCTTTGCCACTCTTAATTGGTGAAATCCCGTTGCCAAATCCATCTGGGAAAACACCTTGGCTTCGTGAAGCTTATCAAACAAGTCATCTATTCTCGGCAATGGATACTTGTTCTTCTTAGTTACTTTATTCAATTCACGATAATCCACACACAACCTTAACGATCCATCTGCTTTGGTTGTAAACACAACTGGTGCACCCCATTCGGACACACTACGTCGAACGAATCCTTTCTGTAAAAATCATCAAATTGCACCTTCAACTCTTGCTATTCCCTAGGCGCCATCCGCCTAAGAGGCATCACAACAGGTCTGGCTCCTTCAACTAGATCGATGCGAAACTCGATCTCTCTATGCGGCGATAACCCTTCGACCTCATCAAAGACATCCTCAAATCCATTTGCGACTGGCACCGATAACAGTCCATCCCGTGGAACAACTAGCGAATACATGAAGCTCATGAAGACGCCTTCCTCATGCTTACATCGTATCACAACCTTTCGCCCTTCCACATTCTCGACTGTCACCTCTAGCCTTTTACAATCAACCTTTGCCGCGTACTTCCTAAGCCAGTCCATACCCAAAATAATTCCAAACCCCTCAAAGTTCAGAAAAAAACAATCACAAACAAAAGAGCAATCATGACTCGATACAACCAGACCACGGCATATCATACACAAACAAGACGAACCCCCAACTGGATTAGTCATAACCAATGGTCTATCAACAATATCTGGTTCCAAACCCAACCGGCCTACAAGTTCATTACAAAAAAAAGAATGCGACGCCCTAGTATCGAACAACACTCTAACTGGAACACCACAAATGGAAGGAGTACCTTGTACCACCACACTCTTTCTTTTCTCTTCCGTAGTAGGGGCTTTTGAAGATGATGGCACAGCCCCCAAAGCATAAGCTTGCACAATCTTCCTGTCCTTCGTTGGTTCTGGACAATTCTTCTTCATATGCCCCGGCTTGTCACAGTTGTGGTACTTCACCGGCACCTTTGGATTCTTGCAATCTTTGGAGAAATGGCCCTTCCGCTGACAGTTGTAGCAGGTCACTTCGCCCTTCGGCTTCTTCTGGCCGTCCTTACCCTTCTGCTGCTGCTGCTTCCTCTTCTTGTTTCCACCTTGCTGTGGTTTAGATTCCTCCTTGGTCACAGCAACAACAGATCCTTCTTTAGGAAACAAGTTCTCGTGCCTGAGAGCCTTCTCCACAAGCTTCTCAAATGGATCGTCCAGATGATCCACCAACTTCCTCCCAAGATAAATGTCCAAGCCTGTCACAAACTTCTCGTTCTTCTGATATGGAGATTCAATATACGACCGAGCATACTTGGACAAGGCTTCAAACTCAGAAACATACTCAAGAACTGGTCTTCCACCTTGCTTGAGCTCCACAAACTTCTTGAACAGAACGGATTTCTGAGCTGTAGAAATGAACTTAGCTTCAAATCTGGCTTGGAATTGCTCCCAAGTAATTTCTTCCTCCGGAGTATCAATGGTGATAGAGTTCCACCGGTCAGAAGCTCTCCCGTGAACCTGTCTTGATGCGAGCTTCCTTTTGGTTGCATCCTCGATTCCCAAGTCACCAAAGATTCTTCTACAAGCATCTATCCATCTCTGGACTTCAATGGTTGAATCTGTTTCCAAGAAAACCTTCCCTCCAAGAGCAGTATAGTCTTTACACAGCTTAGCAAAATCCACCGGTCTTGGAGCTTGAACTTGAACTCCAACATCTACTGATGGCCCCGGAGCTGGCATCCTTCTCATGATCGAAGTCATCGTAGCCTCGAACATAGCAGTATAATCAGCAGCCCCCTCAGCAGCACGGCCTTCCCTAGCAGCTGGTCTCCCTCTTCGACTCATTCTTAAGATCTATAAAAAAAATGATTAGTGCACCTTGAGAAACAACTGCATAAAAGTTTCAAATCCTTCTAAGCCACTATATTATATATAGTAGTCATCCATCAAAATACAATTACGCCTCTCATACGTAGTTACGTCAGCGAGCGTTGGCTAAAATCGATTAACCAAAGCTCTGATACCAAAATGTGACGACTGCCCATGACTCCTGCACTAAACAAGGAAATAGTGCGTTGTAAAGTGTGCCAAGCAGCCATGGATGATCATCAAGGTAAGGTAAAAGCAGTGGAGTCTATCGTATTACTCACAGTGCATGGGTAAAATACAATAGAAAATATATATATAGTGAAGCTCCACAAAACAGAATCTCGTCAAATAAGCCTCATAGTAGTTTGGTACAAAAATCTGAATAGTCAATACATCAAGCCTCACTACATATCACTCAGAGAATATACAAGAAGCGGAACATCCAGTACATACAGTAAGAAAATAATATGCAAGCTTCCAACTCGTCTTCGTCATCAGCATCGTTGGTCACTAAGAACAGCACCTGTCACCTGCGAAGGGTCAAACTCGATCCACCATGACTGCTTCAAACGACGAAATCCCTCTTCGATGGATGGAGATCTTCAATATAAGCTCTTGGATCATCAATTTGATCTTCAATTTGGATGGAAGGAAGCACAAGATTAAAGAGGAGAAAAGAAGTGAAGAAGTGCAGCATTCGAGCTCTCAAAATGGCAGGACTTCGTCGCTTAAAAATCTGGATCCCAAAAATGAAGCAAACCCGTGTATTTATAGGCTGGAATCCCTTAAGTCGCTCGCCCTTAAGTCGCTCACGACTTAAAAAGAACCAACGACCTACGACCTAAAAAAAACCCCACGATCTATCGATTCAAGCTCTCACGCGACCAAACTCATGCTCGTCCCAAGACTCAACGACCTAACACAAACACGACCTAACATACAAGCCGCCTTTCTTCCTAAGTCGTCTGGACGACCTAACGACCTAACACTCAACGACTTAGCGACTTATCAAAGGTCGCGACCTAACTACTGCAGAGACCTAACACCTTATCTCGTCCAAGACCTAACTACACAGATTCTAACTTAGGTCGTTTACGACCTAACTAGAACGACCCAAGCCATCATCCCCTAGGTTGTTAACTACCTTAGATCGTTAGCTCGCTTAACCGGCCTACCTTCCTTAAGTCCTTAAGTCGCTCCACAGTCCTATTCTCCTTAGGCCGTTAACCTGCTTATGCCGTTAACTCCTAGGTCGTTACCGCTAGATCCTAGGTCGCTAACTCCTAAACTGCTAATTCTATTAAGTCGCTTACCTCCTTAAGCCGCTCACCTATCCTTAAGTCGTTAACCCTTAAGTCGCTCGCTTATGCTGCTAACTTCCTTAGGTCGCAAACTCCTTAGGTCGCTTCCATCTCTTGAGTTGGTCATCCGACCTATACTACTGCACGACCTAAGCTAATGCACGACTTAAGCTACTGTACGACTCTACTCTGGACGGCTTATCAACACTAACGACCTAATAACAACAGTTTTACGATCTTTCGACACGTAAAATATGGGTCGTTACAGAAGCTAAATAGATTATTCATACATCCAACAATTTTAAATTATCCTTACCCAAACAACCATAAACCAAAACAAACAACAATTTCAACAATAACTCAAGTTTATTTTTTTATCAATTCCACTTCATCCATTTGTTGTTTGATTTTCTTTTCATTCATTATTTATTTTTATCTATTTCTATTCATTACCTACCAATTCATTTTCATCTATCTATATAATACCAAATTCTATATATTGCATTACATTTATTTATTTTTATTATTCATATTCAATCAAATTTCTTAGTAGGTAAATTTATTAACTTAAGTTTATAGTCACTTTTTTTAGTATTCATCTTTTATTCTTATTTTATTCAGAGGTAACTTCAACCTATTACTTAAGTTTATTATTATTTATTTATAATACTTACCTTTCTTTTCTATTACATTAGTAGTATTTTCAATTATACTTAAGTCCATAACAACTAGACATCAATTCTTATTGATAAAAGCAATTTATTGAACATTTTCATTACATAAGTTTACTTGTACAATTTTCCATTACAAATCTTTAACATTTTAACTTTTAATATTTGGTAAGTTATATATATATGCTTTAAGACTGTAATTGAAAGTCATACAAGTTTATCTTATTTCTTTTAATTAATTAATGGTTCAATAATTATATCTTTCGTTTTATAAGATTACCATTTCTCTTTCTTTTAATCTTATTTTTAGCATTAAATCACTTATTTTAATTAAAGGTTCCAATTTATAAATTAGTTATATTCCATTTTACCACACTTAATTGAAACTATTAATTAACGGAAACTAAAGTATTAAATACCGGGTTTTATTCAAAATCATTTTAAAATAACAGATAAACATACGCTTGCAATTTATATATCCAATTATATTTAAAACAAATTAAATTTTATATTTGTTTATCAAAATAAATCTGTAGTAAAACTACTACAGTGGCCTTCCCACTTCGAAACTCGAAAATGAATGTCGATGATGCGGCTGCCATCACCGAAATTATTTTCCAATGACAGAAAGGGGAGTACAGAACTTATTTCTTTTCCCATTTTATTTTAAAATATTTATTCCAAATATTTATATCAGAAAATACTTTTAAAATATTATTATTATATTCCAAAAATCATTTGAAAGAAATTTTCAAAAACCTTTGAACTTAAGTTCTGAAATTTCCAATTTGATTTATTTTATTTTCAATCTTATTTCAACTATTATTTATAAATTTCATTACCTAACAACCAATATATTGCAACCAAATATATATATATATATATATTATTTAAAAAGATTATTTTATATATAGAAAATATAATAGGTAAAATGATTTTATTCACCTATATTCAAAACAAATATTGCGTCGGTCTGTCCTATTAAGTGTTTAGAAATCCCTATTGATGTCATGGCGTCCCATGCACCAACCAGAATTTATAAATACAAAATGGAACAAATCAACACAATATAAAACCTTTTTATAACACTAACAAATATGCTCTCTCATATATATACACTTAGTGACTCATCATAGGGTACTATTACCCTATTAATAAAGAGTCAGACCCCACAAAGCTAAGGTTTATCGCTAAACCAAAGCTCTGATACCAAATGTAATGTCCCGCCTTTTCGTACGGTTTAAATCGGCGATAAACCACACACGTCAGACTTAAACCATAAAGAAGGGCGGATTGTTATAGGGTAAATAAGAAAAACACAGAAAGAAAAAAACAAAATAGAATCTTGCAGCGGAACAATAAAACATAATAATCAAATATACAGTTCATGAAGCTGTTTCCAAATATTTGATTTATCTGATACAATACATATCAGAGTTGCACATACCAGAGAATATTTATAATGCAGCAGAATACAATGGTGTGTGGAATAATATAATTTATAATAGTAATCATAATGAAATCATCTTCTTCGTCCTCGAGAAATAAAGTCTTCGATTCCTGAAATGCTCGGACTGACCCGAGCGAATTGAAAAGACAAAACACTCGTGTCAGAACTATAAGATCTTATGTAAGTTAAATCAACGGAAATACATATGAGTGTAACAGCGTCGGAGATGTTTACGGGATTTGACATCTCCTATCCAGTGTCTAACATGAGTATAGTAACTCATGAGATGCACGGGATTCACATCTCCTAAGGATCCGTTAAACTATCTACTATGTAGTAATATACGCTAATATAATAGTGTCTAAAGTAAAGTATAATATACTGAAAATAGCGTTAAGGCTTTACATTTAACACGCTTTTATATTCCCATAGGATATACAGTACCGTAATCTCCCCCGTACTGGGCGTCATCAGAGGGCACTCCATAGGTATGGTACAAAACCAAAATCGTATAAGGCACGCTAGGGTAGGTGACACGGCACAACTAGGCAATGCCAGGGTAGATATAGCAATTACGCATCCGGGCTGGTGGTAACGCATAGCCACAGCTACCGCCCACCTCGAGCCACACCCCCAAATCAAAAAACAAAAGTGGCCACCGAATAAATCCAAAAGTCAAAGTATAATATCGAAGAGATGTGTCTGATAAGAGGGGCTACCTTCTTGGCCTGAGAATCGCTCCTATTTTAGCCACCTTATGCCAACTCCCGGTAGTCGGATCCACGTATTTACCTTAATAGAACGTCACCACCATCCTACTTCATTCTCGAATCTCCACCGCGTATATGGTTGTTAAAGTGGTTTTCGGAGTTGGCAGAGAGTATGACAACTTCCGATCCCGGTCTCTTCAACAACCAAACGTTATTATAACACCGCGATCATTTCAAAATAATTTACTTCAAAACCAGAATATAATATCCATTTCAAAACCATATAAATACGATATCATTTTCACTTTTAAAACCAAATTAATATGACATCATTTTCAAATATATCACTTTTCCATAACCATAACATTTTCAAAGTCATAATATTTCGAAACAAAACGCTTGAAATATAACCTTTCATGACATAAAACTTTGAATTTCATAATTTTGAAACATACAACACCACTTAAAAGGTTTAAATATTTAATTACTTTATATAGTAAAATAGCTTCTTCATCTTCACAAATCAATTCCAATATGGATTTTAAATTCCCAAATAAACCAATATAATTCCCATGTATTTCAAAACTTTAATTATCCCACCATTTCAAAACTTATTCTTTGATAATTTCATATATATCAATTTCAACAACTATTATTAGATTAGAAATGTTTACTTAATAAATCAAATATCATTTTAGTAAAACCTTTAGACTTCAGATAACTGGATATTCTTCCAATTAAATTAACTTGAAAATATTCATTTAAATCAATTTGATATTCATTTAAATCCTCTAAACAAAAATCAAGTTATAAAATCATACCCTTTAAATCTCAAATTATTTATATTTCAAAACAAATTTTTCGAGGATAATTCTTAAATACTTTAATTCAAATCAAATTCACATTTATCTTCCATCCTTAATTTTATTTGAGTCATTGTAACTCTATATGCAATAGAATTTAAATAGATACTTAACAGTTTATATAAAAGAAATCAACTTTATTATTAAACTTTTTTTATTAATCAATTTTATACATAGCTTAAATTCAAGAATTTAACTATATATATATTAAAAAATATATTTATATAACATCAAAAATTAATATTTATTGAACTGTATATTCCTTTCCAAAACCATAGAAAATCGTTTCAAAATATTTTATATACATAGACCGTAATGCTTGTATATAATTTTCTATCCTATGGTCAAGTGATACGGATATTTATCATTTCAATCCGTAATTTAAAATAAAATTACGGTTACATATCATTTCAAACCGCAATCCCGAATCAAAATAAATGCATAACAACTTGCATACTATGATGATATAAATAAAACATCCATTCATCCATCATAAAGTCATACATCCATCACAACCATCATCCAAAACAATCAATCAATATACATATATAACTGATAATATATAACCGGTAATTAACTGGCAGTTATATTCAATAATAAATTAAATAACGATTTAATTTTTAATAAATGCAATAAATGAGATGATGATTAAAAAATATGAAAAAGTCATAAATAAATTCACAATCACAACAAAAATTTAATTTAACAAACATAAGAAATTTTAGAAGTTGTGAGTGGGTTAAAACACTCACATTTTGAATTTAAATTGAATTTAATTCCAATGTAAACCCAAAAATTGGACAGTCTTCAAATTCGTCCAAGCTAGCACCAAAATGTCCGGAATTCCAATATGAACCTAGCGGAGAAAATAGCGCGTGAAACGGACCTTGTATGCAATAGTTATTCGAGTTAGAACGTTTGAAATCAAAATTAAATAAAATAGAAAAATAAAAAAGAGTACCACGTCACCAGCCAATAGGCACTCGGCCTCTTCCAGAAACCTAAAATCGTGAGCGCGATAAGGAACACCGCCCAAATCAACGCGCCGTACGTACCAGAAGCCACGGCCCCCCACAACTGACATCGCTGATCATCTCCCCTCCCTCGGCTGACCCCTCCTTGGCCTCGCGGTCGCTCGAAGACACCAGAAAATGAACGATGCCGCCATGTAAAACCAAAGCCTAAATCAAATTTTTGCAATGATCTGGCCTTTGAATCGTTGAACGGCTTGCACAGATGAACAACGTACCTCAATCTCCACAAAACCCAGAAAGGAATTTCCGATCAGGCGAAGTTCATTGTCGAGCGATGAACGGTCGAAACTTCTTCGATGTTTACTGATCAGATGATGAACCAAAACGAAAAATGAATCATGGATGTGAGATGCGCTCGTTGAGAGCTTCGATATATAATTTTCTTGAATTTTTTTGAGGAGTTTGAAATTTCATTTTGATTTTGAATTGCAGTTGGAATTAGGTGTTTGTCTGCCATTGAAATGAGGAAGTGAAAGAAATTGTACGCACAGCCAAATAAGAATGAGGTAAATTAAGGTTTATAACAGAGTATTTATAGACAAGGTTGAAAAAGAATAGATAGACCCGATTTATAAACGCGATGAACGATAATTGGCCCGAAAAGCCCGTTTCGACTCTAGAACGAAATTGGGTCCATCCATATATCAAAATAGATGTTTCAAAATATTTTAAACGCAATGGAAACGGTTCCGAGTCCAAATTCCATCGTGTGAAGAAGTTATGCTAAAATCAATATTTTTCAAATTGATTTCAATTGATTTCAATTTAATTGATTTTAAGGCGTTTGAAGCCCATACGATCAAACGACAAGTCCGATCGATACAAAACTTGAAATCCTACAATAATTCACCATTACGGATCCGATGAAACTTGTTTCGTTAAAATCCGAGTCAGTGGCTAAAATGGCTATTTTTATATTAATTAAATAAATAAAATTTAGTCAATTCAATCAAATTTTCAATTTTAATTCGATAATTGCCAATTCTTATCATTTTTAATTTCCCAATCATTTACAATGATTTAAACCAATTCAAATGTCAAATTAGAGTTGATAAATTTATAAATATCGGTATTAACCTCAATTTCATTAAATTCGAAAATTATAAATTTAATTTCCAAAAATTCTATTAAATTCACTTTTCATTCTATTATTTAATTCATCATTATCAAAAGGATGCAATTTACATTGGTTCACGATTGTTTACATTTATTTTCTTAGATTTCATCTACATTTCCATTTATGCAATATTTTAAATATTAAATTTTCATTTAATTGCAATAAATCATATTACCGTAATTTAAATTCAAATAAATAAATAAATGTTGATTCCCATTCTTATTATTCAAACAATCATTATCCTACAAACATATTTAACATTTATTTACATTTCATTACACTGATACTTCTATATACATCTTAGATTTGTATAAATGGCTACATTTCAAGATGTGAAATCTTGTCTATTGCACATATTAATTAAGGTCTTAAAACTAATTAATAAAATTTCCTTAGTCCAATCCTTTTTACCAATTATTTGCCTTATAAATAAAATTATGTTTCTATTAAATTTACATTCACACTTTCGTTATTATTTTAACAATCATTAAAGTAACGTTTATCAACAACAACAAACATTATGATTATTTATCTAACATTGTGTCACTACCCGTCTTCCATCTACCAGAAAGACGCATCATGATTAAAGAAAGAAAGGGATAGAAGAAGAAAAGATAAGAAAGAAGAAAATCAACAACATCAGATACTCACAGCGGAACGAATGAAATATAATATCACATAAAATATTACATAGTATCATATACATCAGAGTTACACAATCTATACAACACATACTAGACAGTTATAAACATCTGTCTATCATACAACTCGAGTACATCAATACAAAATAGACATAACACTAACACAGCGAAACCATAATATATCTACACGCTGAAGCCTCCTGCTCCAAATCTCCTCCAGAATTCGTCAAAGCTAACCTGAATCCCTCGACTACTCATACATAATATGAGTACCCAAGAGTTTAATAAAACAGAAAATAAACACTCGGGTCACACAGGGGTCTGGAGTGAGTAAACGGTTTAAAATTGCTTAACTTTAGAAAATCCTTTGAAAAGAAAAGGTATCACGTATGACTTCCCACACATAAACATGGAAAAGTTTTTACCTTACGCTAACCAAAACATTTGATAGGAAATTCAGCGATATTATAATAGTGTCTAGGGTTTTCAAGTAAATAAGAAATAACCGAAATTGTTACATGATTAAATTCCAACTATTAGCCATAAAAGTGGGTAATACAATCAAAACCGTAGGGTCTCGTAGGAAGAATTGGTTTCCATCAATGGCAGGGCTACCGGGGTAACGCCCGTCACGGTACGGGGCCTAGATCATCGTACCTAGGATTACTCCCAATCCCCTGCAACATAAGGCCGGAACCATCCCTTACTGGACAGTTCTGAACAAGACCACCCCGTGGTTGGCGCGACTAACCACACACTAAGATGAAATAGAAAGGGACCTCTACACAGGGGTAAATCTCGTCCTACTTGGGCATGACCCACTTAACCTTGCCGCACCTCCCCTGTTTTAGCCATTCCCGGTTGATGAGGCTTGAGGCTGCGATTACCTTAATAGAACACATCTGTCTTAGAATGCTCATCGTCCACCTGACGACGTTCTGAAAGCATTCAATCCATACAAGTTTGATCCGGGTTCGAACGAAACCGAAAGCATTATCTCGTTGCACTCATTTTGGAATCACCCTCAGAGTCAACGACCATAGCCCTTGCACTCTGAATCACCATCTCGAACCTGAAAGTACTATCCCCGTTAACTCATCTTGGAATCACCCTAAGAGTTTATAACGATGAATAGTTCTTACACCTCGAGTCTTCACTTGAACTCCATTTGGATTCACGACCTAACATTTAATTTGGATCGATGTGGTTTTCGGACATCCAAATATGAAAACACGATCCCGGTCTCACCGAAATCCAAACGCCATTTTAATGTTCAAGTTGTTTAAAGGTTTAAATAATTAAAATTATATTCAGAATAATATAACAGATAGATGAATCACATTATCACAACAGAAAAATCATATCAACCAATTATCTCACAAAGCATCACATATCACATATCAGAGATATCACACCCAAATCATCCAATATCAATTAATCACCCAATATCAATCATCCAATATAAATCAATCATCTATAAACAGGTTTGATTCTTTCTTAATCAATTGGATTACCTTGATCCTTCTTCATTAATTAATTACAAATTAATTAATTAATCACCTCTTAATGATCTTCCTTAATTAATCTCCCTTGATTAATTATCTTATAATTACCTTAAGTAATTATTCTTTAATTAATTACACAAATTAATTATTCTTAACAATATACTGTAGTTAACCTTAAATTACTTCATCAATTAAAATAATTAATGATCCTTCATTTATTTAACTATAATTAATTTGCATTAAACCTCAATTAATTAAAATTAATTAATCATACTTTAATTAATCACTTTTATTAATCAACCTTGATTAATTCATTAATTATATTAACTAATGATCCTTATTAATTAATTAACCCTTTAATAATTAATTTATAATTAACCATCTCATTAATTAGTCTTAATTAATCATAAACAGTAATTAACAAACTTGTAATTACTTATGTTAATTAATTAACTTCTTAATTAATTATATTAATCCCTTTGATTAATTACTCTAATTAATAAATCTTTAATTAATTTATTGCGTAATCATTAATTAATTATTAATAATCCTTAATTAATTACTTCATTAATTATCCACATTTTTAATTAATTGCACTTGGTAATTAATCTTAAATTAATCACACTCATTAACTAATTAATCATATTAATTAATTAACTAAATTAACTAAGTAATTTACCCTTAATTACTTCCATAAGTAATTATCCTCTAATTACTTTCATTAGTTAATTATTCCCTTAATTAATTACCTTAACAAGTAATTAATCCCATCATTAATTAACCTTAATTATTTAATTAATTTATCACTCTTTAATTAATTAACTTCAAATCAATTATATTTATTAATCCTTAAATTAATAACATCAAGTGATTAACCCTTAATCACTTCACTCAATTACTTCCACAAGCAATTTTCCACTAATTACTTCCACAAGTAATTTCTCTTCTTAATTACATTAAGTAATTATCCTTCATTAAATAATTACACTTAATTGATTCATAATTAAGTGATTATTTAAAATTAAACAAACAATTAACTAATCATTTAAAATTAATTAAATAATTAGTTAACTTCTTATATTTAAAAATCCTTAATTAATTAAGAAGATCATTTATCTTAATTAAACTTTTACTTATTAACAAATCATATTAATTAAGTATTCTTAAGTTCATAACAATAATAAATTAACCTTATTTATCTTCACAAATTAATTATTTGAATTAATCAAATCTTAATAACTTAAAGACAAACTATTTTATTGGTTTACAAAATTATAACAATAACCTTATTTGAAAATAAAGCATTTAGAAATCAATTTGAAATTTAAAACAATTTAATCATCTAATTTAAACTTTAAAATCTTTGAAACTTTTCAAACTGTTTAATTTAGATTGTATAAATATTTATCTTTGGAAGCTTAATTATCGTATCTTAAAACTTATCCATTTCAATATATTTGAAAACTTAGTTTTTTTTTAAAACATTTCTTATAATTACTTAAAAACTTTGGTCCAATATTTTAAATTGAAAACACCCCTTTTGAATTAAAAATTCAAAATTTAATTAAGTTAATTACTTTCAAAAGAAATTATCTTAAACAATTTAAATTTGAAAATATATTCAATTAACACATTTTGATACTTTGATTAACATTTATTTCAAAGAACAAGTTTTAAATTTTGTAAATTTATTTGCTTTTATAAAAACTTAAGCTCTGAATAACACAGGAAAACGTCTCGGGTCAAACCCGAGTCGAACACTCCAAAAACTCGAGCTAGCCTCGTGTCACACGCCAACTACTTCGAGTCAACAACAGGAAATCACGAGCTCCACTCCGAGTCGACCTTCATCTTCCCCAAACTCCATTTTTCCCAGTGCACAAACGTACATGTGTGTACGTGCGCGTCACAACCACTCTCCTCCGACCAACTTTCCGATCGTCGACCACTCACACAGGGCCTCGACAACCCGGAATCCAAAATCCAAACAGCGAATCGAAATTTCGATCATTGATCGAAATCTGGAACTAAACTCGACCCACAAAATCACTCAACACCGTCTACCCCGTTGACCAAAATTTCCAGTACTTCTTCCAGAGCACCGCCGTATCTCCACGCCACCATCCCTCATCTCGCGATCGCATCCGATCCATTACCCTCGTCGAAATTGCCTCGACAGCCAGGACGAACAAAACACAAACTTAAACCCTAGTTCGCACTAGTTCGACCACCACGGCCCTCGAGAAAATCAACCAGAATTTTCCTATACTCGCCATCATTCGTACCACCTCCAGACCAAAAATCGAACAACTTTGCCATGCCGTTCATCGGCAATCGCCCAAAACACCAAATTCGAACAACCTCAAAATTCTCATGAATCACCAAACTAAAAATAATGATATGTATATTAAAAAGCATAATTTTTAACCACTAATTCATTCATGAGATCCAAAACAGAAATTAAGTTTTTTGATTTTTAACATGCATCGGTATTTTGCTGTATTTCCTATTTTAAAAATTATTTGTAAATTCAAAATTCTAGAAACTATTTTTAAAATTACCATCATACATTAACAAACAACTTTCATTTAATCATCAAAGCCAAATATTGATGTTATTGGGAGATTTGAATTTTTGAAAGTGAATCCTGGTCTGAAACAATAGATAACAGAGTGTTTACATATACAAACCTATTTACACATATATACATATCTACCAATTCAATAATATAAACACTGAAAGATTTCCATGCAGCATCAATATCAATTCATAGATTATCACATGCATTAGAGTCAATTACAACTTAAACTGTTTTTTTTTTAAAATTACTCACTATTAATTAGCAGAGAACAGAAACTTGTTTTCCAGGCTTGTATTGCTGAAGCTTTGAAAATAATTAATTTTGAAACTTAATGTTGAGCTTGCATGTTCGAAATCTTCAAACTGATGTTATTGCTTATTTGATTAATCATATTTTCCTTCACTTTGCTATAGATTTAAAATTTCTGTTCCCTTTGCTTTTCAAGTTTTCCTTTTACTGTTTGTTTTTAAGAAAAATGAAAGCAACTGAGAGGAGAAGTGAAAATAAAATAAAAAAACTGGTTAAATTTTCTTTATGTGTATATTCATATATTTCAAAATTAAAAGAAAAACATTAGCATGACACTTGTTAAATTATGTGTTATTTGTCTTACAATTGTTGAAATAAACCTTCCTTATACTTACAAGTGTTGAAGATACTTTATCATTGTTTTACAAGTATTAAGCTTCATTTTATTAAATCATTTAAGTTATATATATGCATATATGAAATATATTTACATGCATATGAATTTTTTTATATAAATAAGCTTTTAAATTTTAAGTAAATATACAAGTGTGAATTTTGTAAACATTTGTTTATAAACAGCTTATGTTTTTAGATCAAATAAATGTATTATATGTTTTCCTTTAAATTGTGTAATATGAATTTGTATTTATATTTATGTAAATGTGAATCTAGTAATTTATTTACTTATTACTTATGTTTACAAACTATTCCAATTTAAGAGATTATTTTAAAAAGAAAGTTTATTTATAACTTTATATATATATATTTATAACCATTTTAATTTAAGCATTTTTTAAAAAAACAAAATAAAACCTTTATTAAATCTTATTTAAACTATCATACTTTAAAAATAAATAATTATCTTATATTTTGAAAATATAGAATTAATCTTAAATTAGCTTTTGAAAAATATTGAATTTAAAACAAAGCTTCAAATCAAGATATATATTATAATTTGAAAACATATTACTCTTATTAAATTTTAACCAAAGCTTCCTATTATAATGTATATACATACATATACATATATATATATATATTATCAATAGATTATATTAAATTTCAAAACAACTTCAAATTATAACATATACATACATATATATTACAATTTGAAATTATATCTTTTATTTAGCAAAAGACCTCCTATTCACAATATATATACCAAATATATATATTATAGATGGAATATAATTTTTATTAGTTTCGAAAGATAATTCTTACCAATTTTAAATTGTAAGAAAGATATTAATCAATATTGCCAGATTAAATATTTTTAACCTTTAAAAGATTAAATTTACCAATTTAAATTAAAATTATAAAGGAAAATTATCAAATCAATTTAATTATTAATACAGATTATTAAATTGATATTGCCTAAAATTTCTGGTCGTCACATTCCTCCCCTCTTAAAAGAATTTCATCCCCGTAATTTAAAAGCAAAGATAATTTAATAACCCAGCAGTTTAGGAGTTTTGATTATTAGCGTATGTATCTGATACCAACTGTGACGACCCTACTTTTTCTCCACAGAAAGTCGTATCATCATTAAGAAAGAAAGGGATAGAAAAGAGAAAAGAAAGAAGAGAAAGAAGAAACAACGCCAGAATCTCAACAGCAGAACGAATAAATTATATTAATAACATAAGTATTACATTATATATAATACCAATCAGAGTTACACAGCATATACATCACATACTAGACAGTTATAAACAACTGTCTAGTTATTACAACTCAATACAACTCAACAAAGAGATACCAACACATGGAACACACAGCGGAAACCATATATCTAACGCCGAAGCCTCCTGCTCCATTGCTCCTCCATAATTCGTCAAAGCTAACATGAATCCCTTGGCTACTCGTAAAAATTTGGGTACCCAAGAGTTTAAGAAAACAGAAGATAAACTTCGGGTCAGACATGGGTCTGGTGTCAATAACAGGTTAAGGTTGCTTAACTTTAAAAATCCTTTGAAAACAAAGGTATCATGTAAGACTTCCCACACATAAACATGGAAAAAAAATTACCTTACGCTAACCAAAATATTTGATAGAAAATCCAGTGATATTATAATAGGTCTAGGGTTTTCAAGTAAATATGAAATAGCCGAAATTGTTACATGATTAAATTCCAGCTACTAGCCATAAAAGTGGGTAATACAATCAAAATCGTTGGCACTTATTGGATTTTGGATTCCATACAATAGTAGGGCTAATGGGGTACCGCCCGTCACAGTACGTGGCCCAGATCACCGTACCGAGGATTAATCCCAATCCCCTGCAACACAAAGCCGGAACCATTCCTTACTGAACAGTCCCGAACAAGACAACCTCGGTAGTTGTTGCAATCAACTGCCCCACACAGCCGAATATAAAGGGACTTCTAGACAAGGGTAAATCTCATCCTGCTTGGGCATGACCCACTTAGCCTTGCTGCACCTCCCCGGTTTTATCCATTCCCAGTTGATGAGGCTTGAGGCTACGATTACATTTAGAGAACACATCTCTTAGAATGCTCATCGTCCACTTGACGATGTTCTGAAAGCATTCAATCCATACAAGGGTTCGAACGAAACCGAAGGCATTACGTCGTTACACTCATTTTGGAATCACCCTCAGAGTAAACGACAATAACCCTTGCACTCTGAATCTTCATTTTCACTTGAGATTCACGACCTGTCGTTAATTTGGATCGATGTGGTTTTCGGATATCCAAATATGGAAACTCGATCCCGGTTTCATCGAAATCCAAACGTCTCTTTTAAGTCCAAGTTGTTTCAAAGTTTAAAACAATTCAATTCAATATTATCTATATACACACAGATAGATAATTCACAATATCACAATAGATAATCAACATTATCATCATAAACAGATAATTCATATTATCATCACAATGCAAACAAAGCATCTATATCATACAACATCACTTATCTCATATCTGAGATCTCAAACCATTCAAGGAAATCAATATCAATCAGCATTCATAAGCAATGATTTATTAATCACCATTCTATAATTAATTTAAAATGAATTAAATTAATTATTTCATCCTTAATTAACTTAAAATAAATTAAATTAATTACTTTATCAATATAAATCTTGCTTACATAACCATTAATTAATTAATTACAAATCAACTAATTAATTACCTTCAAATAAATCACCTTAATTAATCACCCTTGATTAATTATCCTTTAATTACACTCAAGTAATTAGCTTCTAATTAATTTCACAAATTAATTATTCTAAACCAAATTAAGCAATTAACCTTTTAATTACTTCATTAATTAATTATCTATAATTAATTACATCAATCCTTAATTAATCAGATTAATTAATTTTAGATAATCATTTGTGAAATTGTTTAAGAAATTACTTAATGGAAGTAATTAAGAAATTAATAACTAATTGTAATTAATTAAGTTTATTTTGATTTGTTTAAGTTAATTAATTAATTTTAATTAATTTAAATAATCACTGGATAATTTGAGAAGTAATTACTCAATGTAATTAATGAAGAATAATTACTTAGCGAAGTAATTAAGAAGATAATTATTGAATGTAATTAAATTGAAGGATAATTAGGCAATGGAAGAGTTTTGGAAATTAATTACTTTGTGTAATTAATATAAAGAATAATTACTTAGAGGAAGTAATTAATAATTAATTACTTAGTGTAATTAATTTAGAATTGGTTAATAAAGATATTTGAAGATAATTAAGAGATGTAATTAATTAAGTGTAATTAATTACTTAATGAGATTAATCTAGGGTGATTAATAAATATAATTAATTAAAGATTAATTATTAAAGATAATTAATTAAGAAGTAATTAATTTATCTAATGGAGTAATTAAGGGTAGTTAATTACTGAATATGATTAATCAAGAGTGATTAGTCAATATGGTTTAATTGATGATTAATTTCTTAATGTAATTAATTTAAATAGGGCAATTATAAATAAAAATAATTAAGGATCATTAATTAATATAATGATGTAATTAAGAATTGATTAATTAAGAACAATTAATCAATGAAGGACAACTGTAATGACCCGAAATTTTCGAACCCGAAAATTACAGATAGTTATGAAAAAGAAGAAAGAGATAGAAGAAGAAGAACAGAAACAACAACATCTCACATTCGCAGCAGATAAAATATAATAACACATAAATAATAGTTATACAAAGGAAAACTGTACTTGTCAAATTGCACTTTAATATATTAGAGTTACAACATATATACAAACACAGGATAGATACAATCAATCTGTCTCAGATATACAATAATATATCACAGCGGAAACACTCTATACGTTTCTGCCATCCAGCTCGACTCCTGAGCTCCAGAACGACCTTACCTGAAAATCTGTAATATTCGGTCTGACCCGAGCATTACACCATAGTAACACTCGGGTCAGGCTGGAAACCAGCATGAGTAAACCCATATAATTTGAAATACTAAGTTCAAACCATAAAGAAAAACCCGGGTAACCCATACTTCACTACGAGTTCATTTCTTGTTACGCTCAATACTTATTTTCACAAATCCGACCCCTAAGTACCTTAGTTTAAATGGTTCAGTCATTTAAATTTATCTCATTCAGCCTAATGGTTACACACATCAATCTATAAAGAGTCATTATAAGTTACAAATCGAAGTGGTTTCAGGTATTTACTGATACCCGACCTCGGTCTCTTCAAATCCCAAGTCGCCTTAACCCAAGTTATTCAAGTGGAATACAGTTCAGACTTTAAATACAGAGTGTCACCTATACACAGTAATTCAACATCGATAGATAACCTCATTATCTCAGGTTAAACCCAACATATCATATCACACAGCATCACAAATCTCATATCTGAGATGTCAACCAATCTAAGGCATACAATGTTATTCAATCATTTATAAGCAAGATAAATTAATCTCACATTTCTAATTAATTTAAACCAATTAAATTAATCACTTCAATCACCCTTAATTTTGCTTATTTATCATTAATTAATTTCAATCTAATTAATTAATGCTCCTTTAATGATCATCTTTGATTACATTAGGTAATTAGCCTTTAGTTAATTACACAAATTAATTAACCTTCTCCCATTCTCATTAATTACATTTATACTTAATTAATTACTCAAATCGATTATCCTATAATCACTTATATTGATTAATTACTCTATAATTAATCATACTCATTAATTAACTAACCCTTAATTAACTTCCTTAATTAGTCAATCCTTAATTGATCAATCCTCTATTTAATTAATTACACTAAGTAATTTAATCCTTAATTACTTCCATTAAGTAATTTAGTTTTTAATTACATTCATCAAGTAATTATCCTATTAGTTAATTATCCTTTGTTAATCAACCTTTATTTATTTATTTATTTATTTAACCTTAACTACTAATCAAATTAAATTAATCCTTGATAAATTTGTCCTTTAACTTTAAGTAATTAATCTCTAATTACTAAATCAATTTATCCTTAATTATGAATCAATTAATCTCTAATTTATTAACTTAGTTACTTTATTCACTTAATTAATTTCAAACCATTAAAACCTTAATTAGTTTTTAAGGTAAACCATTATCTTATTAATGACTTAATTATCATTAATATTTTTAAACACTTTATTTTTATAATTAACTTCCTAAAAAAATCATTTAACTTAACAAATTAAAGTTAATAAATCATAACTCCATTTAATCAAATAACTCAAACATTTATCAAGTAAGGGTTAAAACTAAGTTGAATTCAAATTTAAAAACTTGCTTTTGAAAAACCTTAAACTATTATAAATCATTTCCTTCGGGTTCAACTCAGTACATACTCGAGACACACCAAGAAAACTTCCTTTTTTTTAAAAAGAACTTAGTTATAATCTTAAATTTTAAAATCCGTTAACTAGACACACTCACGAACTGCACGAGACCAACCCGGCCATCACCATCATTTTCCCGAGTTTTTCCAAGGATGCTTCTTCTTCTTTGAACAAATACTAACACCAGACTTCGCTTCTCCTTGTATTCTCGTTCCCCATGCAAACTAGCATTTCACGATCTCGAACATGAGCCAAAAATCAAACTACCCGAACACCCTATTTCTTCTCCCTTCAGCCAAAACCAATCAAATTCAAGCTACAGGAATAAATCACGAAATCGTGCACGTATCCGTGCATGCTCCATCTGACGATCGTACCCCGCCATCGATTATCCCTTCCAATCTCACACTGTCGTCTCACTCCATTTAACTTCCTCCGAAGCTTCGACTAACCGCCCTGTTCGAAACAAGCTCTGACTCACTACCTTGCTGGAAAGAACAGAAATACATCAATGCCCTCGCTCCGACCATTCCTACACCGTACTTCCTCCAACCTCATCGGATGACTCATCTCCCCCTTCAGCATTGTTTCCCCTACGATCGATCTTCCCCGGCGCTACAACGGCAATGCAGTAGTCTCAATTTCGACCTTAACCAACTTTCATGCTAAAACACTAGATCAACCACTCGCCCTAGCCATGGCGAACTAAAAATTCTCCTACCATTTTTGCCGAGCTCACCAAACCCCAGGCTAACCACAGCAAAGACCTCGACCTTCCCGATACACCCAATCACCAGTTATTCGACAAAACTCCACATCTGAGCAACTACAAATTACACACTCGTTTTAGCATTAAAAATCTGGATTCACATCTTAAAATTCATGATTCTTGATGGCGAACAAGAATTTATAAATAAAATCTAAGAATTTGATATTTGATTTTAACATGCTTCCAACGTCTTCAGTGTTCTTTTCCTAAACCAAACGATATTCAATCTATCCTGCTGAAATTATATTTTCAAATTTAAGTTTACGTTTAAACGAACATACTTTGTTCAGAGATCCAAGCGTAAAAATTATTTAGTTGGATGATCTAAATTTTTGAATCAAGATTAAACCTGTAATATTTGGAACAGAAGCATGTTTTCCTATACCCAATCTTAAACTCAGATACCAACACATATATATACATATAAAATCGACATACACAGCATACTCCATATCATACTTCAAGGATCCATCATAAACCGATCCGAGATATATCCAATTTAAGAGTTTACTCACCTGCCACAAAGACGAACAGAGGCTTCTATGATTTGAAAACTTTAAACTGGAGTATGCTTTTGCTTTTAAAACTTGAGTCGCTAAAGTAAGATGCTTCTGTTTTTGATTTAAAAACTTGAGTTGCTTGCTATTTGAAACTGGCAGAGATGACTTAAATCTAGAACAGAGATGAACTGCTTTGAAACAAAGGTGAAACTGCTTGATTCCAGGTTTGAAGAATATACTTTGCAGGCTTGGTATTGATCTTTGAAAATGTACAGGCTTTGAGTTGTTTTGATTTTGAAGTTGATATTAATTTGTTTAGATTATGTCTTAACTTAAGTATAAAATTAATAAAAGATTTATTTTAGCTTCTTTTTAAAATATAGCTTAATAAATATAATTTTAAATTATATATGAAAATGTAAAATACCATTTATATATTAAACATTAATGCAATTTAATAAGTTAAATAAGATAAGTAATTTATAATTTCTTTTATAAATTATTTAAATTTGATAAATATGTTATTTTCAAATAGTAATAAATGTAAAAAAAAATAGATAGGTTAATAGAATTTCTATTTTAAATTTGTATATGATATAAATTAGCTTTAAATTGGATTTTTAAATTTAAGTAGAATTTGAATTTGAACTAATTTTGAAATTCAAAAGAATAAACATATTTAAATTATGTGAGTAAGCTTTCATTTTTATATTGTTTTATTTCATTTTCTTTAATAATAAATGTACATGCATTTACATAAGTCATTCATATGTAGATAAGTATTTAATAAATTAAGTTAATACCTTTATTTTCATTTAAGAATAAGTATTAATAACTTAAGTGACAAATGTAAGTATATTAAGCCTAATATAACAAGTGTAAATTTTTAAGCAAATGTTTTGACTAATGTTATGTTACACAAGTGTCCTTTTAATTTTTGATTTTGATTTTTATTTTTAAATAAATCATTTATACTTATAAAACATGTTTTCTTCTTTCTCATTTCTATCCTAATCATTATTTTTTTCAAAAGCTAAGACAAAAGTTTCAGCTGAAAATTTATTCAAAACAAATCTGCAACTCGGTTTTTAAAATTCCAAAAGCATGCAAATCATTTTCTTAAATCTATGAAGCATTTTCAAAATCAATCTTGTCTGCAGTTTTCAAAACTGCAAGCATTTTCAAAATCCAAGTTTGTGAAGCATTTTCAAATGAAATCTAGGGATTGTCTTCTGCAATCTGGAATCTTAGACCTGCATGCAAATTTAAACAGCAAGCAACTCGGTTTTAAAACAAAGAAGTAAAAGCATTCAAGTGCAAGTTTTAAGACCAGTTTTCAAAAGCAAAAGCTTTTCAAATTTGTGCTCTGATTCATCACTATTTCCAGGTGAGTAACATCACAGGTTTAAAAGTTTAAGTAAATAATTATGTTGCTTGATCATCTATGAAACAAGTATGTTTGTGAATGAATTTATAAGTTTAGCTTTGTGTATATATATGAAATATTGTTGTGCATATATCTGTATTCTTCTCTGATTCTAGTTCCAGGCTTAAATTTCAAATCAAAATCTCTAGCTCTTGATCTAATCTTGTTAAGACTTAAGTATTGAATAAAATTTGTTTGTTGAATCATAGTTGTAAGTCTAAAAATATGTTTAAGTCAAAATAGTCATATTGCCTCTGGAAATAAATAAACTTTAGTATAAATTTAAAATAGGTTAAACTTCTATCATCACAATTCATAGATTCAGGTATACGAATCAAAAGCTAAAGTTTAAACTAGATTTTTGAAACAAAAATTATGATTTTTAGTAATGGGATTTAAGAACATTTCTGATTCAGCTAGAAATTGAAATTCGAGGGAATTCTGATGAATTTGATAGCTTGAGGAGTTGTGATTCTTTCTGGAGGAAGAGGAGTGGTCGGTGACTTTGTGAAAAATGGTTGCAATGATGTCAGATCACGGCGGCGGCGACAGCGATCGATTAAGGTTTTTAAACCTAGTTTTGGGTAGTGCAGCAGTTTTTGATCGGCATGGTTGCTATAGGTGATCGAGTGCTATAGGATTCGAGTATATGGTAGCTTGGGTATTGAAAAAGGGATGGACGGATTTTTAAAGCCTCCGATGGCCGGTGGTGTGGGGACGAAGAGTTTTTTGGGTTTTGAGGGAGGGCGTGCCTGTTGCTTCCAGTTTCTGATTTGGGTGTTCGATTTTGATTTCGTGATGCTTGTGAGGTTCTGATGGTCGATGTTGGATCTGAGGGCAATCGACGACTTGCTTAATGCGGTGGTGATAACCAGAGAGGGTCGGAGCCGCCGTGCATATGCACGGTGCAGTGGTGTGTTAGGTGAAGTTTTAGGGGTTGCTGGATTTTCGACTCGGCAAATTCTCGAGTAATACGAGTTTCGGCTCTAAGAAATGTAATATTTTTCTCGAAGAAAAATTTAGGTGGCTCGGGGGAGAGTTTGGCAACACGTTTTTAAAAACCTGTTCTGTTCTATTTTTTTAATTTAAAAATGAAATTTTAAATGATAAGCAAGGATTTAAATTAAGTTTAAATCTAAGTCTAGAAATAGATTCAAGTTTAGTTTGAATTTTAGTTTGGAAATACATAAGTTTCTAAATTCAAATTGTCTTAATGACATAAAAGTGTTTGAGAAGTTAAAGTGTATTTAAAGGATTTGAATTTAAATGGAGTTTGAAAATATAAGAAAGGATTTAAAAAAAAGTTTAAATTAGAACTTTAAATTTGAATTCAAATTGAATTTGAATCTTAGGTTTTGGAAATAAAACAAGTTTATAAATTTAAATGTTGTAAATAAGTTTAAAGGTTAAAGTATACTTTAATGATTTGAATTTAAAAGGAATTTAGTTTAAAATCTTTAAATTTCTTTTATAAGATATGAGTATTCTTTAACATGTGAATTTCAAAGTTTTAAATTGGTTGTAAACTTTGTTAAGGATAATTGGTTTTCATTTTAAAACTTGAATTTAAAATGAAATTTGAAATGAAATTTAAAACAAATGTTTTCAAATGTATTTATGAATGATAATTTAACCATAGATAAGAAAAGGTTTTATCTTAAAGTAAATTTAGAATTTAATGATTTGTAATTTCATTTAATTATTAGGGTAATTAAACGGATAATTTATTTAATTAATTAATGGAATGGAATGGATAATTAATTAAGGTAATTAAGGGTTTTAAATCATTAATTAAGGTTTAAGTTAATTGATTAAGGAATAATTAGCTTGTAATTTAAGAATCGTTAATTAAATAAGATTAGATTTTAATTAATGATTAGTAATTAATTAATCAAGTAATTAAGGATTAATTAAGTTACAGTTAACACTTGATTAATTAAATAATTATGATTAATTAATGGGTTATTTATGGTTAATTAATTTATAATTAATAATGATTAATGTAAGTTTAATTACTTTAGAAAAGTAATTGAAGAATTTTTAATAGTTAATGAAGGTCATTAACGAAGGATTATTAATTAATTAATTAATGTGATTAATTTTAATAATTAAATAGATTAATTAATTAAAGATAATCATTTGTGTAAATTGTTTAAGTATAATTACTTATGGAAGTAATTAAGGAATTAATTACTCATTGTAATAAATTGAGTTTAATTTGATTAGTCTAAGTTAATTAATTCGGTTTAATTAACTTGAAATAATCACTTGATAATTTGTGAAGTATAATTACTGAATGTTATTTAATAAAGTATAATTACTTAGTGAAGTAATTATTGGGTAATTGCTGGATGTAATTAACTGAGGATGATTTAATAATGGAAGTAATTTAAGTTTAAATTACTTTGTGAAATTAATCAAGGGATTAATTTAAAGATAATTAATTGAGGAATAATTAATTTATTTGGTGAAGTAATTAAGGGTAGTTAATTACTGAATGGGGTTAATCAAGGGTGATTAACAATTATGGTTTAAATAAAGATAAATTACTGAATGTAATTAATTTAAATAGAAAATGTAATTAGATATCATTAATTATTATAATTAATGATGTAATTGAGAATGGATTTATTTTGAAATAATTCATCAATAAAGGAATTAACTTATGTAATTAATTAAGATTAGTCAGTTTAGGAAGTAATTAAAGGATAATTACTAAGGATAATTAATTTGTGACATTAATTACAGGATAATTACTTGAATATAATAAAAGGATAATTAATTAAGGGTGATTAATTAAGGGGATTAATTAGAGGTTAATTAATTAATTGATTGATTTGTAATTAATTAATGGTTATATAAGCAGGATTTATAGAATGAAGTAATTAATTTAATTTACTTTAAATTAATTAGAGATGGAATAATTAATTCAATTCATTTTAAATTAATTATAAAGGGCGTGATTATTAATCCTTGTTTATATATGGATGATATAAATTTCCTTGATTGGTTTGAATTTCAGATATGAGATAAATAGTGTTGTGTGATATGGATGCTTTGGTTACATTGTGATGAAAATTTGAATTATCTATTGGTGATGATAATGTAGATTATCAATTCGTGGTGATAATATGGATTATCTGTTTATAATGATAATGTTGATTATCTATTATGGTGATGTGAATTATCTATCTGTGCGTATATAGATAAGTAAATTGAATTGTTTTGAACTTGAAACAACTTGGACCTAAAAGATACGTTTTGGATTTCGATGAGACGGGGATCGGGTTTCCATATTTGGATATCCGAAAACCACATCGATCCAAATTAACGATAGGTCGTGAATCTCAAGTGAAGATGAAGATTCAGAGTGCAAGGGTTATCGCCATTAACTATGAGGGTGATTCCAAAATGAGTGTAACGAGATAATGCCTTCGGTTTCGTTCGAACCCGGAAAGAACTTGTATGGATTAAATGCTTTCAGAACATCGTCTGGTGGACGATGAGCATTCTAAGAGATGTGTTCTTTAAAGGTAATCTTAGCCTCAAGCCTCATCAACCGGGAATGGCTAAAACAGGGGAGGTGCAGCAAGGCTAAGTGGGTCATGCCCAAGTAGGACGAGATTTCCCTCTGTCTAGAAGTCCCTTTTTATTCGGCTGTGTGGGCAGTTGGGTCGCGGCCAACTGCGTTGTTGTGTTGTTCGGGACTGTCCAGTAAGGGATGGTTGTGGCCTTGTGTTGTAGGGGATTGAGAGTAATACTCGGTATGGTGATCTAGGCCTCGTACTGTAACGGGCGGTACCCCGGTAGCCCTGTCATTGTATGGAATACAAAATCCAATAAGTGGCAACAGTTTTGATTGTATTACCTACTTTTGTGGCTAGTAGCTGGAATTTAATAGATGTAACAATTTCGGCTATTTCATATTTACTTAAAAACACTAAACCTATTATAATATCATCGGATTTCCTATCAAATTTTATGGTTAGCGTAAGGTAAAAACTTTTCCATGTTTTTGTGTGGGAGTCTTACGTGATACCTTTCTTTTCATGATATCTCGGAATTTTTCACAATATCAATTTAATAATCTGTATTTAAATTTAAATTAGTTTGATAATTTTTGTTAATAATAATTTTAATTGATTTAATAATCTTCCTTTAATAAACATTTAATTGGTAGATTTTATATTTTAAAAGCTAATAAATTGGTTTCTATTTATAATATAAATGTATGGTTTATATTGTAAATAGATTAGTTTTGTTTTAAATTTAATAAATAAAGCATATTTTCTAATTCTAATACTTTTAGTAATTTGAAAATTGTTTTTATTTAATATAAAGCTTTTCAAAGTTATTAAATAAATAATCTTGGTTTAAATTTAATAAATGAATCTTGATTTCAAATTCATATATATTAATAATTTGGAAATTTTGATTTAACTTAATATTAAGTTTTTCAAACCTATTTAATAATTAACTATATGGTTGTTAAGATAGATGTTTAAATGTTTAAAATGATTTTTGGCTTAAGTTTATATTTAAATTAATTTACAAAAAAGTTTGTTTTCTTTTCTTTTTTAAAATATAGCTTAATAAAATAATTAATTTATTAATAAAGAAATAATTTCTTTTATAATTACTTTAATTAGATAATGAGTTATTTTTAAAACAATATTAATAATGTATTGTTTTACAATTGGATTCTTAATAAAAATAGAATTGTTATTTCAAATTGAATTTGTAAAAAAATATAACTTGATTTCAAAATTTTATATTTAGAATTTGATTTGAATTTGAAATCTGAAGTATAGATTTTTAATTGTTTTGGATTTCTAAATATATGCATAAGCTTTTATTTATAAGTATAATTTGTTCTTATTTCTTTTAAAAAATTTCTATACATATAAAATACTAATTAACCAATTAATTAGGCATAACTTATATATCAACATCTAAATTAAATACAAATTATTTTAAAAAGACATGTGTTGTTTTCCTAAGCTTCATATAACAAATGTTAAAAGATAAACATTCCAATGTGACAAATGTTGAATTGATTTACAAGTGGCCTCTTTAAATTTGTTTTTCTTTTATTTTATAAAATCAGAAAATTAGCTTATATAAGTATACATTTTTCATTCTTATTTCTTTTTCTCATTTTCTAATCAAAGAAAACTTTAACCTGTTTATTTCTCAAACCTGAAATCACTTCCCTGTAAACAAATCTTCCAAACCAGAAATCCATCTAACCCTTTTCAAATTAAGATCATTTCCCTGTAATCCACTTTCCAATTCAAACATGTAAGCCTGTAACTCATTTTCAAATGTAAAACCTATTCTCATGAAAATCAAACTCCTTTTCAAATCAGTAGCCTGCCATTTCAAAAAAAAGCAAATCTGCATTTTTTCTTAAATCTGGAAATTGGCTCTACATGCAAACCTGAAAACTAAGGCAAGCCTGGAATCAAGCAGCATCTGTTTGCAGGCATTTCAGTTGCATTTAGATTAGCAATTCAACTTTTAAAATCAAAGAAGCAAAGACATTTAATCTTCAGCAAATTCAAAAGCTTTTCAAATGGAGGCTCTGTCTTCTTCAGAAATAGGTGAGTAACTTTAAAATTTTAAAAATAAATTTGGTTGTATGCTAGTATGTTTGAAAAAATGTGTATTGCATGAATGTCTGAAGTGAATATTATTTGTACGCATGTTGTGTATATGTATTCTGTTCTGTTTTGTACCCAGGCTCAAAAATTTTATTTAAAATCCTTATCTTTTAATTAGTTTCAGATAGGATGTAATTTATAAATCAAAGCTGTTTGATTTATCTTAGGTTAAGGTTTGAAAATTTAAGTAAGTCAAAGTATAAGCCTGTTTGTCTCTGTACAATCAAAACAACTATGCACGTTAAAAATTTAGTAAAACTCAAACATTGTAATTTGTAAATTCAGTATTATAAACTGGATACATAAACAAAAATATGAATTTTAAAGCAAGAATCATAGTTTTTAGGTTTGGGGTGAAGGTGCATTAAGAGATGAACTGGAGATGGAAATTTGTGATTTCTTGGTAAACTACTTGAAGGAGGAGGTCGGGTTTCTTTCTGATGATGGAGGGGTGATCATAGATGCTAGGAAAAATACTGGTTGGTGTTGAATTTCATGGGAAGTTGCGGCAGTGAAATCACTTCTAGAACCCTAGTTTTAACTAGGAATGATGAATCGATCACTACGGGTTGTTTTAGTGGATCGAGTGCTTCAGGGTTTAGGGAGATGGAAGCTTGGACATATACAAGGTCATGGCCGGAGATGTAGTAATTCTGGTGGTCGGAGGATAAACGGCGAAGCATTTCCAGGTTTGGGGTATTTGTTGTTCCAGTGTTCCCAGGTTTGGGATTTAGCTCTCGATTTCAATTTTGAGAATTTGAGTTCGATCTGATGATCGAGTTGGGGTGATTGAGTGATTTTTTATGTGGGATGATCACTGATGATCGGGGATGACTGGCGGCAACGTGCATGTGCACGGTGCCCTGTGTCTGATGAAGTTTTTTATAGTGTTGGTTTAGGCTCGAGTAAACTTACGTTGGACTCGAAGTTGTGGGGTAGTTTACTCGGGGAGTTCGGGTGGTGTACTCGAAGCAATTTGTGAATGGGCTTGGGTTTAAAGAAGTTGCAGGTTTTAACAAAACCTGTACTGTTTGTTTATAAAAATTTAAAACTGAAGTTTTTAAATAAAAGCTAGAGTTTAAACTAAGTTTTAAATCAAAGTTTGCATTTCTAGAATTCAAGTTTAGTTTTAAATCTTAGTTTTAAATAAATAAATAAAAAATAAAGTTTTAAACTTGAATTGTTAAACTACGTTAAAATGTTAAAGTAGTTTGAATTATTTTAAAAATGAATTTTTAAAAATGTGAGTAAGTTTTGAAGTTAAGTTAAATTTGGAAATCAAAGATTTAATTATGTATTTCAGTTTGAAATAAAAAAAAGTTTTTAAAATTTGAAAGATTTAAACAACTTTGTATGTTAAAGTGTATATTTAAATTATTTGAACTTAAAAATGAATTTGGTTTAAACTCTTATAAAATTTCTTTTATAAGACAAGAATTTTTTTACCATGTAATTTAAAAGGTTTTTAAATTGTTAAACTTCGTTAAGTTAAATTATATTCCTTTTAAATCTTAATTTGAAATGAAATTTTAAAGTAAATTCAAAGGTAAATTATTTTCCAATGTTTTTGTTAATGACAATTTAGTCATAATTAAGAAATGTTTTTATCGTAAAGTTAAATTAAGATTTAATGATTTGAATTTATCAAATAAATGAGGTAATTAAGGAATAATTAGTTAATTTAGTTAATTAATGATTAGGTATTAATAAATAATTGATTAAGGGTTAATCAATTTGTAATTAAAGATCATTAATTAAATAATTAAAGATTATTAATTAATGATTAAAGATTAAGTTGTAATCAAGGTTAATTAACCAAGAAATTAAGGATTAATTAAGTTAGAGTTAACACTTAATTAATTAAATAATTAGAGATTAATTAATGGATAATTAGAGATAAATTAATTTTTAATTAATAATGGTTAATCTAAGTTAATTACTTAAGGAAGTAATTAAAGAATTGTTAATGGTTAATGAAGGTCATTAACTTGAGATTACTTAATAATTAATTAAGATGATTAATTTTAATAATTAATTAGGTTAATTAATTTAATGATAATCATTTGTGAATTGTTTAAGTGTAGTTACTTAATGGAGGTAATTAAGGAATTAATTACTTAATGTAATTAATTTAGTTAATGTGATTGTTTAAATTGATTAATTAAGTTTAATTAATTTAAACACTAGATGATTTGATAATAATTACTTAATGTAATTAATTGAGTTTAATGGGATTAGTTTGAATCAATTAATTAAGTTTAATTAATTTTAAACACTGAATGATTTGATGAAAATTGGTTAATGTAATTAATGGATTGGAATTACTTAGTAAAGTAATTAATTGGTAATTACTGAATGTAATTAATTGAAGTTAATTTAAGAATGGAAGTAATTTGGATTAAATTACTTTGTAATAAATCAAGGGATTAATTAGGGATAATTAATTAGGAATAATTAATTTATTTTATATTATGAAGTAATTAAGGTCGGTTAATTACTGAATATGATTAATCAGGAGTGATTAATAATTGTGGTTTAATTAAGATTAATTACTTAAGGTAGTTAATTTAAATAAAGTAATTAATTAAAAATGTAATTAAGGATCATTAATTTATATAATTAATAATGTAATTAAGGATTTATTAATTAAGATTAATTAATCAATGATAAGTGATTAAAGGTAATTAATTAATGTAATAAATTAAAGATTAATGTAATTGATTATAGTTAATTAATTAATTGTTAAAGGTTAATTACTGTAAGGGGTTATGAATAATGATATTGTGAATTAATTAAAGGACAATTACTTAAATGTAATTAAGGATAATTAATCAAGGGTGATTAATTAAGGTGATTAATTAGAGGATGTTTAATTAATTAACTTGTAATTAATTAAATGGTTAAGTAAGCAAGCTTTAAGATGATGAAGTAATTATTTTAATTTATTTTAAATTAATTAAAGATGAAGTAATTAGTTTCATTCACTTTAAATTAATTAGAGATGGAAGTAATTAATTTAATTCATTTTAAATTAATTATTGTGTGATTAAGTAAATTGTTGCTTATGTATGAATGGATGATATTGATTGCCTTGAATGGTTTGTGATCTCAGAAATGAGATAAGTAATGCGATGTGATATAAATGATTTGGTTGCATTGTGATGATAATATGGATTATCTATTTCGATGATAGTATGGATCATCTGTTTATAATGATAATGTTGATTATCTATTGTGATTTGTGAGTTATCTATCTGTGTGTATATAGATAATTGAATTGAATTGTTTTAAACTTTAAAACAACTTGGCCTTAAAAGACATGTTTTGGATTTCGATGAGACCGGGATCGGGTTTCTAGATTTGGATATCCGAAAACCACATCGATCCAAATTAACGATAGGTCGTGAATCTCAAGTGAAAATGAAGATTCAGAGTGCAAGGGTTATCATCGTTAACTCTGAGGGTGATTCCAAAATGAGTGTAACGAGATAATGCCTTTGGTTTCGTTCGAACCCGGAACGAACTTGTATGGATTAAATGCTTTCAGAACATCGTCAGGTGGACGATGAGCATTCTAAGTGATGTGTTCTATAAAGGTAATCGTAGCCTCAAGCCTCATCAATCGGGAATGGCTAAAACAGAGGAGGTGCAGCAAGGCTAAGTGGGTCATGCCCAAGTAGGACGAGATTTTCCCCTGTCTAGAGGTCCCTTTTTATTCGGCTGTGTGGGCAGTTGTTGAGCTCCAACTGTCGGGGTTGTCTTGTTCAGAACTGTCCAGTAAGGGATGGTTCCGGCCTCGTGTTGCAGGGGATTGGGAGTAATCCTCGGTACGTTGATCTAGGCCACGTACTGTGACGGGCGGTACCCCAGTAGCCCTGCCATTGTATGGAATCCAAAATCCAATAAGTGCCCTCGGTTTTGATTGTATTACCCACTTTTGTGGCTAGCAGCTAGAATTTAATAGATGTAACAATTTCGGCTATTTTCTATTTACTGGGAAACCCTTGACCTATTATAATATCATAGGATTTCCTATCAAATGTTTTGGTTAGCGTAAGGTAAAAACTTGCCCATGTTTATGTGTGGGAAATCTTACGTGATACCTTCTGTTTTCAAAGGTTTTTCAAAATTAAGCAACTTTAACCTGTTACTCACACCAGACCCTTGTCTGACGCAGAGTTTATCTTCTGTTTTCTTAAACTCTTGGGTACTCAAATTTTTACGAGTAGCCAAGGGATTCAACTTAGCTTTGACGAATTGTGGAGGAGCAATGGAGCGGGAGGCTTCAACGTGTAGATATTTAGTGTTCCGCTGTGTGGGTTTCTCTGAGTAGTTTCCTTGTATTGTATTGAGTTGTATAAGTAGACAGATGTTTATAACTATCTAGTATGTGATGTGTAATCTATGTAACTCTGATAATGGTTGTAAACTATGTAATATTTATGTTATTAATATAATTTATTCGTTCCGCTGTTGAGATTCTGATGTTGTTTCTTCTTTCTCTTCTTTCTTTTCTCTTTTCTATCCCTTTCTTTCTTCAAGATGTTGCGATTTTCTGTGGTGAGAAAGTCGGTTCGTCTTACTTGGTATCAGAGCACTAGGTTGAGTAAATGCCTGGGCTTTGGAGTGTTTTCTTCTTGAGAGAGCGTATTTGTAATTTTTGATATATATAAATATATTTATTTATTCTACCTATTTGTTGGGTTACCTTTTCAGGTTTTCCAATATAAGTTATAATGTGTAACATGACTACCATAGGTTGGAGTATGAATGTTTTGAGGTTGGAAGTGTATCTGTCGAGACTGTAGACCTAATACCGTCTCGAGTGAGTTTTGCAGTGGTGTATGGATTTCATCGACCTCTGAAGGAAACCTTTTACAGGTTCGGAGTCCATTTTTGGAGTTTGGATGTGTAGAGTTGGATCTGTCAGTTAGGCAGAAGCGAGTGATGGTATCTTGATACCTCAGGAAGTAGTAGCTGCATGATGAGATGCAGTGACTATGGATGTTCCCGAAGATGTTCTCTTTGGAACAAATTTAAGGAAGTAGGTCTGCATCAGTGTTGTGGTTGAGTTCAGCATGGTGTTTCTGTTGGTTTGAGGTTCGAGTTTCTCGAAGAGTTTTGGATTAGGGAGTCTTTGGCATCTGTGTTAGCAGGCAACTCAGAGTGTTCTGTGTTGGCAGGAAGTTTTCAGGCTGAGTAGTTTTTCTGAAAGAGGAGTTCAGAAGCAGCAGAGTAGACCCGTTTCTTCGATGGATTGGCTAGTTAAGTTTAAGTTGTTCTGTTGGTAAAGGGAGAAAAGTTTTCTTCGGATTTGGTCTGGATTGATTGCAAAAGTGACTTGCGATAGTTGAGTGTTCTCTTGGGTTATTAGAGTTTTTTTCGGATGTCTTCAGGGAAGTCAGAGGTTTTTCTGCATCTGGAGATTGAGTTTTCTTATCGTCTAGGATTCCAGGAGTGCTATCGGTGGTTCAACTTAGTAGAAGGATGGTTCTTAGAGATAGAGCTTGATGAAGCAGCTCAGGTGTTGATGGAACTTCTGATTTTTCTTATGGATCTGATGAACCATATTTCTGAGATGAGTTGTCTAGTTTGTGCTCGTGTTCTGCATCAGCATTTTCATCTACTTCGAATCAGAGTGGTGCAGCGGAAGCAGATTGGGAGTGCACCTGCTTTTCTTTTCCGGATAGGAGAAGTATGATTCTGTCTTCTGTTATTTGAGGAATAGAGTTTGTGTTCCTGGATCTTGGTTGATCTTGAGGAGATCATTTTGTTGAGTTGATTGGTTTTGTTTGTTTCTAGAGGCATCAGCGAAGGTTGAGCTGATCAGTAAGGATGTAGGCAGCCTAGGATCATCCAGAGACTTTTGTGGATAAGAGACAGAGGAATTTGGATTCCAAAGTCGCAGATTTGATTTTGGATGAGTTTTCTCCGATTAAAGGAGCTCTAAGATTGGGTAAGGCTGAGAAGCTAGCTCCGAAGTATTTTGGATCTTTTCTGTGTTCTTGGAGGTTAATGTTTGGTCTTCAGAATTGAACTGCCGGTTTGGATAACTGGAATTCGATGAGTTTCACGTATCTCTGAGGGAATACGTGTATGATCTATCTCTGGTTTTGGAACCAGCAGTTCGGGATTTTTGGTTGTTGAGTCAGACTCGTCTGTAATCTGATATCCTGTCGAGTTTTGTAGATATAGTTGAGTAGGAGCTCAATAGCTTAGTAGTATTGATTGTTTGGATTCTCTAGAGTGAGTATCTCGGTGTTTATACTTGGGAAACTCGAGCAAATTCTATCCAGAATTTGTCTGGACAGTTAGATTTGTTTGATTGGATGAATTGGTTGCTATGGTTGTTAGCATATGATTGATATATGCTTGTGTTTAAAAATTTAATATTTAATGAGATTAATAAATTACCTTTGTTTTAAATTTTGGGGATGAAATTATTTTAAGGGGGAGGATTGTGATACCCCGGAATTTTTGACAATATCAATTTAATAATCTGTATTTAAAATTTAAATTGGTTTGGTAATTTTTGTTAATAATAATTTGAATTGATTTGATAATCTTCCTTTAATAAATATTTAACCGGTAGATTTTATCTTTTAAAAGCTAATAAATTGGTTTTTATTTATAATATAAATATATGCTTTATATTGTAAATAGATTAGCTTTGTTTTAAATTTAATAAATAAAGCATATTTTCTAATTCTAATATTTTTAGTAATTTGAAAATTAGTTTATATTTAATAATAAAGCTTTTCAAAGTTATTAAATAAGTAATCTTGGTTTAAATTTAATAAATGAGTCTTGATTTCAAATTCTAATATATATATTAATATTTTGGAAATTTTTATTTAATTTAATATTAAGTTTTTCAAACATATTTAATAATTAACTATATGGTTTTAAAATGTTAAGATAGAAGTTTAAATGTTTAAAATGATTTTTGGCTTAAGTTTTAAATTTAAATTAATTTACAAAAAAGTTTGTTTTGTTTTCTTTTTTAAAATATAGCTTAATAAAATAAGTAATTTATTAATAAAGAAATAATTTCTTTTATAATTACTTTAATTAGATAATGAGTTATTTTTAAAACAATATTAATAATGTATTGTTTTACAATTGGATTCTTAATAAAAATAGAATTGTTATTTCAAATTGAATTTGTAAAAAAAATAACTTGATTTCAAAATTTTATATTTAGAATTTGATTGAATTCGAAATACAAAGTATACATTTTTAATTGTTTTGGATTTCTAAATATATGCATAAGCTTTTATTTATAAGTATAATTTTTTCTTATTTCTTTTAAAAAATTTCTATACATATAAAATGCTATTTAACCAATTAATTAAGCATAACTTATATATCAACATCTAAATTAAATACAAACTACTTTAAAAAGACATGTGTTGTTTTCCTAAGCTTCATATAACAAATGTTAAAAGATAAACATTCTAATGTGACAAATGTTGAAATGATTTACAAGTGGCCTCTTCAAATTTGTTTTTATTTTATTTTATAAAATCAAAAAATTAGCCTATATAAGTATACATTTTTCATTCTTATTTCTTTTTCTCATTTTCTAATCAAAGAAATCTTCAGCCTGTTTATTTCTCAAACCTGAAATCACTTCCCTATAAACAAATCTTCAAAACTAGAAATTCATCTAACCCTTTTCAAATTAAGATCATTTCCCTGTAATCCACTTTCTAATTCAAACATGCAAGCGTGTAACTTATTTTCAGATGCAAAACCTGTTCTCATGAAAATCAAACTCCTTTTCAAATCTGTAGCCTGCCATTTCAAACAAAAGCAAATATGCATTTTTTCCTAAATCTGGAAATTGGCTCTGCATGCAAACCTGAAAACTAAGGCAAGCCTGGAATCAAGCAACATCTGTTTGCAGGCATTTCAGTTGCATTTAGATTAGCAATTCAACTTTTAAAATCAAAGAAGCAAAGACATTTAGTCTTCAGCAAATTCAAAAGCTTTTCAAATGGAGGCTCTGTCTTCTTCAGAAATAGGTAAGTAACTTTAAAATTTTAAAAATAAATTTGGTTGTACGCTGGTATGTTTGAAAAAATGTGTATTGCATGAATGTCTGAAGTGATCATTATTTGTATGCATGTTGTGTATATGTATTCTGTTCTGTTTTGTACCCAGGCTAAAAAAATTTGTTTAAAATCCTTATCTTTTAATTAGTTTCAGATAGGATGTAATATATAAATCAAAGCTGTTTGATTTATCTTAGGTTAAGGTTTAAAATTTTAAGTAAGTCAAAATATAAGCCTGTTTGTCTCTGTAAAATCAAAACAACTGTGCATGTTAAAAATTTAGTAAAACTAAGACACTGTAATTTGTAAATTCAGTATTATAAACTGGATTCATAAACAAAAATATGATTTTTAAAGCAAGAATCATAGTTTTTAGGTTTGGGGTGAAGGTGCAGTTAAGAGATGAACTGGAGATGGAAATTTGTGATTTCCTAGTAATCTACTTGAAGGAGGACGTCGGGTTTCTTCCTGATGATGGAGGGGCGATCAGAGATGCTAGGAAAAATACTGGTTGGTGTTGAACTTCATGGTGGAAGTTGCGACAGTGAAATCACTTCTGGAACCCTAGTTTTAACTAGGAATGATGAATCGATCACTACGGGTTGTTTTAGTGGATCGAGTGCTTCAGGGTTTAGGGAGATGGAAGCCTGGACATATATAAGGTCATGGCCGGAGATGTAGTACTTCTGGTGATCGGAGGATAAACGGCGAAGCATTTCCTGGTTTGGGGTATTTGTTTTTCCAGTGTTCCCAGGTTTGGGATTTAGCTCTCTAATTCAATTTCGAGAATTTGAGTTCGATCTGATGATCGAGTTGGGGTGATTGAGTGATTTTGGATGTGGGACGATCATCACTGATGATCGGAGATGACTGGCGGCAACGTGCATGCGCACGGTGCCCTATATCTGATGAAGTTTGTTGTGGTGTTGGTTTAGGCTCGAGTAAACTTGTATTGGACTCGAGGTTGTGGTGTAGTTTACTCGGGGAGGTTGGATTGTGTACTCGAAGCAATTTGTGAATGGGCTCGGCTTTAAAGAAGTTGCAGGTTTTAACAAAACCTATACTGTTTGTTTAAATTTTTTTAAAAATGAAGTTTTTAAATGAAAGCTAGAGTTTAAACTAAGTTTTAAATCAAAGTTTGAAATTCTAGAATTCAAGTTTAGTTTTAAATCTCAGTTTTAAATAAATAAATAAAAAATAAAGTTTTAAACTTGAATTGTTAAACTACGTTAAAATGGTAAAGTAGTTTGAATTATTTTAAAAATGAAGTTTTAAAAATGTGAGTAAGTTTTGAAGTTAAGTTAAATCTAGAAATCAAAGATTTAATTATGTATTTCAGTTTGAAATAATTTTTTTTTAAATTTGAAAGATTTAAACAACTTTGTATGTTAAAATGTATATTTAAATTATTTGAACTTAAAAATGAATTTGATTTAAACTCTTACAAATTTTCTTTCATAAGACAAGAATTTTTTTACCATGTAATTTAAAAGGTTTTTAAATTGTTAAACTTCATTAAGTTAAATTATATTCATTTTAAATCTCACATTTGAAATGAAATTTTAAAGTGAATTCAAAGGTAAATTGTTTTCCAATGTTTTTGTTAATGACAATTTAGTCATAATTAAGAAATGTTTTTATCTTAAAGTTAAATTAAGATTTAATGATTTGAATTTATCAAATTAATGAGGTATTTAAGGAATAATTAGTTAATTTAATTAATTAATGATTAGGTATTAATAAATAATTGATTAAAGGTTAATCAATTTGTAATTAAAGATCATCAATTAAATAATTAAAGATTATTAATTAATGATTAAAGAATAAGTTATAATCAAGGTTAATTAACCAATCAATTAAGCATTAATTAAGTTAGAGTTAACACTTAATTAATTAAATAATTAGAGATTAATTAATGGATAATTAAAGATAAATTAATTTTTAATTAATAATGGTTAATCTAAGTTAATTACTTAAGGAAGTAATTAAAGAATTGTTAATGGTTAATGAAGGTCATTAACTTGAGATTACTTAATAATTAATTAAGATTTTAATAATTAATTAGATTAATTAATTTAATGATAATCATTTGTGAATTGTTTAAGTGTAGTTACTTAATGGAGGTAATTAAGGAATTAATTACTTAATGTAATTAATTTAGTTAACGTGATTGTTTAAATTGATTAATTAAGTTTAATTAATTTAAACACTAGATGATTTGATAATAATTACTTAATGTAATTAATTGAGTTTAATGGGATTAGTTTGAATCAATTAATTAAGTTTAATTAATTTTAAACACTGAATGATTTGATGAAAATTGCTTAATGTAATTAATGGATTGGAATTACTTAGTAAGATAATTAATTGGAAATTACTGAATGTAATTAATTGAAGTTAATTTAAGATTGAAAGTAATTTGGATTAAATTACTTTGTAATAAATCAAGGGATTAATTAGGGATAATTAATTAGGAATAATTAATTTATTTTATATTATGAAGTAATTAAGGTCAGTTAATTACTGAATATGATTAATCAGGAGTGATTAATAATTGTGGTTTAATTAAGATTAATTACTTAAGGTAGTTAATTTAAATAAAGTAATTAATTAAAAATGTAATTATGGATCATTAATTTATATAATTAATAATGTAATTAAGGATTTATTAATTAAGATAATCAATGATAAGTGATTAAAGGTAATCAATTAATGTAATAAATTAAGGATCAATGTAATTGATTATAGTTAATTAATTAATTGAAGTAATTAAAGGTTAATTACTGTAAGGGGTTATGAATAATGAAATTGTGAATTAATTAAAGGACAATTACTTAAATGTAATTAAGGATAATTAATCAAGGGTGATTAATTAAGGTGATTAATTAGAGGATGTTTAATTAATTAACTTGTAATTAATTAAATGGTTCAGTAAGCAAGCTTTAAGATGATGAAGTAATTAATTTAATTTATTTTAAATTAATTAAAGATGAAGTAATTAGTTCAATTCACTTTAAATTAATTAGAGATGGAAGTAATTAATTTAATTCATTTTAAATTAATTATTGTGTGATTAAGTAAATTATTGCTTATGTATGAATGGATGATATTGATTGCCTTTAATGGTTTGTGATCTCAGAAATGAGAAAAGTAACGCGGCGTGATATAAATGCTTTGGTTGCATTGTGATGATAATATGGATTATCTATTTCGATGATAGTATGGATCATCTGTTTATAATGATAATGTTGATTATCTATTGTGATTTGTGAGTTATCTATCTGTGTGTATATAGATAACTGAATAGAATTGTTTTAAACTTTAAAACAACTTGGCCTTAAAAGACACGTTTTGGATTTTGATGAGACCGGGATCGGGTTTCTAGATTTGGATATCTGAAAACCACATCGATCCAAATTAACGATAGGTCATGAATCTCAAGTAAAGATGAAGATTCAGAGTGCAAGGGTTATCGTCCTTAACTCTGAAGGTAATTCCAAAATGAGTGTAACGAGATAATGCCTTCGGTTTCGTTCGAACCCGGAACGAACTTGTATGGATTGAATGCTTTCAGAACATCGTCGAGTGGATGATGAGCATTCTAAGTGATGTGTTCTATAAAGGTAATCGTAGCCTCAAGCTTCATCAACCGGGAATGGCTAAAACAGGGGAGGTGCAGCAAGGCTAAGTGGGTCATGCCCAAGTAGGACGAGATTTTCCCCGTCTAGAGGTCCGTTTTTATTCGGCTGTGTGGGCAGTTGTTGAGCTCCAACTGCCGGAGTTGTCTTGTTCGGGACTGTCCTGTAAGGGATGGTTCCGGCCTTGTGTTGCAGAGGATTGGAAGTAATCCTCGGTACGTGTTATTAATATAATTTATTCGTTCCGCTGTTTAGATTCTGATGAGTTGTTTCTTCTTTCTTCTCTTTCTTTCTCTTTTCTATCCCTTTCTTTCTTACTAATGATGCGTCATTCCGTGGAGATGAATGGCAGGTCGTTACAGTGGTATCAGAGCTGTGTATACAACCATTATCAGATATACATAGCTTATACATCACATACTAGACAGTTATAAACACCTGTCTAGTTATACAACTCAATACAACTCAGAAAAAAAAACACAGAGATATCAAACACAGCGGAACACTAAACATATCTACAATGCAGAAGCCTCCTGCTCCATTGCTCCTTCATAACTCGTCAAAGCTAACCTAAATCCCTTGGCTACTCGTAAAAATTTGAGTACCCAAGAGTTTAGGAAAAATAGAAATGAACTCCAGGTCAGGCATGGGTCTGTTATGAGTAACAGGTTAAGGTTGCTTAACTTTGAAAAACCGTTGAGAAGATAAGGTCTCACATAAGAATTCCCACACATAAACATGGAAAAGCTTTTACCTTACACTAACCAAAAAATTTGATAGGAAATCCAGTGATATTATAATAGGCCTATGGGTTTTTAAGTAAATAGAACATAGCCGAAATTGTTACATCTATTAAATTCCAGCTACTAGCCACAAAAGTGGGTATTACAATCAAAACCGTTGACACTTATTGGATTTTGGATTCCATACAATGGCAGGGCAACTGGGGTACCGCCCGTCACAGTACGTGGCCTAGATCACCGTACCGAAGATTACGCCCAATCCCCTGCAACACAAGGCCGGAACCATTCCCTACTGAACAGTTCCGAACAAGACAACCCTGCAGTTGGTGCGCATATCCAACTGCCCACTAAGCCGAATAAAAAGGGACCTCTAGACAGGGGAAAATCTCGTCCTACTTGGGCATGACCCACTTAGCCATGTTGTACCTCCCTTGTTTTAGCCATTTCCAGTTGATGAGGCTTGAGGCTACGATTACCTTTATAGGACACATTTATCTTAGATTGCTCATTGTCCACCTGACGATGTTCTGAAAGCATTCAATCCATACAAGTTCGTTCCGGGTTCGAACGAAACCGAAGGCATTATCTCATTACACTCATTTTGGAGTCACCCTCAGAGTTAACGACGATAACCCTTGCACTCTGAATTTTCTTCTCGAATCTGAAAGTACTACCTCGTTAAACTCGTATTGGAATCACCCTCATAGTTTTAACGACGAATAGTCCTTACACCTCGAGTCTTCACTCTCCAGTTGAGATTTACGACCTATAGTTAATTTGGATCGATGTGGTTTTCGGATATCCAAATCTGGAAACCCGATCCCGGTCTCATCGAAATCCAAAGCGTATTTTTTAAGGCCAAGTTGTTTTAAAATTTAAAACAATTCAATTTCATTATCTATATACACACAGATAGATAATTCACAGATTCACAATAGACAATCATCAATATCATCACAACAGATAGTCCATATTATTTATCAAAATATAATCCATATTTTCATTACAATGCAACCAATGCATCCATACAACATTACTTATCTCACAGCTGAGATTTCAAACCATTCAAGGCAAATCAATATCATCCATTCATAAGCAATGATTAATAATCACACCAAATATAATTAATTTAAAATGAATTAAATTAATTACATCATTTCTAATCAATTTAAAGTGAATTAAATTAATTACTTCATCAATATAAATCTTGCTTGCATAACTATTAATTGATTACAAATCAATCAATTAATTATCCTCTAATTATCCACCTTAATTAATCACCCTTGATTAATTAATCTTTAATTACATTCAAGTAATTATCCTTAAATTAATTTCACAGATTAATTACTCTTAACCAAAAATAGTAATTAACCTTTAATTAATTAACTATAATTAATTACCTTATTCCTTAATTAATTTCATTAATTAATTACCTTTAATCACTTATTATTGATTAATTAGTCTTTAATTAATCAATCTTAATTACATCAGTAATTATATTAATTAATGATCTCTAATTATATTTAATTAATTATCTTATTTAAATTAATTATATTGAGTAATTATTCTCAATTTAAACATAATTATTAATCACCTTTGATTAATCATATTCTGTAATTAATTCCCCTTAATTACTTATCAAATTAATTACTCCTTAATTAATTTCTTTAATTAATCCCTTGATTAATTATAAAGTAATTTAATCCAAATTACTCTCACAATTAAACCATCTTCCACTAATTGCATCCAGTAATTATCATTAATTACTTCACTAAGTATTATACTTCATTAATTACATTAAGTAGTTATTATCCAAATCATCAAGTGATTAAAATTAATTAAACTTAATTAATTAATTTAAACCAATCACACTAAACTCCATTAATTTAATTACTTCCATTAGTAGTTATACATAAACAATTTCACAAATGATTATCTTTAATTAATTAAACTAATTAATTATTAAAATTGAATCAAACATGCAAATCAAAATCTCTGTTCAAAAACAATAACCTGTCACCATCTTAAAATCTGAAGCCTGCATTTCTTTAGAATATGGAATTCAAGCCAGCATGTATGTAGTTCCTTTTTAAAAATCAAGTTTTAAGCTCCAACAACTCAAGTTTTCATCAAAGCAACTGCAGTTTTAAATCAAAGACTAAGAAGCAACTCAGTTTCTAAAAGCAATTCAAAGGATTCTGAGTCAAAAGCTTTTCAAATGAAGGCTCTGTCTTTCAATTCTTTCAGGTGAGTAACATCACACTTTTAAAAGCTTAATTGGATTCTGGTTGCATGTTAAGTTCAGAATGAATAAGTGTTTGTGTGACTATATATATTTGGTGAGATTTCTGCATATATATATATATATATATATATATATATATATGGATGTGTGGATATATGTATATGTTTAGTTCCTGTATCGTCTCTGTTACCAGTCTTTCAAGCTAAAGTCTATTTCAAAATCATTATCTCTTAAATTGATTCTTGATAATGTTTAAGTCTTAATCAAAGATTGTTTGTTTTATCATAAAATAAAGTTTAAAATTTTAATTAAGTTAAAACAACATTAAATTGCTCTGGGAAAAACCAAATGAACAGAAGTTTTGGTTTTGATCAAAGTCCAAATACCCTAATTTCTTGTTTCAGGTATATGAACTGAAAAATTGTCCAAAATCATGACTTTTGGAAGAGAAATCATAATTTTTAGTTTCGTTTTGAGTGTGTAAGTCTGGGTTGAATAGAAAATGGAAAATTAGTAGTTTCTGGTGATCTATTTGATTTTGGAGGTCGGGCTTTCTTCTGGTAAAGGATGGGGGATCGGTAAGTAGAGGAAAAATGGTAGAAGTGGAGGCAAATCGCTGTGGAAGCAGTGGTGGTGGAATTTCTTCTGTAACCCTAGCTTTAACTAGGCAATTTGATTTGGTCGGCACGGCTTTTATGTTTGATCGAGTGCAGTGAGGTTTGAAGGGATGGAAATATGGCCATTGACGAGTCTGTGGCCGGAGTCACTACTATTCCGGTGGTTGGAGGGCCGTGGATGAAGCGATGACAGGTTTGGGATGGGAAGGCTTCTGTTGTTTCCAGGTTTGAGATGAAGACTCGAATTCAATTTCGAGCTGCGGAAGGGTGATTTGTTGGTCGTGTTTGGACGTGAGGTTGGTCGCCGATGTGAGAAGACCACAGGAAGTGGCTGGAGTTGATCGGAGGCACGGTGCATGTGCACCGTGCACTTTTGATTCCTGATGGTACTCTGGGTGGAAGCAGTGGAGTGGACTCGAGAATCACTCGAGTAGTTTCTGTGTATGGCTCGAAGTTGTATAGGGTTGAACTCGAAGCAAAATTTGGTTGGCTCGGGTCAATGAAGTTGTTACAGGTTTTTTAGAAACCTGTCTGTTTGATTTTAAAACAGATTTTGAAATTTGAAATCAGCTTTTAAATAGAGTTTAAATCAGATTTTGAGATATGGATCCAAATAACTTTTTGTATCCTAGTTTGAATTTAAGGAAGTTTTATAAATTTAAATTATTTTAAACAACTTTAATGAGTTAAAAGTAAAATTTAAAATTTTTTGTTTAAAAATTTCAAACTGAAGTTTTAAGATGAAAAGCAAAGGTTTAAACTAAATTTTAAATCCAAGTTTAAAATCTAGAATCCAAGTTTAAGTTTAAATCTCCGATTTTTAAAAAAAAATAAAGATTTTTTTAAACTTTAATCGTTAAACTACTTTAAAATGATTAAGTAGTTTGAATTTAAAAAATAAAGTTTAAAAATGTAAGTAGAGATTTAAAATCTAAAGATTTATCTGAATTCAAATTTAAATATGTATTCCAGTTTTGAATTGAAGGAAAGTTTTAAATTTAAAATGATTTAGATAATTTTGAATGTTAAGGTGTAATTTAAATATGAATTAGGTTTCAAATTCTTTTAAACTTCTTTATTAAATGAGTATTTCTTTAGCTTATGAAATGAAAAGGATTTAGAAATGTGTTTTAAACTTTGATTAAAGATAATTTGTATCCATTTTAAATCTTAAATTTAAAATGATATTTGAAGTAAATTTAAAGTAAATTGTTTTAAAATACTTTGTAAATGATAACTTGATCTTTAATAAGAACAAAGTTTTATCTTGAAGTAAATTAGAATTTAATGATTTGTAATTCATTGAATTTTTAAGAAATTTAGTGGATAATTTATTTATTTAATTAATTAATGACTTGGATTAATTAAATAAGTAATTAAAGGGTTAAATTAATTAAGATTTAAGATTAATTAATTAGGAAAAATTAAATTGTAATTAAGGATTTTTAATTAGATTTTAATTAATAATTAAGAATTAATTAATCAAGTAATTTAGAATTAATTAAGTTATAGTTAACACTTAATTAATTTAATAATTAAAGGTTAATTAATTGATTATTCAAGATTAATTAGTTTATAATTAATATTGATTGATGAAAGTTAATTACTTAATAAAAGTAATTAAAGAATGGTTAATAGTTAATGAAGGTCATTAACTAAGGATTATTTGACAATTAATTAATATGATTAATTTTAATAATTAGGTTAATTAATTAAAGATAATCATTTGTGAAATTGTTTAATATAATTACAAATGGAAGTAATTAAATTAACGGAGTTTAATGTGCTTGGTTTAAATTAATTAGTTAAGTTTAATTAATTTTAATCACTTGATGATTTGGATAATAATTACTTAATGTAATTAACGAAGTATAATTACTTGGTGAAGTAATTAATGATAATTACCGGATGTAATTAGTGGAAGATAGTTTAATTGTAAGAGTGATTTGGATTAAATTACTTTATAATTAATCAAGGGATTAATTAAAGAAATTAATTAAGGAGTAATAAATTTGATAAGTAATTAAGGGGAATTAATTACAGAATATGATTAATCAAAGGTGATTAATAATTATGGTTAAAATTGAGATTAATTACTCAATGTAATTAATTTAAATAAGATAATTAATTAAATATAATTAGAGATCATTAATTAATATAATTAATGATGTAATTAAGATTGATTAATTAAAGACTAACTAATCAACAATAAGTGATTAAAGGTAATTAATTAATGAAATTAATTAAGGAATAAGGTAATTAATTAATGAAATTAATTAAGGAATAAGGTAATTAATTATAGTTAATTAATTAATGAAGTAATTAAAGGTTAATTATTATTTTTGGTTAAGAGTAATTAATCTGTGAAATTAATTTAAGGATAATTACTTAAATGTAATTAAAGATTAATTAATCAAGGGTGATTAATTAAGGTATACCAAATGTGACGACCGCCCATGACTCCTGCACTTAAACAAGGAAATAGTGCGCTGAAAAGTGTGCCAGGCCGCCATGGACGATCATCAGGGTAGGGTAAACACAATAAACTCTATGGTATTACTCACAGCGCAGGGATAAAATACAATAGAGAAATATGTATATGGTGAAGCTTTACCAAATATAATCTCATCAATACACTACAAAACAATTTGATACAAACATCTGAATAGTCAATACAGCAAGCCGCGCTACATATCACTCAGAGAATCATACAAACAGCGGAACACACAGTACATATAGTAAGAAAACAATATGCAAAAGCCTCCAGCTCGTCTTCGTCATCAACAGCGTTGGTCACTAAGAACAGCACCTGTCACCTGCTACCTAGTCTGCCCATCCCAAAACGGATGAACATCCCAAGGTAATAAGAGTTGAACATAAAACCTTGAGTCGGACAAAAGTCCTAGTGAGCAGTAAATCAACTATCAAACATACCAAAAGAGCATAAAGGGTAAAAAGGAATAGGAACCCAACCATCCCACTCTACCTCTTTCTACAGTGATAGCCCCCAGACCCACTAAGCAGAAACAAACATAGCAAAGCAGACAATTAAAGTAAAGCAATTATCACTCGAGTCAAGGTCGATGTTTTCCAAGTACAAACCCCCAAGGCCTAAACCAAGATCAGATAAGCACCCACAAAACATCGCCCTTGAGACCGAGTGACGATACAACCAAAGCATCCAAACATCCATGACTCTGGCTATCACTATTATCATTGCCTCGATATCACCGTTAATTGAATGACCGGCTCATTATTTCATCCGTCCGTCAAGGGCTAATGGTAACCCCGGTTCTAGACAGAACTCCGCACGTCGTCGCAGCCCGTGCCTAGGACTATCAAATATGCCCAGAGTACTTAGGACGTCGTCGCAGCCCGCGCCTGGGATTATCGAGTCTGCCCAGCGTACTCTTGCTTTGAGCCTGCTAGAACCTTCAATAACGATGAGATCTCAGCCTTCTAGTCATCCTCCTCGACGACTATTTCCATACTAGCTCAAGCACCTCTCGAGCCATCCATTATCAGCGAACTCGAACCATATCATCGAGTTATCAACATGCTTGGGATGATCCCGTCTGGATTAAACCAAGACTATCTCACATCATGCTTTGCCTCATCGCATCATAGCAAAGTCCCATCTCAACATCATGCTTTGCCTCATCGCATCATAGCAAAGTCCCATCTCAACATCATGCTTTGCCTCATCGCATCATAGCAAAGTCCCATCTCAACATCATCATCAAATCTATACATATGAGCTTTATCATCCGCTTCATATGCCATAAGCAGCTTTCCTTATTCAAGAGCCTTTCCACTTAGCTTTTGAATCATCTTTGACCAACTTGTCCAAATCAAGTCATCAATCAACTAACTTCTAACAATCAATCAAATCAATCATTAATCCAAACAATCAATCATTCAAACAAGATCTAAATAAACAATTATAACAATAATGGCAATTTCGTAAATAAAGAGTCCAAATCTAACAAACATGAATTCTAAGTAATATCTTGATGAATGGACTAGCATAGGTTAACATGTAGTAAAGTGGATCTCAAAACTTTATGAACGATGGATCTACATGCAGACTTAAGGAAAATGCATGAAATCACTATCCTTAACACACAAACAAGCCACCGATCCAATATACTCCTTTGGGTCCGTGTGAGAGATAACCACCACTCACCGAATCACCTAAACACTTCAAAAGCAACTAACTTCAGATCTGGACAGCAAAGGATCTAGCTTGATCCGACAAGATCCCGCTTTAAACGATGAAATCTCTCTTCGATGGATGGAGATCTTCAACTTTGGCTCTTGGATCTTCGATTTAGATGGATGGAAGGAAGCACTAGATTAGAGTAGAGAAAAGAAGTGAAGAAGTGTTGTAGTCGAGCTCTCAAAATAGCAGCACTTCGTTGCTTTAAAATCCGGATCCCCGAAAAAAAAAGAGGACGGGCACTTCTATTTATAGGCTGGAAATCCCTTAAGTCGGCCGTCCCCTTAAGTCGTCCACGACTTAACAAAACCCAACGACCTACCACTTAGCAACTGCACGGCTTACGACTCAACAACTAAGCGGCTCAACTGAATTGCCGACCTAGCGACTCATCCATGCTACCGACCTAACACTATTGGCGACCCTGCACCTAAGTCTTCTGGACGACCTAACTACTGATAACTGCTACCTAGGTCGCTCACGACCTAACTAGGTGCCGACCTAACTACTTAACTAGTTGCCGACTTAACGAGTCTACTATCTACCAACAAAGCCTGAACACACGGCCTAACATACCCAGCCGGCCTAACCAAACATAGGACCTAACACAAGTGCCGACCCAACGACTTAAGGCTTCCACGACCTTTCCCAACACAGCATTAACTACTAGGTCGCTAACTCGTTAACCCGTTAACCCTTAAGTCTTCTAACTCTTAGGTCGGCCTATCTTCTTAACCCGCTTACTTCCTTAAGTCGGTCACTCTCTTAGGTCGGTCCAATTCTATAGGCCGCTCTACTGACCCAAACACTACACGACTTAACTACCTCACTAAGTCGCTTACACGAGCAACTTCCACACGACTTAAGCTCTGGACGACATAACCAATACTAACGACCTGGTGGAAACTATTATACGATTTGTCGACACGAAAAATACGGGTTGTTACATTCTCTCCCCCTTAGGAATTTCGCCCCCGAAATTCCAAACAGTCAAGAACAATCAAAACTATTCTGCATGCCTACCATCTATAGCAATCAACAAACCATGCATCCAATTACTAACCTAGCAGGCAGAATTCTAAGACTAGAACAAGTTACAAATTTATGAGATGTCACGACACCTTAGGGCCATATCTCGAAGAGTTCAGGATGAGCTGCCTTCATCCTCTCTTCCTCCTCCCATGTACAGTCGTTAACATCATCACTCCATTGTACCTTGAGCAACTTGACTACCTTCCTCCTAAGCTGTTTCGTGTCAGTATCCACAACACGAAGCGGTTTACGAGGTCTCTTAACTACTGGATCAACCTCCAAATCTTCATAGCTATCAGCAGAAACCACCGTACTTGGGTCGTGCACATACCTCCGTAGATACGATACGTGAAAAACATTGTGCACACCCGACATCTTTTCTGGTAACCCCAATTTATAGGCGAGCTTTCCAATTCGCTCGATGATCGGGAATGGTCCAACAAATCTCGGAGTTAATTTCCCTTTCTTCCCGAATCGAATAACATTCTTTAGTGGAGAAATCTTCACAAAAACCATATCTCCTACGTCGAATTCCAAATCCTTACGACGTTTATCGGCATAACTTTTCTGACGGTCTTGGGCTGCCTTCATTCGTTGCCGAATGATCTCTATACAATCCGTAGTCTATTGAATCATTTCTGGCCCAAGTATCAACTTTTCTCCTGTTTCCAGCCAACATGTCGGAGAGTTACACGGTCTTCCATACAATGCCTCATATGGTGCCATACCAATGCTTGACTGGTAACTGTTATTATACGAAAATTCCACCAAATGAAGATAATCTTCCCATGATCCTCCGAAGTCCAAAACACATGCTCTGAGGAGATCTTCCAAAACTCGGTTGACTCTCTCGGTCTGACCATCTGTTTGGGGGTGATAAGCTGTACTCAAACACAACTCGGTTCCCAAAACTTCCTGGAAGCTCTTCCAAAATCCACTAGTGAACAACGGGTCTCGATCGCTCACTATACTCTTCGGAATACCATGGAATCGAACTATCCACTTAACATACAACTCAGCCAATTTCGATGCAGTCCTGGTTGATCGAACAGGAATGAATCTTGCACTCTTAGTCCAACGATCTACGATAACCCAAATCCCTTCATTTCCTGCCCTGGTTCTAGGTAACCCATCAATAAAATCCATCGATATTTGCTCCCACTTCCATGCAGGAACTTCTAATGGCTGAAGCAATCCACTTGGCTTCTTCTGTTCGGCTTTTACCAACTGGCAGTTCATGCATTTGGAAATAAAATTTCCAACATCCTTCTTCATACCTTCCCAGTAATAGGTTCTCTTCATATTCCAGTACATCTTATTCCCTCCTGGATGAATTGTCAGCTTCGAGTGATGACTTTCCTTCAGAACTTCATCTCTCAATTCATCTATATCGGAAACAACTAGTCGTCCTTGCTTTCAAAGCCAACCCTCTTGATCGACCTTGAATCCTTTATCCTTTTCTGGGTCCAATCCAGATTCCAAATCACGGATAATCTTGACAAGCTTATCGTCTCGCTTTTGGCTCTCGCCAATTCTTTCCACAAGAGTAGGTCTTATCGATAAGTTTGCCAACATCTCAGGTTCCAATTCACATATGGGCCTAAAGTCAAATCCAGCCAAATACTCAAGACTCTTCCATTCTAAAAACATGGCTCCCAATTCTGCATGTCTTCGACTTAACGCATCTGCCACTGCGTTACTTTTTCCTGGAGTATAGGCTATACCAAAATCATATGATGCTAAAAACTCTAGCCACCGTTGCTGTCGAAGATTCAAATCCTTTTGGGAGAAAAGACACTTCAATGACTTATGGTCTGTGAACAACTCGAATCGAACTCCCAATAGGTAATATCTCCACATCTTCAAAGCAAACACAATCGCCGCTAACTCCAAATCATGAGTCGGATAATTCCTTTCATGCGGCTTCAGTTGTCGACTTTCATACGCAACAACTTTATCCTTCTGCATTAGCACTGCTCCAAGTCTAGTACCACATGCATCGGTGTAAACCACCATCTCATCATTTCCACTTGGAATAGTCAAAACAGGAGCACTTGTCAATCGCTCTTTCAGGATTCCGAAAGCTTGCTCACACTTAGCATCCCATCTGAACACTTGGTTCTTTTTCGTCAATCCTGTTAATGGTGCAGCTATCTTGGAAAAGTCTTTGATAAACCGATGATAATATCCTGCTAATCCAAGAAAACTTCTCACATCAGATGCATTCTTAGGTCTAACCCAATCCTGGACTGCTGCCACCTTGGCGGGATCAACCGCTATTCAATTTCCAGAGATAATATGACCTAAGAACCTCAATTCACTCTTTCAGAAGTGACACTTCAAAAACTTAGCCCTCAGCTGATGTTTTCGTAGAGTTTCCAAAACAATACGCAAGTGCATCTTGTGCTCTTCTTCAGTTCTGGAATAAATCAAAATATCATCCACGAACACAAATATGAACTTGTTCAACTGATCTCTGAACACTATATTCATAAGATCCACAAAATATGCTGGTGCATTGGTCAATCCAAACGGCATTACCAGCCACTCAAAGAAACCGGATGGTGTCCTGAAAGCAGTCTTCGGCACACTATCCTTTGCCACTCTCAACTGGTGAAATCCCGTTGCCAAATCCATCTGAGAAAACACCTTAGCTTCGTGAAGTTGATCAAACAAGTCATCTATTCTCGGCAATGGATACTTGTTCTTCTTAGTTACTTTATTCAGCTCACGATAATCCACACACAACCTCAACGATCCATCCGCTTTGGTTGCAAACACAACCGGTGCACCCCATTCGGACACACTACGCCGAATGAATCCTTTCTGTAAAAGGTCATCAACTTGCACCTTCAACTCTTGCTGTTCCCTAGGCGCCATCCGCCTAAGAGGCATCACAACGGGTCTGGCTCCCTCAACTAGATCGATACAAAACTCGATCTCTCTATGCGGCGGTAACCCTTTGACCTCGTCAAAGACATCCTCAAATCCATTCACAATAGGTACCGATGATAGTCCATCTTGTGGAACAACTAGCGAATACATGAAGCTCATGAAGACGCCTTCTTCATGCTTACATCGTATCACAACCTTTCGCCCCACCACATTCTCGACTGTCACCTCCAGCCTCTTGCAATCAACCCTTGCCGCATACTTCCTAAGACAGTCCATACCCAAAATAATTCCGAACCCCGCAAAGTTCAGAACAAAACAATCACAAACAAAAGAGCAATCATGACTCGATACAACAAGACCACGGCATACCATACACAAACAAGACGAACCCCCAACTGGATTAGTCACAACCAATGGTCTATCAACAATATCCGGCACCAAACCCAACCGGCATACAAGTTCACTACAAACAAAGGAATGCGACGCCCCAGTATCAAACACACTCTAACTGGAACACCACAAATGGAAAGGGTACCTTGAACCACCACACTCTTTCCTTTCTCTTTCACAGTAGGAGCTTTTAAAGACGATGGCACAGCCCCCAAAGCATAAGCTTGCACAATCTGCTTGTCCTTCCTCGGTTCCGGACAATTCTTCCTGAAATGCCCCGGTTTGTCACAGTTGTGGCACTTCGCCGGCACCTTCAGATTCTTACAATCTCTGGAGAGATGTCCCTTCTGCTGACAATTGTAGCTGGTCATTTCACCCTTCAGCTTCTTGTGGCCATCCTTACCCTTCTGTTGCTGCTGCTTCGTTTTCTTGTTTTCACCCTGCTGTGGTTTAGACCCTTCCTTGGTTACAGCAACAACAGATCCTTCTTTAGGAAACAGATTCTCATGCCTGAGAGCTTTCTCCACAAGCTTCTCAAATGGGTCATCCAGATGATCCACCAACTGCCTCCCAAGGTAACTGTCCAAGCCCGTCACAAACTTCTCATTCTTCTGATAGGGAGATTCAATATATGACCGAGCATACTTGGACAAAGCTTCAAACTCAGAAACATACTCAAGAACTGGTCTTCCACCTTGCTTGAGCTCCACAAACTTCTTAAACAGAACGGATTTTTGAGCTGTAGAAATAAACTTAGCCTCAAATCTAGCTTGGAATTGCTCCCAAGTAATCTCTTCCTCCGGAGTATCAATGGTGATAGAATTCCACCAATCAGAAGCTCTTCCCTGAAGCTGTCTTGATGCAAGCTTTCTCTTAGTTGCATCCTCAATTCCCAAATCACCAAAAATCCTTCTACAAGCATCTATCCATCTCTGGACTTCTATGATTGATTCTGTTCCCAAGAAAACCTTTCCTCCAAGAGTAGTATAGTCCTTACACAACTTAGCAAAATCCACTGGTCTTGAGGCTTGAACTTGAACTCCAACATCTGCTGATGGCCCCGGAGATGGCATCCTTCTCATGATCGAAGTCATCATAGCCTCGAACATAGAAGCATAATCAGCAGCCCCCTCAACATCACGGCCTCCCCTAGCAGCTGGTCTCCCTCTTCGACTCATTCCTAATATCTAAAAGAAATGATTAATATACCTTGAGAAACAACTGCATAAGAAGTTCAAATCCTTCTAAGCTACTATATTATATATAGTAATCATCCATAAAAATTACAATTACGTCTCTCATACGTAGTTACGTCATCGAGCGTTGGCTAAAATCGATTAACCAAAGCTCTGATACCAAATGTGACAACCGCCCATGACTCCTGCACTTAAACAAGGAAATAGTGCGCTGAAAAGTGTGCCAGGCCGCCATGGACGATCATCAGGGTAGGGTAAACACAATAAACTCTATGGTATTACTCACAGCGCAGGGATAAAATACAATAGAGAAATATGTATATGGTGAAGCTTTACCAAATATAATCTCATCAATACACTACAAAACAATTTGATACAAACATCTGAATAGTCAATACAGCAAGCCGCGCTACATATCACTCAGAGAATCATACAAACAGCGGAACACACAGTACATATAGTAAGAAAACAATATGCAAAAGCCTCCAGCTCGTCTTCGTCATCAACAGCGTTGGTCACTAAGAACAGCACCTGTCACCTGCTACCTAGTCTGCCCATCCCAAAACGGATGAACATCCCAAGGTAATAAGAGTTGAACATAAAACCTTGAGTCGGACAAAAGTCCTAGTGAGCAGTAAATCAACTATCAAACATACCAAAAGAGCATAAAGGGTAAAAAGGAATAGGAACCCAACCATCCCACTCTACCTCTTTCTACAGTGATAGCCCCCAGACCCACTAAGCAGAAACAAACATAGCAAAGCAGACAATTAAAGTAAAGCAATTATCACTCGAGTCAAGGTCGATGTTTTCCAAGTACAAACCCCCAAGGCCTAAACCAAGATCAGATAAGCACCCACAAAACATCGCCCTTGAGACCGAGTGACGATACAACCAAAGCATCCAAACATCCATGACTCTGGCTATCACTATTATCATTGCCTCGATATCACCGTTAATTGAATGACCGGCTCATTATTTCATCCGTCCGTCAAGGGCTAATGGTAACCCCGGTTCTAGACAGAACTCCGCACGTCGTCGCAGCCCGTGCCTAGGACTATCAAATATGCCCAGAGTACTTAGGACGTCGTCGCAGCCCGCGCCTGGGATTATCGAGTCTGCCCAGCGTACTCTTGCTTTGAGCCTGCTAGAACCTTCAATAACGATGAGATCTCAGCCTTCTAGTCATCCTCCTCGACGACTATTTCCATACTAGCTCAAGCACCTCTCGAGCCATCCATTATCAGCGAACTCGAACCATATCATCGAGTTATCAACATGCTTGGGATGATCCCGTCTGGATTAAACCAAGACTATCTCACATCATGCTTTGCCTCATCGCATCATAGCAAAGTCCCATCTCAACATCATGCTTTGCCTCATCGCATCATAGCAAAGTCCCATCTCAACATCATCATCAAATCTATCCATATGAGCTTTATCATCCACTTCATATGCCACAAGAAGCTTTCCTTATTCAAGAGCCTTTTCACTTAGCTTTTGAATCATCTTCGACCAACTTGTCCAAATCAAGTCATCAATCAACTAACTGTAACAATCAATCAAATCAATCATTAATCCAAACAATCAATCATTCAAACAAGATCTAAATAAACAGTTATAACAATAATGGCAATTTCGTAAATAAAGAGTCCAAATCTAACAAACATGAATTCTAAGTAATATCTTGATGAATGGACTAGCGTAGATTAACATGTAGTAAAGTGGATCTCAAAACTTTATGAACGATGGATCTACATGCAGACTTAAGGAAAATGCATGAAATCACTATCCTTAACACACAAACAAGTCACTGATCCAATATACTCCTTTGGGTCCGTGTGAGAGATAACCACCATTCACGGAATCAACTAAACACTTCAAAAGCAACTAACTTCAGATCTGGACAGCAAAGGATCTGGCTTGATCCGACAAGATCCCGCTTCAAACGATGAAATCTCTCTTCGATGGATGGAGATCTTCAACTTTGGCTCTTGGATCTTCGATTTTGATGGATGGAAGGAAGCACTGGATTAGAGTAGAGAAAAGAAGTGAAGAAGTGTTGTAGTCAAGCTCTCAAAATAGCATCACTTCGTTGCTTCAAAATTCGGATCCCCGAAAAAAAAAAGAGGATGGGCACTTCTGTTTATAGGCTGGAAATCCCTTAAGTCGGCCGTCCCCTTAAGTTGTCCACGACTTAACAAAACCCAACGACCTACCACTTAGCAACTGCACGGCTTACGACTCAAAAACTAAGCGGCACAACTAAATTGCCGACCTAGCGACTCATCCATGCTACCGACCTAACACTATAGGCGACCCTACACCTAAGTCTTCTGGACGACCTAACTACTGATAACTGCTACCTTGGTCGCTCACGACCTAACTAGGTGCCGACTTAACTACTTAACTAGTTGCCAACTTAATGAGTCTACTATCTACGAACAAAAGCCTGAACACACGGCCTAACATACCCAACCGACCTAACCAAACATAGGACCTAACACAAGTGCCGACCCAACGACTTAAGGCTTCCACGACCTATCCCAACACAGCATTAACTACTAGGTCTCTAACTCGTTAACCCTTAAGTCTTCTAACTCTTAGGTCGGCCCATCTTCTTAACCCGCTTACTTCCTTAAGTCGGTCACTCTCTTAGGTCGGTCCAATTCTATAGGCCGCTCTACTGACCCAAACACTACACGACTTAACTACCTCACTAAGTCGCTTACACGAGCAACTTCCACACGACTTAAGCTCTGGACGACATAACCAATACTAACGACCTGGTGGCAACTATTATACGATTTGTCGACACGAAAAATACGGGTCGTTACAATAAATAGAGGATAATTAATTAATTGATTTGTAATCAATTAATAGTTATGGAAGCAAGATTTATATTAATGAAGTAATTAATTTAATTCACTTTAAATTAATTAGAAATGATATAATTAATTTAATTCATTTTAAATTAATTATATTTGGTGTGATTATTAATCATTGCTTATGAATGGATGATATTGATTTGCCTTGTATGGTTTGAAATCTCAGCTATGAGATAAGTAATGTTGTATGGATGCATTGGTTGCATTGTAATGATAATATGGATTATATTTTGATAAATAATATGGACTATCTGTTGTGATGATATTGATGATTATCTATTGTGAATTTGTGAATTATCTATCAATGTGTATATAGATAATGAAATTGAATTGTTTTAAACTTTAAAACAACTTGGCCTTAAAAGATACGCTTTGGATTTCGATGAGACCGGGATTGGTTTCCAGATTTGGATATCCGAAAACCACATCGATCCAAATTAACGATAGGTCGTCGATCTCAAGTGGAGAGTGAAGACTCGAGGTGTAAGGACTATTCGCCGTTCTACCTCTGAGGGTGATTCCAATGCGAGTTTAATGAGGTAGTACTTTCAGATTCGAGATGAAGATTCAGAGTGCAAGGGTTATCATCGTTAACTCTGAGGGTGATTCCAAAATGAGTGTAACGAGATAATGCCTTCGGTTTCGTTCGAACCCGGAACGAAATTGTGTGGATTGAATGCTTTCAGAACATCGTCAGGTGGACGATGAGCATTCTAAGATAAATGTGTCCTATAAAGGTAATCGTAGCCTCATGCCGCATCAACCGGGAATGGATAAAATAGGGGAGGTGCAGCAAGGCTAAGTGGGTCTTGCCCAAGTAGGACGAGATTTTCCCATGTCTAGAGGTCCCTTTTTATTCGGCTTAGTGGGCAGTTGGATATGCGCACCAACTACGGGGTTGTCTTGTTCGGAACTGTTCAGTAAGGAATGGTTCTGGCCTTGTGTTGCAGGGGATTGGGAGTAATCCTCGGTACGGTGATCTAGGCCACGTACTGTGACGGGCAGTACCCCAGTAGTCCTGCCATTGTATGGAATCCAAAATCCAAAAAGAGCCAACAGTTTTGATTGTATTACCCACTTTTGTGGCTTGTAGATGGAATTTAATAGATGTAACAATTTCGGCTATTTTCTATTTACTTAAAAACCCTAGACCTATTATAATATCACTGAATTTCCTATCAAATGTTTTGGTTAGCATAAGGCAAAAACTTTTCCATGTTTATGTGTGGGAAGTCTTACGTGATACCTTTTCTTCTCAAAGTTTTTTCAAAGTTAAGCAACCTTAACCTGTTACTCACACCAGACCCATGTCTGACTCGGAGTTTATTTCTGTTTTTCTTAAACTCTTAGGTACTCAAATTTTTACGAGTAGCCAAGGGATTCAGGTTAGCTTTGACGAGTTATGAAGGAGCAATGGAGCAGGAGGCTTCGGCATTATAGATATGTTTAGCGTTCCGTTGTGTTTAATATCTCTGTGTTTTTTTTTCTGAGTTGTGTTGAGTTGTATAACTAGGAAGGTGTTTGTAACTTTCTAGTATGTGACGTACAAGCTGTGTATCTCTGATAATGGTTGTATACTATGTAATACTTATGTTATTAATATAATTTATTTGTTCCGCTGTTTAGATTCTGATGAGTTGTTTCTTCTTTCTTCTCTTTCTTTCTCTTTTCTATCCCTTTCTTTCTTATTAATGATGTGTCATTCTATGGAGATGAATGGCGGGTCGTTATAGGCATATCTACTTCAAGGATCCATCATATACCGATCCAAGATATATCCAATTTAAGAGTTTACTCACCTATCACAAAGACGAACAGAGGCTTCTATGATTTGAAAACTTTAAACTGGAGTATGCTGTGTATGTCGATTTTATATGTATATATATGTGTGTGTGTGTTGGTATCTGAGTTTAAGATTGGGAATAGGAAAACATGCTTCTGTTCCAAATATTACAGGTTTAATCTTGATTCAAAAATTTAAATCATCCAACTAAATAATTTTTAGGCTTGGATCTCTGAACAAAGTATGTTCGTTTAAACGTAAACTTAAATTTGAAAATATAATTTAAGCAGGATAGATTGAATATCGTTTGGTTTAGGAAAAGAACACTGAAGACGTTGGAAGCATGTTAAAATCAAATATCAAATTCTTAGATTTTATTTATAAATTCTTGTTCGCCATCAAGAATCAAGAATTTTAAGATGTGAATCCAGATTTTTAATGCTAAAACGAGTGTGTAATTCATAGTTGATCAGATGTGGAGTTTTGTCGAATAACTGGTGATTAGGTGTATCGGGAAGGTCGAGGTCTTTGTTGTGGTTAGCCTGGGGTTTGGTGAGCTCGGCAAAAATAGTAGGAGAATTTTTAGTACGCCATGGCGAGGGCGAGTGGTTGATCTAGGGTTTTAGCTCGAAATTTGGTTAAGGTCGAAATTGAGACAACAGCATTGCCATTGTAGCGTCGGGGAAGATCGGTCGTAGGGGAAACAATGCCGACGGGAGAGATGAGTCTTCCGATGAAGTTGGAAGAAGTACGGTGTAGGAATGGTCGGAGCGAGGGCATTGATGTATTTCTGTTCTTTCCAACAGGGTAGTGAGTCAGAGCTTGTTTCGAATAAGGTGGTTAGTCGAAGCTTCGGGGGAAGTTGAATGGAATGAGACGACTATGTGAGATTGGAAAGGATGATCGGTGGCGGGGTACGATCATCAGATGGAGCGTGAACGGATACGTGCATGATTTCGTGATTTATTCGTGTAGCTTGAATTTGATTGGTTTTGGCTGAAGGGAGAAGAAATAGGGTGTTCGGGTAGTTTGATTTTTGGCTCGTGTTCAAGATCGTGAAATGCTAGTTTGCATCGGGAACGAGAATATGAGGAGAAGCGAATTCTGGTGTTAGTATTTGTTGAAAGAAGAAGAAGCATCCTTGGAAAAACTCGAGAAAATGATGGTGATGGGCGGGTTGGACTCGTGTAGTTCGTGAGTGTGCCTAGTTAACAGATTTTAAAATTTAAGATTATAACTAAGTTCTTTCTTTTAAAAAAAAAAGGAGGTTTCTTGGTGTGTCTCGAGTACGTACTGAGTTGAACCCGAAGGAAATGATTTATAATATTTTAAGGTTTTTCAAAAGCAATTTCTTAAATTTGAATTTAACTTAGTTTTAATCCTTACTTGATAAATGTAACAACCCTGTATTTTCAGCCATTCGCAGCCGCACATGTCGGACTTGAATTGCTCAAAATACCGCATTGTAAATAAATTTGGAGCAAATGAAATATAAATCACAGAATCACAGACACAGAAAAAACAGAATACCTCACAGCAGAATATAAAATACATAGTAGTTCATGAAGCTACTACGGTAGAGTCTCAAACCAAAAACATAATACAGTCTGAAAACAACAAAATAGAAATCCCAAATACATAGAAGTTCACTAATACATGAGATAAACTAGAATAGTTTGAAACAGAAAGTAGATATAAATGTAGATAAGCAGAAACTCCAGCAAAGACCAGCTCCAGAAAGAGAATCCAAAGCTATGAATACTCAGGCTGACCTGAGCGTAAAGTAAAACACAAAACACTCGAGTCAGGACAATATATACTTATATAATGTAAATCAACTCAAGTGAACTGTAGTAGAAATGCACCATAACTTAAAGGATGCTTGGGATCGTCCATCCTTTAAAGATCAGTTAAACCATAAATTAAATACATCCCGTGGTTAAAATTTCAAAATAGTATTTATACTTCGAAATCAAATATCATTTAAAAATTCAATATCATTCAAAATCCATTTCAAAATATCAAAATATCATATCTTCCAAACCACATTCATTTTTATTTAATGTAAATACCATTTCAAAACACATTTCAAAATAGTTTATATTTCGAAACAAATTGCTTCATTTAAATCATTAAAATGAAGATATTATATTTAATAATTAAATTATTAAATTTCCAAAATTTTAACATTTCAAAGTTCATTCATTCACTTAAATTTATTAAAATAATGAAATTTCAATTTTCGCAGCATTTAGAAAATGCTACGGAAAGTCACACTTAAAACAGTTCAATTTAACAAAAGACAACATTTAAAATGCTGTAATAGGGTTCCATTAGTTTCAAATTAACTTAGTTAAATTCAACTATTATAACATTACAAAAAATGCTATAATAGCCTTTAATTAAATTGAGCCATTTGGTTCATTATTATCAACTACAGCATTTACAAATGTTGTATTATCCTTTACACTAGAAATAATAGCATTTTAGAAATGCAGTAAATTAACTTCAAATATTCAGTATAATTTCACAAACAATTATATTTTTATTTAAACCATTTTTAACTTATAAAATCATATAATTTCACTTTTAAAACAATCATTCAAATACCCTTATATTCATGATTTTATAAAGCTCTATTCAAAAATCAAAATTTAACAGTAATTCACTTATTAAATTCCAACATTAAATTTTAAATTCATTAAATTAAATTTAAATTAACACTTAAGATTAAATTTTCAAATATAGCTTAATTTCATATTTTTTTACTTTACTTAAAATTCACTTTTAAGCCAAATTCACAAATTTCCAATTTTAGTTATATTTCAAAATTTCAAATTAAATATTCATTCATTTCACATTTTAACTTAATTAAAAAATCATTAATATATTATAGAATTATTTTAAATTCATTTAATTCAAAATATAATAAATTTATCATATTTTCATGTTTAATTTAATTTTCATTTATCACAAAATTATAATTTCCAAAAAAACTTATATTTCAGATTTTCTAACTTTACCATCAATTTATTTCACTTATAAATTTTCAGAGAGTCAATAATGCTTTACAAAAATCATTTTTAATCAAATTTAAATCAAAATAATATAATATTTACATTTCTAAAATATTTTAAAATTTTAAGAAAAACATATTTTAACAACGGGTCTGTATTTCATTTTCCAGCCCAGGTAAAGTGATACGGGTAATATATCATTTCAACCCGTAATTTACAAAGAAAACCTGGGTTTGATCATTTTAAACCCGCAATCCCAAGTAAATGAAAATAATTCAAAATCATTCAGGCCTATCATTTCAGCCCATAACGATTTTCTCATATTCTAAAGTTCGTTCAGGTGTGTATCATTTCAACCCATAGTGATTCTAATCTAAAGGGGACTTGCAGTGTGATTAAGTGATAAAATAACAAAACAGCAATAATATAACAGTAACATATGATATAACTGGTGTTTAATCATGTGTGAACATCATATGATAGTGACATAGAAAATAAAATATGGTGATGCAGTTTACATATTCACAAGCGATCGATTTACTATTTATATAAGTATAAAACTGTCTGGTGAGAATAACTCACTAGTTTGAGCTAATGACCCAACGACAAATTTCACAAACAGGATCTACACAAGCACAAAGGCACGACACAGATTCGAATGGAGGAGCCAAATGTCAAATTCCTTGGATACACATCAAAAAAAATAATATAACAACGATGAGTTTCAAATCAACTACGATCAAAACTACACTAGAATAGACTGCACATAATCAAATAGAAATGCTTGAACTTGCTTTTAACCTTTACTAGGCTCAGACATAAGGGGAAATACAACATAATTGCAGGTGTTTGGGTCTGGTTTGGATGAGTATGGGTTCGGCCTACATGTTGGAATGATGGTGTAAAGGTGGGTGAAGGCAATAACACACATAAGCATGCATACATGAATTTGGTCAAGGATTTGGGATCCGCCAAGGCCCTAGGTGTCACGGCCAGAGGAGTGGGGTCCACTGTGGTGGTGTGCCGTGGGTGCTGGAGGTGCTGGAGGTGGTGGTGTGTCATTAGGTGGTGGAGCCGGCTAGGCAGTAAGGGAGGCATGGCCGATCATAAAAGAGGTGAAAGCATGTGCAAAATCAAGCTAGAAATAAACGATGTAAATAGAAAAAGAGATAAAAGAAATAAAGTTTTACCAAATTCTTCAAGCAAGGGAGGGCCGAAATTTTTTCTCAGTAAGGAGGAAAGAAAGATACGTGAATTGTAAATGAGATAGTCGGCTGAAATGTGGGGAGTTATGGCAAGAGAAATGAAGAGTTGTGAGGAAAATGAAGAGGCGGAATTCAAAAAGGCAAAAGGCAATTCAAAAGTCAAAACCCTTTCATATTTCTTTATTTTAACTATATAACTTTATATTTCTGGAAATAATAATAATCCAAGATAAAATTTCGAAAATTTATCAAAATATAAAAATTTATATATTATTTATTAATTATATAAAGTTAAATTAAGAAAAATAGCTAAAATAGTGAATTAGACTAGAAAATTTGAAATTAAATAGAATAATTTTTAGAAAATTCATATGAGCTTGTAAAATTATTTTAAACATAAATAATAACATAATAAAAATATATTCACAAAATAAATATTTAAAATTTAATTTAAATATAGTTTTTAATGAAGAAAATAACAGAAAATAGGAAAACATCCCTTAAAAATAGGAAATAAATACAGTAAATTTTGGACAAATTTTATGATCACTTTAAAAATATTAAAAGACAAAATATACATAAAATAACATATTAACACATATTATAATAAAATATAACATAGAAAATATGATTTACATAATTTAAAATAGACAAAATTTCAAAATAAAACAAATTATACTCAAAATTGAAATGTACATAACTTTCAGAAATTAAATCCGTTTTCAACGAAACAAAAAGCAGTGTTCAAGTTATTAAATATACTTTCATAATAAAAGATAAAATTTAAGAATTTAAGAATTTAAATTTTAAAAGTCAAGGTTTGACCAGTTTGAACAGAAATTCATCTTTCAGTAAAATATCCAATTTATACCGGTTTGAATTTATAATTCACGTAATAATCAACACCTACATTTAAAAATGAAATGTATGAAATAAAATAAGTTTAAAATAATTTCAAAAGAAAACAAAGTCAAGTATTAAAATATATGAAAAATCTAGGGTTGTCACACTCTCTCCCACTCAAATCTTTTCGTCCTCGAAAAGGAAGGAAGCGGAGAAACAACAAGAAAGAACAATGGGTTGGAAGACATCCGGAAAGAAGGTAGGGAAAAAGTAGCTAGGAGGGAAAGCAAGTTGAAAAACATGGATGAACCATTATTTTAATTTTTTTTTACATTTGACATGTTAAACATTTAATATGATAATTAGTTATTTGATTCAAATTTGATAGTTCGAAGTAAACAATATTTAAGACATTTTAAATCATGATTAGAATATCCTTTATACAATACTTTACCAAAATACTTTTATAACTCGATGTCTTAACAAGTTTATTTTCGTTCCTGTAGACTCTGGCTATGCGTTGATCAGACGCAAAGCTAGAATTCTCCAAGTACTGAGTAGACATATTTCAACACCCAGTGAAAATACTAAAAAATAGGTATGAGAAGTTCCGCTCAAAATCCAATGTCAAATGATGATAATACGATAGCAGTGGCCCGCTGCTGATCCAGTATTTACGAAATGGACACAACGCTTTCCAGAAGATCCTTCTACCTTCCGGATTCCAGAAAAATATCGTAGCCAGTTCGTAAACAAGGGACCATCGACCCCTACTGCAGTGGTACGCTGTTGATTCAATGATTTACGCAATGGATGCACTTCCTTCCTGGAAGAACCATAAACAACAGATCCCAGGATCGAAAGCGCCTCCATTGGGTAAACTAAAGAACCATCTACCCTGAAGAAAAAATCGAGGAACTCATGAGTTTAAGTCCGGACAACCATATCAGTTCGAATCCATTTCTGAATTCACCCAAGTCCATTAGGGTTTATCGGTCGAATCCATTCCTGGATTCCCCAAGTCCATCTGGGTCGAAGCATATCACTATACTTCTTCCGAAGGGTACTTCCAATACCTCTTACATCAAAATATAATATACCATATATAGTAGCCCTTCAAAATCATAGCTTCAAATATCACACTTATATAAATTCCATTATATATAAGATTTCATTTTCAAATCTAATACTTCCCAAAATCAATAGTATATCGAATCATACATATATAAACTTCGATTATATAAGATTTTAATTTATAAATTGAGTACCTTTTCAATTCAACATTCCAAATCAACTTCATACTTATACAAATCCATTTTATATAAGTTTGATAACTCCCAAATCAAGTATTTAGTAAAACAAGGTTCTCAATTTTAATTTGTTTCAATAACATTTCAGTTTCAAAATCATATATGATTTCGCCAAATCATTTCTTCTGAATTACATATACTCAGTTTCAAAGTTTCTTAAAACAATGGATTTAGAAAATAATCCAAATTTCCAAATCAACAAAAATTTAAATCAAACAAATTCATTTCCATTTCAAACATATATTCACTTTCAAAAATCATAATACTTTCAAAGTTATAAACCTTTCGAAACCAAAATACTTGAATCATTACACTTTGAAATCATAACTTTTCTAAATCATACATTTGAAATCATAAAACATCCCTTTAATTCTTTACATTTCACAAATTTATTCAATTTAAACCCAAATCTACAAGTTCCAGCTTTAATTCAATTCAAACCATCGGTTTCAATTCAATCTAGTTTTCCAACAAAACCATTTCAAATATTATCAAATTTCAAATAAAGATTTGATCCGCAAAATAAATTATTCAATCTTTAATATATTTCAGATCTTAAATGTACCGTATTCCAAAACTAAATTTTATAATTTCATATATCTCAAATTTTACTTCATTATTCCTTAGTTTTGACATATTCAATTCATAAATCCATCATTTTTAATTAAACTCAAATTACAAGTAAACCAAATATCCTTTCATACAAATATAAACTTTAATTTCCATTTATCAAAATCAGTTATCATTCCTGATTCACATTCTTTATCAAATAAAGATTATATCATTCAAAGCCTCATTATCAAATCATTATTTGAACTCAATTTCAAATATTTAAATTTAAATATCATTTTAAAAAAATCAAATATGTCATTCAATTATTATTTCAAATATCATTACAAAATACATTTCAAAATTCCATTCAAAAATTCATTTATCTCATTACATTTCGTTCCATTTAACTCATAACCAAGTAAACCTTAATTAAATTCAAATTAAATTTAAATTCCTTAAAATTCAAATTTAAATATTAAATTATATTCAAAACTCCTTAAATTTCACAAATAATCAATTCCAAAATTAAATCATTTAACCTTTTAAAACATAACCCAACAATGTTAAAATCTATAACATTACGAAACATTGTCAAATTATAACAATGACAGCATTTAAAAGTGCTATCGTAACTTATAGTTTCCAAAATAGTTTAGTTCAAGAATAAGGGCATTTTAAAGTGTTGTCATCAAACTATAGCATTTTAGAAATGCTAATAATAAAATTCCAGATTTTATTATAACTTTTAAAAAACAATACAAGTTCAATTTTAGCAAATTTTAAACTTATAAATCATATTTCTAGACTTCAAAATTTCACATTTAAATAATTTTTAACATATGATTTATCACAACAAAATTTTAAATCAAATATTCAATTTAAAACTCAATTTCATTTGTTAAGTCAAAATTCACTGTTTTTTCTTAACTTATAAATTTAACAAAAACTCAACATTTTACTTCAAATATCTTTTCAAAACTATATTTCATACCAGTATATATCAAAATAGTCTTATTTATTTCACTCCACAACAGTTTCAAACTTATATAAATCATATTACTTTATACATTAATCATACCAAACTAAACTTATACTTTATCAAATACCTTACACCATTCAAATTTCTTAGCTTTGAAAAGTTAACCTTGATTTGGAAGTGCTCGAACCTTCAAAATAGTCGAAGAAATCATATTTTCAATCCAAGAGTTGGAAATCACCAACAAATTAGTAAATCGATTCCAATAGGTAAGGTTATACCAAAACAAATCTGAATCTCGAGGATTGAACACCGGCTTATTTTAAATCATTTCAATTATATATATATACACATATCTTTCGAATATCAAACCATACTTCGAAATCGAAAATCAAAATTTGGTTTCATAAAATCGCTCGCATAGCAAAGCTACTAGAGTGGCCTCTTCCCCACTCAGAAACTCAAAAATCAATGTCGATGATGCATGTACTCATCACCGAAATTATTTTTCAGCGACATAAGTGGGTTCTGGACTTTTATTTCCTGAAACTTCTTTGAAATCTCTTTGACATCATTGGAATTTATTCGAATACATTTGAAACATTTCTTATGTGGAAAAATATCTTTAAATCATATTATTATTATTATATATTTTCCAAAATCTTAAAAACCCATTTCCAAACACCGGAGTTCGATTCCTCGAAATTCAAATTCAAAACCCTTCATTTATAAATCATTTTTATATGAATCACATTTTCTTATAAATTTCCAAAATTTCAAATCCTTTCAAAGCTTCAAATTTTCATTTTCCAAAGGTAAAAATCCTTATTGAAAACATTTCACCTTTATATACAAAATAGGGTCATCCTTGTCAAAATAATAATTTCGATGTATGCACAAATTCAAAATACAATCAAACACAAATTTCCAAAGAATGATTCAAGGTTAGATTTCAAGCAATAAGGAGATTCGAATTTAGAGGAAATCTAATCAAATAGAATTCTGTTTCGAAGATAAGCTCGAATGAAGATAAGATAATTTTATTACCAAATAGAAGATGATAAGCCCATATAAATCGTGGGCGACCTTAACAGGTCAACCGTGACTTCAGTAATATAATCAATTCGGAAATCTAAGGCAAATCGACATTCGATCGCCAGAGATAGAATCCGGGTAGAGCAGGAGATAGATAGCATCGAAAATCGAGGATACAGGAATCTCCGGTGAATCAATGCCAATTATAAAGGATTCTCACCCCTTTACAAATCATTCAAAGATTTGCGGAATCACCGATCTTTATAGAGGTCATTCCAAAGTGGAGTTATGAAATGCTCCAAAATCAAAATGGATAGAATAGGGAAGACAAGACTGGATTTCTGAACAAGTGGGAGCGTTCCAAAGTTCAAGGAATCTTAATCGATAAGAATCCTGACCAAGAGATTCTAACAAGATGGATACTGAAGGGATGAAGTTTTGAAAATCTTGGTTTCAAAATAAGAAAATTTTTATACCAAAATAATCATTGAAAATCCTTTAAAAATCATTTGGAAATTATTTTATAATTCGAAAATACGTTCTCTCACAAGAAAGGATTCTGAGATTGATTTCACTCATTCTAGGGTATTTCTACCCTATCTCTAATGAGTTTTTGCTCCACAGGCTATGGTTTGCCTAAAACCAAAGCTTTGATACCAAATGCAACAACCCGGTATTTTCAGCCATTCGCAGCCGCACATGTCGGACTAGAATTGCTCAAAATACCGCATTGTAAATAAATTTGGAGCAAATGAAATACAAATCGCAGAATCACAAACACAGAACAAACAGAATACCTCACAGCGGAATATAAAATACATAGTAGTTCATGAAGCTACTACGGCAGAGTCTCAAACCAAAAACATAATACAGTCTGAAAACAACAAAATAGAAATCCCAAATAACTAGAAGTTCACTAATACATGAGATAAACTAGAATAGCTGAAACAGAAAGTAGATATAAATGTAGATAAGCAGAAACTCCAGCAAAGACCAGCTCCAGAAAGAGAATCCAAAGCTGTGAATACTCAGGCTGACCCGAGCGTAAAGTAAAACACAAAAAACTCGAGTCAGGACAATATATACTTATATAATCTAAATCAACTCAAGTGAACTGTAGTAGAAATGCACCATAACTTAAAGGATGCTTGGGATCGTTCATCCTTTAAAGATCAGTTAAACCATAAATTAAATACATCCCGTGGTTTAAATTTCAAAATAGTATTTATACTTCGAAATCAAATATCATTTAAAAATTCAATATCATTCAAAATCCATTTCAATATATCAAAATATCATATCTTCCAAACCACATTCATTTTTATTTAATTTAAATACCATTTCAAAACACATTTCAAAATAGTTTATATTTCAAAACAAATTACTTCATTTAAATCATTAAAATGAAGATATTATATTTAATAATTAAATTATTAAATTTCCAAAATTTTAATCTTTCAAAGTTCATTCATTCACTTAAATTTATTAAAATAATAAAATTTCAACTTTTGCAGCATTTAGAAAATGCTACGGAAAGTCACACTTAAAACAGTTCAATTTAACAAAAGACAACATTTAAAATGCTGTAATAGGGTACCATTAGTTTCAAATAAACTTAGTTAAATTCAACCATTATAACATTCACAAAAAATGCTATAATAGCCTTTACTTAAATTGAGCCATTTGGTTCATTATTATCAACTATAGCATTTACAAATGTTGTATTATCCTTTACATTAGAATTAATAGCATTTTAGAAAGCAGTAAATTAACTTCAAATATTCAGTATAATTTCACAAACAATTATATTTTTATTTAAACCATTTTTAACTTATAAAATCATATAATTTCACTTTTAAAACAATCATTCAAATACCCTTATGTTCATGATTTTATAAAGTTAAATCTCTATTCAAAAATCAAAATTTAATAGTAATTCACTTATTAAATTCCAACATTAAATTTTAAATTCATTAAATAAAATTTAACTTAACACTTGAGTTTAAATTTTCAAATATAGCTTAATTTCATTTTTATCTACTTAACTTAAAATTCACTTTTAAGCCAAATTCACAAATTTTTAATTTTAGTTATATTTCAAAATTTCAACTTAAATATTCATTCATTTCGCATTTTAACTTAATTCAAAAATCATTAGTATATTATAGAATTATTTTAAATTCATTTAATTCAAAATATAATAAATTTACCAAATTTTCATATTTAATTTAATTTTCATTTATCACAAATTATAATTTCCAAAAAAACTTACATTTCAGATTTTCTAACTTTACCTTAAATTATTTCACTTATAAATTTTCAAAGAGTCAATAATGCTTTACAAAAACCATTTTTAATAAAATTTAAATCAAAATATTATAATATTTACATTTCTAAAATATTTTAAAATTTTAAGAAAGGCATATTTTAACAACGGGTCCGTATTTTATTTTCTAGCCCATGTAAAGTGATACGGGTAATATATCATTTCAACCCGTAATTTACAAAGAAAACCTGGGTTTGATCATTTTAAACCCGCAATCCCAAGTAAATGAAAATAATTGAAAATCATTCTGGCCTATCATTTCATCATATTCTAAAGTCCGTTCGGGTATGTATCATTTCAACCCACAGTGATTCTAATCTAAAGGGAACTTGCAGTGTGATTAACTGATAAAATAACAAAACAGCAATAATATAACAGTAACATATGATATAACTGGTGTTTAATCATGTGTGAACATCATATGATAGTGACATAGCAAATAAAATATGGTGATGCGGTTTACATATTCACAAGCGATCGATTTACTATTCATATAAGTATAAAACTGTTTGGTGAGAATAACTCACTGGTTTGAGCTGATGACCCAACGAAAAATTTCACAAACAGGATCTACACAAGCACAAAAGCACGACACAGATTCGAATGGAGGAGCCAAATGTCAAATTCCTTGGACACATATCAAACTAAACAATATAACAACGATGAGTTTCAAATCAACTACGATCAAAACTACACTAGAATAGACTGCACAGAATCAAATAGAAATGCTTGAACCTGCTTTTAACCTTTACTAGGCTCAGCCATAAGGGGAAATACAACATAATTGCAGGTGTTTGGGTCTGGTTTGGGTGAGTATTGGTTTGGCCTACATGTTGGAATGATGGTGTAAAAGTGGGTGAAGGCAATAACACACATAAGCATGCATACATGAATTTGGTCAAGGATTTGGGATCGGCCAAGGCCCTAGGTGTCACGGCCAGAGGAGTGGGGTCCACTGTGGTGGTGTGCCGTGGGTGCTGGAGGTGCTGGAGGTGGTGGTGTGCCATTAGGTGGTGGAGGCGGCTATGCAGCAAGGGAGGCATGGCCAATCCTCAAAGAGGTGAAAGCATGTGCAAAATCAAGCTAGAAATAAACGATGTAAATAGAAAAGGAGATAAAAGAAATAAAGTTTTACCAAATTCTTCAAGCTAGGGAGGGCCGAAATTTTTTCTCAGGAAGGAGGAAAGAAAGATACGTGAATTGAAAATGAGATAGTCGGCTGAAATGTGGGGAGTTATGGCAAGAGAAATGAAGAGTTGTGAGGAAAATGAAGAGGCGGAATTCAAAAAGGCAAAAGGCAATTCAAAAGTCAAAACCCTTTCATATTTCTTTATTTTAACTATATAACTTTATATTTATGGAAATAATAATAATCCCAGATAAAATTTCGAAAATTTATCAAAATATAAAAATTTATATATTATTTATTAATTACATAAAGTTAAATTAAGAAGAAGAGCTAAAATAGTGAACTAGACTAGAAAATTTGAAATTAAATAGAATAATTTTTAGAAAATTCATATGAGCTTGTAAAATATTTTTAAACGTAAATAATAACATAAAATAAAAATATATTCACAAAATAAATATTTAAAATTTAATTTAAATATAGTTTTTAATGAAGAAAATAGCAGAAAATAGGAAAACAGCCCTTAAAAATAGGAAATAAATACAGTAAATTTTGGAAAAATTTTATTATCACTTTAAAAATATTAAAAGACAAAATATACATAAAATAACATATTAACACATATTAAAATAAAATATAACATAGAAAATATGATTTATATAATTCAAAATGGACAAAATTTCAAAATAAAACAAATTATACTCAAAATTGAAATGTACATAACTTTCAGAAATTAAATCTGTTTTCAACGAAACGAAAAGCAGTATTCAAGTTATTAAATCTATTTTCATAATAAAAGATAAAATTTAAGAATTTAAATATTTAAATTTTAAAAGTCAAGGTTCGACCAGTTTGAACAGAAATTCATCTTTCAGTAAAATATCCAATTTATACCGGATTGAAATTATAATTCACATAATAATCAACACCTACATTTAAAAATGAAATGTTTGAAATAAAATAAGTTTAAAATAATTTCAAAATAAAACAAAGTCAAATATTAAAATATATGAAAAATCTAGGGTTGTTACAATAAATATTTGAGTTATTTGATTAAATGGAGTTATGATTTATTAACTTTAATTTGTTAAGTTAAATGATTTTTTTAGGAAGTTAATTATAAAGATAAAGTGTTTAAAATATTAATGATAATTAAGTCATTAATAAGATATGGTTTACCTTAAAAACTAATCAAGGTTTTAATGGTTTGAAATTAATTAAGTGAATAAAGTAACTAAGTTAATTAATTAGAGATTAATTGGTTCATCATTAAGGACAAATTGTTTTAGTAATTAAAGATTAATTACTTAAAGTGAAAGGACAAATTTACCAAATATTAATTTAATTTGATTAGTAGTCAAGGTTAAATAAATAAATAAATAAAGGTTGATTAACAAAAGATAATTAACCAATAGGATAATTACTTGATGAAAGTAATTAAAAACTAAATTACTTAATGGAAGTAATTAAGGATTAAATTACTTAGTGTAATTAATTAAATAGAGGATTGATTAATTAAGGATTGACTAATTAAGGAAATTAATTAAGGGTTAGTTAATTAATTAGTATGATTAATTATAGGGTAATTAATCAATATAAGTGATTATAGGATAATTGATTTGAGTAATTAATTAAGTATAAATGTAATTAATGAGAATGAGAGAAGGTTAATTAATTTGTGTAATTAATTAAAGGTTAATTACTTAATGTAATCAAAGATGATCATTAAAGGAGCATTAATTAATTAGATTGAAATTAATTAATGATAAATAAGAAAAATTAAGGGTGATTGAAGTGATTAATTTAATTGGTTTAAATTAATTAGAAATGTGTGATTAATTTATCTTGCTTATAAATGATTGAATAACATTGTATGCCTTAGATTGGTTGACATCTCGGATATGAGATTTGTGATGCTGTGTGATATGATATGTTGGGTTTAAACTAAGATGATGTGGTTATCTATCGATGTTGAATTACTGTGTATAGGTGACACTCTGTATTTAAAGATTGAATTGTATTCAACTTGAATAACTTGGGTTAAGGTGACTTGGGATTTGAAGAGACCGGGGTCGGGTATTAGTAAATACCCGAAACCACTTCGATTTGTAACTTATAATGACTCTTTATAGATTGATGTGTGTAACCAATAGGCTGAATGGGATAAATTTAAATGAATGAACCATTTAAACTAAGTAAAGGTACTAGGGGTCGGATTTGTGAAAATAAGTATTGAGCGTAACAAGAAATGAACTCGTAGTGAAGTACGGGTTACCCGGGTTTTTCTTTATGGTTTGAACTTAGTATTTCAAATTATATGGGTTTACTCACGCTGGTTTCCAGCCTGACCCGGGTGTTACTTTGGAGTAATGCTCGGGTCAGGCCGAGTATTACAGATTTTTAGGTAAGGACGTTCTGGAGCTCAGGAGTCGAGCTGGATGACAGAAACATATAGAGTATTTCCGCTGTATTATATTGTTGTATATCCGAGGCATGTAAATGACGTATATTCAGTATCTGTATAAATGTGTAACTCTGATGTATAAGAATGTAATTGACAGATATAGTATTCTTTTGTAAACTATCATTATTTATTATTATGTTTTATCCTTGTGAACGTGAGATGTTGATATGTCTGTTCTTCTTCTTCTATCTCCTTCTTCTTTTTTGTAACTATCTGGAATTTTCGGGATCGAAAATTTCGGGTTGTACAGTTAACTGTGACGACCCGACTTTCAACGTCCAGAAAGTTGCATCATCTTTAAGAAAGAAAAGGATAGAAAAGAGAAAAGAAAGAGAAGAAAAAAGAACAACATCAGAATTTCAACAGCGGAACGAATAAATTATATTAATAACATAAGTATAACATAGTGTACAACAACTATCAGAGTTACACAGACAATACATCACATACTAGATAGTTATAAACAACTGTCAAGTTATTGCAAATCAATACAATACAAAGAAACCACTCAAAGAAAACACGGAGATATCAAACACAGCGGATCACTATATATCTACACGCGGAAGCCTCCTGCTCCATTGCTCCTCCACAATTCGTCAAAACTAATCTGAATCCCTTGGCTACTCGTAAAAATTTGAGTACCCAAGAGTTTAAGAAAAACACAAATAAACTCCGGGTCAGACATAGGTCTGGTGTGAGTAACAGGTTAAGGTTGCTTAACTTTGAAAAACCTTTGAAAAGAAAGGTATCACGTAAGACTTCCCACACATAAACTTGGAAAAGTTTTTACCTTACGCTAACCAAAACATTTGATAGGAAATCCAGTGATATTATAATAGGTCTAGGGTTTTCAAGTAAATAAGAAATAGCCGAAATTGTTACATGATTAAATTTCAGCTACTAGCCACAAAAGTGGGTAATGCAATCAAAACCGATGGCACTTATTGGATTTTTGATTCCATACAGTGGCAGGGCTACCGGGATACCGCCCGTCACAGTACGTGGCCTAGATCACTGTACCGAGGATTACTCCCAATCCCCTGCAACACAAAGCCAGAACCATTCCTTACTGAACAGTTCTGAACAAGACCACCCTGCAGTTGTGATTAGCAACCGCACCACACAGCCGAAATAAAAGGGACATCTAGACAGGGGTAAATCTCGTCCTACTTGGGCATGACCACTTAGCCTTGCTGCACCTCCCCTGTTTTAGCCATTCCCGGTTGATGAGGCTTGAGGCTACGATTACCTTTATAGAACACATTACTTAGAATGCTCATCGTCCACCTGACGATGTTCTGAAAGCATTCAATCCATACAAGTTTGTTCCGGGTTCGAACGAAATCGAAGGCATTATCTCGTTACACTCATTTTGGAATCACCCTCAGAGTTAACGACGATAACCCTTGCACTCTGAATCTTCATCTTCACTTCAGATTCACGACCTATCGTTAATTTGGATCGATGTGGTTTTCGGATATCCAAATATGGAAACCCGATCCCGGTCTCACCGAATCCAAAACGTATCTCTTAAGGCCAAGTTGTTTTAAAGTTTAAAATAATTCAATTCTATTATCTATATACACACAGATAGATAATTTACAACATAACAATAGATAATTAACATTATCATCACAAACAGAAAATCCATATCATCATTATAAACAGATAATCCATATTATCATCCCAATGCAACCAAAGCATTCACATCACACATCATCACTCATCTCATAGCTGAGATTACAAACCATTCAAGGCAACCAATATAATCCATTCATACATAAGCAACGATTTACATAATCACATCTTCTATAATTAATTTAAAATGAATTAAATTAATTACTTCATCTCTGATTAATTTAAAGTGAATTAAATTAATTACTTCATCTCTAATTAATTTAAAGTGAATTAAATTAATTACTTCATCATTTTAATCTTGCTTAACTTAACCATTAATTAATTACAAATCAATTAATTAATCGCCGTCTCATTATTCATTTCAATTAATCATTCATGATTAACAATTTTCTAATTACAATAAGTAATTAGCCTTTAAATTAATTACATAAGTTAATTATACTTAACCCTTTACAATAATTAACTTTTAATTACTTAATCAATTAATTAACTAAAATTAATTACATTAATCCTTTATTAATTAATTACTTCATTTATTAATTATTCCTTAATTAATCAATTCTAAATTTACATTATTAATTTTTATTAATTAATGATTTCTAATTACATTTTAATTAATCTCTCTATTTAAATTAATTACATTAAGTAATTAATCTTTAGTTAAACTACAAATATTAATCACCCTTGATTAATAACATCAAGTAATTAACTACCCTTAATTACTTCATTAAATAAATTACTCCTTACTTTATTCTCTAATTAATCCCTTGATTAATTACAAAGTAATTTAATCCAAATCACTTCCATTATTAAAACATCTTTAATTACATCCAGTAATTATCAATTAATTACTTCACTAAGTAATTACACTTCATTAATTACATAAAGCAATTATTATCAAATCATCAAGTGTTTAAATTAATTAAACTTAATTAATTAATCTTAATTAATCACATTAAACTCAATTAATTACATTAAGTAATTAATTCATTAATTACTTATATTAAGTAATTAAACTTAAACAATTTCACACATGATTTACATTAAATTAATTAATCAAATTAATTATCAAAATTAATCACATTAATTAATTATTAAATAATCCTAGTTAATGACCTTCATTAACAACTCTCAATTCTTTAATTACTTTTCTTAAGTAATTAAACTTACTTTTATCATTATTAATTTCAAATTAATTGTGACGACCGCCCATGACTCCTGCACTAAACAAGGAAATAGTGCACTGTAAAGTGTGCCAGGCAGCCATGGATGATCATCAAGGTAAGGTAAAAACAGCGGAGTCTATCGTATTACTCACAGCACATGGGTAAAATATAATAGAAAATATATATATAGTGAAGTTCCATAAAAAAGAATCTCGTCAAATAAGCCTGATAGTAGTTTGATACAAAAATCTGAATAGTCAATACAACAAGCCTCACTACATATCACTCAGAGAATATACAAGCAGCGGAACATCCAGTACATATAGTATGAAAATAATATGCAAGCCTCCAGCTCGTCTTCGTCATCAGCATCGTTGGTCACTAAGAACAGCACCTGCCACCTGCTACCTAGTCTGCCCATCCCAAAATGGATGAACAGCCCATGCTAATAAGAGTTGAACATAAAACCTTGAGTCAGACAACAGTCTTAGTGAGCGGTAAATTAACTAACAACATACCAAAAGAGCATAAAGGTAAAAGGAATAGGAACCCAACCCTCCCACTCCACCTCTTTCTACAGTGATAGCCCCCAGACACACTAAGCAGAAGTAAACATAGCAAATCAGACATTTAAAGTAAAGCAATTATCACTCGAGTCAAGGTCGGTGTTTTCCAAGTACAAACCCCCAAGGCCTAAACCAAGATCAGATAAGCACCCAGAAAACATCGCTCTTGAGACCGAATGACGATACAACCAAAACATCCAAACATCCATGACTCTGGCTATCACTGTTATCATTGCTTCGACACCACCGTTAATTGAATGACCGGAACATTCTTTCAGTCGTCCGTCAAGGGCTAATGGTAACCCCGGTTCTAGACAGAACTCCACAAGTCGTCGCAGCCCGTGCCTAGGACTATCGAATCTGCCCAGAGTACTCGACCACCAACTGTAGTCTTTTGGGACGATCGAATCTGCCCAGCGTACTCTTGCTTTGAGTCTGCTAGAACCTTCAATAACGATGAAATCTCAGCCTTCTAGTCATCCTCCTCGACGACTATTCTCATACTAGCTCAAGCGCCTCTCGAGCCAACCATTATCCACAAACTTGAACCATCCCTCGAGTTATCAACATGCTTGGAATGATCCCGTCGGGATTATACCAAAGCTACCTCACATCATGCCTCGCCTCATCTCATTCATAGCAAAGCTCCATCTCAACATCATCATCAAATCTGTCCATATGAGCTTTATCATCCACTACATATGCCATGAGCAGCTTTTTCCTATTCAAGAGCCTTTCCCTTAGCTTTTGAATCATCTTCGACCAACTTGTCCAAATCCAACCACTAATCAACTAATTTATAACAATCAATCAAATCAATCATTAATGCAAGTAGTTAAGCATTCAAACATGATCTAAAAGCAATTATAACTAAAATGGCAATCTTGTAAATAAAGAGTCCAAATCTAACAAGCATGAATCAAAAGTATTATCTCTACAACTTAATGGATGAACTTGCATAGGTTAACATGTATAACAATGGATGCCAAATCTTCATGAACAATGGATCTACACTTATGTTTAAGAAAATGCATGGAAATCACTATTTTAACACAAAATCAAACCACAAATCCAATATGCTCCTTTGGGTCCGTGTGAGAGATAACCACCACTCACCGAATCACCTAAACACCTTAAAAGCAACACACTCCAAATCTAGACAGCGAAGGATCTAGCTTGATCCGCCAAAATTCCACTTCAAACGATGAAATCCCTCTTCGATGGATGGAGATCTTCAATCTAAGCTCTTGGATCTTCGATTTGGATGGAAGGAATCACAAGATTAAAGAGTAGAAAAGAAGTGAAGAAGTGTAGCACTCGAGCTCTCAAAATGGCAGAACTTCGTCGCTTTAAAATCCGGATCCCAAAAAGAGAAGCTAACCCGTGTATTTATAGGCTGGAAATCCTTAGGTCGCTCGCTTTTAGGTCGCTCACGACCTAACAACCTCCGACCTACGACCTAACGACTCAAGCCTTCACGCGGCCTAACACATGCCCGACTTATCACGGGCGCTACCTAAGACTCAACGATCTAACACATATGGTTTAACGACTCAACCCTCCAACGGTTCAACACTCCTGCGACCTAACACCATCCCGACTTAGCGACTTAACAAATGTCACGACCTAACTACTACAGCGACCTAACACTGAGTCTAAGTCCCAACGACCTACGACCTAACTCATGCGCGACCTAACATACAAGCCACGCTCCTACCTAAGTCGTCTGGACGACCTAACGACTTAACGACCTTAGGTCGTTTCACGACCTAACTACACACAGCAACCTAACATAGGTCGCTCACGACCTAAACACAGGGTCTCAACGACCTATACTATAACGACTTAAACTATAATCCTTAAGTCGCTATCCTCCTTAGGTAGTTAACTCGCTCAACCTCCTAGGTCGCTACTCCTATGCCGCTAGTTTCTAGGTCGCCAACTTCTTTTGCCAACTTCCTTAAGTCGTTAGTTCCCTTAGGTCGCTCCAATCTCTTAAGTCGCTCCAATCTATGCCGCTAAGTCGCTCCACGACCTATCTGCTAAACGACCTAAGCTCTAAACGACTAAACAACACTAACGACCTAATAACAACGGTTTTACGATCTTTCGATACGTAAAATACGGGTCGTTACAATCTCTCCTCCTTAGGAATTTCTCCCTCGAAATTTCCAAACAAAAAAGAACAACCAAAAACTATTCTGCATGCCTATCATCCATAGCAGCCAACAAACCATGCATCCAATTACTAGCCTACCATGCAGAATTCTAAGATTAGAACAAGTTACAATGTCATGAGATGACACGACACCTTATGGTCATACCTCGAAGAGTTCAGGATAAGCTGCCTTTATCCTCTCTTCCTCCTCCCATGTACAGTCGTTAACATCATCACTCCATTGTATCTTGAGCAACCTAACTACCTTCCTCCTAAGCTGTTTCGTGTCAGCTTCCACAACACGAAGCGGCTTACGAGGTCTCTTATCAACTGGATTAACCTCAAAATCTTCATAGCTATCAGCAGAAACCACTGTATTCGAGTCGTGCACATACTTCCGCAGATACGATACATGAAAAACATTGTGCACACCCGACATCTTTTCTGGCAACTCCCATTTATAGGCGAGCTTTCCAATTCGCTCGATGATCGGGAATGGTCCAACAAATCTCGGAGTCAATTTTTCTTTCCTCCCGAATCGAATAACATTCTTCAGTGGAGAAATCTTCACAAAAACCATATCACCTACGTCGAACTCCAAATCCTTACGACACTTATCGGCATAACTTTTCTGACGGTCTTGGGCTGCCTTCATTCGTTGCCGAATGATCTATATGCAATCCGAAGTCTGTTGAATCATTTCTGGCCCAAGTATCAACTTTTCTCCCGTTTCCAACCAACATGTCGGGGAGTTACACGGTCTTCCATACAATGCTTCATACGGCGCCATACCAATGCCGGACTGGTAACTGTTATTATACGAAAATTCCACCAAATGAAGATGATCTTCCCATGATTCTCCGAAGTCCAAAACACATGCTCTAAGGAGATCTTCCAAAACTCGGTTGACTCTCTCAGTCTGACCATCTGTTTGGGGGTGATAAGTTGTACTCAAACACAGCTCAGTTTCCAAAACTTCCTGAAAGCTCTTCCAAAATCCACTAGTGAAAAATCGGTCTCGATCGCTCACTATACTTTTCGGAATACCATGGAATCGAACTATCCACTTAACATACAGCTCAGCCAACTTTGAGGCAGTCCTAGTTGATCGAACAGGAATAAATCTTGCACTCTTAGTCAAACGATCTATGATGACCCAAATACCTTCATTTCCCGCTCCTTGTTCTAGGTAATCCATCGATAAAATCCATCGATATTTGCTTCCACTTCCATGTAGGAACTTCTAATGGCTGAAGCAATCCACTGGGCTTTTTCTGCTCGGCTTTTACCAACTGGCAGTTCATACACTTGGAAATAAAATTTCCAACATCCTTCTTCATACCTTCCCAGTAATAGGTTCTTTTCATATCCCGATACATCTTATTTCCACCTGGATGAATTGTCAACTTCGAGTGATGACTCTCCTTTAAAACTTCATCTCTTAACTCATCTATATCGGGAACAACTAGTCATCCTTGCTTCCGAAGCTAACCCTCTCAATCAACCTCGAATCTTTTATCCTTCTCTGGGTCTAACCCAGATTCCAAATCACGGATAATCTTGACAAGCTTATCGTCTCGCTTTTGGCCCTCACCAATTCTTTCCACAAGAGTAGGTCTTATCGATAAGTTTGCCAACATCTCGGGTTCCAATTCATATCTGGGCCTGAAGTCAAATCCAGCCAAATACTCAAGACTCTTAAATTCTGAAAACATGGCCCCCAATCCTGCATGTCTTCGACTTAACCCATTTGCCACTGCGTTACCCTTTCCCGGAGTATAGGCTATACCAAAATCATACGATGATAAAAACTCTAGCCATCGTTGCTGCCGAAGATTCAAATCCTTTTGGGAGAAAAGATACTTCAACGACTTATGATCTGTAAACAACTCGAATCGAACTCCCAATAGGTAATGTCTCCACATCTTCAGAGCAAATACAATCGCCGCCAACTCCAAATCACGAGTCGGATAATTCCTTTCATGCGGCTTCAGTTGTCGACTTGCATACGTAACAACTTTACCCTTCTGCATCAGCACTGCTCCAAGTCCAGTACCACATGCATCGGTGTAAACCACCATCTCATCATTTCCACTTGGAATAGTCAAAACAGGAGCACTTGTTAGTCGCTCTTTCAGGATTCCGAAAGCCTGCTCACACTTAGCATCCCATCTGAATACTTGGTTCTTTTTCGTCAATCCTGTTAATGGTGCAGCTACCTTGGAAAAGTCTTTGATAAACCGACGATAGTATCCTGCTAATCCAAGAAAACTTCTCACATCAGATGCATTCTTAGGTCTAACCCAATCCTAGATTGCTTCCACCTTGGCGGGATCAACCGCTATTCCATTTCCAGAGATAATATGGCCTAAGAACCTCACTTCGCTCTTCCAGAAGTGACACTTCGAAAACTTAGCCTTCAGCTGATGTTTCCGCAAGATTTCCAAAATAATACGCAAGTGCGTCTTGTGCTCTTCTTCATTACTGGAATAAATCAAAATATCATCCACAAACACTAGTACGAACTTATTCAACTGATCCCTGCACACTCTATTCATAAGATCCACAAAATATGCTGGTGCATTGGTCAATCCAAACGGCATTACCAGCAACTCAAAGAGACCAGATGGTGTCCTGAAAGCAGTCTTCGGCACACTATCCTTTGCCACTCTTAATTGGTGAAATCCTGTTGCGAAATCCATCTGGGAAAACACCTTAGATTTGTGAAGCTGATTAAACAAGTCATCTATTCTCGGCAATAGATACTTGTTCTTCTTAGTCACTTTATTCAGCTCACGATAATCCACACACAACCTCAACGATCCATTTGCTTTGGTTGCAAACACAACTGGTGCACCCCATTCGGACACACTACGCCGAATGAATCTTTTCTGTAAAAGATCATCAACTTGCACCTTCAACTCTTGCTGTTCCCTAGGCGCCATCCGCCTAAGAGGCATCACAACAGGTCTAGCTCCTTTAACTAGATCGATGCGAAACTCGATCTCTCTATGCGGCGGTAACCCTTTGACCTCATCAAAAACATCCTCAAATCCATTTGCGACTGGCACCGATGACAGTCCATCCCGTGGAACAACCAGTGGATACATGAAGCTCATGAAGACGCCTTCCTCATGCTTACATCGTATCACAACCTTTCGCCCTTCCACATTCTCGACTGTCACCTCCAGCCTTTTACAATCAACCTTTGTCGCGTACTTCGTAAGCCAGTCCATACCCAAAATAATTCCAAACCCCGCAAAGTTTAGAACAAAAAAATCACAAACAAAAGAGCAATCATGACTCGATACAACAAGATCATGGCATAACATACACAGACAGGACGAACCCCCAACTGGATTAGTCACAACCAATGGTCTATCAACAATATCCGGTTCTAAACCCAACTGGCATACAAGTTCATTACAAACAAAATAATGCGACGCCCCAGTATCGAATAACACTCTAACTGGAACACCACAAATGGAAAGGGTACCTTGTACCACCACACTCTTTCCTTTCTCTTCTGCAGTAGGAGCTTTTGAAGATGATGGCACAGCCCCCAAAGCATAAGCTTGCACAATCTGCCTGTCCTTCCTTGGTTCTGGACAATTCTTCTTGATATGCCCCGGCTTGTCACAGTTGTGGCACTTCACCAGCACCTTTGGATTCTTGCAATCTTTGGAGAAATGGCCCTTCTACTGACAATTGTAGCAGGTCACTTCGCCCTTCGGCTTCTTCTGGCCATCCTTACCCTTCTGCTGCTGCTTCCTCTTCTTGTTTCCACCTTGCTGTGGTTTAGGCTCCTCCTTGGTCACAGCAACAACAGATCCTTCTTTAGGAAACAGATTGTCGTGCCTGAGAGCCTTCTCTACAAGCTTCTCAAATGGATCGTCCAGATGATCCACCAACTGTCTCCCAAGATAAATGTCCAAGCCTATCAAAAACTTCTCGTTCTTCTGATATGGAGATTTAATATACGACTGAGCATACTTGGACAAGGCTTCAAACTCAGAAACATACTCAAGAACTGGTCATCCACCTTGCTTGAGCTTCACAAACTTCTTGAACAGAACGGATTTCTGAGCTGTAGAAATGAACTTAGCTTCAAATTTGGCTTGGAATTGCTCCCAAGTAATTTCTTCCTCCGGAGTATCAATGGTTATAGAGTTCCACCAGTCAGAAGCTCTCCCTTGAAGCTGTCTCGATGCGAGCTTCCTTTTGGTTGCATCCTCGATTCCCAAGTCACCAAAGATTCTTCTACAAGCATCTATCCACCTCTGGACTTCATTGGTTGACTCTGTTCCCAAGAAAACCTTCCCTCCAAGAGCAGTATAGTCTTTACACAACTTAGAAAAATCCACCGGTCTTGGAGCTTGAACTTGAACTCCAACATCTACTGTTGGCCCCGAAGCTGGCATCCTCCTCATGATCGAAGTCATCCTAGCCTCGAACATAGCAGTATAATCAGCAGCCCCCTCAGCAGCACGGCCTTCCCTAGCAGCTGGTCTCCCTCTTCGACTCATTCTTAATATCTATAAAAAAAATGATTAGTGCACCTTGAGAAACAACTGCATAAGAGGTTCAAATCCTTCTAAGCCACTATATTATATATAGTAATCATCCATCAAAATACTATTACGTCTCTCATACGTAGTTACGTCAGCGAGCGTTGGCTAAAATCTATTAACCAAAGCTCTGATACCAAATGTGACGACCGCCCATGACTCCTGCACTAAACAAGGAAATAGTGCACTGTAAAGTGTGCCAGGCAGCCATGGATGATCATCAAGGTAAGGTAAAAACAGCAGAGTCTATCGTATTACTCACAGCGCGTGGGTAAAATACAATAGAAAATATATATATATAGTGAAGCTCCATAAAACAGAATCTCGTCAAATAAGCCTCATAATAGTTTGATACAAAAATCTGAATAGTCAATACATCAAGCCTCAATACATATCACTCAGAGAATATACAAGCAGCGGAACATCCAGTACATATAGTAAGAAAATAATATGCAAGCCTCCAGCTCGTCTTCGTCATCAGCATCGTTGGTCACTAAGAACAGCACCTGTCACCTGCTACCTAGTCTGCCCATCCCAAAATGGATGAATAGCCCAAGGTAATAAGAGTTGAACATAAAACCTTGAGTCAGACAACAATCTTAGTGAGCGGTAAATTAACTAACAACATACCAAAAGAGCATAAAGGTAAAAGGAATAGGAACCCAACCCTCCCACTCCACCTCTTTCTACAGTGATAGCCCCCAGACACACTAAGCAGAAGTAAACATAGCAAATCAAACATTTAAAGTAAAGCAATTATCACTCGAGTCAAGGTCGGTGTTTTCCAAGTACAAACCCCCAAGGCCTAAACCAAGATCAGATAAGCATCCAGAAAACATCGCTCTTGAGACCGAATGACGATACAACCAAAACATCCAAACATCCATGACTCTGGCTATCACTGTTATCATTGCTTCGATACCACCGTTAATTGAATGACCGGCACATTCTTTCAGCCGTCCATCAAGGGCTAATGGTAACCCCGGTTCTAGACAGAACTCCACACGTCGTCGCAGCTCGTGCCTAGGACTATCGAATCTGCCGAGAGTACTCGACCACCAACTGTAGTCTTTTGGGACTATCGAATCTGCCCAGCGTACTCTTGCTTTGAGTCTGCTTGAACCTTCAATAACGATGAAATCTCATCCTTCTAGTCATCCTCCTCGACGACTATTCTCATACTAGCTCAAGCGCCTCTCGAGCCAACCATTATCCACAAACTCGAACCATCCCTCAAGTTATCAACATGCTTGGAATGATCCCGTATGGATTATACCAAAGCTACCTCACATCATGCCTCGCCTCATCTCATTCATAGCAAAGCTCCATCTCAACATTATCATCAAATCCGTCCATATGAGCTTTATCATCCACTACATATGCCATGAGCAGCTTTTTCCTATTCAAGGGTCTTTCCCTTAGCTTTTGAATCATCTTCGACCAACTTGTCCAAATCCAACCACTAATCAACTAATTTATATCAATCAATCAAATCAATCATTAATCCAAGTAATTAAGCATTCAAACATGATCTAAAAGCAATTATAACTAAAATGGTAATCTTGTAAATAAAGAGTCCAAATCTAACAAGCATGAATCATAAGTATTATCTCTACAACTTAATGGATGAACTTGCATAGGTTAACATGTATAACAATGGATGCCAAATCTTTATGAACAATGGATCTACACTTATGTTTAAGAAAATGCATGGAAATCACTATTTTAACACAAAATCAAACCACAAATCCAATATGCTCCTTTGGGTCCGTGTGAGAGATAACCACCACTCACCGAATCACCTAAACAACTTAAAAACAACACACTCCAAATCTGGACAGCGAAGGATCTAGCTTGATCCGCCAAAATTCCGCTTCAAACGATGAAATCCCTCTTCGATGGATGGAGATCTTCAATCTAAGCTCTTGGATCTTCGATTTGGATGGAAGGAAGCACAAGATTAAAGAGTATAAAAGAAGTGAAGAAGTGTAGCACTCGAGCTCTCAAAATGGCAGAACTTCGTCGCTTCAAAATCCGGATCCCAAAAAGAGAAGCTAACCCGTGTATTTATAGGCTGGAAATCCTTAGGTCGCTCGCTTTTAGGTCGCTCACGACCTAACAACCTCTGACCTATGACCTAACGACTCAAGCCTTCACGCGGCCTAACACATGCGCGACTTATCACGAGCGCTACCTAAGACTAAACGACCTAACACATATGGTTTAACGACTCAACCCTCCAACGGTTCAACACTCCTGCGATCTAACACCATCCGGACTTAGCGACTTAACAAATGTCGCGACCTAACTACTACAGCGACCTAACACTGAGTCTAAGTCCCAACGACCTACGACCTAACTCATGCGCGACCTAACATACAAGCCGCGTTCCTACCTAAGTCGTCTGGACGACTTAACGACTTAACGACCTTAGGTTGTTTCACGACCTAACTACACACAGCAACCTAACATAGGTCGCTCACGACCTAACTAAACACAGGGTCTCAACGACCTATACTATAACGACTTAAACTATAATCCTTAAGTCGCTATCCTCCTTAGGTATTTAACTCACTCAACCTCCTAGGTCGCTACTCCTATGCCGCTAGTTTCTAGGTCGCCAACTTCTTATGCTAACTTCCTTAAGTCGTTAGTTCCCTTAGGTCGCTCCAATCTCTTAAGTCGCTCCAATCTATGTCGCTAAGTCTCTCCACGAACTATCTGCTATACGACCTAAGCTCTGAACGACTAAACAACACTAACGACCTAATAACAACGTTTTACGATCTTTCGATACGTAAAATATGGGTCATTACATTAATTAATCTTTAATAATCCATTAATTAATCCTAATTATTTAATTAATTAAGTGTTAACTGTAACTTAATTAATTCTTAATTACTTAATTAATTAATCCATAATTATTAATTAATATCTAATTAATAATCCTTAATTACAAATTAATTGCCCTTAATTACTAAATCTTAAGTCTTAAATATTCAATTTAAAAAAACTCTTAATTACTTAATTAATCATCCATATCATTAATTAATTAAATAATTAATTACCCATTTAAATTAACTTAATAATTTAATGAATCCAAATCATTAAAATTCTATTTGTCTTAAGATAAATATTTCTTAATTAAAGCATTTAAAAACAAATTGTTTTCAAATTTACCTTAAATTTCATTTTAAATTTTATTTTAAATTTCATTTTAAATTTAATTTTAAATTTCATTTTAAATTTAAGATTTAAAATGAATACAATTGAACTTAAACAAAGTTTTAAAAACAATTCAAAAACCTTTTTTATTTCACAAGTTAAAGAAATATTCATTTTATAAAGAAGTTTAAAAGAATTTAAAACCTAATTCATTTTTAAATTCCAAATCAGTTTCTAAAAATACACTTTAACAAACAAGATTGTTTAAATCATTTTAAATTTGAAAAAAAAATCCATTATTCAAACTGGAATACATATCAAATTTTGATTCCAGATTACATAGATTCAAAACTTACTTACATTTTAAACTTCATTTTAAATTCCAAATTCTTTAACTATTTTTAAAGTTGTTAAAACAACTTAAATTTAAACTTTATTTTATTTTAAAAACCTGAAATTTAACCCAAATTCCAGATTTCAAAACTCAGATTTAAACTTATTTTCAATTTCTATTTTACAATTTAAACCTTTAGTTTAAATTAAAAACCAAAAATACTTTTACACTTAAAAGTTATTTAAAACCAAATTTAAATTTCAAAAACTTGAATCATTTCAAATCTAAGATTCAAACTACTTGAATCATATTCAAACTCAGGTTTTAAACTTAGTTTAAATTTTAGTTTACATTTTAAAATTTTACTTTTAAATTTTAAAACAGAACATGCTTCTGTTTTTTTAAACCTGTAAACAACTTTTACTAGAGCCTACCCTAATTGACTCCGAGTTCAACCCGAATCTCCTTCGAGTCAATCACTCCAATTACCCGAGAACAACTTGAGAAAATCGAAACCCATAGACAAAACTTCACCAGAAAAACAACATGTCCACCGTGCACATGCACGGCGACGCCGTCCATCTTCGCTCGCCTCTGATGATCTCCTCAAATTGCCAATCACACTCTCATCTGACCACGATCATCAGATCGCTCAAAATCAACTCGAATTTGAATTCAAGTTCGAAAACCATACCTGGAACAGGCAGTAACCACAACAATCCAAAACCTGTCAACGCCTCGCCATTGAAGCTCCGACCACCGTTGCCTCTGAAACTCCGACGAAGTCCTCATCAACCCACCAACTTCCAGTACCCAAGTCCTCGATGCACTCGATCCACTGCAGAAGTCGAACAAATAACAAAAACTCAAACCCATAAAAACTAGGGTTCCACACTTCAAATCATAACCACCATCTCCAAAATGAAATGCTCCGAAATCAGATAATTTTCCCCTCATCCCTGATCACTCCTCCACCTCCAGGAGGAAATTCAACCCATTCGAACCCATAGATCATCAGTTAAAACCCCAAAAGCAAAATACAGTAAATTTGGAACTGCTCTCTGGTTCTAACACTAAAAATTGTAATCTTACTTTTAAAAATCATGTTTTGTAAGATGATTTGATTTATAACCCTGAAATATAGAATCATAACGTTTGAATTTTTCACTTATACTAATTTTGCTCTGTTATTTATTCCCAGAGCCAATACAAAAATTTATTTAACTTATATAAATTTTTAAATTTTACTTTATCATGTAATAAACAAGTTTCATTCAAATACAAAGTCATAACAACAACCAGATCAAAAGAAAAAGAACTTTTATCAACTTGAGCTTATAGTGTAAACAGACAGTAACCTAGGTGAAACAGACATGCATCTCATTCATAATATATATACACAGCAATGTATTTAACAATATATATACAATCTGACTTATTTCCATGGATAAATCAAACAACCATATTTTTATACTTAAAATTTTAAAATGTGAAGCTACTCACCTGAAATTTGATGAGCAGAGCACCAGATTTGAAAATTCTTTTTGAAGATCTTTTGAACTCTTGAATGCTTGAATGAAATTTTGTTTTTTTTAAATTGAGTTGCTGATGTCTTTAACTTTCTTTAGTTCCCAGGTTTGCATGCAGTGGAAAATTTTTAGATTTTGAAGAAATGAATGCAGGCTTTTAAAATAGATTTGAAATTGCAGGTTTGCTTCAGATTGTTGCATGTGCTTCCAGATTGAATAAAATGCACAGATTTGCATGCTTGAAAATGTTACAGGGATTTTTGCTATGAATATTTGAAGATGAGCTACAGGAGTTTGATTTCAATTTGAAAATGGTTCCAGGGATTTCAGATGGATTTCTGGGTTTGTGGAGTTATTTACAGATTGATGAAAAGCTTTTGCATTCTGAAAATGTGTTACAGGGAATGATTTGCATTTTGATATGAGGATGATTACATATTTTTGTTTTGAAATGAGGATTGGTTTTAGAGTGGAATGTTTTTCAGCTGAAAATTTACTTAGTTTAGCATTGAAAATGGGAAAAAAAAAAGAATGGAAGAAGTATCAGTTTATATAACTAAACTTATGATTTATTAGAAATCAAAGAAAAATAAAAATACAATTTGACACTTGTCTCAAATATTAACACTTGTTAATTTCCTTGTTTGTTCATTTAACACATGTATTTAGCATGCAAAAGAATTCAACACGTGTAATTATTTATTTTCATTTGTTTTTAAAAATTATTTAAAAGCTTTTTAAATTTAATTTCCTAATTGATGCATATATTTTAAATGCCTTTCTAATATATATACATATAACCCTTTAAAAGAAATAAAATGAAAATCCATTAAATTTTAAATAAAATCACATTAAAATATATTAAATTCATTTTTAAATGTTAATATAACTTTTGTATTTATTTACTATTAAATAAACACTTTCTAACTTTATATAAATAAAGTTTTTTGTTAAAGAAAACAATATAAAACAAATTTTTTTTTAAGTAAAATTTTTTTTTCCATACATTTCATATCAAAGTAAAATAAAATAAAATAATTATCTTTAAAAGATTCAAAATCTAAATCCAGATTCAAATTCAAATTCAAATTTTACCTTTGAAATCCAATTTTAAAAAAAATCAACTTAAACATTTATATTTTAAAATAAACACATTATTAAGTTTAGAATTGATTATTCCATTTAAAACCAACTTAATACATATATATAATTTTAAACAATACTTTTAAATTTGAAAATAACAAGTCTATTTAAAATCAAATAAGTTAACACACTTTAGATAATTATTCTTATTTAAAATCAATCTATAACCATAATTAAGACATCATATTATTATTACTTGGTTATTTATTTTTGAAACCATATAGTTATTTATCTTAACAATTTAAAACCATATAATTATTTATTAAATAACTTTAAAAAGCTTAATATTAAATAAATCAAATTTCCAAATTATTAAAATGTATATTAGAATTTTAAAAACAAGATTTTATCTGTTTATTAAACTTCAAATCAAAACTTATCTATTTACAATATATATATAAATATATGTATATATACATTATAAATAGAAAGCATTTTATTAGCTTTTAAAAGATAAAATCTATCAATTAAATATTTATTTAATTAGATTGTTAAATTAAATTCAATTTTTATTACAAAGATTACCAAATCAATTTAAATTTTTTTAATACAGATTATTAAATACATATTGTCAAAAATTTCGGGATATCATAATCCTCACCCTTAGAAGAAATTTCATCCCCGAAATTTAAAACAAAGGTAATTTAATAATCTCATTAAAGATTTCATTTTAAATCACAGCATACATTAATCATATGCTAAAAACCAAAGCAACCAATTCATCCAATCAAAACAAATCTAACTATTCACAAAAATTTTGGATAGAATTTTCTCGAGTTTCCCAAGTATAAATATCGGGATACCTGCTTTAGAGAATCCAGACAATCAATGCTACTAAGCTACAGAGCTCTTATCTCGTCTAGATCTACGACTCTAAACAGGATACCGGACTACAAACAAGTCCGACTCATCAACCAAATCCTCCTGAACTGCTGGTTCCAAAACTAGAGATATATCATACACATACTCCCTCAGAGATACGTGAAACACACCGAATCCCATTTATCCAAACTGGCAATTCAACTCTTGAAAACCAAAGCACTTATCTTACCAAAACACAGAAGAATTCCAAAACACCTCGGAGCTAGCTTCCCATACTTACCAAATCTTATAACTCCTTGGATTGGAGAAATCTTACCCAAAACCAACTCTCCGACTCCAGAATCCAAATTCCTCCGCCTCTTATCCACAAAAAATTTCAGACGATCTTGGGCTACCAACATCCTTCCTGATCCGCTCATCCCTACACTGATTCCTCTCGAAACAAACTAGACCAAAAACAACCCAACACAATGACCTTCTCAAGATCAATCCAAAACCAAGAACAAACTCTACTCCTCGAACATCAGATGACAAAACTTACTTCTCCTTATCCAAAAAGACAAAACAGAAACACTCCCAAACTGCTTCCGCTGCACAACTCTGATTCGAAGCAGAAGAAAATGCTGATGAAGAACACGAGCACAAACTAGACAACACATCCCAAAAATATGGTTTATCATATCCATAAAAGAAAACTCAAAAATTCCTCCGAAACCTGAGTTGCTTCATCAACTTCAATCTCTAGGAACCATCCTTCTACTAGCTGAACCACCGGTACCAATCCTGCAATCCTAGCCGATAAGAAAACTCAATCTCCGGATGTAGACAAACCTCCGGCTTCCCTGAAGTCATCCGAAAAAATCTCCAACAACCTAAGAGAACACTCAAACTATCGAAAGTCACTTTTGTGATCAACCCAGCCTAATCCAAAGAAACCGCTCTCTCTTTACCAATCAGAACAGCTTGCGCTGGCTTATCCAATTCACCGAAAAAACGGATTCACACTGCTGCTTCTGAACTCCTCTTTCAGAAAAACTACTCAACCAGAAAATTTCATGCCAACACAGAACACTCCGAGCTGCACTACTAACACCTATGCCAAAGAATTCCTAATCTAAAGCTCTTCGAGAAACTCGAACCTCAAAGCAAATAGAAACACTCTGCTGGACTCAGTCACATCACCAAAACAGACATACTTCCTTACTCTTGTTCCAAAGAAACATCTTTAGACACATCCATAATCACTACATCTCATCACGCAGCTACTACTTCCTGAGGTATCAAGATACCATCACTCACTTCTGTCTGGCTGACAGATCCAAACTCTACTCATCCAATTCGTACTTCAAAGATGAACTATGAACCTTTAAAAGGTTTCCTTCAAAGATCGATGAAATCCCTACACCAAGCAAATCTCACTCGAGACGGTATTAGGTCTACAATCTCGACGGATACACTTCCAACCTTAAACATTCAAACTCCAACCAATGGTAGTAGTCGTGTTTCACACACCACTAGCTTATCTACCTTTATAACTTATATTGGAAAACCCGAACAGGTAACCCAAATAGGTAGAAATAAAATATAAATACATATATATTAAAAATACAAATACGCTCCCTTAAGATAGACACCACTCCAGAGCCTAGGTATTCGCTCAACCTAGCGCTCTGATACCAACTGTGACGACCCGACTTTCAACGACCAGAAAGTCGCATCATCTTTAAGAAAGAAAGAGATAGAAAAGAGAAAAGAAAGAGAATAAGAAAGAACAACATCATAATTTCAACAGCGGAACGAATAAATTATATTAATAACGTAAGTATTATATAGTATACAACAACTATCAGAGTTACACAGACAATACATCACATATTAGACAGTTATAAACACTTGTCTAGTTATTACAACTTAATACAATACAAAGAAACCACTCAGAGAAAACACAGAGATATCAAACACAGCGGAACACTATATATCTACACGCGCAAGCCTCCTGCTCCATTGCTCCTCCATAATTCGTCAAAGCTAACCTGAATCTCTTGGCTACTCGTAAAAATTTAAGTACCCAAGAGTTTAAGGAAAACACAAATAAACTCCGGGTCAGACATGGGTCTGGTGTGAGTAATAGGTCAAGGTTTCTTAACTTTGAAAAACCTTTGAAAAGAAAGGTATCACGTAAGACTTCCCACACATAAACATGGAAAAGTTTTTGTGACGACCACCCATGACTCCCGCACCAAACAAGGAAATAGTGCGCTGTAAAGTGTGCCAGGCAGCCATGGATGATTGTCAGGGTAAGGTAAACACAATAAAGTCTATCGTATTACTCACAGCGCAGGGATAAAATACAATAGAAAGGTATACATAGTGAAGCTCATAGAACAGAATCTTATCATATAAACTCATAGTAGTTCTATACAAACAACTAAATAGTCAATACATCAAGCCTCACCACATAACACTCAGAGTATCAAACAAACAGCGGAACATCCAGTACATATAGTAAGAAAACAATATGCAAAAGCCTCCAACTCGTCTTCGTCATCAACAGCGTTGGCTACTAAGAACGGCACATGTCACCTGCTACCTAGTCTGCCCATCCCAACATGGATGAACAGCCCAAGGTAATAATAGTTAAACATAAAACCTTGAGTCAGACAAAAGTCTTAGTGAGCAGTACATCAACTATCAAACATACCAAAAGAGCATAAAGGGTAAAAGGAATAGGAACTCAACCATCCCACTCCACCTCTTTCTACAGTGATAGCCCCCAGACCCACTAAGCAGGAATAAACATAGCAAAGCAGACAATTAAAGTAAAGCAATTATCACTCGAGTCAAGGTTGGTGTTTTCCAAGTACAAACCCCCAAGGCCTAAACCAAGATCAGATAAACACCCCGAAAACATCGCTCTTGGCCCAAGTGATGATACAACCAAAACATCGAAAGATCCATGACTCTGGCTATCACTGTTATCATTGCCTCGATTCCACCGTTAATTGAATGACTGGCTCATTCTTTCATCCGTCCGTCAAGGGCTAATGGTAACCCGGGTTCTAGACATAACTCCGCACGTCATCGTGACCCGTGCCTAGGACTATCGAATCTGCCCAGAGTACTCGACCACCTACCTGTAGTCTTTTGGGTGTCCCGACCACCTACCTGTAGTCGTTTGGGCGCCCCATGTACTCTTTCTTTGAGTTTGCTAGAACCTTCATTAATGATGAAATCCAAGCCTTCTAGTCTTCCTCCTCGACGACTATTCTCAAACTTGCCCAAGCTACTTCTCGAGCCCACCATTATCCTCAAACTCGAACTACATCACCGAGTTATCAACATGCATGGGATGATCCCGTCTGGATTAAACCAAGGCTATCTCACATCATGCTTTGCTTCCTCGTATTATAGCAAAGTCCCATCTCAACATCATCATCAAATCTATCCATATGAGCTTTCTCATCCGCTTCATATGACACAAGCAGCTTTCCTTATTCAAGTGCCTTTCCACTTAGCTTTTGAGTCATCTTCGACCAACTTGTCCATCTCAAATCCACAAATCAACTAACTTCTATCAATCAATCAAATCAATCATTAATCCAAACAATCAACCATTCAAACAAGACCTAAATAAACGATTATATCAATAATGGCAATGTCGTAAATAAAGAGTCCAAATCTAACAAACATGAATTCTAAGTATTAACTTGATGAATGAACTAGCATAGGTTAACATATAATAAAATGAATATCAAAACTTTATGGACGATGGATCTACATGTAGACTTAAGGAAAATGCATGAAATTACTATCTTTAACACAAAAACAAGCCACCGATCCAATATACTCCTTTGGGTCCATGTGGGAGATAACTAACACTCACCAAAGCACCTAAACACCTAAAAAGATATCAACTTCAGATCTGGACAGCGAAGAACTAAGCTTGATCCGACAAGATTTCGCTTCAAATGATGAAATCTCTCTTTGTTGAATGAAGATCTTCAACTTTGGCTCTTGGATCTTCGATCTTGGATGGATGTAAGCACAAGATTAAAGTGGAGAAAAGAAGTGAAGAAATGTTGTAGTCGAGTCCTCAAAATGGCAGCACTTCGTCGCTTCAAAATCCGGTTCCAAAAAGTGAACCAAACCCTTCTATTTATAGGCCAAATTCTATGAGTCGTTCGCCCCCCCCCTAAGTCGGTCACGAATTATCAATCCACGGCTTACGACTCATCAAACCCACCGACTCAAGCCTCTGTGCGGCTTACGACCTAACAAAAGTCATAACTCAACACACAAACGTAGCATAGCATGCACACGACCTAACTGGGTACGACCTAACGACTCAAGCCCATACGACTTACGACCTAACATGATGCCGCACTTCTTCCTAAGTCCTAAGTCATTTGGACGACTCAACAACTCAACTACACAACCGACCCAATGACTTAGCATATTGCCTTAAGTCGCTCGAACGCCCTAACATAAGTCGGTCACGACTTAACTATAATGCCGACCTAACCATCCTAACGGGTTAACACTTCTACTCTTCCTACGGCTTAGCGACTTAGCAAACCCTACAACCCAACGGCTTAAGACTCCCACGACCTATCTCAACACAGCGCTAACTCCCCTAGGTCGTTCCATGCTATAAGTCGGTCCAACACTTAGATCGTTAACTCCTATAAGTCGCTCAATCCACTAACTTGCTAACCACCTTAAGTCGGCCACTTCCTATAAGTCGCTCACCCTATGAGTCGGTCACTACCATGAGTCGCTCCAACTCCTTAAGTCGTACAACCCACTTATCTTCTACCCGACTCATCTCAACACGACTCAAATTCTGAATGACTTAACAGCACTAACATCCTAATAACAACAATTCTACGATCCTTCGATCCGTAAAATACGGGTCGTTACATTCTCTCCCCCTTAGGAATTTCACCCCCGAAATTCCAAGCAAACAAGAGCAATCAGAACTATTCTGCATGCCTACCATCCATAGCAATCAACAAACCATGCATCCAATTACTAGCCTAGCATGCAGAATTCTAAGACTAGAACAAGTTGCAAATTCATGAGATGTCACGACACCTTAGGGCCATACCTCGAAGAGTTCAGGATGAGCTGCCTTCATCCTCTCTTCTTCCTTCCATGTACAGTCGTTAACATCATCACTCCATTGTACCTTGAGCAACTTGACTACCTTCCTCCTAAGCTGTTTTGTGTCAGTTTCCACAACACGAAGCGGCTTACGAGGTCTCTCAACGACTGGAGAAACCTCCAAATCTTCATAGCTATCAGTAAAAACCACTATATTCGAGTCATGCACATACTTCCGTAGATACGATACATGAAAAACATTGTGCACTCCCGACATCTTTTCTGGTAATTCCAATCTATAGGCGAGCTTTCCAATTCGCTCGATGATCGGGAATGGTCCAACAAATCTCGGAGTCAACTTTCCTTTCTTCTTGAATCGAATAACATTCTTTAGTGGGGAAACCTTCACGAAAACCATATCGCCTACGTCGAATTCCAAATCCTTACGACGCTTATCGGCATAACTTTTTTGACGGTCTTGGGCTGCCTTCATTCGTCGCCGAATGATCTCTATACAATCCGTAGTCTGTTGAATCATTTCTGGCCCAAGTATCAATTTTTCTCCAGTTTCCATCCAACATGTCGGAGAGTTACACGGTCTTCCATACAATGCTTCATACGGTGCCATACCAATACTTGACTGGTAACTGTTATTATATGCAAATTCCACCAAATGAAGATGATCTTCCCATGATCCTCCGAAATCAGCAAACACATGCTCTAAGGAGATCTTCTAAAACTCGGTTGACTCTCTCAGTCTGACCGTCTGTTTGAGGGTGATAAGCTGTACTCATACACAGCTCGGTTCCCAAAACTTCCTGGAAGCTCTTCCAAAATCCACTAGTAAACAATGGGTCTCGGTCGCTCACTATACTCTTCGGAATACCATGGAATCGAACTATCCACTTAACATACAACTCAGCCAATTTCGATGCAGTCCTAGTTGATCGAACAGGAATGAATCTTGCACTCTTAGTCAATCGATCTACGATGACCCAAATCCCTTCATTTCCTGCTTTGGTTCTAGGCAACCCCTCGATAAAATCCATCAATATTTGCTCCCACTTCCATGTAGGAACTTCTAACGGCTGAAGCAATCCACTTGGCTTCTTCTGTTCGGCTTTTACCAACTGGCAGTTCATACATTTGAAAATGAAATTTCCAACATCCTTCTTCATACCTTCCCAGTAATAGGTTCTCTTCATATCCCGGTACATCTTATTCCCTCCTGGATGAATTGTCAGCTTCGAGTGATGACTTTCCTTCAGAACTTCATCTCTCAATTCATCTATATCGGGAACAACTAGTCGTCCTTGCTTCCGAAGCCAACCCTCTCGATCGACCTCGAATCCTTTATCCTTCTCTGGATCCAATCCAGATTCCAAATCACGGATAATCTTGACAAGCTTATCATCTCGCTTTTGGCTCTCGCCAATTCTTTCCACTAGAGTAGGTCTTATCGATAAGTTTGCCAACATCTCAGGTTCTAATTCACATCTAAGCCTGAAGTCAAATCCAGCTAAATACTCGAGACTCTTCCATTCCGAAAACATGGCTCCTAATCCTGCATGTCTTCGACTTAACGCATCTGCCACCGCGTTACCTTTTCCCAGAGTATAGGCTATACCAAAATCATATGATGCTAAAAACTCTAGCCATCGTTGCTGCCGAAGATTCAAATATTTTTGGGAGAAGAGATACTTCAACGACTTATGATCTGTAAACAGCTCAAATCGAACTCCCAATAGATAATGTCTCCACATCTTCAGAGCAAATACAATCACCGCTAACTCCAAATCATGTGTCGGATAATTCCTTTCATGCGGCTTAAGTTGTCGACTTGCATATGCAACAACTTTATCCTTCTGCATTAGCACTAATCCAAGTCCAGTGCCACACGCATCGGTGTAAACCACCATCTCATCATTTTCACTTGGAATAGCCAAAACGGGAGCACTTGTCAATCGCTCCTTCAGGATTCCGAAAGCTTGCTCACACTTAGCATCCCATTTGAACACTTGGTTCTTTTTCGTCAATCCTGTTAATGGTGCAGCTATCTTGGAAAAGTCTTTGATAAACCGACGATAATATCCTGCTAATCCAAGAAAACTTCTCACATCAGATACATTCTTAGGTCTAACCCAATCCTGGATCGCTGCCACCTTGGCGGGATCAACCGCTATTCCATTTCCAGAGATAACATGGCCTAAGAACCTCACTTCACTCTTCCAGAAGTGACACTTTAAAAACTTAGCCCTCAGCTGATGTTTTCGCAAGATTTCCAAAACAACACGTAAGTGCGTCTTGTGCTCTTCTTCGGTTCTGGAATAAATCAAAATATCATCCACGAACACAAGTACGAACTTGTTCAACTGATCCCTGAACACTCTATTCATAAGATCCACAAAATATGCTAGTGCATTGGTCAATCCAAACGGCATTACCAGCCACTCATAGAAACCGGATGGTGTCCTAAAAGCAGTCTTCGGAACACTATCCTTTGCCACTCTCAACTGGTGAAATACCGTTGCCAAATCCATCTGAGAAAACACCTTAGCTTCGTGAAGATGATCAAACAAGTCATCTATTCTCGGCAATGGATACTTGTTCTTCTTAGTCACTTTATTCAGCTCACGATAATCCACACACAACCTCAACGATCCATCCGCTTTGGTTGCAAACACAACTGGTGCACCCCATTCGGACACACTACACCGAATGAATCCTTTCCGTAAAAGGTCATCAACTTGCACCTTCAACTCTTGATGTTCCCTAGGCGCCATCCGCCTAAGAGGCATCACAACAGGTCTGGCTCCCTCAACTAGATCGATACGAAACTCGATCTCTCTATGCGACAGCAACCCTTTGACCTCGTCAAAGACATCCTCAAATCCATTCACAATAGGCACCGATGACAGTCCATCCCGTGGAACAACCAGCGAATACATGAAGCTCATGAAGACGCCTTCCTCATGCTTACAACGTATCACAACCTTTCGCCCTTCCACATTGTTGACTGTCACCTCCAGCCTCTTACAATCAACCCTTACCGCATACTTCCTAAGCCAGTCCATACCCAAAATAATTCTGAACCCCGTAAAGTTCAGAACAAAGCAATTACAAACAAAGAGCAATCATGACTCGACATAACTAGACCACGGCATAACATGCACAAACAAGACGAACCCCCAACTGGATTAGTCACAACCAATGATCTATCAACAATCTCCGGTTTCAAACCCAACCGGCCTACAAGATCATTACAAACAAACGAATGCGACGCCCCAGTATCAAACAATACTCTAACTGGAACACCACAAATGGAAAGAGTACCTTGAGCCACTACACTCTTTCCTTTCTCTTCAGCAGTAGGAACCTTCAAAGATGATGGCACAACCCCCAAAGCATAAGCTTGCACAATCTGCCTGTCCTTTCGCGGTTCTGGACAATTCTTCTTGATATGCCCCGGCTTATCACAGTTGTAGCACTTCCCCGGGACCTTAGAATTCTTGCAATCTTTGGAGAGATGACCCTTCTGCTGACAGTTGTAGCAGGTCACTTCACCCTTCAGCCTCTTGCGGCCATCCTTATTCCTCTGTTGCTGCGTCTTCCTTTTCTTGTTTCCATCCTGCTGTGGTTTAGACCCTTCCTTGGTTACAGCAACAACAGATCCTTCCTTAGGAAACAGATTCTCATGCCTGAGAGCTTTCTCCACAAGCTTCTCAAACGGATCATCCAAATGATCCACCAACTGTCTCCCAAGATAACTGTCCAAGCCTGTCACAAACTTCTCATTCTTCTGATAGGGAGATTCAATATATGACCGAGCATACTTGGACAAGGCTTTAAACTCTGAAACATACTCAAGAACTGGTCTTCCACCTTGCTTGAGTTCCACAAACTTCTTAAACAGAACAGATTTATGAGCTGTAGAAATGAACTTAGCTTCAAATCTAACTTGAAATTGCTCCCAAGTGATCTCTTCCTCTGGAGTATCAATGGTGATAGAGTTCCACCAAACAGAAGCTCTTCCTTGAAGCTGTCTTGATGCAAGCTTCCTCTTAGTTGCATCCTCAATTCCCAAATCACCAATGATCCTTCTACAAGCATCAATCCACCTCTGAACTTCAATGGCTGATTCTGTCCCCAAAAAAACCTTTCCTCCAAGAGCAGTATAGTCCTTACACAACTTAGCAAAATCCACTGGTCTTGGAGCTTGAACTTGAACTCCAACATCTACTGATGGCCCCGGAGCTGGCATCCTTCTCATGATTGAAGTCATCATAGCCTCGAACATAGAAGCATAATCAGCAGCCCCCTCAACAGCATGGCCTCCCCTAGCAGCTGGTCTCCCTCTTCGACTCATTCCTAATATCTAAAAGAAATGATTAATATACCCTGAGAAACAACTGCATAAGAAATTCAAATCCTTCTAAGCTACTATATTATATATAGTAATCATCCATCAAAATTACAATTACGTCTCTCATATGTAGTTACGTCAGCGAGCGTTGGCTAAAATCGATTAACCTAAGCTTTGATACCAAATGTGACGACCACCCATGACTCCCGCACCAAACAAGGAAATAGTGCGCTGTAAAGTGTGCCAGGCAGCCATGGATGATTGTCAGGGTAAGGTAAACACAATAAAGTCTATCGTATTACTCACAGCGCAGAGATAAAATACAGTAGAAAGGTATACATAGTGAAGCTCATAGAACAGAATCTTATCATATAAACTCATAGTAGTTTTATACAAACATCTGAATAGTCAATACATCAAGCCTCACTACATAACACTCAGAGTATCAAACAAACAGCGGAACATCCAGTACATATAGTAAGAAAACAATATGCAAAAGCCTCCAACTCGTCTTCGTCATCAACAGCGTTGGCTACTAAGAACAGCACCTGTCACCTGCTACCTAGTCTGCCCATCCCAACATGGATGAACAGCCTAAGGTAATAAGAGTTAAACATAAAACCTTGAGTCAGACAAAAGTCTTAGTGAGCAGTAAATCAAATATCAAACATACTAAAAGAGCATAAAGAGTAAAAGGAATAGGAACTCAACCATCCCACTCCACCTCTTTCTACAGTGATAGCCCCCAGACCCACTAAGCAGGAATAAACATAGCAAAGCAGACAATTAAAGTAAAGCAATTATCACTCGAGTCAAGGTCGGTGTTTTCCAAGTACAAACCCCCAAGGCCTAAACCAAGATCAGATAAACACCCCGAAAACATCGCTCTTGGCCCAAGTGACGATACAACCAAAACATCCAAACATCCATGACTCTGGCTATCACTGTTATCATTGCCTCGATTCCACCGTTAACTGAATGACTGGCGCATTCTTTCATCCGTCCGTCAAGGGCTAATGGTAACCCCGGTTCTAGACATAACTCTGCACGTCATCGTGACCCGTGCCTAGGACTATCGAATCTGCCCAGAGTACTCGACCACCTACCTGTAGTCTTTTGGGTGTCCCGACCACCTACCTGTAGTCATTTGGGCGCCCCATGTACTCTTGCTTTGAGTTTGCTAGAACCTTCAATAACGATGAAATCCAAGCCTTCTAGTCATCCTCCTCGACGATTATTCTCAAACTTGTCCAAGCTACTTCTCGAGCCCACCATTATCCACAAACTCGAGCTACATCACCGAGTTATCAACATGCTTGGGATGATCCCGTCTGGATTAAACCAAGGCTATCTCACATCATGCTTTGCTTCCTCGTATTATAGCAAAGTCCCATCTCAACATCATCATCAAATCTATCCATATGAGCTTTCTCATCCGCTTCATATGCCACAAGCAGCTTTCCTTATTCATGAGCCTTTCCACTTAGCTATTGAATCATCTTCGACCAACTTGTCCATCTCAAATCCACAAATCAACTAACTTCTATCAATCAATCAAATCAATCATTAATCCAAACAATCAACCATTCAAACAAGATCTAAATAAACGATTATATCAATAATGGCAATTTCGTAAATAAAGAGTCCAAATCTAACAAACATGAATTCTAAGTATTAACTTGATGAATGAACTAGCATAGGTTAACATATAATAAAATGGATATCAAAGATGATGGATCAACATGCAGACTTAAGGAAAATGCATGAAATTATTATCTTTAACACATAAACAAACCACCGATCCAATATACTCCTTTGGGTCCGTGTGGGAGATAACTACCACTCACCAAGCACCTAAACACCTCAAAAGATATCAACTTCAGATCTCGACAGCGAAGAACTAAGCTTGATCCGACAAGATTCCGCTTCAATTGATGAAATCTCTCTTTGTTGGATGAAGATCTTCAACTTTGGCTCTTGGATCTTCGATCTTGGATGGATGTAAGCACAAGCTTAAAGTGGAGAAAATAAGTGAAGAAATGTGGTAGTCGAGTCCTCAAAATGGCAGCACTTCGTCGCTTCAAAATCCGGTGCCAAAATGTGAACCAAACCCTTCTATTTATAGGCCAAATTCTATGAGTCGTTCGCCCCCCCTAAGTCGGTCACGAATTATCAATCCACGGTTTACGACTCATCAAACCCACCGACTCAAGCCTCTGTGCGGCTTACGACCTAACAAAAGTCATAACTCAACACACAAACGTAGCATAGCATGCACACGACCTAACTGGGTACGACCTAACGATTCAAGCCCATACGACTTACGACCTAACATGATGTCGCACTTCTTCCTAAGTCCTAAGTCATTTGGACGACTCAACAACTCAACTACACAACTGACCCAACGACTTATCCTATTGCCTTAAGTCGCTCGAACGCCCTAACATAAGTCGGTCACGACTTAACTATAATGCCGACCTAACCATCCTAACGGGTTAACACTTCTACTCTTCCTACGGCTTAGCGACTTAGCAAACCCTACAACCCAACGGCTTAAGACTCCCACGACCTATCTCAACACAGCGCTAACTCCCCTAGGTCGTTCCATCCTATAAGTCGGTCCAACACTTAGATCGTTAACTCCTATAAGTCGCTCAATCCACTAATTTTCTAACCACCTTATGTCGGCCACTTCCTATAAGTCGCTCACCCTACGAGTCGGTCACTACCATGAGTCGCTCCAACTCCTTAAGTCGTACAACCCACTTATCTTCTACCTGACTCATCTCAACACGACTCAAATTCTGAACGACCTAAAAGCACTAACATCCTAATAACAACAATTCTACGATCCTTCGATCCGTAAAATACGGGTCGTTACAGTTTTTACCTTAAGCTAACCAAAACATTTGATAGGAAATCCAGTGATATTATAATAGGTCTAGGGTTTTCAAGTAAATAAGAAATAGCCGAAATTGTTACATGATTAAATTCCAGCTACTAGCCACAAAAGGGGGTAATACAATCAAAACCGATGGCACTTATTGGATAATTAATTACTTTATCTCTAATTAATTTAAAATGAAATAAATAAATTATTTCATCTCTAAGGAAGTGGTGATGACGGGAGAGCGTAGGAGCCACTGTCACGACCCATCCTCCTTCGCCCAGAAAGATGCATCATGAATTAAGAAAGAAAGGGATAGAAAGAGAAAAGATAGAGAAGAAAGAAGAAACAACATCAGAATCTCAACAGCGGAACGAATAAATTATATTATAACATAAGTATTGCATAGTATACAACCATTATCAGAGTTACACAGATTATACATCACATACTAGATAGTTATGAACGCCTGTCTAGTTATTACAACTCAATACAATACAAGGAAACTACTCAGAGAATCCAACACAGCAGAACACTATAAATATCTACAACGCAGAAGCCTCCTGCTCCATTGCTCCTCCACAATTCGTCAAAGCTAACCTGAATCCGTTGGCTACTCGTAAAATTTAAGTACCCAAGAGTTTATGAAAAACAAAAATTAACTCCGGGTCAGACAAGGGTCCGGTGTGAGTAACATGTTAAAGTTGCTTAACTTTTGAAAAACCTTTGAAAGGAAAGATATCACGTAAGACTTCCCACATATAAACATGGAAAAAAATTTACCTTACGCTAACCAAAACATTTTGATAGGAAATCCAGTGATATTATAATAGGTCTAGGGTTTTCAAATAAATATGAAATTACCGAAGTTGTTACATGATTAAATTCCAGCTACTAGCCACAAAAGTGGGTAATATAATAAAAACCGTTGGCACATATTGGATTTTGGATTCCATACAATGGCAGGGCTACCGGGGTACCGCACGTTAAAGTACGGGGCCTAGATCACCGTACCGAGGATTACTCCCAATCCCCTGCAACACAAAGCCGGAACCATCCCTTACTGGACAGTTCCGAACAAGACAACCCCGCAGTTGGCCGCGACCCAACTGCCCACACAGCCGAATAAAAAGGGACTTCTAGACAGGGGAAAATCTCGTCCTACTTGGGCGTGACCCATTTAGCCTTGCTGCACTTCCCTTGTTTTAGCCATTCTCGGTTGATGAGGCTTGAGGCTATGATTACCTTTAGAGAACACATTTCTTAGAATGCTCATCGTCCACCTGACGATGTTCTGAAAGCATTCAATCCATACAAGCTCGTTTCGGGTTCGAGCGAAACCGAAGGCATTATCTCGTTACACTCATTTTGGAATTACCCTCAGAGTTAACGACGATAACCCTTGCACTCTGAATCTTCATCTTCACTTGAGATTCACGACCTATCATTAATTTGGATCGATGTGGTTTTCGGATATCCAAATATGGAAACCCGATCCCGGTCTCATCGAAATCCAAAACGTATCTTTTAGGTCCAAATTGTTTTAAGTTTAAAACAATTCAATTTAATTATCTATATACACATAGATAGATAATTCACATCACCATAATAGATAATCAACATTATCATCATAAACAGATAATCCATATTATCATCACGAATTGATAATCTACATTATCATCCCCAATAGATAATTCATATTTTCATCATAATGCAACCAAAGCATCCATATCACATAACACAATTTATCTCATATTTAAGATTCAAACCAATCAAGGAAATCTATATCATCCATATATGAACAAGGATTAATAATCACACCCTTTATAATTAATTTAAAATGAATTAAGTTAATTATTCCATCTCTAATTAATTTAAAGTAAATTAAATTAATTACTTCATTCTATAAATCCTGCCTATATAACCATTAATTAATTACAAATCAATCAATTAATTAATTAATCCCCTTAATTAATTACCCTTGATTAATTATCCTTTTATTATATTCAAGTAATTATCCTTTAATCAATTTCACAAATTAATTATCCTTAGTAATTATCCTTTAATTACTTCATAAATTGACTAATCTTAATAAATTACATTAATTAATTCCTTCATTGATTAATTATTTCAAAATAAATCCATTGTCAATTACATCATTAATTATAATAATTAATGATCTCTAATTACGTTTTCTATTTAAATTAATTACATTCAGTAATTTACCTTTATCTAAACCATAATTGTTAATCACCCTTGATTGACTCCATTCAGTAATTAACTACCATTAATTACTTCACCAAATAAATTAAGTATTCCTTAATTAATTATCTTTAAATTAATCCCTTGATTAATTTGTAGCTTAAACTTAAATTACTTCCATTATTAAATCATCCTTAGTTAATTACATCTAGTAATTACCCAATAATTACTTCACTAAGTAATTATACTTTATTAAATTACATTCAGTAATTATACTTCACAAATCATCAAGTGATTATTTCAAATTAATTAAACTGAATTAATTAAATTAAACTAATCAAATTAAACTCAATTAATTACAATGAGTAATTAACTCCTTAATTACATCCATAAGTAATTATACTTAAACAATTTACACAAATGATTATCTTTAATTAATTAATCTATTTAATTATTAAAATTAATCACATTAATTAATTAATTAGTTAATAATCCTTCATTAATGATCTTCATTAACTAATAAAAAATTCTTTAATTACTTTTCTAAAGTAATTAAACTTACATTAATCATTATTAATTACAAATTAATTAACCATAAATAACGCAATAATTAATCCTAATTATATAATTCATCAAGTGTTAACTGTAACTTAATTAATCCTTAATTACTTGATTAATTAATTACTAATCATTAATTAAAATCTAATCTTATTTAATTAACGATCCTTAAATTACAAGTTAATTATTCCTTAATCAATTAACTTAAACCTTAATTAATGATTTAAAACCCTTAATTACTTTAATTAATTATCCATTCCATTAATTAAATAAATAAATTATCCATTTAATTACCCTAGTAATTAAATGAAATTACAAATCATTAAATTCTAAATTTACTTTAAGATAAAACCTTTTCTTATCTATGGTTAAATTATCATTCATAAATACATTTGAATACATTTATTTAAAATTTCATTTCAAATTTAATTTTAATTCAAGTTTTAAAATGAAAACCAATTATCTTTAACAAAGTTTATAACCAATTTAAAACTTTGAAATTCACATGTTAAAGAATACTCATATCTTATAAAAGAAATTTAAAGATTTTAAACTAAATTCCTTTTAAATTCAAATCATTAAAGTATACTTTAACCTTTAAACTTATTTAGAACATTGAAATTTATAAACTTATTTTATTTCCAAAACCTAAGATTCAAATTCAATTTGAATTCAAATTTAAAGTTCCGATTTAAACTTTTTCTTAAAATCCTTTCTTACATTTTCAAACTCCATTTAAATTCAAATCCTTTAAATACACTTTAACTTCTTAAACACTTTTATGTCATTAGACAATTTGAATTTAGAAACTTATTTATTTCCAAACTAAAATTCAAACTAAACTTGAATCTATTTTTAGACTTAGATTTAAGCTTAATTTAAATCCTTGCTTATCATTTAAAATTTCATTTCTAAATTTAAAAAAAATGGAACATAACAGGTTTTCAAAAACCTATAGCCAGACTCTCCCCCGAGCCACCTAAATTTTGTTTCGAGAAAAATATTACATTTCTTCGAGCCAAAACTCGAATCACTCGAGAATTTCCCGAGTCCAAAATCCAGCAACCCCCAAAACTTCACCTGACACACGATTGCACCGTGCATATGCACGGTGGCTCCGAGCCTCTCCGGTTATCACCACTGCGTTGAGCAAGTCATCGATCGCTCTCAGATCCAACATCGACCATCAGAACCTCACAAGCATCAAGAAATCAAAATCGAACACCCAAATTAGAAATTGGAAGCAACATGCACACACCCCTCAAAACCCGAAAAACTCTTCGTCCCCACACCATCGGCCATCGAAGGCTTTGAAACTCCGTCCATCCCTTTTTCAACACCCAAGCTACCATATACCTGAATCCTATAGCACTCGATCGCCTATAGAAACCATGCCGATCAAAAACTGCTGCACTACCCAAAACTAGGTTTAAAAACCTTAACCGATCGCCGTCGCCGCCACCGTGATCTGACATCACTGCAACCATTTTTCACAAAGTCACTGACAACTCCTCTTCCTCCAGAAAGAATCACAACTCCTCAAGCTATCCAATTCATCAGATTCCCTCGAATTTCAATTTCTAGTTGAATCAGAAATGCTCTTAAATCCCATTGCTAAAAATCGTAATTTTGTTTCAAAAATCTGGTTTAAACTTTAGCTTTTGATTCATATACCTGAATCTATGAATTGTGATGATAGAAATTTAACCTATTTTAAATTTGTACTGAAATTTATTTATTTCCAGAGGCAATGTTACTATTTTGACTTAAACATATTTTTAGACTTACAACCATGATTCAACAACAAATTTTATTCTATACTTAAGTCTTAACAAGAATGGATCAATAGCTAGAGATTTTGATTTGAAATTTATGCCTGGAACTAGAATCAGAGAAGAATACAGATATATGCACAGCAATATTTCATATATATACACACAAAGCTAAACTTATAAATTCATTCACAAACATACTTGTTTCATAGATGATCAGGCAACATAATTATTTACTTAAACTTTTAAAACTGTGATGTTACTCACCTGGAAATAGTGATGAATCAGAGAACAAATTTGAAAAGCTTTTGCTTTGGCTCAGATTTACTTCACATATACTTACATGCATCCTTGAAAGATGGTTGCAAACTTGATTTGTTTAAAGGGTTTGATGCAGAATTGTTTTAAGTGTTTATAGGCTTTGATTCTTATTTATGGTTTTGAATTTGGTTTCAGGCATTATAACTTGTGTTTGGGTTTTTGATTGAGGAAGGGTTTTCATTGCATTTGAAAAATCTGATTTTAAACATGTAAAATGGTTACAGGGAAACAATACTACAAATTTGTTTTGAAAGTGAGTTACAGGCTTGCATGTTCGAATTGGAAAGTGGATTACAGGGAAATGATCTCAATTTGAAAATGGTTATATGAATTTCTGGTTTTAAAAATGGTTATGAGGAAGTTGATCCCAGATTTCTGTTACTTAGCTTTAGATTTAGAAAGAAAATGAATGGAAGGGAAGAAGATTTGTTTATGTAAGCTGAAATTATTTAAAAAATAAAAAAATAAAAGAAAAACTAAATTAAATGACACTTGTAAAAGAACTAACATTTGTCACTTACCTTGTTTATTATCTTTAACACATGTTATTATAGGCTCTAGGATGTTTACACATGTCCCTAAAGAAATTATCATTTATTTTAAATGTTAAGAAAAGCTTTTTAATTTAATTAATTAGTTTTTTAAGTGTGTGTATATATATAGTTAATTCTAAGGAAATAAAACTATTTATATTTATAATAAAAAAACAATACATATACTCTTTATTTGAAAATAACACACTTGACAATTTAAAATAAAATTTATAAAGAGATTATAAATTTCTTATTATTTAAATGAATAAATGTTTCATATATTAATTTTAAACCTTTATAGCTAATTAATATCAACATATTAAATTTAAAAATAACAATAATATTGTCTTTTAAAACCTATCTATATTTATACATTTACTAATATTATTTGAAAATAACACATTTATTAATTTAAATAATTTATAAAAGAAATTATAAATTACTTATCACTTTTCTTATTTAAATGAATTAATGCTTAATATGTAAATTGTATTTTTAAACTTCCATATATAATTTCAAATTATATTTATCCAGCTATATTTAAAAAGGGAATAAAATAAACTTTTGTTTATTTTATTTAAAATTTAAACTTATGCTTAAAATATATTTTAAATAATTTAAAGCATTTTTCCTTAATTATATTAAAATCATATAGTTACTTACTAAATAGTTTTGAATAGTTATATATTAAATAAAATAATAATTTCCAAATAATCAAAATGAATATAAGAATTTAAAAACAAGATTTTATTTGTTTATTAAACTTCAAATCAAAAAACTTATCAATTTACAATATATATACACACACATTACAAATAGAAAGCATTTTATTAGCTTTTAAAGAGTTTAAAATTCACCAATTAAATATCTATTTAATTGGATTATTAAATCAAGTCAAATTTTATTAACAAAATTTATCAAATCAATTCAATTTTAAATACAGATTATTAAATTGATATTGCCAAAATTTCCGGGATATCGCATTCCTTCCCCTTAAAAGAATTTCGTCCCCGAAATTTAAAAGCAAAGGTAATTTAATAACCCATCAAAGATTTTAAATTTTAAATCACAAGCATACATCAATCATATGCTAACAACCATAGCAACCAATATATCCAATCAAACAAATTTAACTATCCAGATAAAATTCTAGATAGAATTTCCTCGAGTTTCCCCAAGTATATATATGTATATGTATATGTATATATACCGGGATACTCGCTCTACAGAATCCAAACAATCAAAACTACGAAGCTACAGAGATCCTCCTCCTCTAGATCTATAAAACTAAACCGGATATCTGACTACAGACGAGTCTGACTCAATAACCAAACCTTCCTGAACAGCTGGTTCCACAACCAGAGATAAATGTACTCCCTCAGAGATACGTGAAACATATCGAATCTCAGTTATCCTAAATTGGCATTCAACCCAGAGAACAAACACTTATTCTCACAAGAACATAGAAAAGAGCCAAGATACCTCGGAGCTAGCTTCCCAGACTTACCCAATCTTATAGCTCCTTCGATCGGAGAAAAACTTATCCAAAACAAATCTCTGACTCTGAAATCCAAATTCCTTCGTCTCTTATCCACAAAACTCTTCGGACGATTCTGGGCTGCCTACATCCTCCCTGATCAGCTCACCTTACGTTGATGCTCTCGAAACAAACAAAACCTGAAACAAACCATCAAAATGATTCTCTCAAGATAAACCATCAACCAAGAACACAACTCTACTCCACAAACAACAGAAGACTGAACTTACTTCTCCGATCCGGAAAAGGCAAATAGCAACACCTTCAAATTGCTTCCGCTACAAAACTCTGATCTGGAATAGAAGAGAATGCCGATGATGAACATGAGCACAAACTGGACAACACATGCCAGAAATATGATTCAACGGATCCAAGAAAACTCATGTGATCCACCAAAAAACTGAGCTGTTATACCAAATCCTCTCTCTAGGAACCATCCTTCTACTAGCTGAACCACCGGTACCAATCCTGGAACACTAGACGATAAGAAAACTCAATCTCCAGATACAGACAAACCTTTGTCTTCCCAGAAGACATCCAGAAAAATCTCTGATAACCCAATAGGACACTCAAACTATCGCAAGTCACTTTTGCGATCAACCCAACCCAATTTCAGGGAAAACTGTTCTCTCTTCACCAAACAGAACAGCTTACGCTTATCTAGCCAATCCATCAAAGAAATGGAGCCACTCTGCTGCTTCTGAACTCTATCTCCAGAAAATTGCTGACCAGAAGACCTTCTTGCTGGCACACAGAACACTCCGAGCTGTATTGCTCACACAGATGCCCAAAGACTTCCTAATCCATAAGCTTTTCGAGAAACTCAAGCCTCAAAGCCAAACACAAACAACCAGCTGAACTCAGCCACATCACCAAAGCAGACATGCTTCCTCAACCTTATTCCAAAGAATACATCTTCAGAAACATCCATAGTAACTGTGTCTCATCACACAACTACTAATTCCTGAGGTATCAAGATACCATTACTTCCTTCTGCCCAACCGACGGATCCAAACTTTACTCATCCAACTTCATAGATGGACTCCGAACCTTAATAGGTTTCCTTCAGAGATTGGTGAAATCCTTTTACCACAGCAAAGCTCACCCGAGACGGTCAACAGTCTCAACAGATACACTTCCAACCTCAAACATTTAAACTCCAACCAATGGTAGCAGTTGTGTTACACACACCACTACCTTAACTACCTTTATAACCTATATTGGAAAACTCGAACAGGTAACCCAACAAATAGGTAGAAATAAATATATATACCAAAATTACAAATAAGCTCTCTCAAGAAAAAGAAAACACTCCAAAGCCTAGGTATTCACTCAACCTAGTGCTCTGATACCAACTGTGACGACCCGTCCTCCTTAGCCCAGAAAGACGCATCATGAATTAAGAAAGAAAGGGATAGAAAGAGAAAAGATAGAGAAGAAAGAAGAAACAACATCAGAATCTCAACAGCGGAATGAATAAATTTTATTAATAACATAAGTATTACATAGTATACAACCATTATCAGAGTTACACAGATTATACATCACATACTAGATAGTTATAGACACCTGTCTAGTTATTACAACTCAATACAATACAAGGAAACTACTAAAAGAATCCAACACAGTGGAACACTATAAATATCTACAACGCAGAAGCCTCCTGCTCCATTGCTCCTCCATAATTCGTCAAAGCTAACCTGAATCCCTTGGCTACTCGTAAAAATTTGAGTGCCCAAGAGTTTATGTAACGACCCAGAATTTTTGATAATTAAAATATGAATATTTAATTAATTTTAAATATTAATAAGTGAATTTATAAGTCAAATAAATTTTTATTTGAATTTTTGGAATTAATTGAATAATTAAATCGATAATTTAATACGTTAAATTATGGAAATAATTGAAAATTGAGTTAAATATGATTGAAAATGATTTGTAAAATTTTATTTTATCATGTTGAAGTTAGAACAATATTTTAGAACTTTTAAAATCGAATTAAAAGTTAATTTGTGAAAATTGAATATTTTAATATTTAAATCGACTAGTGAAAATAGCAAATTTTTGAACAGTCTCAGAATTGAACGAAATCAGTTCCATTGGATCCATAATAGTTAGTTATTATCGGATTTCAAATTTCGTGTCAATCGGAGTTATCGTTTGATCGTGGCAGCTCGAAACGCATCGAATTATTTTTAATTTTAATTTGGCGAGTGAAAATAGCCATTTTTCAAAAAGTCTCGGATTTCGACGAAACCAGTTTCATCGGATCCGTAATGTGATATTATTGAAAGGTTTCAAATTTCAAGTCGATTGGATTTACCGTTTGTCCGGTACAAATTAAAACGCCTAGAAATCGATTTAAATCGGTTTAATTTAAATTGAGTGTTTATAGCCATAACTCGCACAGATGTCCGAATTAGCTTTCGAAACCTGTTCCATTGTGTCCGGAACGCGGGGTAAACCCTAGAAACGCTGGTTACGGCGCGTAAATCGGAGTTCGGAATTTCCGGATGAATAGTGTTCGTTCAAATTCCTATAAATAGACCACCCCTCTCTCTAAATTAAAAAAAAATATATAAAAACCCTAACCCTAGTAGCCGCCAGCACCCCCATGAACGGCCATAAACGTTCGATCTTCCCTCTCGTTTATCTCCACATCCATCGACATTTACCAAAAACTTTCAACTAGAGAAATGAAGAGGGCAACACGAACTACAATCTGAACGGTGGTGATGGGAAATAGTGGAGGGTGGAGGCCATAAATTGGCCGCGTTCGGCAGTGCTTTCGCACGCAATTCCATGAAGAGGAGCGGGCCGAGCGCTATGCAATTCGAGCCATGGGTAGCTCTTGGCGTTGGCGTTCGAATGGTGGTGGTTTGATGGGCTATCGACGTTTGTACGTGGAGCGGCATTCAACCCTAATCCAACGTGAATGGGTTCATGTTGTCTGTAGCCGAACGAAGGAAGGGAGAGGGAGGGTGCGAGCGGGCCTGATGCTATGGGATTGAAACTAACGGCCATGATTTAGCTAGGGTATAAAATTTTATAATTTAGTTGTAAATTGTATAATGAAAATCGTGTAACTTCAAAAATTCACAACTTTTTCATACGACGTCGAAAAAATGCAAACTCAGTTGCGTTGGAATCGTATGGACGAGCACTACGCGATGGAGTTGGTTTGGAGTCATTTGGAGTTAGTGAGAATGTTGGGTAAAATTAAACGTCCGTTTAATTTTATTCGAAATAAATCGCTAAAACGGAATTTAAAATCAAGGTGAGAACTTCTCACTCAATCGAATCAGTTTCGATTTTATTTTAAATAGTTAGATTTAAAATATTTGAATGCATTTTGAATGATGATTGTTATCTATTGATTTTTAAAATAGACATTATACGCCGTTAGTAAGCGGATGTTATTTATTAAAAACATATACCGCGAATATTTCATAAACAGTGAAATTGGTATTATATATAATAGCAATATATATATATTGGCATATGTATATATTGGAGTTATTGATTTCCCGCATTTTTTTGTTTAGCGGATGAGACCCTATTGCGCCATTATTAAGCGGATAATATTTAATAAGAACATATACCGCGATAATTTCGTACTGGAGCGAAATTGGTATTGTGCTAATGTTTTTGGATGCAGGAAAACAGGTTGGAGGGATCCAACTGGATTCCTCAACAGTTTTTATTTGATTTCAGATATTTTGATATTTGATGGATTTTCATATTGATATATGATATCGTTGTAGTCGTGATTGACTATTTGGTGTGTAGCATCATTGGACCCAGATTTTGGGATTTTAAAATGATTTTTAAAGTGATTTTTGAAAATATACTTTATTTTTGGAATTGATCCATTTCAAATAAATAAACGTTATAATTTTTAAAGTCATAAAAATTATGATTTTGAGAAATACGGTTAAAGATTGATTTTTGAAAATACGGGTTAATGATGTTATAAAATAGTTTAAACTGGGATTTTTAAATTTATTATAAAAAGTTTAAAAATAGGATTTATAAAAATTTGATTATTTTATAAATCAAGAGAATGATGAAATTATAAAGGAGATTAAAGATGTTTTAAAATAATAGTATAAATTGATTTTATAAAGGATTTATAAATTGATATTTATAAGTTAAAACATTTGAATTATAAAACGAGTTTTTATAAGTGTTTGAATGAAGTGAAAATGAATTTCATTAAAGAATGAAATTTATAGAATTATAAATGGTGAAGTTATGAATGAAATTTATAAATAGTAAGATTTATAAATTTGTGAAGTTAATTGAAGAATAGATTTGGTTAAATAAATGAATCTTATAAGTTATAAGATTTATAATTTGGGAAGTTTAAAAGAACGATCTTTGTAAAATAATCGTTTTATAAGCATTTGACTTATAATATGAACTTTTAGTTTATAATTGAGTTATAAACTGGAATAGGTTAATAAAAGAATTTATAAAAAGAAAGTTTTTATAAATAAATAGAAATGGAATTTATAAACGTTGTTTATAAATTCGCAAACAACTTATTTTGATAAGTTAATTGTTGAAACCTATAAATGGAGTTATATTCACATTTCGCAAACAACTTATTTTGATAAGTTAATTGTTGAAACCTATAAATGGAGTTATATTCACATTTTTGAATAGTGAATAATCCTTTGAATTAAAATGAATAAAAGGATGAAATTGTTAATGAAGTATATTCACGTTTTTGAATAGTGAATAAGATGTTAAAGAAATTGTTTTGAATGTGATATTTCAAATAGAATTAAATCGATCTAACGATGTTTTAAAATGTGTTGAGATTCGAAACCATAGATTTCAACATTTATTGTTGAAATAAACGTTTTCGAGAAATAAAAGGAGATGATGGACTATAACACTGTTGTTATAGTAAATGATTTCCGAAAGGAAATGTTTTGTATAGTATTGGGATTTATATATCTATTTTAATTTCGAATCCCTATACTGGTGATTTTGGGTTGTCGTAACGATGTTTTACGCAACATTCGTTTTGGCCCAAATAAATATGTTTATGAGAATGATTTCCTTAAAGAATGAAATATATACTTAATCTCGATTTAAGTATATTGAATATTTTCTAAGTGTTGAAAATAAATAAAATTTGTGAATTACTTATGAATAAATAAGTATGGAAATGTTTTTCCAATATAAAGTGAATATTAGAGAATTTATCTTTTTGAAGATAAATTGAAAATGAATATTATAAATCGAATTGAAGTCGTATATTCATTAATACTTTGGAATGTAAATTCACTATTGAATTTATAAAAGAAAGTGGAATTGGTTTAAAAATAAATATTGATTTATTTTTGAAGTATGAAATTATATATCTAGTGAAGATATTTTGGAAAATAAATAATTTGGAAAATTATTTGGAAACTGGTGATGTGTGCATATCCAGTGATAGTTCAATAACCGACTATCAATATTTCCCTTTGAATGGGTAATTGATGTGATTTGTTTGAATGTGAATGCCACACTTATTTTTGAATAAGCGCTCACTATTCGGGTTAACGGGGAAAGGACCATGGGGTCGTATAACCCATTCCGAATATGTGATACGTCGTTATGATAGCATTGAAGATCGGTGTTGAAGACCCGGTATTTGCGAGAGAGATAGGATGACCTGTTGATTGTCTCTGCACTGAGTTGCAGCGGTATAGAGACTCCCTAAGTGATGGGAAATCCGATCAGGATTATGAATATCCGGATTGCAAGGACTTCTTTGTAAGTGCCTTCGGTTTTGTTCGAGCCCGGAACAGACTTGTATGGATAGTATGTCTGACATTACAAGTTGAGATATAAAGCCGATTTCTTTCAAATATATTTCTGTTGGTGGCGAAGAATTTATTCTTTTAGCTTAACACCCTTCTCTGAGACGTACGAGCTCAGAGGTTATATAGTTGAAGTTATCAGCGATATATTCCCAATTTGGTAATGTGACATGCTGAGTGTTGCTGTAAATGATCATTGTGTTGATTATTGTGATAGGATCGTTTATTTGATCGTCTATCTTAGTGATCATTGTGTTGATCATTTGTTGACCCAAAGCATGGCTTTTGTATAAAGTATGTTTTTGTGGACGTGACTTCGTCGAGCCTCACACCCCGGAAATGGTCAAAACAGGAAAGATGCGGCAAGGTTATGAGGGGTAGCACCCTTTAGGGTATGTACATTTCCTTCTGGATAGAGGTGGTATCATGTTATGGAGCCCAGATATTTAACCTATGTGGTTACTACGAATTTATTACTTTGTGGTTGTTGGTTTTCGGGATCCCGTGAGAAAGGTCGTTTACGATCGGGGAATGGCGTGCTCGTGTCAGTAGTTACCCAGTTAGGGGTAACCCGGCCTTGTGTTGGCAGAGTTCCGGTTTGGTTCTCGGGGATGTCTTTCCAGAGGCATTCTCATGTGGCAATGGGAAGTTCCTTGGCCTGACCATTTGTTGGAAATCCAAAGAAACAATACGATACTTGTACGGTTTTAGTTGTAGAACCTGCTTCCTCAGGAAGTAGCTATAGTAGGCATAATATAATGGTACCTATGCTGGCTAAGATTTATATTCTACTTTCGAAATGAATTTTTCCTACACTATGCACTAATAATAATATGAAATGTTCTTTTTAATGCGTATCAAGCATGTTTGGCTATCATAAGGAGAAATCTTCTCCAAGTCTACGTTTGCATTGTGTGTGTGGCAGGAGGTCTTATGGTAGTCTCATTTTTAAAAGCATTGCGAATTGAATTTAAAAATATTCCTCTATTTTGATTTTAAAGTTAAATAAACTGTTTTGAGTTCTCACACCAGTCACATGACTGACTTGGAGTTTATTGTTTTCCTTCCTAAACTCTGGGTGCCCACCAATTTCCACACGGGCAGTCAAAAGTTAGGTTTATCAGGATATTCTGGAGTTGCTGGAGGCAAGATGGATGGCATGGCGTATTACTAGTTTATATAGTATTTCTTTTTCCGCTGCACTGTTTGATGTTGTATATTGTTGTACACTCTGATGATATGATGTAATGAAATGTGATGTAATGTAATAACTGATATAGTTCTTTGTTTAAAGATTATTCATTTATTATTATATGTTGTTCCGCTGCGAATTGTGAGATTCTGATGTTGTTCTGTTGTTTTCTGTTCCGTTCTATGTTCTCTATTTTCCTTTTCGTTCTATTTTAAAATTTTCTATCTTCTTTCCCCTCCATTTTCTATTCTCTTCTATTCTATTTTCTATTTCCTATTTTCTTTTCTCCCTATTTTCTATCTTTTTCTCTCTTTCTCTTTCCTTAAATTCTTTTTAAAAACCCTCAGTGTTCGGTTTTCCGTCGTTCGATTCCTCGGCAGTCGATAAAGTGAGTGTCGATGTCGAATTTTCGGAAGACGAAGAATCGTGTCCTGACAATGTGGTATCAGAGCTTATGGTTAAGCGACAACCATGGTTCTGTTGGGTATTATTCATTAGAGATAGAGTCAGTAGTACTCTAGAATGAATTTGAGTGTAATAATAGCTATGAGGGCGTATTTGTTAATGAATATAAAATTGTTTTATATTGTGATGATTGGTTTATTGAGTGGCATATGAACTTTCGTCAGCGTGGTCCGCAAGACTATGCCGAAGGGGTTTCTAAACACTTGAATAGAACAATTCGGCACAATATTGATTTTAAAATTGGGTAAATGAAATAATTTTACCTTGAGTATATTTATATATAAAAGAATAATTTTTCAAAATTATTAAAGTGTATATAAGTGGATTGTTTAGTTATTTGAATAATCTAAATAAAGGAATTGTATAAGCAAAAAGAATTATAAGAATTGAATTATAATTAAAGTGATTTACAATTGTGGAATAAACTTATATATATAAGAAGTGAAACTATATGAATATATTTATGAATATGAATTGTAAATAAAAATGAATGTGAACTAAAGTTATGCAAATGAAATTCAACTTTTGTAATAGAATTGAATGAATGGATTGAATGTTAATCAATTAAATGGAAATTTAAGTTGATATGAAATAATGGATATAAGTGTAAATTCATTAAAATCTAATGTTATTGGAAGTTGAAAAATTGAATGCAAATCAATTAATTAAACCAATTGTAAGCAAAGGAATTTGGTTGTAACTAATATACATTGGTTGTTATTTGATTGATTAGTTGATTGTATATAATTCATTAAGCGTTAATGAAATTGAAAGCTAAAGTGATTAAAATTCAATTGGAAGTTAAGTGAAACTTAAATAGAATTGAATTTGAATTGGAAGTGAACCAACTTGAATATGAATTAGTTGAAAATGAATGATAGTTGGTTGATGTTTGCATTTGTTGCTTTTACTTCATTTGATATGTTGACATGTATAGTTAGTATGTTGCTATATGTTGTATATCGATACTATTATCTATATGCATGATTCTCATGTTGTTTGTTGAGTGATTAGTAGGTGCGGATCGCGTTTGCTTCGCATTTGGAGCTCGCTTTCGCGCTATATTAGCCGTATATGCTCGCTAATAAAATATAAGGTACATATCTCGGATTACATACCGTACTTTTACACTTTTTTCCCTTCGGGATGCCTCATTACTTGATGAGATATATATTTGTGATATATATACTGTCATTTTTTTTTCGGATCGAGCCGCGCAAAGGAGACTATGGCGAATTTTTCCGAAAATTTAAGGCGTTAGAAAATTTTTGAGAAAATTGGAAAATTTTGAAAACTTTAACTTTGTTTTGGAATTGAAAGTTAAACAATAGTAGTTGTTTTTGAAAAGATAACTAAGTATGATTTGAAAACTTAGTAAAGATTGTAAGAAGTTTGACTATGGATTTTGGAAAATTAATAAATTCTGTAACTTTTCTTACTTGTAATTTCGAGGACGAAATTCTTTTAAGTGGGGAAGATTGTAACGACCCAGAATTTTTGATAATTAAAATATGAATATTTAATTAATTTTAAATATTAATAAGTGAATTTATAAGTCAAATAAATTTTTATTTGAATTTTTGGAATTAATTGAATAATTAAATCGATAATTTAATACGTTAAATTATGGAAATAATTGAAAATTGAGTTAAATATGATTGAAAATGATCTGTAAAATTTTATTTTATCATGTTGAAGTTAGAACAATATTTTAGAACTTTTAAAATCGAACTAAAAGTTAATTTGTGAAAATTGAATATTTTAATATTTAAATCGACTAGTGAAAATAGCAAATTTTTGAATAGTCTCAGAATTGAACGAAACCAGTTCCATTGGATCCGTAATAGTTAGTTATTACCGGATTTTAAATTTCGTGTCAATCGGAGTTATCGTTTGATCGTGGCAGCTCGAAACGCATCGAATTATTTTTAATTTTAATCTGGCGAGTGAAAATAGCCATTTTTCAAAAGTCTCGGATTTCGACGAAACCAGTTTCATCGGATCCGTAATGTGATATTATTGTAAGGTTTCAAATTTCAAGTCGATTGGATTTACCGTTTGTCCGGTACAAATTAAAACGCCTAGAAATCGATTTAAATCGATTTAATTTAAATTGAGCGTTTATAGCCATAACTCGCACAGATGTCCGAATTAGCTTTCGAAACCTGTTCCATTGTGTCCGAAACGCGGGGTAAACCCTAGAAACGCTGGTTACGGCGCGTAAATCGGAGTTCGGAATTTCCGGATGAATAGTGTTCGTTCAAATTCCTATAAATAGACCACCCCTCTCTCTAAATTAAAAAAAAAAAAATATAAAAACCCTAACCCTAGTAGCCGCCAGCACCCCCATGAACGGCCATAAACGTTCGATCTTCTCTCTCGTTTATCTCCACATCCATCGACATTTACCAAAAACTTTCAATTAGAGAAATGAAGAGGGCAACACGAACTACAATCTGAACGGTGGTGATGGGAAATAGTGGAGCGTGGAGGCCAGAAATTGGCCGCGTTCGGCAGTGCTTTCGCACGCAATTCCATGAAGAGGAGGGGGCCGAGCGCTATGCAATTCGAGCCGTGGGTAGCTCTTGGCGTTGGCGTTCGAATGGTGGTGGTTTGATGGGCTATCGACGTTTGTACGTGGAGCGGCATTCAACCCTAATCCAACGTGAATGGGTTCATGTTGTCTGTAGCCGAACGAAGGAAGGGAGAGGGAGGGTGCGAGCAGGCCTGATGCTATGGGATTGAATCTAACGGCCATGATTTAGCTAGGGTATAAAATTTTATAATTTAGTTGTAAGTTGTATAATGAAAATCGTGTAACTTCAAAAATTCACAACTTTTTCATACGAGGTCGAAAAAATGCAAACTCAGTTGCGTTGGAATCGTATGGACGAGCACTACGCGATGGAGTTGGTTTGGAGTCGTTTGGAGTTAGTGAGAATTTTGGGTAAAATTAAACGTCCGTTTAATTTTATTCGAAATAAATCGCTAAAACGGAATTTAAAATCAAGGTGAGAACTTCTCACTCAATCGAATCAGTTTCGATTTTATTTTAAATAGTTAGATTTAAAATATTTGAATGCATGTTTGAATGATGATTGTTATCTATTGATTGTTAAAATAGACATTATACGCCGTTAGTAAGCGGATGTTATTTATTAAAAACATATACCGCGAATATTTCACAAACAGTGAAATTGGTATTATATATAATAGCAATATATATATATTGGCATATGTATATATTGGAGTTATTGATTTCCCACATTTTTTTGTTTAGCGGATGAGACCCTATTGCGCCGTTATTAAGCGGATAATATTTAATAAGAACATATACCGCGATAATTTCGTACTGGAGCGAAATTGGTATTGTGCTAATGTTTTTGGATGCAGGAAAACAGGTTGGAGGGATCCAACTGGATTCCTCAATAGTTTTTATTTGATTTCGGATATTTTGATATTTGATGGATTTTCATATTGATATATGATATCGTTGTAGTCGTGATTGACTATTTGGTGTGTAGCATCATTGGACCCAGATTTTGGGATTTTAAAATGATTTTTAAAGTGATTTTTGAAAATATACTTTATTTTTGGAATTGATCCATTTCAAATAAATAAATGTTATAATTTTTAAAGTTATAAAAATTATGATTTTGAGAAATACGGTTAAAGATTGATTTTTGAAAATATGGGTTAATGATGTTATAAAATAGTTTAAACTGGGATTTTTAAATTTATTATAAAAAGTTTAAAAATAGGATTTATAAAAATTTGATTATTTTATAAATCAAGAGAATGATGAAATTATAAAGTAGATTAAAGATGTTTTAAAATAATAGTATAAATTGATTTTATAAAGGATTCATAAATTGATATTTATAAGTTAAAACATTTGAATTATAAAACGAGTTTTTATAAGTGTTTGAATGAAGTGAAAATGAATTTCATTAAAGAATGAAATTTATAGAATTATAAATGGTGAAGTTATGAATGAAATTTATAAATAGTAAGATTTATAAATTTGTGAAGTTAATTGAAGAATAGATTTGGTTAAATAAATGAATCTTATAAGTTATAAGATTTATAATTTGGGAAGTTTAAAAGAACGATCTTTGTAAAATAATCGTTTTATAAGCATTTGACTTATAATATGAACTTTTAGTTTATAATTGAGTTATAAACTGGAATAGGTTAATAAAAGAATTTATAAAAAGGAAGTTTTTATAAATAAATAGAAATGGAATTTATAAACGTTGTTTATAAATTCGCAAACAACTTATTTTGACAAGTTAATTGTTGAAACCTATAAATGGAGTTATATTCACATTTTTGAATAGTGAATAATCCTTTGAATTAAAATGAATAAAAGGATGAAATTGTTAATGAAGTATATTCACGTTTTTGAATAGTGAATAAGATGTTAAAGAAATTGTTTTGAATGTGATATTTCAAATAGAATTAAAACGATCTAACGATGTTTTAAAATGTGTTGAGATTCGAAACCATAGATTTCAACATTTATTGTTGAAATAAACGTTTTCGAGAAATAAAAGGAGATGATGGACTATAACACTGTTGTTATAGTAAATGATTTCCGAAAGGAAATGTTTTGTATAGTATTGGGATTTATATATCTATTTTAATTTCGAATCCCTATACTGGTGATTTTGGGTTGTCGTAACGATGTTTTACGCAACATTCGTTTTGGCCCAAATAAATATGTTTATGAGAATGATTTCCTTAAAGAATGAAATATATACTTAATCTCGATTTAAGTATATTGAATATTTTCTAAGTGTTGAAAATAAATAAAATTTGTGAATTACTTATGAATAAATAAGTATGGAAATGTTTTTCCAATATAAAGTGAATATTAGAGAATTTATCTTTTTGAAGATAAATTGAAAATGAATATTATAAATCGAATTGAAGTCGTATATTCATTAATACTTTGGAATGTAAATTCACTATTGAATTTATAAAAGAAAGTGGAATTGGTTTAAAAATAAATATTTATTTATTTTTGAAGTATGAAATTATATATCTAGTGAAGATATTTTGGAAAATAAATAATTTGGAAAATTATTTGGAAACTGGTGATGTGTGCATATCCAGTGATAGTTCAATAACCGACTATCAATATTTCCCTTTGAATGGGTAATTGATGTGATTTGTTTGAATGTGAATGCCACACTTATTTTTGAATAAGCGCTCACTATTCGGGTTAACCGGGAAAGGACTATGGGGTCGTATAACCCATTCCGAATATGTGATACGTCGTTATAATTGCATTGAAGATCGGTGTTGAAGACCCGGTATTTACGAGAGAGATAGGATGACCTATCGATTGTCTCTGCACTGAGTTGCAGCGGTATAGAGACTCCCTAAGTGATGGGAAATCCGATCAGGATTGTGAATATCCGGATTGGAAGGACTTCTTTGTAAGTGCCTTCGGTTTTGTTCGAGCCCGGAACAGACTTTTATGGATAGTATGTCTGACATTACAAGTTGAGATATAAAGCCGATTTCTTTCAAATATATTTCTGTTGGTGGCGAAGAATTTATTCTTTTAGCTTAACACCCTTCTCTGAGACATACGAGCTCAGAGGTTATATAGTTGAAGTTATCAGCGATATATTCCCAATTTGGTAATGTGACATGCTGAGTGTTGCTGTAAATGATCATTGTGTTGATTATTGTGATAGGATCGTTTATTTGATCGTCTATCTTAGTGATCATTGTGTTGACCCAAAGCATGGCTTTTGTATAAAGTATGTTTTTGTGGACGTAACTTCGTCGAGCCTCACACCCTGGAAATGGTCAAAACAGGAAAGATGCGGCAAGGTTATGAGGGGTAGCACCCTTTAGGGTATGTACATTTCCTTCTGGATAGAGGTGGTATCATGGTATGGAGCCCAGATATTTAACCTATGTGGTTACTACGAATTTATTACTTTGTGGTTGTTGGTTTTCGGGATCCCGTGAGAAAGGTCGTTTACGATCGGGGAATGGCGTGCTCGTGTCAGTAGTTACCCAGTTAGGGGTAACCCGGCCTTGTGTTGGCAGAGTTCCGGTTTGGTTCTCGGGGATGTCTTTCCAGAGGCATTCTCATGTGGCAATGGGAAGTTCCTTGGCCTGACCATTTGTTGGAAATCCAAAGAAACAATACGATACTTGTACGGTTTTAGTTGTAGAACCTGCTTCCTCAGGAAGTAGCTATAGTAGGCATAATATAATGGTACCTATGCTGGCTAAGATTTATATTCTACTTTCGAAATGAATTTTTCCTACACTATGCACTAATAATAATATGAAATGTTCTTTTTAATGTGTATCAAGCATGTTTGGCTATCATAAGGAGAAATCTTCTCCAAGTCTACGTTTGCATTGTGTGTGTGGCAGGAGGTCTTATGGTAGTCTCATTTTTAAAAGCATTGCGAATTGAATTTAAAAATATTCCTCTATTTTGATTTTAAAGTTAAATAAACTGTTTTGAGTTCTCACACCAGTCACATGACTGACTTGGAGTTTATTGTTTTCCTTCCTAAACTCTGGGTGCCCACCAATTTCCACACGGGCAGTCAAAAGTTAGGTTTATCAGGATATTCTGGAGTTGCTGGAGGCAAGATGGATGGCATGGCGTATTACTAGTTTATATAGTATTTCTTTTTCCGCTGCACTGTTTGATGTTGTATATTGTTGTACACTCTGATGATATGATGTAATGAAATGTGATGTAATGTAATAACTGATATAGTTCTTTGTTTAAAGATTATTCATTTATTATTATATGTTGTTCCGCTGCGAATTGTGAGATTCTGATGTTGTTCTGTTGTTTTCTGTTCCGTTCTATGTTCTCTATTTTCTTTTTCGTTCTATTTTAAAATTTTCTATCTTCTTTCCCCTCCATTTTCTATTCTCTTCTATTCTATTTTCTATTTCCTATTTTCTTTTCTCCCTATTTTCTATCTTTTTCTCTCTTTCTCTTTCCTTAAATTCTTTTTAAAAACCCTCAGTGTTCGATTTTCCGTCGTTCGATTCCTCGGCAGTCGATAAAGTGAGTGTCGATGTCGAATTTTCGGAAGACGAAGAATCGTGTCCTGACAGTTTATGAAAAATAGAAATAAACTCCGGGTCAGACATGGGTCTGGTGTGAGTAACAGGTTAAAGTTGCTTAACTTTTGAAAAACCTTTGAAAGGAAAGGTATCACGTAAGACTTCCCACACATAAACATGGAAAAGTTTTTACCTTACGCTAACCAAAACATTTTAATAGGGAATCCAGTGATATTATAATAGGTCTAGGGTTTTCAAATAAATATGAAATAGCTGAAATTGTTACATGATTAAATTCCAGCTACTAGCCACAAAAGTGGGTAATACAATCAAAACCGTTGGAACTTATTGGATTTTGGATTCCATACAATGGCAGGGCTACCGGAGTACCGCCCGTCACAGTACGGGGCCTAGATCACCGTACCGAGGACTACTCCCAATTCCCTGCAACACAAAGCCGGAACCATCCCTTCCGGGATAGTCCCGAACAAGACAACCCCGCAGTTGGCCGCGGCCCAACTGCCCACACAGCCGAATAAAAAGGCACTTCTAGATAGGGGAAAATCTCATCCTACTTGGGCATGACCCACTTAGCTTTGCTGCGCCTCCCCTGTTTTAGCCATTCCCGGTTGATGAGGCTTGAGGCTACGATTACCTTTAGAGAACACATTTCTTAGAATGCTCATCGTCCACCTGACGATGTTCTGAAAACATTCAATCCATACAAGTTCATTCCGGGTTCGAACGAAACCGAAGGCATTATCTCGTTACACTCATTTTGGAATCACCCTCAGAGTTAACGACGATAACCCTTGCACTCTGAATCTTCATCTTCACTTGAGATTCACGACCTATCGTTAATTTGGATCGATGTGGTTTTCGGATATCCAAATATGGAAACCCGATCCCGGTCTCATCAAAATCCAAAACGCATCTTTTAGGTCCAAGTTGTTTTAAGTTTAAAACAATTCAATTTAATTATCTATATACAAACGGATAGATAATTCACATCACCATAATAGATAATCAACATTATCATCATAAACAGATAATCCATATTATCATCACGAATTGATAATCTACATTATCATCCCCAATAGATAATTCATATTTTCATCACAATGCAACCAAAGCATCCATATCATACAACACTATTTATCTCATATCTGAGATTCAAACGAATCAAGGAAATCTATATCATCCGTATATAAACAAGGATTAATAATCACACCCTTTATAGTTAATTTAGAATGAATTAAATTAATTATTCCATCTCTAATTAATTTAAAGTAAATTAAATTAATTACTTCATTCTATAAATCCTGCTTATATAACCATTAATTAATTACAAATCAATCAATCAATTAATTAACCTCTAATTAATCCCTTTAATTAATCACCCTTGATTAATTATATTCAAGTAATTATCCTTTAATTAATTTCACAAATTAATTATCCTTAGTAATTATCCTTTAATTACTTCATAAATTGACTAATCTTAATTAATTACATTAATTAATTCCTTCATTGATTAATTATTTCCAAATAAATCCATTCTCAATTACATCATTAATTATAATAATTAATGATCTTTAGTTACATTTTCTATTTAAATTAATTACATTCAGTAATTTATCTTTATTTAAACCATAATTGTTAATCACCCTTGATTAACCCCATTCAGTAATTAACTACCCTTAATTACTTCACCAAATAAATTAATTATTCCTTAATTAATTATCTTTAAATTAATCTGTTGATTAATTTCACAAAGTAATTTAAACTTAAATTACTTCCATTATTAAATCATTCTTAGTTAATTACATCTAGTAATTACCCAATAATTACTTCACTAAGTAATTATACTTTATTAAATTACATTCAGTAATTATACTTCACAAATCATCAAGTGATTATTTCAAATTAATTAAACTAAATTAATTAACTTAAACTAATCAAATTAAACTCAATTAATTACAATGAGTAATTAATTCCTTAATTACTTCCACAAGTAATTATACTTAAACAATTTACACAAATGATTATCTTTGATTAATTAATCTATTTAACTATTAAAATTAATCACATTAATTAATTAATTAATAATCCTTCGTTAATAACCTTCATTAACAATTAATAATTCATTAATTACTTTTCTAAAGTAATTAAACTTACATTAATCATTATTAATTATAAATTAATTAACCATAAATAACCCATTAATTAATCCTAATTATTTAATTATTCAAGTGTTAACTGTAACTTAATTAATCCTTAATTACTTGATAAATTAATCACTAATCATTAATTAAAATCTAATCTTATTTAATTAACGATTCTTAAATTACAAGTTAATTATTCCTTAATCAATTAACTTAAACCTTAATTAATGATTTAAAACCCTTAATTACCTTAATTAATTATCCACTCCATTAATTAATTAATTAATTAAATTATCCATTTAATTACCTTAATAATTAAATGAAATTACAAATCATTAAATTCTAAATTTACTTTAAGATAAAACCTTTTCTTATCCATGGTTAAATTATCATTCATAAATACATTTAAAAACATTTATTTCTAATTTCATTTCAAATTTCATTTTAAATTCAAGTTTTAAAATGAAAACCAATTATCCTTAACAAAGTTTATGACCAATTTAAAACTTTGAAATTCCCATGTTAAAGAATACTCATATCTTATAAAAGAAATTTAAAGATTTTAAACTAAATTCCTTTTAGATTCAAATCATTAAAGTATACTTTAACCTTGAAACTTATTTACAACATTTAAATTTATAAACTTATTTTATTTCCAAAACCTAAGATTCAAATTCAATTTGAATTCAAATTTAAAGTTCTGATTTAAACTTTTTTTTAAATCCTTTCTTACATTTTCAAACTCCATTTAAATTCAAATCCTTTAAATACACTTTAACTTCTTAAACACTTTTATGTCATTAAGACAATTTGAATTTAGAAACTTATTTATTTCCAAACTAAAATTCAAACTAAACTTGAATCTATTTTTAGACTTAGCTTTAAACTTAATTTAAATCCTTGCTTATCATTTAAAATTTCATTTTTAAATTTAAAAAAAAAAACAGAACGGAACAAGTTTTCAAAAACATGTAGCCAGACTCTCCCCCGAGCCCCCGAAATTTTGCTTCAAGAAAAATATTACATTTCTTCGAGCCAAAACTCGAATCACTCGAGAATTTCCCGAGTCCAAAATCCAGCAACCCTCAAAACTTCACCTGACACACCACTGCACCATGCATATGCACGGTGGCTCCGACTCTCTCTGGTCATCACCACTGCGTTGAGCAAGTCGTTAATTGCCTCAGACCCAACATCGACCAACAGAACCTCACAAGCATCACGAAATCAAAATCGAACACCCAAATCAGAAACTGGAAGCAACAGGCGCACCTCCCTAAAAACCTGGAAAACTCTTCGTCCCCACACCACCGGCCATCGGAGGCTTTGAAACTCCGTCCATCCCTTTTTCAACACCAAAGCTACCATATACCCGAATCCTATAGCACTCGATCACCTATAGCAACCATGCCGATCAAAAACTGATGCACTACCCAAAACTAGGTTTAAAAACCTTAATCGATCGTCGTCGTGATCTGACATCACTGCAGCCATTTTTCACAAAGTCACTGACCACCCCTCTTCCTCCAGAAAGAATCACAACTCCTCAAGCTATCGAATTCATCAGAATTCCCTCGAATTTCAATTTCTAGTTGAATCAGAAATGCTCTTAAATCCCATTGCTAAAAATCGTAATTTTGTTTCAAAAATCTAGTTTAAACTTTAGCTTTTGATTCATATCCCTGAGTCTATGAATCGTGATGATAGAAATTTAACCTATTATAAATTTGTACTAAAGTTTATTTATTTCCAGAGGCAATATAACTATTTTGACTTAAACATATTTTTAGACTTACAACCATGATTCAACAACAAATTTTATTCAATACTTAAGTCTTAACAAGATTGAATCAAGAGCTACAGATTTTAATTTGAAATTTAAGCCTCGAACTAGAATCAGAGAAGAATACATATATATGCACAATAATATTTCATATATATACACAAAGCTAAATTTATAAATTCATTCACAAACATACTTGTTTCATAGATGATCAGGCAACATAATTATTTACTTAAACTTTTAAAACCGTGGTGTTACTCACCTGGAAATTGTGATGAACCAGAGCACAAATTTGAAAAGCTTTTGCTTTGGCCCAGATTTACTTCACATATACTTGCATGCATCCTTAAAGGATGGTTGCAGACTTGATTTGTTTACAGGGTTTGATGTAGAATTGTTTTGAGTGCTTATAGGCTTTTATTCTTACTTACGGTTTTGAATTTGGTTTCAGGCATTATAACTTGAGTTTGGGTTTTTGATTGAGGAAGGGTTTGCATTGCATTTGAAAAATCTGATTTTGAACTTGTAAAATGGTTATAGGGAAACAAAACTGCAGATTTGTTTTGAAAGTGAGTTACAGGCTTGCATGTTTGAATTGGAAAGTGGATTACAGGGAAATGATCTCAATTTGAAAATGGTTAGATGAATTTCTGGTTTAAAAAATGGTTATGAGGAAGTTGTTCTCAGATTTGTGTTACTTAGCTTTAGATTTAGAAAGAAAAAGAATGGAAGGGAAGAAGATTTGTTTATATAAGCTGAAATTATTTAAAAATAAAAGAAAAACTAAATTAAATGACACTTGTAAAAGAACTAACATTTGTCACTTACCTTGTTTATTATCTTAAACACGTGTTATTATAAGCTCTAGGATGTTTACACATGTCCCTAAAGAAATTATCATTTATTTTAAATGTTAAGAAAAGCTTTTTAATTTAATTAATTAGTTTTTTAAGTATATATATATATATATATATATATATATAGTTAATTCTAAGGAAATAAAACTATTTATATTTATAATAATAAAAAAACAATACATATACTCTTTATTTGAAAATAACACACTTGACAGTTTAAAATTAAATTTATAAAGAGATTATAAATTTCTTATTATTTAAATGAATAAATGTTTCATATATTAATTTTAAACCTTCATAGCTAATTTATATCAACATATTAAATTTAAAAATAACAATAGTATTGTCTTTTAAAACCTATCTATATTTATACATTTATTTATATTATTTGAAAATAACACATTTATTAATTTAAATAATTTATAAAAGAAATTATAAATTACTTATCACTTATCTTATTTAAATGAATTAATGCTTAATAAGTAAATTGTATTTTTAAACTTCCATATATAATTTCAAATTATATTTATCCACCTATATTTAAAATGGGAATAAAATAAACTTTTGTTTATTTTATTTAAAATTTAAACTTATGCTTAAAATATATTTTAAACAATTTAAAGCATTTTTCCTTAAGTATCTTAAAATCATATGGTTAGTTATTAAATAGTTTTGAATAGTTATATGTTAAATAAAATAATAATTTCCAAATTATTAAAATGAATATTAGAATTTAAAAACAAGATTTTATTTGTTTATTAAACTTCAAATCAAAACTTATCTATTTATAATATATATAAATATATATATATATACACATTATAAATAGAAAGCATTTTATTAGCTTTTAAAAAGTTTAAAATTCACTAATTAAATATTTATTTAATTGGATTATTAAATCAAGTCAAATTTGATTAACAAAATTTATCAAATCAATTTAATTTTAAATACAGATTATAAAATTGATATTGCCAAAATTTCCGGGATATCACATTTGGTCACGACCCGTCTTCCATCTACCAGAAAGACGCATCATGATTTAAGAATGAAAGGGATAGAAGAAGAAAAGATAAGAAGGAAGAAAATCAACAACATCAGATACTCACAGCGGAACGAATGAAATATAATATATCACATAAAATATTACATAGTATCATATTACATCAGAGTTACACAATCTAGACAACACATATTAGATAGTTATAAACATCCGTCTAACCATACAACCCGAGTACATCAATACAATATAGACATAACACTAACGCAGCGGAACCATAATATGTCTACACGCTGAAGCCTGCTGCTCCAAATCTCCTCCAGAATTCGTCAAAGCTAACCTGAATCCCTTGACTACTCATACATAATATGAGTACCCAAGAGTTTAATAAAACAGAAAATAAACACTTGGGTCAGACAGGGGTCTGGTGTGAGTAAACGGGTTAAAGTTGCTTAACTTTAGAAAATCCTTTGGAAAGAAAAGGTATCACGTAAGACTTCCAACACATAAAACATGGAAAAGTTTTTACCTTACGCTAACCGAAACATTTGATAGCAAATCCAGTGATATTATAATATTGTTTAGGGTTTTCAAGTAAATAGAAAATAGCCAAAATTGTTACATCTATTAAATTCCAGTTACTAGCCACAAAAGTGGGTAATACAAATCAAAACCGTAGGGTCTCATAGGAAGAATGGGTTTCCATCAATGGCAGGGCTACTAGGGTACCGCCCGTCACAGTACGTGTCCTATATCACCGTATCGAGGAGCTACCCTAACTCCCTTGCAACACAAGGTTGGGACCATCCCTTACTGGACAGTCCCAAACAAGACCACCCCATGGTTGGCGCGACCAACCACACACTAAGCCGAAATAGAAAGAGACCTCTAAACAGGGGTAAATCTCGTCCTACTTGGGCATGACCCACTTAACCTTGCCGCACCTCCCCTGTTTTAGCCATTCCCAATTGACGAGGCTTGAGGCTGCGATTATCTTTATAGAACACATCTATCTTAGAATGCCATCGTTCACCTGACAATGTTCTGAAAGTATTCAATCCATACAAGTTCGTTCCGGGTTCAAACGAAACCGAAGGCACTATCTCGTTGCACTCATTTTGGAGTCACCCTCAGAGTCAATGACCATAGCCCTTGCACTGTGAATCACCATCTCGAACCTGAAAGTACTATCCTCGTTAACTCATCTTGGAATCACCCTCAAAGTTTATAACGATGAATAGTTCTTACACCTCGAGTCTTCACTTGAACTCCACTTGGATTCACGACCTAACGTTTAATTTGGATCGATGTGGTTTTCGGATATCCAAATATGGAAACCGATCTCGGTCTCACCGAAATCCAAACGCCTTCTAATGTCCAAGTTGTTTAAGGGTTTAAACAATTAAACTTATATTTAAAATAATATAACAGATAGATGAATCACAGATAATTCATATCGACCAATTATCTCACAAAGCAGCACATATCACATATTAGAGATATCACACCCAAATCATCCAATATCAATTAATCACCCAATATCAATCATCCAATATAAATCAATCATCTATAAGCAGGTTTGATTCTTTCTTAATCAATTGGATTACCTTAATCCTTCTTCATTAATTAATTACAAATTAATAATTAATCACCTCTTAATGATCTTCCTTAATTAATCTCCCTTGATTAATTACCTTATAATTACCTTAAGTAATTATTCTTTAATTAATTACACAAATTAATTATTCTTAACTATATACTGTAATTAACCTTAAATTACTTCATTAATTACAATAATTAATGATCCTTCGTTTATTTAACTATAATTAATTTGCATTAAACCTCAACTGATTACAATTAATTAATCATACTTTAATTAATCACTTTTATTAATCAACCTTGACTAATTCATTAATTATATTAACTAATGATCCTTATTAATTAATTAACCCTTTAATAATTATTTGTAATTAACCATCTCATTAATTAGTCTTTATTAATCATAAACAGTAACTAACAAACTTGTAATTACTTATCTTAATTAAGTAACTTCTTAATTAATTATATTAATCCCTTTGATTAATTACTCTAATTAATAAATCTTTAATTACTTTATTACGTAATCATTAGTTAATTACATTAATTAACAGTCCTTAATTAATTACTTCATTAATTATCCACATTTTTAATTAATTACACTTGGTAATTAATCTTAAATTAATCACATTAATTAATTAATTAATCACATTAATTAATTAACTACATTAACTAAGTAATTTACCCTTAAATACTTTCATAAGTAATTATCCTCTAATTACTTTCATTAGTTAATTCTCTTAATTAATTACCTTAAATAGTAATTAATCCCATCATTAATTAACCTTAATCCTTTAATTTATTAATTACTCTTTAATTAATTAACTTCAAATTAATTATATTAATTAATCCTTAAATTAATAACATCAAGTGATTAACCCTTAATCACTTCACTCAATTACTTCCATAAGCAATTTTCCACTAATTACTTCCATAAGTAATTTCTCTTCTTAATTACATTTAGTAATTATCCTTAATTAAATAATTACACTTAATTGATTCATAATTAAGTGATTATTTAAAATTAAACAAACAATTAACTAATCATTTAAAATTAATTAAATAAGTAGTTAACTTCTTATATTTAAAAATCCTTAATTAATTAAAAAGATCATTTATCTTAATTAAACTTTTACTTATTAACAAATCATATTAATTAAGTATTCTTAAGTTCATAACAATAATAAATTAACCTTATTTATCTTCACAAATTAATTATTTGAATTAATCAAATCTTAATAACTTAAAGACAAACTATTTTTATTGGTTTACAAAATTATAACAATAACCTTATTTGAAAATAAAGCATTTAGAAATCAATTTCAAATTTAAAACAATTTAACCATCTTATTTAATCTTTGAAACTTTTCAAACCGTTTAATTTAGTTTGTACAAATATTTATCACTGGAAGCTTAATTATTGTTTCTTAAAACTTATCCATTTCAATAAAATTTGAAAACTTAGTTTTTAAAACATTACTTAAAAACTTTGATCTAATATTTTAAATTGAAAACACCCTTTTTGAATTAAAAATTAAAAATTTAATTAAGTTAATTACTTTCCAAAGCAATTATCTTAAACATTTTAAATTTGAAAATAAATTCAATTAACACCTTTGAAAGTTTGATTAACATTATTTCAAAAGAATAAGTTTTTAAATTCGTAAATTAATTTCCTTTTATAAAATGTTAAGCTTTGAATAGCACAGGAAATCATCTCGGGTCAAACCCGAGTCGAACACTCCAAAAACTCGTGCTAGCCTCAAGGCAACCACCAGCTGAAAAAGCTTCGAGTCGACTTCAGGAATTCATGAGCTCCACTCCGAGTCGACCTCCATCTTCCCCAAACTCCAATATTCCCAGTGCACAAACGTACACGCGTGTACGTGCGCGTCACAACCACCCTCCTCCGACCATCTTTTCGATCGTCGACCACTCACACAAGACCTAGACAACCTTACACCAACCCAGAATCCAAAATCCAAACAGCGAATCGAAATTTCGACCGTTGATCGAAATCTGGAAACAAACTCAACCCAAAAACATCTCAACGCCATCGACCCCGTTGACCGAAATTTCCAGTACTTCTTCTAGAACACCACCGTATCACCACGCCACCATCCCTCATCTCGCGATCGCATCCGATCCATTACCCACATCGAAATTGCCTCGACAGCCAGGATGAACAAAACACAAACTCAAACCCTAGTTCGCACTAGTTCGACCACCGCGGCCCTCGAGAAAATCAACTAGAATTTTCCCATACTCGCAATCATTCGTACCACCTCCAGACCAAAAATCGAACAACTTTGCCATGCCGTTCATCGGCAATCGCCCAAAACTCCAAATTCGAACAACCGTAAAATTCTCATGAATCACCAAACTAAAAATCATGATATGTATATTAAAAATCATAATTTTTGACCATTAATTCATTCATGAAATCCAAAACAGAAATTAAGTTTGTTGATTTTTAACATGCATCAGTATTTTACTATATTTAATATTTTAAAAATTATTTGTAAATTCAAAAATTCCAGAAACTATTTTTTAAATTACCATCATACATTAGCAAACAACTTCCATTTAATCATCAAAGTCAAATATTGATGTTGTTGGGAGATCTGAATTTTGGAAAGTGAATCCTGGTCTGAAACAATAGATAACATAGTGTTTATATATACAGACCTATTTACACATATATACATATCTACCAATTCAATAATATAAACACTAAAAGATTTCCATGCAACATCAACATCAATTCATAGATTATCACATGCATTAGAGTCAATCACAACTTAAACTGTTTTTTTTTTAATTACTCACTATTAATTAACAGAGAATAGAAACTTATTTTCCAGGCTTGTATTGCTGAAGCTTTGAAAATAATTGATGTTGAAACTTAATGTTGAGCTTGCATGTTCGAAGTCTTGAAACTGATGTTGAATTTCCATTTGAGTTACAGGTTTGAAGTTGCAATAGGTTTAGTTGCTAGAAAAACTTGTTTGCAGATTTGAATTTCAGATTTGATTTTGCTTTTGGTTTCAAATTTCAGGTTTGAAGCAGTTTCTGGTTTGCCATTAAATTTTGAAAGAATGAGGAGAGAAAAAGAATAGAATTTGAGAAGAAGAAAGTTTTGAATTGAAAGTGGAAAAACAAGTTTCTCTTCAAACTATATATATTTTTTATACAAATTTAAATTTCTAAATGAAAGAAAATGTTGCCACTTGTTCATTAATTTAAATAAATGTCAGCACAATTTCATTTTAGCTTACAAGTGTTGAAGATGATTTATCATTGTTTTACAAGTGTTAAACTTCCTTTATTTGAATCATTTAAGTTATATATATGCATTCATGAAGTATATTTATATGCATATGAAATGTTTTTACATAAATAAGCTTTTAAATTTAAGTAAATATACAAGTGTGAAATTTTGTAAACATTTTTTTATTAATAACTTATGTTTTTAAATCAAATAAATGTATTATACGTTTTCCTTTAAATTGTATAATATGAATTTGTATTTGTATTTGCAAATGTGAGTTTAGTAATTTATTTATTTATTACTTATGTATACAAATTATTCTAATTCAAGAGATATTTAAAAAGAAAGTTTATTTATAACTTTATATATATATATATATATATATATATATATATATTTACAACCATTTTAATTTAAGCATTTTAAAAAAAACAAAATAAAACCTTGATTAAATCTTATTTAAACTATCATACTTTAAAAATAAATAATTATCATATACTTTGAAAATATAGAATTAATCTTAAATTAGATTTTGAAAAATATTAAATTTAAAATAAAGCTTCAAATCACAATATATATTATAATTTGAAAACATATTTCTCTTATTAAATTTTAACCAAAGCTTCCTATTATAGTGTACATACATACATATATTATCAATAGATTATATCAAATTTCAAAAGGACTTCAAATTATAACATATACATACATATATATTACAATTCGAAAGTACATTTTTTATTTAACAAAAGACCTCCTATTCATAATATATATACCAAATATATATATTATAAATAGAATATATTTTATTAGTTTCGAAAGATAATTCTTATCAATTTTAAATTGTTAGAAAGATATTGATCAATATTGCCAGATTAAATATTTATTAACCCTTAAAAGATTAAATTTACCAATTTAAATTAAAATTACAAAGGAAAATTATCAAATCAATTTAATTATTAATATAGATTATTAAATTGATATTGCCTAAAATTCCGAGTCGTCACATTCCTCCCCCTTAAAAGAATTTCGTCCTCGAAATTTAGAAGCAAAGATAATTTAATAAGCCAGCAAAGATTTTAATTTTCAAACAGCAAAGCATACCTAACATCCAGTTACTAACAACCAAATCAACCAATCAAACAACAAACCTAACTAACTATCCTGACACAAATCAGGATAGATCTTCTAATACTATCTAGAGTTTCCCAATTATAAATCACTGGGAGACCCGCTCTACGGAAGCTAAACTAACTACACCACTATAATCCAGATCTCCTCTCTTCTCTAGATCCATCAACTTGAACAAAACATCAGACTATACTCAAGTCTAGCACATCTTCCAAATCCAACTGAACTGCTGATTCTACAACCAACAATAAATCATATACGTACTCCCTCAAAGATACGTGAAATATAATGAATTCCAGTTATCCAAACTGGCAATTCACTCTTATAGACAAAAGAACTTATTCTATCAAAATCACAGATAAGAAATCTCAAATACCTCAGAACTAGCCATCCCATCTTATCCAATTACTGCTCTCTTAACCCGAGAAACCTTAACAATAATGAAGTCTCCAACTTTGAATTCCAAACTCCTAATCTCCTATCTGCATAACTCAATAGACAATCCTGAGCTGCCAATCTTCTTCCTGATCAGCTCAACCTATGTTGATGCTTCCAGAAACAACTAGACCAAAGCAAACCAGTTTTTGGATCCTATTCATCAAAATGGACTTCCAAGATTCGTTGAAATCCAGAACACAAGCTCTACTTCCCAAGCAATAGCAAACTGTACATGCTTCCTTCCTCGCACAGCTGCTGCCTCGCTTCTGCTGCATAACTCTGATGAGAATACTGTTGATGAACACGAGTACAAACTTATCCAATATATCTGGAAAACTTTGTTCATCAAATTCATAAAATCTTAGTGACCCATCTGACTCGGTCACACAACCTTAAAGCAGAATCCAACTCAAAAACTAGATCTGACAAATCCAAATTCCAAAAATTTCTAAGCTGCTATAACAACTCTTCTTTCTCCAAGAACCATCCTACTACCAGGCTAACTACCAGTATCGCTTCTGGAACCAATTCAATATGGAACTCTACTCCAGATGCAGACAAACTTCTGATTACTTCAGTAGCTCCTACTTCCACATGAGAACCCTCAGTTTCAAACAAAAGATTGCCCAAGATAAATTCCCAAATTAATCGCAAATCATTTTTTGCGATCCTACCTTGTTCGGATTCCAAAGAAACTGTCCTCTCTTTACGAATTAGAACAGCCTTAAGCTTTTCCAAACAAGGTTAATCCTTCAAGGAAACCTCCACCATCTGCCCGGACTGCTGAAAGAAGAACCACAAAGATTCCTGAACCATCGGAGAAATGGATCACACTGCTACTTCCACACTCTATCTCTAGAATACTTCTAAGCCAGAAGACCTTCTTTTTGGCACAAGAACATCTCCGAGCTGAAACTACTACCACAACTAATCAAAAACTTCTAATCCAAAAGGCTCTTCGAAAACCAAAATGATCAACAAGCCACACAACAGACCTTCGAATGGCAGACAACCTCTCAAGAAATTCGGGCTCCAAACCAAGCATCAACATCTCGCTCTCTTTAAGGGATGACAATGAGACCATGCCGAAGTGAAAAAACTCATATACCTTAGTCTCATATTCCAAAACAGCCAACCTCCTTGCTAGAGATCCAGATAACTTCTACACAGACGAGTCTTCCCTGCGGCAGGTAAAGATTGCTCCTCAACTACTTCTAAAACTGCTTCAAGAGAAAACATCTTTGGAAATACCCATGGATACTGCATCTCACCACGCAGTTACCAAGATACCATCACTTACTTCTGCACTTCCGACAGATCCAAACTTACACTTCAAAGATGAACTCCGAATCTTTAAAAGATTTCCTTCGGAGATCAGAGAAATCCTAACTCAAACCTGCAAAGCTTACTCGAGACGGTATTAAATCTACAGTCTCGACCGATACTCTTCCAACCTCAAACATATGGACCTCTTCCATTAGTGGTAGTCGTGTTACACACACACCACTTGCTCCATCTACCTTTAAACTTATGCTGGAAAACCTGAATAGGTAACCTAACAAATCAGGTAGATATATAAATATATAGTTATATATAAAAATTACAAGTATGCACTCTCAAGAAAGACACCACTCCAGAGCTTAGGTATTCTCTCAACCTAACACTCTGATACCAACCCTCAGAGTTCAGAAGCAGCAAAGTGGATCCATTTCTTCGATGAATTGGCTAGGCCAGCGTAAGCTGTTCTGATTGGTAAAGAGAGAGCGGTTTCTTTGGATATTAGGCTGGGTTGATCGCAAAAGTGACTCGCAATAGTTTGTGTGTTCTCTTGTGTTGTTGGAGATTGTCCGGATGTCTTCGAGGAAGTTAGAGGTTTGTCCGCATCTGGAGATCGAGTTTTCTTATCGATTTAGATTTCAGGATTGGTACTGGTGGTTCAGCTAATAGAAGGATGGTACCTAGAGATAGAGTTGGTGAAGCAGCTCAGGATTGGTGGAAATTTTGAGTTTTTTTATGGATCTGATGAACCATATTTCTGGGATGTGTTGTCTAGTCTGTGCTCATGTTCTTCATCAACATTTTCTTCTATTCCAGATCAGAGTTGTGTAGCGGAAGAAGTTTGGGTGTGCATCTGTTTTATCTTTTCCAGATAAGGAGAAGTAAATTCAGTCTTCTATTGTTGAGGAGTAGAGTTTGTGTTCTTGGTTTTGGATTGATCTTGAGGAGATCATTGGGTTGGGTTGGGTTGGTCCAGCCTATTTCTAAGGGCATCAGCAAGGGTTGAGCTGATCAGGAAGGATGTAGGCAGACCAGGATCGTCAGAGGAGTTTTGATGATAAGAGACGGAGGAATTTGGATTCCGAAATCGGAGATTTGGTTTTGGATAAGATTTCTCCGATCCAAGGAGTTATAAGTTTTGGTAAGTCTGGGAAGCTAGCTCCGAGGTATTTTGGACTTCTTCTGAGTTTTGGTAAGATAAGTGCTTTGGTTTTCAAGAGTTGAATTGCCAGTTTGGATAACTGGGATTCATTATGTTTCACGTATCTCTGAGGGAGTACGTGTATGATATATTTCTGGTTGTAGAACCAGCAGTTCAGAAGGATTTGGCTGTTGAGCCAGACTCGTCTATATATGATATCCTGTTTAGTTTTGTAGATCTAGATAAGCTGGACCTCTATAGCTTCGTAATGTTGATTATTTGGATTCTACAGAGCGAGTATCCCGATATTTATACTTGGAAAACTCGAGGAAGTTCTATCCAAAAAATTTCTGGATAGATAGATTTGTTCTGATTGGATGAATTGGTTGCTATGGTTGTTAGCATATAATTGATGTTATATGCTTGTGTTTTTAAAATTAAATCTTTAATGAGATTATTAATTTACCTTTGTTTTAAATTTTGGGGCCGAAATTATTTTAAGGGGGATGGAATGTGATATCCCGGAATTTTTGGCAATATAAATTTAATAATCTGTATTTAAAATTAAATTGATTTGATAATTTTTGTAAATAAATTTGAATTGATTTAATAATCTTCTTTTATTAAATATTTAATTAGTGAATTTATCTTTTAATAAGCTAATAAATTGTATTCTATTTATAATGTATATATATATATTTATATATTTTAAATGGATGAGTTTGGTTTTAAATTTAATTAATAAAGAATATTTTCTAATTCTAATATTTTGGTACTTGGGGAATTATGATTTATTTAATGTTAAGCTTTGCAAAGCTATTTAATAAAGAACTATATGGTTTTAAGATACATAAAATAAATGTTTAATTGTTTAAAAAGGATTTTAGCTTAAGTTTAAATAAGATTAATAATAAGATTTGTTTTATTTCCTTTTTAAAATATTGTTTAATAAATATGATTGTAATTAAATATGAAACATTTATTCATAAATAATAAGAAATTTACGATCTCTTTTATAAATTTTATTTAAATTATCTAAATGTTAGTTTCAAATAATAAAGTAATGTATTGTTTTTATTTTTAAATATAAATGGTTTTATTTCCTTAAAAAAAAGTTACTATATATATAACTAAATATTTGTAAATTAATTAAGTTTAAAACTTTCATTAACTTTTAATTATAAATACTAATTACTTTAGAGACATGTGTAAACATCTTGGAGCTTTAATAACATGTGTTAATTTATTAATTAAGGTAAGTGAAAAATGTATAGTTTTCTACAAGTGTCATTTTTGATTCTATATTTTTTCTTTTATTTTCTTTGAAAACATTTTAGCCTATTTATAAATCTATTTTCCTTCCCCTTCAATTCTTTTTCTAAACCTAAAGCTAAGAAACAAGTCAGTAAACAAAAATCTGAAATCATCTTCAAACAAAAACCCTGTAATATCATTTTCAAATCTAAAATCAAATCAGTAACGATCTTCAACCTGTAAATCAAACTCCTCATCTTCAAAAATGCATAGCAAAAATCCCTGTAACATTTCCAAGCATGCAAGTCTGCATTTTATTCAATCTGAAAGCACATGCAACAATCTGAAGCTAACCTGCACATTTCCAAACAAAAGCCGGCATTTTCTTGTAAGCTGAAGCATGCATGTAAGTATGTAAATCAAGGAGCAAAAGCATTTTTAAAGCAAGATAAAAGATCACAACAACATTCAAGTTTGTCTGTCAAAAGCTTTTCAAAATATGCTCTGTTCATCTTCTGTTTTCAGGTGAGTAACTTTGCTTTTAAAATTTAAGTAGGAAATTTGGTTGCATGTTAGTTAATTTTGAAATGAATGCACGTATGTATATATGACATGCTGTGTATAAATGGATGCATACCTGGAAATGATGATCATCTCTCTTTTAATATTTTGGTAAATAAACATTAGACTTAAAACAAGTTTTGAAAATCTGTGGATATGTTTATATATTGGTGATAAAGTTTAAAAAATATGGTTTATATGATGTTTATACATAAGAATATATATATATATATATATATATATATATATATATATGCCTATTCAAAACTGAGTGTATAAAATTTGCTCTCTGTTTATATATACAGGCTTCTAAATTTAAAAAAGAAATTTCATATCTCTTTAGATATTTGGTGATAGACTAAAATGTATGAACAGAAAAATGTTTTTAAGGGTATAAACTAAATTTTAAAAATAGATTCATTTGTATATATGAACTGTTATTTTATAAATATATGAATTTATAGGTTTGATCAATTTATAGGCAAAAATAAATTGTCAGGAATTAATGAATTAATTATATAACCTGATTTTAATTTGTAATTCATGAATTTAGAAATAGAAATTGTGATTTTTAGTTTGGAAATGGATGAGGTATTGTGGGGTGGTGGTTTTTGACATTTTTGTCGAATTCTGATGGTCAGTGTCGAGATGAGTGGCGAGACTTGGACTGGAGGTGGTCGGTGGATAGAGGATTACGAGAAAAATGGAGGTGGATTTTTCTGGTGATCATAGTTGATGGGCGAAGGTAAAATAGGGTTACAGAATGTTTTGGGGATGATGGTGTTCGCGAGGCGTTCGCGACGGCCATGGGTGATCGGAGACGATCACGTGATGTTGGTTAGAAGCATGGCGACATGATGAGGGTCTGGTATGGTCGGCGATGAAGGACATGGTCGTGATTGTCGGCGATAGTTGATTTTCTGGTGAGTCCTTTCTTCCTTTGTTCGATCGAGTGGCAGTTTTTCGATCTGGCCTTTGATTTCAAATACTGGGTTGTCGCGAGGTTGGTCGGTGTCGTAGGTGATGCTTTGGGACTAGAGGCGATGATCGGAGACGACCGTGGTTGTCGTGCACGTGCACGACGCACTTTTGGGTATCTGGAAGTGTTCGTTTGGGGACGAGGCTGGAATCTCGAGTTGATACTCGAGAAAATGGCATGCTGTCTCGAGTTTTTGGTGGGAAGTGAGGAACTCGAGTGATGGCTCGGGATTTTGTTCTGTTAGCTCGAGTAAATTTTATTACAAGTTTAAAAAAAAAGAAACATGTTCTGTTTTAAAATTTAAAAAAAATGAAATTTAAATTGTAAAGCAAAGTTTAAGCTAAAGTTTAAATCTAAGTTTAAATATGGATTCAAGTTAAATTTGAATCTTAGTTTGGGAGTAAATAAAGTTTTTAAATTCAAATTGTTTTAAAAACATTAAAGTGTTTAAGTAATTAATGGCTTAAATGATAAAAAGGATTTGAATTTAAAATGGAGTTGAAAATGTAAAGGAAGGATTTATACAAGGTTTACATCCGAATTTTTAATCTGGATTCAAATCTAAATTTGAATCCTAGGCTTTGAAATGGAATAAAATAAAGGTTTATAAATTTAAATGTTTTAATAAGTCTAAATGTTAAGGTATACTTTAAAAAGGAATTTGATTTAACTCTTTTAAAATTTCTTTTATAAGGAAGTATTCTTTAACATGTAGGTTTAAAAGTTTTAAAATTGGTTTTAAACTTTATTAAAGATAAATTGGTTTTCATTTTGAATCTTGAATTTAAAATGAAATTTAAAAGTAAATTTGAAATCAATGTTTCAAATGTGTTTGTGAATGATAATTTGACTATAGATAAAAAAAGGGTTATCTTAAAGTTAAATTAGAATTTAATGATCTGTAATTCATTTAATTATTATGGTAATTAAATGGATAATTAATTTATTTAATAAATTAATGGAATGGATAATTAATTAAGTAATTAAGGATTTTAAATTTAAAGATTTTAAATTTAAAGATTAAGATTAATTATTCTTAGAATAATTAATTTGTAATTTAAGAATCATTAATTAAATAAGATTAGATTTTTAAATTAATAATTAGAAATTAATTAATTAAGTAATCAAGGATTAATTAAGTTACAGTTAACACTTAATTAATTAGATAATTAAAGATTAATTAATGGATGATTAAAGACTAATTAATTTGTAATTAATAATGGTTAATCTAAGTTAATTTCTTGAGAAAGAAATTAAAGAATAGTTAATGAAGGTCATTAACTAAGATGATTTAACAATTAATTAATGTGATTAATTTTAATAATTAATTAGATTAATTAATTTAAAGATAATCAATTGTGAAGTTGTTTAAGTATAATTACTTAATGAAGTAATTAAGAAATTAATTACTCAGTGTAATTAATTGAGTTTAATGTGATTAGATTAAGTTAATTAATTAAGTTTAATTAATTTAAAATAACCACTGGATGATTTGATAATAATTACTTTATGTAATTAATGAAATTGTAATTACTTAGGGAAGTAATTAATTGATAACTCCTGAATATGATTAAAGGTGTTTCAATAATGGAAGTGATTTGGATTAAATTACTTTGAAATTAATCAAGGGATTAATTGAGATAATTAATTAAGGGTAATTAATTTTTGAAATGAAATAATTAAGGGTAGTTAACTATTGAATGGGATTAATCAAGGGATTAATTAGAGAATAAATTAAGGAGTAATTTATTTAATGAAATAATTAAGGGTAGTTAACTACTGGATGTTATTAATCGAGAGTGATTAATATATTTAGTTTAATTGAAGATTGATTACTTAATGTAATTAATTTAAATAGAGAGATTAATTGAAAATGTAACTAGAAATCATTAATTAATAAAATTAATGTTGTATATTTAGAATAGATTAATTAAGGAATAATTAATAAATGAAGTAATTAATTAATAAAGGATTAATGTAGTAAATTTTAGTTAATTAATTGATTAAGTAATTGAAAGTTAATTATTGTAAAGGGTTAAGTATAATTAACTTGTGTAATTAATTTAAAGGCTAATTACTCATTGTAATTAGAAAATTGTTAATCGGGAATGATTAATTGGAATGAATAATGAAATGGTGATTAATTAATTGATTTATAATTAATTAATGGTTAAGTTAAGCAGGATTATAATGATGAAGTAATTAATTTAATTCATTTTAAATTAATTAGAGATAAAGTAATTAATTTAATTCCCTTTAAATTAATTAAAGATATGTGATCATTAAATCATTGCATATGTATGTATGGATAATATTAATTGCCTTGAATGGTTTGAAATCTCAGCTATGTGATAAGTAATGCTGTGTGATATGGATGCTTTGGATTGCATTGGAATGATAATATGGATTATCTGTGGATCATCTATTGTGATGATAATGTTAATTATGTATTATTATGTTGTGAATTATCTATCTGTGTGTATATTGATAATAGAATTGAATTGTTTTAAACTTTAAAATAACTTGGCCTTAAAAGATATGTTTTGGATTCGGTGAGACCGGGATCGGGTTTCCATATTTGGATATCTGAAAACCACATCGATCCAAATTAACGATAGGTCGGGAATCTCAAGCGAAGATGAAGATTCAGAGTGCAAGGGTTATCATCGTTAACTCTGAGGGTGATTTCAAAATGAGTGTAACGAGATAATGCCTTCGGTTTTGTTCGAACCCGGAACGAACTTGTATGGATTGAATGCTTTCAGAACATCGTCAGGTGGACGATGAGCTTTCTAAGTAATGTGTTCTATAAAGGTAATCGTAGCCTCAAGCCTCATCAACCGGGAATGGATAAAACAGGGGAGGTGCAGCAAGGCTAAGTGGTTCATGCCCAAGTAGGACGTGATTTACCCCTATCTAGATGTCCCTTTTATTTCGGCTGTGTGGTGTTGTTGCTGATCACAACTGCGGGGTGGTCTTGTTCGGTACTGTTCAGTAAGGAATGGTTCCAGCTTTGTGTTGCAGGGGATTGGGAGTAATCCTCGGTACGATGATCTAGGCCCCGTATTGTGACAGGTGTTACCCCGGTAGCCCTGCCATTGTATGGAATCCAAAATCCAATAAGTGCCATCAGTTTTGATTGTATTACCCACTTTTGTGGCTAGTAGCTGGAATTTAATAATGTAACAATTTCGGCTATTTCTTATTTACTTGAAAACCCTAGACCTATTATAATATCACTGGATTTCCTATCAAATGTTTTGGTTAGTGTAAGGTAAAAACTTTTCCATGTTTATGTGTGGGAAGTCTTATGTGATACCTTTCTTTCAAAGGTTTTTCAAAAGTTAAGCAACTTTAACCTATTACTCACACCAGGCCCATGTCTGACCCGGAGTTTATTTCTGATTTTCTTAAACTCTTGGGTACTCAAATTTTTACGAGTAGCTAAGGGATTCAGGTTAGCTTTGATGAATTGTGGAGGAGAAATGGAGCAGGAGGCTTCTGCGTTATAGTTATATATAGTGTTCCGCTGTGTTGGTATCTCTGAGTGGTTTCTTTGTATTGTATTGAGTTGTAATAACTAGACAGGTGTTTATAACTATCTAGTATGTAATGTATTGTCTTTGTAACTTTGATAGATGTTGTATATTATGTAATACTTATGTTATTAATATAACTTATTCGTTCCGCTGTTGAGATTCTGATGTTGTTTCTTCTTTCTCTTTTTTCTTTTCTCTTTTCTATCCCTTTCTTTCTTAAAGATGATGCGACTTTCTGGTCGTTGAAAGTCGTGTCCTCACAGTTGGTATCAGCTGTAAAAACCTGAAATTTTTGATCCTGAAAATTCCAGATAGTTAGGAAAAGAAGAAAGAGGTAGAAGAAAAGAAGAACAGACATACCAACATCTCACATTCGCAGCGGATAAAATATAATATTAAAGAATAACGGTTTACAGAAGAATACTATATCTGTCGATTACATTTAAATATATCAGAGTTACACATATATTCAACACTGGACATATACAAATCAACATGTCTCATATTTACAATATTATAATACAGCGGAATATTCTACACGTTCCTGCCATCCAGCTCGACTCCTGAGCTCCAGAACGTCCTTACCTGAAAATCTGTAATACTCGGTCTGACCCGAGCATTACACCAAAGTAACACCCGGGTCAGGCTGGAAATCAGCATGAGTAAACCCAACTAACATGGAATACCAAAGCAAACAACTTATATAAACCCAGGGTAACTTATATCAATTTAACAAATTCACAATTTGCTATAGATAACACTTATCTCACACATCAATTTCTAAGTACCAAACTTGGATAAAATAATCCAATTCACTTAAATCATTTCATTCCAGCTTATTGATTTCACAAATCAAATTATAAAAATTCGAAGTGGTTTCGGGCATTTCCTAATACCCGACCCCGGTCTCTTTGAGTCTCATATCATCCAAACCATTTCATATCAGAGATATCAACTCATTCAAAGAATTCAATACCATTCAATCATTTATAAGCAAAGCTTAATCACTTACAAATTTAAATTAATTAATCCTAATTGAGTTACTAACCTCAACCACTTAGATTTCTTCATTTAACATTAATTAATTTCAAATCAATTCATCAATCATCCCTTTATTTATTCATCTTAATTAATCACCCTGGATTAATTATCTTTCAATTACATTCAAGTAATTATCTTTAATTAATTTCACGATATTAATTATCCTTTACCAAAATCAGTAAGTAATCTTTAATTACCTCATAAATTAATTAAATATATTAATTTCATTTATCCTTAATTACTTATATTAATTAATTTCTCATAAGTCACTTATTATTGATTAATTCATCTTAATTAATCAATCTTTAATTACGTCATTAATTATATAAATTTATGATTTCCAATTATACTTCAATTTATCCTAATCTAAATTAATTACATTAAATAATTAATCAGTAATTAAACCGCAAATATAAGTCATTCTTGATTTATCTCAACCTGTAATTATCTACCTTTATATTTACTTCATTTAGTAAATTAATTACTCCTTAATTAACTATCTTAATAAATCTCTTGATTAATTACACAAAGTAATTTTATTTTATTAATTACAGTAAGTAATTGCCTATCAAACCACCAAATGATTATTCTAATTTAATTAAACTTAATTGATTAACTTAACACTTCATTAATTAATTCAAACCCTTAATTACTAAATTAATCAACCTAAATCATTAATTAATTGAATTAGTTAATTATACATTTTAATTACCCTACTAATTTAATGACTTACAAATCATTTAGTCTTTATTAACATTAAAATGAAAACATTTTCTTATTTATGATTTAAGTTTAAAAACAATTTAAAATTGAATACTTCGAGTCAAGCAACAATTAACTCGAAAACCAGCCAAAGCCAAAGTCACTAGATCGTCGGTGCATATCAAATCAATTCAATCATTCAACCAATTATTTAAATTTAACCATTTAAATTTAAATAAAAATCCAATAGAGTGAGGTTTACTCACCTTTGCCTCAAAATTGGCAATCTACTCCAGACCAGCTTGTTTCTTCTCAAATTTCAAACCTTGAATAAAAAGTTATACGATTTATTTATATTTTACATAATCGAACAATCAACTATCCCTTTTTACAATTTTTATTTAACTAGTAATTAAATTTAAAGTAATAATTTCTCTTTATAAATCTTTTGTAACCAATAAATTTATTAAGTCAATTGTAAAATTTTATCACCAAATCCCTTATACAATTTTCTTCCAAAATCTAATATAAATTTCTTTTACCTTTATATATATATACATATATATATATAAAATCTAAACTCTGGCATTTTAAAACTAAACAATAAACATTCTTTACTGAAAAATAATTTACTGAGTTATATACATATATATATTCTGATAATTAATAATGAACAAATCGAGTTCAAAGAGTTCTAAACTTATTTAACTAAAATAAAATTTTAGTTACCTTACTGCAAAAATTCCTTTCCTAATATATATATGTAGCAGATTCAAAATCTAATTTTTTTTAACAAAACTGTTAAAATCCAAATTCCTGTATTCTCTAAAATTACACATATATATTGTTGTCTTACACTGTGTATACATATAAATTTAATTTAATTGAAAAACAAAATAAAAGAGGAAGACGAATACCTTCTGCCTCTAAACCCCTGGCCTTCCATCGCGCAGCCTCCATCGCGCACACTAAACGAAGCACACAATTAGAACCTAAATGCAATCGCAATCTCGAGTTGTCGCCTTTGCTCCGCCTGCTTCGTTCTCCACCGCCACTAGATCCAGAAGCCCTAAAGTCGAACGACCAAGAACAGACCTCGCGCCTTCGCCGAGATGCACGCCAATGTATGCGGTTCACCAATCAATGCCGCGGCCTCCCACCATCATCGCGACCTACAAAGTCACCTTCGAGATAGAGTTGAAGTTGGCTTCAAATTCAAGCGCTGGCTCTCGTGATTTTCTATTTTTTTTATAGTGAAAACGAATTGATTAGGGTAGAAGATTCGTTCGAAAATGAGGAGAGGAAGGAAACGAATTTCGATCAGCTCTAGATTGAGGGGAACAAAGATGAAGAGGAGTTTGGCCATTGATTAAAGCTTCTTCTTTTTCTTCTGATGCAAAAGAATTAAAGTAACAGAGGAAGATAACGTGATTTAAATGAGAAAGGGGAAAACATCTCTGCGCGTTCAGAAGGTAGGGTGGCTGATGTATGACATAGGGTGGCTGGTTTGGTTTTTATATATTTAATATTATTAAATTTCCAAAATATCTTGTTTAGCATAACTCAAAATCTCGAATTCTGAATCAGACACGCCGCCAGGCGTTTATAAGGTTGCACCCACGTTCCGAACACAATGGAATGTGTTTCGGAGGCTATCTTGATCATATGCGAGAGTTACGGAAATAAACGATCAATTTTAAATTAAATCGATTAAAATGGTTTCTAAGCGTTTTGAGCTGCCAGGGTCAAACGACAAGTCTGATTGCTACGAAAATTGAAATCGGATAATAACTATCTATTACGGATCCAATGGAACTTGTTTTGTCGAATTCCGAGACTCGCCCCGGAAGACTATTTTTAAATATCGATTTAAACGATAAAATTTCTAAAATTAACAAAACACCTCCGAATCAATTTTAACACTTTACTACCTTCAGTTTTATCAATATAAATTTTACAAGCCTTCAAATTATTTTTAACAGGCTTAAAACTTCAGATTCAACATTTCACCCAACTTCAAATTATTTACTTCAATAATTTACTTATCAATTAAATTGTGATAATTGAATTCAAGTTTAAAACTAACTTTTAAATATTTAAAATCAATTAATTGTTCCATTTTAAATTGTTAAAAATTATGGATCATCACATTCCTCCCCCTTAAAAGAATTTTGTCCTCAAAATTACTAGTTAGGAAGAATGGTCCAATACCCGTTTACTTTTCTCCAAAACCCACAATTCAACATCCTACCAACTATCTTTTATTAAAGACCCACTACCACCTCAACCAACTTCCCAATCTCTATAGTTTCCAATAACATTATTTTACTTTACTTATTCAAATTTAAATTTAAAATTCAAATTTAAATTATCACAACCTTCCAAAAAAATTTCTAACTCTCTAAATTTCCGAATTTTTTTGCCAACGTCTCCTTTGCGCAGCTAGCTCGGTACAACTACAAAATGCCTCTACGGGCTCCTAAATTTCAAAAGAAAAAAAGCCAAGTTGCTAGATCAAAAACCCAATCCAATCTCTTTCTTCTTCTTCTATCACTTGGTATCAGAGCGCTAGGTTCAGTGAAATACCTAGGCTTTGGAGTGATTTCTTTCTTGAGAGAGCGTATTTGTAATTTTAAATATATATATATATATATATATATATATATATATATATATATATTCTACTTATTTGTTGGGTTACCTGTTCAGGTTTTCCAATATAAGTTATAAAGGTAAATGGAGTAGTGGTGTGTGTAACACGATTACCATTGGTTGGAGTTTGAATGTTTGAGGTTGGATGTGTATCTGTCGAGACTGTAGACCTAATACCATCTCGAGTGAGTTTTGCAGTGGTGTACGGATTTCATCAGTCTCTGAAGGAAACTTGCTAAGGTTCAGAGTCTATTTTTGAAGTTGGATGAGTAGAGTATGGATCTGTCGGTTAGGCAGAAGCGAGTGATGGCATTTTGATACCTCAGGAAATAGTAGCTACGTGATGAGATGCAGCGACTATGGATGTTCCCAAAAATGTTTTCTTTGGAAATTTTTTTTAAGGAAGTAGGTCCGCATCAGTGATATGGCTAAGTTCAGCATGGTGTTTCTGTTTGGTTTGCGGTCCGAGTTTCTCGAAGAGCTTTGGATTAGGAAGTCTTTAGCATCTATGCAGTAGTGCATCTCGGAGTGTTCTATGTCGGCAGGGATTCTTCTGGCTTAGCAGTTTCTGAAGGAGGAGTTCAGAAGCAGTAGAGTGGACCCGTTTCTTCGATGGATTGGCTAGTTAAGTGTACGCTGTTCTGTTTGGTATAGGGAGAATAGTTTTTCTTTGGAATTAGTCGGAGTTGATCGCAAAAGTGACTTGCGATAGTTGAGTGTTTTCTTGGGTTATCAGAGTTTTTCCGGATGTCTCCAGGGAAGTCGGAAGTTTTCCACATCTGGAGATTGAGTTTTCTTATCGGCTAGGATTCCAGGAGTTGTACCGGTGGTTCAGCTTAGTCGAAGGATGGTTCTTAGAGAAAGAGTTTGATGAAGCAGCTCAGGTTTTGGAGGAACTTATGAGTTTTCTAATGGATCCGATGAACCATATTTCTGGATGTGTTGTCTAATTTGTGCTTGTGTTCATCATTAGCATTCTCTTCTACTTTGGATCAGAGTTGTGCAGCAGAAGAAATTTGGGAGTGCATCTGATTTTCTTTTCCGAACAAGAGAAGTGAGTTTAGTCTTCTGATATTTAAGGAGTAGTGTTGGTGTCCTTGATCTTGGTTGATCTTGGAGGATCATTGTATTGGGTTGTTTTTGGTCTAGTTTGTTTCTAGAGGCATCAGCAAGGGTTGAGCTGGTCAGTAAGGATGTAGGCAGCCCAGGATCGTCCGGAGACTTTTGTGAATAAGAGACGGAGGAATTTGGATTCTGAAGTCGGAAATTTGATTTTAGATAAGTTTTCTCCGATCAAAAAGGGAGCTATAAGATTGGGTAAGGCTGGGAAGCTAGCTCTGATGTGTTTTGGATCTTTTCTATGTTCTTGTGAGGATAAGTGATTGATCTACAGGATTGAATTGCTAGGTTGGATAACTGCGATTCGATGAGTTTCATATATCTCTGAGAGAGTACGTGTATGATCTATCTCTGGTTTTGGACCCAGCAATTCAGGAGTTTTGGTTGTTGAGTTAGACTCGTCTGCAGTCTGACATCCTGTCGAGTTTTGTAGATATAGTTGAGTAGGAGCTTTATAGCTTAGTAGTATTGATTATTCGAATTCTGTAGAGCGAGTATCCCAGTATTTACACTTGGGAAAACTCATTTTGTCTGGATAGTTAAATTTGATTGATTGAATAAATTGATTGCTATGGTTGTTAGCATATGTTTGATATATGCTTGTGTTTAAAAAATTAAATCTTTAATGAGATTATTAAATTACCTTTGTTTTAAATTTCGGGGACGAAATTCTTTTAAGGGGGAAGGAATGTGATATCCCAGAATTTTTGACAATATCAATTTAATAATCTATATTAAAAATTAAATTGATTTGATATTTTTTGTTGATAAAATTTGAATTGATTTAAAAATCTTCCTTTAATAAATATTTAATTGGTAGATTTTATCTTTTAAAGTTAATAAATTGGTTTCTATTTATAATATAAATATATAGTTTATATTGTAAATAAATTAGCTTTGTTTTAAATTTAATAAATAAAGCATATTTTCTAATTCTAATATTTTTAGCAATTTGAAATTTTGTTTTTATTTAATATAAAGCTTTTCACAGTTATTAAATAAATAATCTTGGTTTAAATTTAATAAATGAATCTTGATTTCAAATTCTAATATATATATTAATAATTTGGAAATTTTGATTTAATTTAATACTAAGTTTTTCAAACCTATTTAATAATTAACTATATGGTTTTAAATTGTTAAGATAGATGTTTAAATGTTTAAAATGATTTTTGGATTAAGTTTTAATTTAAATTAATTTACAAAAAAGTTTGTTTTATTTTCTTTTTTAAAATATAGCTTAATAAAATAAGTAATTTATTAATAAATAAATAATTTCTTTTATAATTACTTTAATTAGGTAATGAGTTATTTTTAAAATAATATTAATAAGGTATTGTTCTACAATTGGATTCTTAATAAAAATAGAATTGTTATTTCAAATTGAAAATATAACTTGTTTTCAAAATTTTATATTTGGAATTTGATTTGAATTTGAAATCCAAAGTATAGATTTTTAATTGTTTTGGATTTCTAAACATATGCATAAGCTTTTATTTATAAGTATAATTTGTACTTTTTTCTTTTAAAAATTTTCTATACATATAAAATACTAATTAACCAATTAATTAGGCATAACTTATATATCAACATCTAAATTAAATACAAATTACTTTAAAAAGACATGTGTTGTTTTCCTAAGCTTCATACAACAAATGTTAAAAGATAAACATTCCAAAGTGACAAATGTTGAAATGATTTACAAATGGCCTCCTTAAATTTGTTTTTCTTTAATTTTATAAAATCAGAAAATTAGCCTATATAAGTATACATTTTTCATTCTTATTTCTTTTCCTCATTTTCTAATCAAAGAAAACTTCAACCTATTTATTTCTCAAACTTAAAATCACTTCCCTATAAACAAATCTTCAAAACCAAAAATCCATCTAACCCTTTTCAAATTAAGATCATTTCCCTGTAATCCACTTTCCAATTCAAACATGAAAGCTTGTAACTCATTTTCAAATGCAAAACCTGTTCTCATGAAAATCAAACTCCTTTTCAAATCTGTAGCCTGCCATTTCAAACAAAAAAATCTGCATTTTTTCTTAAATTTGGAAATTGGCTCTGCATGCAAACCTGAAAACTAAGGCAAGCCTGGAATCAAGCAGCATCTGTTTATAGGCATTTCAGTTGCATTTAGATTAGCAATTCAACTTTTAAAATCAAAGAAGCAAAGACATTTAGTCTTCAGCAAATCCAAAAGCTTTTCAAATGGAGGCTTTGTCTTCTTCAGAAATAGGTGAGTAACTTTAAAAATATTAAAATAAATTTGGTTGTATAATGGTATGTTTGAAAAAAAGTGTATTGCATGAATGTATGAAGTGAATATTATTTGTATGCATGCTGTGTATATGTATCCTGTTCTGTTTTGTACCCAGGCTTAAATTTTTTATTTAAAACCCTTATCTTTTAATTAGTTTCAGATAGGATGCAATTTATAAATCAAAGCTGTTTGATTTATCTTAGGTTAAGGTTTAAAAATTTAAGTAAGTCAAAATGTAAGCCTGTTTGTCTCTGTAAAATCAAAACAACCGTGCATGTTAAAAATTTAGTAAAACTCAAACATTGTAATTTGTAAATTCAGTATTATAAACTGGATACATAAACAAAAATATGATTTTTAAAGTAAGAATCATAGTTTCTAGGTTTGGGGTGAAGGTGCAGTTAAGTGATGAACTGGTGATGGAAATTTGTGATTTCCTAGTGATCTACTTGAAGGAGGAGGTCAGGTTTCTTCCTGATGACGGAGGGGTGATCAAAGATGCTAGGAAAAATACTGGTTGGTGTTGAATTTCATGGTGGAAGTTGCGGAAGTGAAATTACTTCTGGAACCCTAGTTTTAACTAGGAATGATGAATCGATCACTACGGGTTGTTTCAGTGGATCGAGTGCTTCAGGGTTTAGGGAGATGGAAGCTTGGACATATACAAGGTCATGGCCGGAGATGTCTTACTTCTGGTGGTCGAAGAATAAACGGCGAAGCATTTCCAGGTTCGGAGTATTTGTTGTTCCAGTGTTCCCAGGTTTGGGATTTAGCTCTCGAATTCAATTTCGAGAATTTGAGTTCGATCTGATGATCGAGTTAGGGTGATTGAGTGATTTTGGATGTGGGACGATCATCACTGATGATCGGAGATGACGGGCGGCAACGTGCATGTGCACGGTGCCCTGTATCTGATGAAGTTTGTTGTGGTGTTGGTTTAGGCTCGAGTAAACTTATGTTGGACTCGAAGTTGTGGGGTAGTTTACTCGGGGAGGTTGGGTTGTGTACTCGAAGCAATTTGTGAATGGGCTCGGGTTTAAAGAAGTTGCAGGTTTTAACAAAACCTGTACTGTTTGTTTAAAAAAAATTTAAAACTGAAGTTTTTAAATGAAAGCTAGAGTTTAAACTAAGTTTTAAATCAAAGTTTGAAATTCTAGAATTCAAGTTTAGTTTTAAATCACAGTTTTAAATAAATAAAAAAATAATAAAGTTTTAAACTTGAATTGTTAAACTACTTTAAAATGGTAAAGTAGTTTGAATTATTTTTAAAAATGAAGTTTTAAAAATGTGAGTAAGTTTTGAAGTTAAGTTAAATCTAGAAATCAAAGATTTAATTATGTATTTCAGTTTGAAATAAAAAAAAGTTTTTAAAATTTGAAAGATTTAAACAACTTTGTATGTTAAAGTGTATATTTAAATTATTTGAACTTAAAAATGAATTTGGTTTAAACTCTTATAAATTTTCTTTTATAAGACAAGCGTTTTTTTTTACCATGTAATTTAAAAGGTTTTTAAATTGTTAAACTTCGTTAAGTTATATTATATTCATTTTAAATCTCACATTTGAAATGAAATTTTAAAGTAAATTCAAAGGTAAATTGTTTTCCAATGTTTTTGTTAATGACAATTTAGTCATAATTAAGAAATGTTTTTATCTTAAAGTTAAATTAAGATTTAATGATTTGAATTTATCAAATTAGTGAGGTAACTAAGGAATAATTAGTTAATTTAATTAATTAATGGTTAGGGATTAATAAATAATTGATTAAGGGTTAATCAATTTGTAATTAAAGATCATTAATTAAATAATTAAATATTATTAATTAATGATTAAAGATTATGTTATAATCAAGGTTAATTAACCAAGCAATTAAGGATTAATTAAGTTAGAGTTAACACTTAATTAATTAAATAATTAGAGATTAATTAATGGATAATTAGAGATAAATTAATTTTTAATTAATAATGGTTAATTTAAGTTAATTACTTAAGGAAGTAATTAAAGAATTGTTAATGGTTAATGAAGGTCATTAACTTGAGATTACTTAATAATTAATTAAGATGATTAATTTTAATAATTAATTAGATTAATTGTTTTAATGATAATCATTTGTGAATTGTTTAAGTGTAATTACCTAATGGAGGTAATTAAGGAATTAATTACTTAATGTAATTAATTTAGTTAATGTGATTGTTTAAATTGATTAATTAAGTTTAATTTATTTAAATCACTTGATGATTTGATAATAATTACTTAATGTAATTTATGGATTGGTAATTACTTAGTGAAGTAAATAATTGATAATTAAAGGATGTAATTAATTGAAGATGATTAAAGAATGGAAGTAAATTGGATTAAATTACTTTGTAATTAATTAAGGGATTAGTTAATAAATTTATTAGTAATAAATTTATTTTAATGAAGTAATTAAGAGTAATTAATTACTGAATATGGTTAATCAAGATGGATTAATAATTATGGGTTAATTACTTAAGGTAATTAATTTAAGAGGATAATTAATTAAATATAATTAAGGATCATTAATTAATATAACTAATGATGAAAATAAAGTTAATTAATTAAGATTAATTAATCAATGATAAGTGATTAAAGGTAATTAATTAATGTAATAAATTAAGAATTAATGTAATTGATTATAGTTAATTAATTAATTGAAGTAATTAAAGGTTAATTACTGTAAGGGGTTAGGAATAATTAATTTGTGAAATTAATTAAAGGACAATTACTTGAATGTAATTAGAGATAATTAATCAAGGGCGATTAATTAAGGTGATTAATTAGAGGATGTTTAATTAATTGATTTGTAATTAATTAAATGGTTAAGTAAGCAAGATTTAAAATGATGAAGTAATTAATTTAATTTAAATTAATTAAAGATGAAGTAATTAATTTAATTCACTTTAAATTAATTAGAGATGGAAGTAATTAATTTAATTCATTTTAAATTAATTATAGATAACGTGGTTAAGTAAATCATTGCTTATGTACGGATGGATAATATTGATTGCCTTGAATGGTTTGGATCTCAGAATGAGATAAGTAATGCTGTGTGATATGAATGCTTTGGTTGCATTGTGACGATAATATGGATTATCTATTTCGATGATAGTATGGATTATCTGTTTATAATGATAATGTGGATCATCTGTTTATGATGATAATGTTGATTATCTATTGTGATTTGTGAATTATATATCTTTGTGTATATAGATAACTGAATTAAATTGTTTTAAACTATAAAAACAACTTGGCCTTAAAAGATACGTTTTGGATTTCGATGAGACCAGGATTGGGTTTCCAGATTTGGATATCCGAAAACCACATCGATCCAAACTAACGATAGGTCGTGAATCCCAAGTTAAGATGAAGATTCAGAGTGCAATGGTTATCGTCGTTAACTCTGAGGGTGATTCCAAAATGAGTGTAACGAGATAATTCCTTCGGTTTTGTTCCAACCGGAACGAACTTGTATGGATTGAATGCTTTCAGAACATCGTCGGGTGGACGATGAGCATTCTAAGTGATGTGTTCTATAAAGGTAATCGTAGTCTTAAGCCTCATCAACCGGGAATGGCTAAACAGGGGAGGTGCAGCAAGGCTAAGTGGGTCATGCCCAAGTAGGACGAGATTTTCCCCTCTCTAGAGGTTCCTTTTTATTCAGCTGTGTGGGCAGTTGTTGAGCTCCAACTGCCGGGGTTGTCTTGTTCGAGACTGTCCAGTAAGCTTTGGTCCCGACCTTGTGTTGCAGGGATTGGGAGTAATCTTCGGTACGTTGATCTAGGCCATGTACTGTGACGGGCGGTACCCCAGTAGCCCTGCCATTGTATGGAAACCAAGATCCAATAAGTGCCCTCGGTTTTGATTGTATTACCCACTTTTGTGGCTAGTAGTTGGAATTTAACAGATGTAACAATTTCGGCTATTTTTTATTTACTGCAAAACCCTAGAACTATTATAATGTCACAGGATTTCCTATCAAATGTTTTGGTTAGCGTAAGGTAAAAACTTACCCATGTTTATGTATGGGAAGTCTTACGTGATACCTTTTGTTTTCAAAGGTTTTTTCAAAGTTAAGCAACTTTAACCTGTTACTCACACCAGACCCATGTCTGACCCGGAGTTTATCTTCTGTTTTCTTATACTCTTGGGTACTCAAATTTTTACGAGTAGCCAAGGGATTCAGGTTAGCTTTGACGAATTGTGGAGGAGCAATGGAGCAGGGGGCTTCAGTGTGTAGATATTTAATGTTCCACTGTGTGGGTTTCTCTGAGTAGTTTCCTTGTATTGTATTGAGTTGTATAACTAGAATGATGTTTATAACTATCTAGTATGTGATGTGTAATCTGTGTAACTCTGATAATGGTTGTAAACTATGTAATATTTATGTTATTAATATAACTTATCCGTTCCGTTGTTGAGATTCTGATGTTGTTTCTTCTTTCTCTTCTTTCTTTTCTCTTTTCTATCCCTTTCTTTCTTCAAGATGATGCCATTTTCTGTGGTGAGAAAGTCGGGTCATCTCACATGGTATAACGACCCGAAATTTTCGAACCCGAAAATTCCATATAGTTATGAAAACGATGAAAGAGATAGAAGAAGAAGAAGATCGGTAACATCAACATCTCACATTCGCAGCGGATAAAATATAATATTAAATAATAACAGTTTACAAAAGAATAATATTCTATCGATTACATTTAAATACATCAGAGTTACACATTTATACAGACACTGGATATACAATTATCATGCCTCAGATTTACAATAATATAATTACAGCGGAAATATTCTGTACGTTCTTGCCATCCAGCTCGCCTCCTGAGCTCCCGAACGTACCTACCTGAAAATCTATAATACTCGGTCTGACCCGAGCATTACACCAAAGTAACACCCAGGTCAGACTGGAAATCAGCGTGAGCAAACTCATCCAACATGGAATACAAGCATACAACTTATATAAACCCGGGGTAAACCATATCAATTCACAGATCCACAATATTTTTATTTTTTTTATAGACATCACTTAGTTCACCTCTAATTTACTAATTACCAAAATTTAGATTAAATAGTCCAATTCACTTAAATCATTTCATTCCAACCTATTAATTTCACATATCAATTTATAAGAATACGAAGTGGTTTCGGGTATTTTCTAGTACCCGAACCCGGTCTCTTCGAGTCTCATGTCATCCTAACCCAAGTTATCCAAATGAAATACACAACATTTCATATCAGAGATATCAACCCATTCAAAGCATCCAATACCATCCAATCATCCACAATAAATTTAATCACTTGCAAATTAATTCAATTGATTCTAATTGAATTTCTAACATAAATCACTTAGATTTCTTTACTTGTCAATTAATTAATTTCAAATCAAATATTTCAATCATCCCTTCAGTATTCATCTTAATTAATCAACCTGGATTAATTATCCTTCAATTTCATTCAAGTAATTAACTTTAATTGATTTCACAATGTTAATTATTTTTAGCCAAATAAATGAGAAATCTTAATTATTTCATGAATTAATTAACTATTTAAATTATATTACGTTATATTAATTAATTCCTCATAAGTCACTTATTATTGATTAATTGATGTTAATTAATCAATCCTTTTACATCATTAATATATAAATTAATGATTTTTAATTATATTTCAACTTGTCCTAATCTAATTTACTTACATTAAATAATTAATCATCAATTAAATCGTAAATATTAATCACTCTTGATTTATCGCAACCAGTAATTTACTATCTTTTAGTTACTTCATTAAATAAATTAATTACTCATTTTATAATAGAAGCTTAAAGGAGTTTAAAAAAAAAAAATTTAAATTCAAATCAATTTACAAAGCATTTTAACATTCAAGTTGTTAAAACACTTAATTTTTAAAAACTTTATTTATTAGGTTTTACTTTGATTTATAACTTGTTTTAAATCCCTATTTTACAATTTAACTCTAGTTTTAAAATATCACTTTTAATTCTTTCCAATTCATTCTTTTTATTATTATTTTTTATTCTATAATTATTCTATAATTATTTCACTTTCAAATTTTCACCCTTATATTTTTTCAAAAATCCAAATTTATTTATTTCAATAACTCAAAGCACCGAAATATTCAAGTAAACCACGACATCCAATATTTCGATTACCAATAACATCCATCACAGAATATCAATCACTCCATAATTTCCATATACTACTATATATAATGTAGCACATCAAAACAATTCAATCATTCAACCAATATTTAAATTTAACCATTTAAATTCTAAATTAACCCAAATAGGTGAGATTAACTCACCTTTGTTTTTTTATGCTTGCAATCCAGTCCAATAATAATTCCAACGCGCAGGTCTCACGGCTACGAACCAACCCGACTATCGCCATCCATTTGAACCTCATATGAGACGTTATAAAATTTTATAAGTATCCATTTAAAATTAAGTGAATTTATTAAAATAAATCGAGAATGCAGATAGCAAGTTACCCTCTCACACGATCGGCACGCAAACACAGTCGACCAACATCCCACTTCTAACTTCGGTCAAGCAATACCATCATCCTCCGACTGCAGCTTCACGAAGGCGAGCCCCAAAGCCAACACCTCTACACAAACTTGATGCGGCAGCACCCGCTACCCCAATTCGAACGCACCCAAAACCCTAACTTGCCTTAACTGTGCGCGCGACCTGCTCATCGTCGCACCTCACGCTCGTGACCCTCTAAAACAGATCGTGAAACACCGCCATCGCCTCTTCCTTCGCCATACTCCACCAATGCCACAAAGTCGCCGGTCGAGGTCCTTAGATCGCGAAACCCAAAGAAAAACTCAATTCTCCACCACATGAATACGTCGCGGCCTCACGCGAGCTCAAGCTTGCTTTGGTTCTTCGATTTGGTCAGAGGATTTCAGAATAGAAATCGTGATTTTAGAACGAGACGAATTGATTTGAAAAGAAAGCGGCTTGGCTTCCATTTCTTTTCTGAAGATTTTTTTTCGTGAATTAGGTTTTCTGTTAGAAGGTTAGAGAGAGGACGGGGATAAGATAGAGATTTGGGGAAGCTTCTTGAGTACGCGTGTTAATTAAATAATTAAATATTGAAAATATCTCGTTGCATAACGCGAAATCCCGAACCACGAATCAGACATGCCAACGGACATTTATAAGGTTTTACCTGTGTTCCGAACACGATGGAACATGTTTCGAAAGCCAAATCGATCATATGCGCGAGTTACGGAAGTAAACGATTAATTTTAAATTAAATCGATTAAAATAGTTTCTAAGCCTTTTGAGCTGCCAGGGTCAAACGACAACTCCGACTACAACGAAAATTGAAATCCGATAATAACTAACTATTACGGATCCAATGGAACTGGTTTCGTCGAATTCCGAGACTGTGCCTCGGAAGGCTATTTTTAAATATCGATTTAAAACATATATTATTAAAATTGAACAAACCACCTTTAAATTAAATTTCAACCATTCTATTATCTTCAGTATCATCATTATAAATTTTATAAGCCTTCAAATTATTTTAAACAGGCTTAGAGATTTCAGATTCAACAATATATCCAATTTTAGTTATTAAATTCAATATTTAAACTATATAATTCAATGATTTAATTATCAAGTAAATATTAATATCTTGGATTCAAGTTAAAATTAACTTTTAAATGTTTAAAATCGATTTAATTATTCCATTTTAAGTTGTTAAAAATTCTGGGCCGTCACATTCCTCCCCCCTTAAAAGAATTTCGTCCTCGAAATTACTAGTTAGGAAGAATGGTCCAATACCCGTTTACTTTTCTTAAAATCAAACAGTTTTATCAACTTGCTATAACATATCTTTTTATTAAAGATTCATTATTACCTCAACCAACTTCCAAAACCTTCCATAGTTTCCAACAACATTATTTACTCCACTTATTCAAATTTAAAATTCAAATTCAAATTTATATTGTGACAACTTTCTCAAAAAAATTCTAACTCTCTAAATTTCCGAAATTTTTTGCCAGTGTCTCCTTTGCGCGGCTAGCTCGGTACAACTACAAAAGGCCTCTACGGGCTCCCAAATTCTAAAAGAAAACAAAAGCCAAGTGGCTAGATCAAAAACCCAATCCAATTTCATACAGAAATTTAAATACATACCTTTTTTTCGAGCAATTCAAATTTATTTTTTGGAGTCAAATCCAATTTTCTTTTCCCTTTAATACATGCATATCTTACTCAGCAACAATATTCAATCGTAACCTTTCAAATCGTTTTATACATTTTCTTACAGAAGTTTTCACATCTACTTCTATTCAATATAATTTTCCCCATTTTCATACGAATTCTATTTACTTTTAATTTTGAATATTAAATTTTATCTTTCATTTATAACTGATTCATATTAGTTTCATCAACTAATTTACTTTAAGTTTCCAATTTGAAATCATTTTGTCGTTAACAAAAAATTTCAAAAATTGTCAAAAAATTTCTAACTCCCAAAATTTTCAAAAAATTTGGCAAGTCCCCTTTGTACGGAGGATCTTTTACAATTTGACAAGAGATATAAATATATATACATCGACCCACACGGTCGGAAAAAGCAAAAACAGTTCATATTTCCTATTTTTATTGGGTAGGCGTACCTTTATTTAGCATTTTAAGCAAGCAACCTATTTATTTAAGCGATTAGCGCAATCCAAATCCAGCCAAATGGCCTTCAGGTACCTGTACTTACTCAATTTAACTATGTAAGTGCCATGTATAGAAAATCTATTAGCATTTCACTTATTTTCAATAGCTAAACACATGTATTTCATAAGCAACAAGCACCAAATGCTTTCCATAAGCGATATATATATAACTTTAAATCTAATTCAATTGCTTTCAACCAATTCATAAGCCATTTCATTAAATTTTAATGGTTTACAACTCAATTACTTACATTCAATTTTTTTTTAATCCAAACAAGCTCATATTCAATTCAATTGATTTCAAACTCAAGTTATTTAACTTCTTTCAACCTATAGAATTTTAATTTCTTTCATTTACGTCAAACGACAATTCATTTTATGCAAATTTGACAACATTCGCTTAATAGAGTATTTATTTTAGTTTATAACCACTTTAAATTAATTTTCTACTCAATCTGTATTAAATTCCATTTTATTTCCAATTTATTCACCAACTATACATTGCATTTCATTCATTTCCGCATTGGTTTCATTTCAAAACTATTTCATCGAGCTTGACAACATTTAATGCTTATATTAATATCCATTTCCAAATAAATTTAACCCAAATCCTTATTTAATGGTCTACTATTTTCACTCAATCCAAGCTTTCACTAACTTAAGAAATTTTACTTCAAATCAATACGCCTCTGAACTTAAGTTCATCCTGATAACCCAATTCCAATTAAAACTTTGATTAAATTTTTATTCAATCAGACTTCATCCATTTATTATTTAATTCGATTAACCCATTTATCCACCCTATATTTAAATTTTTAATTTACTTACTTAATTCATTTTCGAATTTATTTTATTAATACAAAGCCATTCTCAATTTATTTCTATTCACTTGGGTTTTGTTTGCAACTCCAACCATTTCTATTATAATTCACTTTCATTTCATTCGACAACACTTCAATTATATCTAAATTACTTGCAAATTTCATTTAATATTATTTATAACACTCTAGAATTATTTGTAATTCAAACCATCACTATTTGATCCAACTCTATTTTATTTTTACAACATCTCTTCTTATTTAATTCATTATCAAATCCAAGTCGAATTCTATTTACGATTTGAATTCATTTCCAAACTCCATTATTAACTTACAATCCATTTTATTTAACCGAGTTAAATTTTATTAACATACTCTATCGAATGATTATTTAGCCAATTAGCTTACTTCAAATTTTTAAATCAATATTCAATTTTAAATACAAAAATGACTCCATTATTTTTTTTTTCGACTTTAATTTTTTTTTTTATAATTCCAGTTTGGATTTCCTTTTATTTTCCCAAAATTCCAACACTTTCATTTTAAAATTTAGAAATACTCTTAAATTCACATCATACTATTAAAATAGCTCTTTACAAAAATACTTCTTATAACTCGATGTCTCAACCAGTCTATCCTTGTTCTCACAGAAATTCAGTCATACGTTGATCAGGCGTAGGACTGAAAATCTACAAGTACTAGGTAAACCCGTTTTCAATATCCAACGAAAATACTTGGAAAATAATTTTATTGAAAATATAGAAAACAGTTTTTGAAAATAGAGGAAATATCTTTGGTGAGAATGCTCTGGAAATCATCACCCCCGTCCATGGTTGCAGTTACATCCTGGGTTATGTTGCCATCGCAGCAAAAGTCTATGTAACTGTAGGCACTCCGCGCCCCTCGATTACGCCATGGAACCCACAACAGATCGCAGTTACATTCCAGGGTTACGTTTCCATCACATCAAAAGTCCATGTAACTGTTGGCTCTCAACGGCACACACGATTTTCACTGTCAAGATGAAACTTCTCCACTCCTACATAGGTCGCAGTCTACCGATATAAAATCAAACGCGGATTGTTGGCTCTCAGCGGCACACACGACTTTTGTTATGTTACCATAGGTCGCAGTTACATCCTGGGTTACGTTGCCATCGCAGCAAAAGTCCATGTAACTGTTGGCACACAGCAGCACACACGACTTTCGCTATGGTACACACTACGCATAATCCTCAGGAACTAGTTTTGTCCGGACTCCTCACAGGATCAACTTTAGAACCCTCCTTGGGGCTCAACGCAGCACCACCCTGTGAATACCACCCATACTCCTACACTAAACAAGGAAAAAGTGAGCTGTAAAGTGTGCCAGGCAGCCATGGATGATCATCAAGGTAAGGTAAAAACAGCGAAGTCTATCGTATTACTCACAGCGCAAGGATAAAATACAATAGAATATATATATATATATAGTGAAGCTCCATAAAACAGAATCTCGTCAAAAAAACCTCATAGTAGTTTGATACCAAAAATCTTAATAGTCAATACATCAAGCCTCACTACATATCACTAAGAGAATATACAAGCAGCGGAACATCCAGTACATATAGTAAGAAAATAATATGCAAGCATCCAGCTCGTCTTCGTCATCAGCATCGTTGGTCACTAAGAACAACACTTGTCACCTGCTACCTAGTCTGCCCATCCCAAAATGGATGAACAGCCCAAGGTAATAAGAGTTGAGCATAAAACCTTTGAGTCAGACAACAGTCTTAGTGAGCGGTAAATTAACTAACAACATACCAAAAGAGCATAAAGGTCAAAGGAATAGGAACCCAACCCTCCCACTCCACCTCTTTCTACAGTGATAGCACCCAGACACACTAAGTAGAAGTAAACATAGCAAATCAGACATTTAAAGTAAAGCAATTATCACTCGAGTCAAGGTCGATGTTTTCCAAGTACAAACCCCCAAGGCCTAAACCAAGATCAGATAAGCACCCGGAAAACATCGCTCTTGAGACCGAATGACGATACAACCAAAACATCCAAACATCCATGACTCTGGCTATCACTGTTATCATTGCTTCGATACCATCGCTAACTGGATGACCGACACCTTTCTTTCAGCCGTCCGTCAAGGGCTAATGGTAACCCCGGTTCTAGACAAAAATCCACACGTCGTCGCAGCCCGTGCCTAGGACTATCGAATCTGCCCAGAGTACTCGACCACCAACTGTAGTCTTTTGGGACTATCGAATCTGCCCAGCGTACTCTTGCTTTGAGTCTGCTAGAACCTTCAATAACGAAGAAATCTCAGCCTTCTAGTCATCCTCCTTGACGACTATTCTCATACTAGCTCAAGCGCCTCTCGAGTCAACCATTATCCACAAACTCGAACCATCCCTCGAGTTATTGACATGCTTGGAATGATCCCGTCTGGATTATACCAAAGCTACCTCACATCATGCCTCGCCTCATCTCATTCATAGCAAAGCTCCATCTCAACATCATCATCAAATCCATCCATATGAGCTTTATCATCCACTACATATGCCACGTGCAGCTTTTCTATTCAAGAGCTTTCCCCTTAGCCTTTGAATCATCTTCGGCCAACTTGTCCAAATCCAACCACTAATCAACTAATTTATAACAATCAGTCAAGTCAATCATTAATCCAAGTAATTAATCATTCAAACATGATCTAAAAGCAATTATAACAAAAATGGCAATCTTGTAAATAAAGAGTCTAAATCTAACAAGCATAATCATGAATAATATCTCTACAACTTGATGGATGAACTTGCATAGGTTAACATGTATTATAATGGATGTCGAATCTTCATGAACAATGGATCTATACTTAGGTTTACGAAAATGCATAAAATCACTATTTTTAACACAAAATCAAGCCACCAATCCAATATACTCCTTTGGGTCCGTATGAGAGATAACCACCACTCACCGAATCACCTAAACACCTTAAAATCAACACACTCCAAAACTGGACAGCGAAGGATCTAGCTCGATCCGGCAAAATTCTGCTTCAAACGATGAAATCCCCCTTCGATGGATGGAGATATTCAATCTAAGCTCTTGGATCTTCGATTTGATCTTCGATTTAGATGGAAGGAAGCACAAGATTAAAGAGTAGAAAAGAAGTGAAGAAGTGCAGCACTCGAGCTCTCAAAATGGCAGAACTTCGTCGCTTCAAAATCCGGATCCCAAAAATGAAGCTAACCCGTGTATTTATAGGCCGAACCCATAAGTCACTCGCCCTTAAGTCGCTCACGACTTAACGAAACCCCATGACCTACGACCTATCAACTCGAGTATATGCGCGATAACATTCAAGCCTTCACGCGACTCAACGACCTAACACAAACACGACCTAACACAAACACGACCTAACGATGTTGCCGACCTAACGACTTAACAGCATTACCGACCTAACGACTTAACAGCATTGCCGACCTAATGACTTAACTGCTTAAGCCCTTACACGGCCTAACTACACACACGACCTAACGTCTTAACCCTTTACGCGACCTAACACCTTTGCCTTCACGCGACCTACGACCTAAGCGTTATCTCGTCCACGACCTAAGCTATCACACAATCTAACTCCTTAGGTCGCCTAAACCCTTAAGTCGCCAACTTCCTTGGGTTGCTCTGCCTTATCATTAGGTCGCTCAACACTCAAGATCTTCTACGACCTAACCTCTGGACGACTTAAGTTCCGGTCGACTTAAACTCCGGACGACTTAACAACACTAACGACCTAATAACAACGGTTTTACGATCTTTCGATACGTAAAATACGGGTCGTTACATTCTCTCCCCCTTAGGAATTTCGCCCCCGAAATTCCACACAAACAAGAACAACCAAAAACTATTCTGCGTGCCTACCATCCTAAGCAACCAACAAACCATGCGTCCAATTACTAGCCTACCATGCAGAATTCTAAGACTAGAACAAGTTACAATGTCATGATATGACACGACACCTTATGGTCATACCTCGAAGAGTTCAGGATAACCTGCCTTTATCCTCTCTTCCACCACCCATGTACAGTCGTTAACATAATCACTCTAATATATCTTGAGCAACCTCACTACCTTCCTCCTAAGCTGTTTCGTGTCAGTTTCCACAACACGAAGCGGCTTACGAGGTCTCTTATCAACTGGATTAACCTCAAAATCTTCACAGCTATAAGCAGAAACCACTATATTCGAGTCGTGCACATACTTCCGTAGATACGATACATGAAAAACATTGTGCACACCCGCCATATTTTCTGGTAACTCAAATTTATAGGCGAGCTTTCCAATCCGCTCGATGATCGGGAATGGTCCAACAAATCTCGAAGTCAATTTTCCTTTCCTCCCGAATCGAATAACATTCTTCAGTGGAGAAATCTTCACAAAAACCATATTACCTACGTCGAACTCCAAATCCTTACGACGCTTATCGGCATAACTTTTCTGACGGTCTTGGGCTGCCTTCATTCGTTGCCGAATGATCTCTATGCAATCCGAAGTCTGTTGAATCATTTCTGGCCCAAGTATCAACTTTTCTCCCGTTTCCAACCAACATGTCGGAGAGTTACACGGTCTTCCATACAATGCTTCACACGGCGCCATACCAATGCTGGACTGGTAACTGTTATTATACGAAAATTCCACCAAATGAAGATGATCTTCCCATGATCCTCCGAAGTCCAAAACACATGCGCTAAGGAGATCTTCCAAAACTCGGTTGACTCTCTCGGTCTGACCATCTGTTTGGGGGTGATAAGCTGTACACAAACACAACTCGGTTCCCAAAACTTCCTGGAAGCTCTTCCAAAATCCATTAGTGAACAATGGGTCTCGATCGCTCACTATACTTTTCGGAATACCATGGAATTGAACTATCCACTTAACATACAGCTCAGCCAACTTCGATGCAGTCCTAGTTGATCGAACAGGAATAAATCTTGCACTCTTAGTCAAACGATCTATGATGACCCAAATCCCTTCATTTCCCGCTCTTGTCCTAGGTAACCCATCGATAAAATCCATCGATATTTGCTCCCACTTCCATGTAGGAAATTCTAATGGCTGTAGCAATCCACTGCGCTTCTTCTGCTCGGCTTTTACCAACTGGCAGTTCATACACTTGGAAATAAAATTTCCAACATCCTTCTTCATACCATCCCAGTAATAGGTTCTTTTCATATCTCGATACATATTATTTCCACCTGGATGAATTGTCAGCTTCGAGTGACGACTCTCCTTTAGAACTTCATCTCTCAATTCATCTATATCGGGAACAACTAGTCGTCCTTGCTTCCGAAGCCAACCCTCTCGATCGACCTCGAATCCTTTATCCTTCTCTGGGTCCAACCCAGATTCCAAATCACGGATAATCTTGACAAGCTTATCGTCTCGCTTTTGGCTCTCGCCAATCCTTTCCACAAGAGTAGGTCTTATCGATAAGTTTGCCAACATCTCAGGTTCCAATTCACATCTGAAGTCAAATCCAGCCAAATACTCGAGACTCTTCCATTCTGAAAACATGGCTCCCAATCCTGCCTGTCTTCGACTTAACGCATCTGCCACTGCGTTACCCTTTCCCGGAGTATAGGCTATACCAAAATCATATGATGCCAAAAACTCTAGCCATCCTTGCTGTCGAAGATTCAAATCCTTTTGGGAGAAAAGATACTTCAACGACTTATAATCTGTAAACAACTCGAATCGAACTCCCAATAGGTAATGTCTCCACATCTTCAGAGCAAATACAATCGCCGCCAACTCCATATCATGAGCCGGATAATTCCCTTCATGCGGCTTCAGTTGTCGACTTGCATACGCAACAACTTTACCCTTCTGCATCAGCACTGCTCCAATTCCAGTACCACATGCATCGGTGTAAACCACCATCTCATCATTTCCACTTGGAATTGTCAAAACAGGAGCACTTGTTAGTCGCTCTTTCAGGATTCTGAAAGCTTGCTCACACTTAGCATCCCATCTGAATATTTGGTTCTTTTTCGTCAATCCTGTTAATGGTGCGGCTACCTTAGAAAAGTCTATGATAAATCGACGATAGTATCCTGCTAATCCAAGAAAACTTCTCACATCAGATGCATTCTTAAGTCTAACCCAATCCTGTATTGCTGCCACCTTGGCAGGATCAACCGCTATTCCACTTCCAGAGATAATATGGCCTAAGAACCTCACTTCGCTCTTCGAGAAGTGACACTTCGAAAACTTAGCCTTCAGCCGATGTTTCCGCAAGGTTTCCAAAATAATACGCAAGTGCGTCTTGTGCTCTTCTTCATTACTGGAATAAATCAAAATATCATCCACGAACACTAGTACGAACTTATTCAACTAATCCCTGAACACTCTATTCATAAGATCCACAAAATATGTTGGTGTATTGGTCAATCCAAACGGCATTACCAGCCACTCAAAGAGACCAGATGGTGTCCTGAAAGCAGTCTTCGGCACACTATCCTTTGCCACTCTTAATTGGTGAAATCCCGTTGCCAAATCCATCTGGGAAAACACATTGGATTCGTGAAGCTGATCAAACAAGTCATCTATTCTCGGCAATGGATACTTATTCTTCTTGGTCACTTTATTCAGCTTACGATAATCCACACACAACCTCAACGACCCATCTGCTTTGGTTGCAAACACAACTGGTGCACCCCATTCGGACACACTACGCCGAATGAATCCTTTCTGTAAAAGATCATCAACTTGCACCTTCAACTCTTGCTGTTCCCTAGGCGCCATCCGCCTAAGAGGCATCACATCAGGTCTGGCTTCTTCAACTAGATCGATGCGAAACTCGATCTCCCTATGTGGCGGTAACCCTTTGACCTCATCAAAGACATCCTCAAATCCATTTGCGACTGGCACCGATGACAGTCCATCCTGTGGAACAACCAGCGAATACATGAAGCTCATGAAGTTGCCTTCCTCATGCTTACATCGTATCACAACCTATCGCCTTCCACATTCTCGACTGTCACCTCCAGCCTTTTACAATCAACCTTGTCGCGTACTTCGTAAGCCAGTCCATACCCAAAATAATTCCAAACCCCGCAAAGTTTAGAACAAAACAATCACAAACAAAAGAGAAATCATGACTCGATACAACCAGATCACGTCATAACATACACAGACAGGACGAACCCCCAATTGGATTAGTCACAACCAATGGTCTATCAACAATATCCGGTTCTAAACCCAACCGGCATACAAGTTCATTACAAACAAAAGAATGCGACGCCCCAGTATCGAATAACACTCTAACTGGAACACCACAAATGGAAAGGGTACCTTGTACCACCATACTCTTTCCTTTCTCTTCTGCAGTGGGAGCTTTTGAAGATGATGGCACAGCCCCCAAAGCATAAGCTTGCACAATCTGCCTGTCCTTCCTTGGTTCTGGACAATTCTTCTTGATATGCCCCGGCTTGTCACAGTTGTGGCACTTAACAGGCACCTTTGGATTCTTGCAATCTTTGGAAAAACGGCCCTTCTGCTGACAATTGTAGCAGGTCACTTCGCCCTTCGGCTTCTTCTGGCCATCCTTACCCTTCTGCTGCTGCTGCTTCCTCTTCTTGTTTCCACCTTGATGTGGTTTAGACTCTTCCTTGGTCACAACAACAACATATCCTTCTTTAGGAAACAGATTCTCGTGCCTGAGAGCCTTCTCCACAAGCTTCTCAAATGGATCGTCCAGATGATCCCCCAACTGCCTCCCTAGATAAATGTCCAAGCCTGTCACAAACTTCTCGTTCTTCTGATATGGAGATTCAATATACGACCGGGCATACTTGGACAAGGCTTCAAACTCAAAAACATACTCAAGAACTGGTCTTCCTCCTTGCTTGAGCTCCACAAACTTCTTGAACAGAACGGATTTCTGAGCTGTAGAAATGAACTTAGCTTCAAATCTGGCTTGGAATTGCACCCAAGTAATTTCTTCCTCCGGAGTATCAATGGTGATAGAGTTCCACCAGTCAGAAGCTCTCCCTTGAAGCTGTCTTGATGCGGGCTTCCTTTTGGTTGCATCTTCAATTCCCAAATCACCAAAGATTCTTCCACAAGCATCTATCCATCTCTGTACTTCAATGGTTGACTATGTTCCCAAGAAAACCCTCCCTCCAAGAGCAGTATAGTCTTTACACAACTTAGCAAAATCCACCGGTCTTGGAGCTTGAGCTTGAACTTGATCTCCAACATCTACTGCTGGCCCCGGAGCTGGCATCCTCCTTATGATCGAAGTCATCATAGCCTCGAACATAGCAGCATAATCAGCAGCCCCCTCAGCAGCACGGCCTTCCCTAGCAGCTGGTCTCCCTCTTCGACTCATTCTTAATATCGAAAAAAAATAATTAGTGCACCTTGAGAAACAACTGCATAGGAGGTTCAAATTCTTCTAAACGACTATATTATATATAGTAATCATCCATCAAAATACAATTACATCTCTCATACGTAGTTACGTCAGCGAGCGTTGACTAAAATCGATTAACCAAAGCTCTGATACCAAATGTGAAGACCACCAATACTCCTGCACTAAACAAGGAAAAAGTGCGCTGTAAAGTGTGCCAGGCAGCCATGGATGATCATCAAGGTAAGGTAAAAACAGCGATGTCTATCGTATTACTCTCAGCGCATGGGTAAAATACAATAGAAATTATATATATATATATATATATATATATATATATATATATATATATATATATATATATATATATATAGTGAAGCTCCATAAAACAGAATCTCGTCAAAAAAACCTCATAGTAGTTTGATACCAAAAATCTTAATAGTCAATACATCAAGCCTCACTACATATCGCTCAGAAAATATACAAGCAGCGGAACATCCAGTACATATAGTAAGAAAATAATATGCAAGCATCCAGCTCGTCTTCGTCATCAGCATCGTTGGTCACTAAGAACAGCACTTGTCACCTGCTACCTAGTCTGCCCATCCCAAAATGGATGAACAGCCCAAGGTAATAAGAGTTGAGCATAAAACCTTTGAGTCAGACAACAGTCTTAGTGAGCGGTAAATTAACTAACAACATACCAAAAGAGCATAAAGGTCAAAGGAATAGGAACCCAACCCTCCCACTCCACCTCTTTCTACAGTGATAGCACCCAGACACACTAAGCAGAAGTAAACATAGCAAATCAGACATTTAAAGTAAAGCAATTATCACTCGAGTCAAGGTCGATGTTTTCCAAGTACAAACCCTCAAGGCCTAAACCAAGATCAGATAAGCACCCGGAAAACATCGCTCTTGAGACCGAATGATGATACAACCAAAACATTCAAACATCCATGACTCTGGCTATCACTGTTATCATTGCTTCGATACCATCGTTAACTGAATGACTGGCACCTTTCTTTCAGCCGTCCGTCAAGGGCTAATCGTAACCCCGGTTCTAGAAAAAAAATCTACACGTCGTCGCAGCCCGTGCCTAGGACTATCGAATCTGCTCAGAGTACTCGACCACCAACTGTAGTCTTTTGGGACTATCGAATCTTCCCAGTGTACTCTTGCTTTGAGTCTGCTAGAACCTTCGATAACGATGAAATTCTCATCCTTCTAGTCATCCTCCTTGACGACTATTCTCATACTAGCTCAAGCGCCTCTCGAGTCAACCATTATCCACAAACTCGAACCATCCCTCGAGTTATTGACATGCTTGGAATGATCCCGTCTGGATTATACCAAAGCTACCTCACATCATGCCTCGCCTCATCTCATTCATAGCAAAGCTCCATCTCAACATCATCATCAAATCCATCCATATGAGCTTTATCATCCACTACATATTCCACGTGCAGCTTTTCTATTCAAGAGCTTTCCCCTTAGCCTTTGAATCATCTTCGACCAACTTGTCCAAATCTAACCACTAATCAACTAATTTATAACAATCAGTCAAGTCAATCATTAATCCAAGTAATTAAGCATTCGAACATGATCTAAAAGCAATTATAACAAAAACGGCAATCTTGTAAATAAAGAGTCTAAATCTAACAAGCATAATCATGAATAATGACAACTTGATGGATGAACTTGCATAGGTTAACATGCATTATAATGGATGTCGAATCTTCATGAACAATGGATCTATACTTAGGTTTACGAAAATGCATGAAATCACTATTTTTAACACAAAATCAAGCCACCAATCTAATATACTCCTTTGAGTCCGTGTGAGAGATAACCACCACTCACCGAATCACCTAAACACCTTAAAATCAACACACTCCAAAACTGGACAGCGAAGTATCTAGCTCGATCCGGCAAAATTCCGCTTCAAACGATGAAATCCCCCTTCGATGGATGGAGATCTTCAATTTAAGCTCTTAGATCTTCGATTTGATCTTTGATTTGGATGGAAGGAAGCACAAGATTAAAGAGTAGAAAAGAAGTGAAGAAGTGTAGCACTCGAGCTCTCAAAATGGCAGAACTTCGTCGCTTCAAAATCCGGATCCCAAAAATGAAGCTAACCCGTGTATTTATAGGCCGAACCCATAAGTCGCTCGGCCTTAAGTCGCTCACGACTTAACGAAACCCCACGACCTACAACCTATCAACTCGAGTATATGCGCGACCTAACATCCAAGCCTTCATGCGACTCAACGACCTAACACATATACGACCTAACACAAACACGACCTAACGATGTTACCGACCTAACGACTTAACAGCATTGCGACCTAACGACTTAACAGCATTGCCGACCTAACGACTTAACTGCTTAAGCCCTTACACGGCCTAACTACACACACGACCTAACGTCTTAACCCTTTACGCGACCTAACACCTTTGCCTTCACGCGACCTACGACCTAAGCCTTATCTTGTCCACGATCTAAGCTATCACACAATCTAACTCCTTTGGTCGCCTAAACCCTTAAGTCGCCAACTTCCTTGGGTCGCTCTGCCTTATCTTTAGGTCGCTCAACACTCAAGATCTTCTACGACCTAACCTCTGGACAACTTAAGCTCCGGTCGACTTAAACTCTGGATGACTTAACAACACTAACGACCTAATAACAACGGTTTTACGATCTTTCGATACATAAAATACGGGTCGTTACACACCCGGTGGTACTCCTGAGAAGTTCATTTCAAGGGAGCGCCTTTTTACCCACAGCCATCATCAAAACACTTTATACTATACATATATAGTATCTTTCAAATCATACACCTAGTATGATCTCATACAAAGCTCCTTACACAAAATCGATTATCCCAAAATCGATAATTCTCAAACTAGGCTTTCCAAATTTTAATATTGATTTTACCCAAAAATCAAAAGCCTTTCCAAATCCAAAGGTTCCCAAATCCTTTTCTCAAAATCCTCATAAGATCCTTTATATATATAGATACTTCCACATACGATCGAATTAGCTTTTGAAACATGTTCCATTGTGTTCGGAACGCGGGTAAAACCTTATAATCGCCTAGCGGCATTCCTTAAGAGGAGTTTAAAATTTTAAATGGCAATTAACGAGACGTTTGGAAGTTTTATAATATAATAAAAACAACTAGTCAAAGATATTTTATAAATAAACAAGCGTATTCAAGAAGCCTTCCCCAAAATATCTATTTTATTGTTGTCTTCCTCTTTCTAATCCAACAACAGATTAGAAATCGATTCGTTTAGAAAAAAGGGGGAGAGAGTGGTCGCGTTCGAACGCGAGGGCGACCTCGTGAGTTTTTGCATTGACAAAGGGAGTCGTGAGCTCGAATTCAAGCTAGGGTTTGGGTCGCACGGTGAATTGGAAGACGCGAGGCAGGGTTTCACGATGGGAAGTTGAGTTTCGTCATCGACTTCGATTGGGGCAGAGGCGACGATGGTCGACGAATAGGGGTTTTGCAGCAGCAGGTAGCGGCACGAGTGGCGAGGCCGCAGCTTCGATCGATGGGATCTGGAGTTCGACTTTGATTGGAAGGACAGTCGATTAGGGCTTGGGGTTGCGATCAAATCAGGGGACGCGAGGCGATGTGGTCTCAAAGTTGACGAAGCAGTGAGTATTTCTTTAGTTTGATTATTTGATTTGGCATTCATACTTCTGTAAATATGAATATTTTTGTTGCTACATTTTGTTCCTATTATGGATTGCTGAAATGCCTTATTACAACATTTAACAACATTTTATTAGCATTGTAAATTTAATGCATTCAACAATATTTAACAAGTGTCATAACTGATCACTCAACAATCAAATCTTAATCCTATAGAACATGTAAAACAAGAGTTTGTATTAATTTAGGTTGTTAAACCAACGAAACCATACAGACCTATAGCTGATATATGAAGTCTTGGATGCATGGTTGTTGAGATGTTAACTTAACGGCTTCCATTTCCCGATAATGAGTGGGTTGGTAATATGATACGTTGTCTTATTTTTGCCTATATTGTTGATAATTTTTGTTATAAATACATCTTTATTATTATTATATGTGTATGTATGTTTGTGCATCTGATGACACTATTCAAATTATAATGCTATTTGTATCTTACTTTAGTTTATTAGACTCATTCAATCGATGTTTATTATCTACATTGATCACCTTTTTATTGCTAATTATCATGTGTTAGGATCAGTAATAATTACTAGTATATACTGTATAATCAGTCATATATAGATGCATATGGTATACTAGGTTTATGAGAAGCTAGATGAATCGTTCACCTATCAGTTTATTTTCCTTTGAAATGAATTAATCTGTTGTATTACATTCAACTTGTCTACTTGGAGGGTGTTGAAACTTTGATTGTATATGCATTTATGTGAAAATGATATTCATGCATATCAAGTTGAATCGTTCATCTATAGGTTTATTTAACCAGTTTATTTTCAACACATGCTGTTATGTGTGATTAATATTAAAACGTGGAAAAAGTTGTTTTAGTGAGGTTTGCTTGTTACACAGCACAACTTGTATAAAACCTTTTTCTAGTATAATGAGCTTTTCCCCCCAATTTAAACATAATTAAAACATGTAATATGGTGAAACTTGAAAGCTACTATTATTATTTATACGTCCATAAAAATGTGCATCAAGAGATGGCATATGCATCTAGCTCTGTTTTTACAATTGAAATTGGAGAACTGAGAGTCTAGTCATATAAAACTTTGCAAAGAAGAGCTAGTTTATAAGTTAAGGATCTGTGACTAATTGGAAATCTTTAATTTTTATAATTAATGATGTAATTAAAGATTGATGAATTAAAATTAATTAATCCATAATACGTGTATGAGAAATTAATTAATAAAAGTAATTAAGAATAAATGAAATTAATATGGTAAATTAATTTATGGAGTAATTAAAGATTTTGTAACATCCCGAAATTTTTGAAATTTAAAAATTTGATAAATTGTTTGAACTTTGGGATCTAACAAGTAAAAAAAAAAAATTTAATGTAAATTTAATATTGTTGATATTAATATTACACATTAATATAGGATTAAATAAAAAGAGATATGGATAGATGATCTTTTAATAGAATTTAAAATTTGTTAAAGTTATGATGAAATTATAAGATTTAAATCACATAACAAATAATTAAACATCTAAATAAATAAACAAACAGATAAATAAACAAAAAAACAAATAAATAAATAAAAGAATAAACAAATAAATAAATAAAAGATATAAACAAAGGATCAAACAAATGAGCAAATGAGTAAACACATAGTTGAACCAAAGAACAAAAAAATGAACAAAAGAATAAATAAACAAATGAACAAATGACCAAATGTACAAACCAGTAAAATATGTAAGCAAAAGAAGATAAAATAAAATAAAACAACTTTCCTATATTTAGCAAAATAACTAAAACAACACACCTATATATATATAAATAAAAAAACAAAACATTAGCTAATAAAAATATAAAACATATAAACTATACATATAAAAGAAAATCTAAAATAACACTATGCTGTAAGTATAAAAAGAGGCAAAGGAGTATTGTATACATACCTTCATTTAATGCATTGCATGTACACAATCTTTTCAGCACTCACTAACATTTATTAACAAGCATGGTTTAATTTTTCTTTTACTTTAACCTGTACTTGTTTATGCTTTATCATGTACTTGTTTTAATAAACCCCAGTGAGCCATCTGTTATAAATAAACATCAATTGCCTTAGTTATTTCATTCAACAAACTTCTGCAAAAAAAAAAAAAAAAAAAAAACATCATATTTCATAAACTCAAGAGCATTCAGGTGATCAAAACAGAAAGAAAGAAGAAAAGAAACCGGGAAAAAAAGAATTAAACTGCAGTCTTCCAAACAACATAGTGCTTTCTGTTTCAAAACGAACATGTGAGTAAACCTATATTTATTTGGAATATAGATACTTAATCCATGGTTGTGTGTGTTGTTGTATATAAACAAAAATTATTGCTCTGCATATTGTTCTGTGTTACTGGAGAACATATGTGAGCTCTGTTTTTTTTTTTATAATCATATCTCAGGAGCTAGTTAATTAGAAAAAAAGATTCAAGGGAACTTCATTAACATTTTTAACTTAGGATACTTAAAAACAAAATAGGTAGTGTATACTTGACTCACAGTTTAAAAATTTTGTTTAAGCTTGAAATCAAAACTTCTGACTCTGTAACATGAACATTACAGTAAAAACAAGATTTTAAGGTAAATTCAAACATTTTAAATCATTGAATTGATATTATAATTGGAATGAACATATGAAAATAAGATTTTTAAAACAGAAATGAAGATTTTTAGTTGGGTATATACAGAGCAGTTCGAACATGAACAAAAAATCGTTTTCTTTGAATTTCCAGAGATCGAGTTAATGATAGATGTTGTAATTTGAATTGAAGTGAGTTTGAACTTCCATAATGACAAGAAAAATATTAAATAAAATTTCGAATGTGTGAAGTTGCCATTCCAACCCAAAATAGGGTTCAAAACTGGAAGTTGCAGTGCGAAAAAAAATGGTGATTTTGTCGAAATGGAATGATCGAGCTCCATGATATCGAGGGGAGGAAAAAAACATGGGGTTAGCGTGATGTGGCCAAGGTCGCGACGTCTCTGGTGGTCTATGAGGAGGTGGAGAGGCGTTTTAGTGGGTTTGGTCGACTGCAGTTTTTCGAGTGGCTGGTCATATTTTGATGTAGAGGCGATGACTTCGAATTTGTTTTTGATTTCGAGTTATGGGATGAAACGCGACTTGCTGGAGGTGGAGATGGCCATGGGTGCGGCGGCGAACCACCGTGCACGTGCACGGTGGTGATGGTGTTCGTGTCTGTTGTTTGTGAGTGCCAGTAGTTTGCGTCTCGTGCTCGAGTTTTTCTGGGTTTGCTTCGAGTAGTTACTCGTGTTCGAACGAGTTCTCTTTGTTACTGTTTTGTTAGCTAAGGTTTAAACTTAGCTAAGGAAAAAAAAAAAAGAAAAAAAAAAAGGAAACTGGAAGGAGATAAGAACGCTGGGGTGAGGAAAGAAATGGGAAGTCTCAGGGAGAAGATGTGATGGAACCGGGGGGGGGGGGGGGGGGGAACGCGAGTGAGAAGTTGCTTTTATTCGGGTTATTTATATGGGCTCAGCCCATTCAAATCTTTAAGTTATCAATGTAAATAAAATTTTTTTTTTGTGTTTTATAATATGAACAGTTTTGATTTTGTTAAGATAAATTTTTAACAAATGCTTTAGAATTTGTAAATTCTTTAATTGGTAAAGAAAGTTAAAAATCAAAATTTAATTAAATGATTAAATTTTAAAAGAAGAATTTTAAATAAATTTACATTAAAATTTCAATATAACAATAAATTAATTTTTTAAGTATAAACAGATTTTTCAAATGAAAATTAAGGTAAACTATTTTATCAATAGTTTTGAAAAGGAATTTAGAATAATTTAAAGTTGTGATTAAAATTGATTTAATAAACAATTAAGTACTCAAATAAATTTATAATTAAGAATTTATTGATTTGAGAAAGCAAGTTAATTAATTTAAATTGACACTTAATTAAAATAACTAATTAAGAAAAAAAAATCAATGTATCAAGACGATTAAGATTAATTTAATAATCATTAAGAATAATAAATCATTGATTGAATAATCAATAAAATAAATATTTGGTTAATTTATCTCATTCGTTTTGATAAATAAATAACTAACTATTGTTGTTAACTTATATTGATATCTCTGTTCTGTCTGAAATTCTGTATGATGATATTGCCATGTTATTGCACTGTGATTGTGATTTCGTTCTGTATTGATGTGAAAACCCTGTTGTCTGTAAAACGGCATTTAAACTTTGATGCAACAGGGAATCGGATTTCAGTTTGTTATCCGAAACCCACATCGAACCTATGAATTGTTATGAATGACATCCACATTGTTTTTGAATTAACGCTCACTATTCGGGTTAACCGGGAAAGGACCATGGGGTAGTATAACCCACTCCAAATATGTGTTACGTCGTTGTGAATCGCATTTGAAGATCGGTGTTGAAGACCGGTATTTGCGAGAGTGATAGGATGAACTATCGATTGACTCTGCACCGAGTAGCTACGGTATTGAGTTCTCCATATGTGATGGTGAATCCGATCAGGATTGTGAATATCCGGATTGCAAGGACTTCTTTGTAAGTGCCTTCGGTTCTGTTCGAGCCCGGAACAGACTTGTATGGATAGTATGTCTGACATTACAAGTTGAGATATAAAGCAGATTTCATTCAAATATATTTCTGTTGGTGGCGGAGAATTTATTCTTTAAGCTTAACACCCTTCTCTGAGACGTACGAGCTCAGAGGTTATATAGTTGAAGTTATCAGCGATATATTCCCAATTTGGTAATGTGACATGCTGAGTGTTGCTGAAATGATCATTGTGTTGATTTTTGGGATAGGATCGTTATTTGATCGTCTATCTTAGTGATCATTGTGTTGATCATTTGTTGACCCAAAGCACAGCTTTTGTATAAAGAGTGTTTTTGTGGACGTGACTTCGTCGGATCCTCACACCCCGAAATGGTCGAAACAGGAAAGATGCAGCAAGGTTATTGGGGGTAGCACCCCTTAGGGTATGTACATTTCCTTCTGGATAGAAGTGGTATCATGGTATGGAGCCCAGATACTTAACTTATGTGGATATCGCAGATATATATATATGATTTTGTGATTTGTTGCTGGGGCCCCGGTTAAAGGTTGGTTACGACCGGGAGATGGCATACTCGTGTCAGTAGTTACCCAGTTAGGGGTAACCCGGCCTTGTGTTGGCAGAGATCCGGTTTGGTTCTCGGGGATGTCCATCCAGAGGCATTCTCAGTGGCAATGGGAAGTTCCTTGGCCTGACCATTTGTTGGAAATCCAATTCCCAATACGAAACCCTGTACGGTTTTAGTTGTAGAACCTGCCATTTACTTATGGTGGTCACCACTGTTTAGATGGTAGCTATAGTAGGCATACGATAATGGTCGTATGTTGGCTAAGATTAATATTCTATTTTCGAAATGATTTCCTCCACTATGCACTAGTGGTAATATCAAAGAATTTCTTTTCTCGTATCAAGCATATTTAACTATCATAAGAAGAAATCTCCTCCAATTCTGCGTTTGCATTGTGTGTGTGGCGGGAGGTCTTATGGTAGTTCCATTTTTAAAAGCATTCCGAAAATTCTTTTATAAATCTTGTTTATTTAAAATACAACTGTCTTGTTTACTCATACCAGTCCCATGACTGATCCAGAGTTTATTGTTTTCTTTCCTAAACTCTGGGTGCCCATTATTTCCACACGGGCAGCCTAGTAGCAGGTTTCTATATTTTGGAGTAGCAGTATTTTGAGCTCTTATCTTGGAGCTATCTTAGGAGCTTTTGGAGATTACAGGTGTTAACTTTTGGGAGTTCGTTATCATCTCTCATTTGAGAACTTTTGGATATATGTTCACAGTTGTACTATCATGATGTTGTATTTGGAGTTGTAGTGTATGTATTATGTACTCTGTTGCAGTATGGATATTATGTTGATGTTGTAACAGTGATGTTATTTATGATATTGATTCTGTTCCGCTGTTTTATATACATCTAATTGTTGTTATAAGCTCCGGCGATGCGAATTTGATGTCGTTTATTGGACATCGAGTTTGGGTCGTCACAAAGTGGTATCAGAGCTGTTGGTTGAGTAAGAACTTTAGCTACGGAGTATAACACATTAGATGGCTCATTAGAGATAGGGTGAAGTATACCCTAGATAGAGTATAATAAAAAAAATTGAAACTTTAAAATTTTCTTAGTCTGTTATTTTTACTGCTGATATTCCTTAAGATATTTCGTCTGCATATCTAAATCAATTTTCTTACTAATCTCAGATAGTGAAAATGAGTGGACGCAGAGGAAGAGTGAGGGGTCAAGGCAATGCTGCAGTACCAAATCAAATTCCCGCAGCCGCAGAAGCAGTAATAGAAATTCAGCAGCAGCCGGACTTGGCTGAATTATATAAGAAGTTTGAAAAGCTTGGTGGAAAACCATTTATTGGCAAAGAGTCAATTATTGACGCTCAAGCTTGGGTAAGATCGTGTGAAAAGATTTTTAAAGGACTAAAATTGCAGGATGAGCAGAAAAGACTTATAGCTTCTTGGCAACTCCAAGGAGAAGCTTCAGCTTGGTGGGAAACCATCATTGTAGATGAACCCGAGGAAGAATTCACTTGGGATCGTTTTAAAGAGGTGTTTGAGAAACGTTACATGCCATCAGCGGGTGTTTCTAGAATGTATCAGGAATTTCTGGATTTGAAACAAGGAAGTTTGTCGTTTGAAGAATATTTGAATAAATTCAGTGAACTATCTCGGTTTGGTCCGGAATTGCTAAATACACCTCTGAAGAAAAACGAAAGGTTTATCCGAGGAATGAACCAGAAATATCATGGAAGAATAACGGGTCATGTTAAAGAATCTTTCTCAGATTTAGTAGATATGGGTTACAGGTACGCTACTCTTGATATACAGGAAGCGACTGTGGAGAAAGGTAATTCAGGTAGTCAGAATTATAAAAAGCGTAAATTCGGAGGCAAGAAACCTTGGCAAGGCAATGAGAAGAAGAGGAATATTCAGGGAAGCGCAGCAGAAAATGTCACTTGTTACAACTGCAAAGAGAAAGGCCACTATTCAAGTCACTGTCCAAAACCGAAGAGACCAGCTAGAGAATGTTACAATTGTCATAAACCGGGACATTTAGTTAAAGATTGCCCAGTGATGAGGCCAGCGCAGGTAGCAAAAGTCTATGCAATAAAGGAGGACCCCTCATCTTCAAAAGCTGACAAAGGGAAAAGTGTTTTGGAAGGTAACCTTACTATTAATAATAGAACTGTTAGAGCTTTATTTGATACGGGAGCTTCACATAGCTTTATTTCCCAACAAACCGTAAATGAACTAGGACTTGAAACTAAATTTGCTGACGATCTTATTTGCGTGAAAAATCCGGTCGGAGGTCCCGCAAATCTTAGTTCATATTGTAAGAGAGTTCCTATTTCATATGCTAGCTATAAATTTCCTATCAACCTGTATGTCCTCGAATTTGATGAATTTGAAATCTTACTCGGTATGAACTGGTTAACGAGATACGATGCTAGATTGGAGTGTAGTAATCGGACAGTTTTGATCAAAACAAGTCTTGGAAATTTTATTGAAATCTCTTGTGAGAATCCAAGTCCAAGGAGTGACAGATTGATATATACTTTGGGAAATCTTGAACCCACTTTACAGTCTATACCTGTTGTTCGGGATTTTTCTGACGTATTCGAAGAAGTGAAATCTTTACCTCCTCATCGAGAAATAGAATTCCGAATTGATCTTGTACCTAATACTCGTCCTGTTGTTCACGCAAGTCGCAGGATGGCACCTAGGGAAAAGATTGAATTGGTTCATCAAACTAATGAGCTACTAGCAAAAGGATTAATTCGACCCAGTGTTTCTGAATGGGGCTCAGCCGTCGTATTTGTTGCCAAATCAGACGGATCCTTGAGATTGTGTGTAGATTACCGCGATCTAAATAAACAAACTCTCAAGAATAAATTTCCACTTCCCAGGATTGATGATTTATTTGATCAGTTGCACGGCGCTCGTTTCTTTTCAAAAATGGATCTAGCCCAAGGATTCCATCAATTACGAATCGCCGAAGATTGTGTACATCTGACCGCTTTCAGAGGTCCTAATATGTTCTATGAATGGTTGGTTATGCCTTTCGGGCTAACCAATGCTCCAGCTTACTTCGTAGATCTCATGACTCGTGTGTTTCGGGAAGTTTTAAATAAATTTGTGCTTGTATTCATTGATGACATCTTAATTTTTTCCAAAACTAAAGATGAGCATGCCGAGCATCTTAGAATTGTTTTAGAAATTTTGAGGAGAAATGTTCTATATGCGAAATTTTCCAAATGCCATTTCTGGGTCAATGAAGTCAAATTCCTTGGCCATATTGTTAATGAAGAAGGAATTTCAGTAGATCCTAGCAAAATTTCCGCTATTCTTGATTGGAAACAACCCACTACTCCAAAAGAAGTTCGAAGCTTTTTGGGTTTAGCAGGCTATTACCGGAAATTCGTTCAAGATTTTTCTAAGTTGGCTAGCCCATTGACTAAGCTAACAATGAAAGGTGTAGAATTTGATTGGACTTCAAAATGTGAGGAAGCTTTTCAAGAGTTGAAAAAGAGATTAACCACTGCTCCTGTTCTCACTATTGTTAACGGGAACCAAGGCTTATCTGTCTATACTGATGCAAGTGGTGAAGGGGTAGGTGCAGTATTAATGCAAAATGGAAAGGTAGTTGCCTACGCAGGTAGACAATTACGTCCGCATGAGAAGAACTACCCAACGCACGATTTGGAACTTTTGGCTGTTGTTTTCGCTTTGAAAATATGGCGACATTATCTTCTGGGTAAGAATCTTTTCAGCTTTCTAAATAATTTGCGAAATTAGCTAAAGAAATATACTTAATAAACTCTCTTTGTTATAGGTGAAAAATTCGAATTATTCACCGATCATAAAAACTTGAAATATCTTTTCTCCCAGAAGGATCTGAATCTGCGACAACAACGTTGGTTGGAATTTCTGGCATCTTATGACTTGGATATTCTGTATACACCCGGAAAGGCCAATGTAGTTGCAGACGCTTTGAGCAGAAGTTATGCTGTTCTTGCTTATCTTGTTATTACTCCTACTCTTCTTAAGAAAATCGCGAGCAGGCAAACGGAAGACAAGTTTCTTCGAGAAATGCGTAGAAGAATAGATCGAGGAGAGGATACTACTTTTGAATTAGATAATAGAGAAGTTATAAGGATGAAGGGCAGAATTTGTGTCCCTGACATTCCAGAATTGAAACGAGAAGTATTGGACGAATGCCACAAGTCCAAATTCAGCATCCATCCCGGAGTCAACAAAATGTATCGAGATGTTAAAAGAACATTCTGGTGGAAAACGATGAAGAGAGACATATCTATTTATGTAAGTCGCTGTGTTACTTGTCAGCAGATCAAGAGCGACCAAAGGAAAGTGGCCGGTTTACTTCAACCTTTAGAAGTACCGAAATGGAAGTGGGATCAAGTATCGATGGATTTCATCGATGGATTGCCTCGTACCAGGAAAGGCAATGAAGCGATTTGGGTTATTGTGGATCGTCTAACCAAGAATGCTCATTTCATTCCAGTTAAATCCACTCGTACTGCAGCAAGCTTGGCAGGTATTTATATAAAGGAAATTGTTCGCCTCCATGGTATTCCCAGCAGTATAGTGAGTGATCGTGATCCGATCTTCACTTGTAGATTTTGGGAAGCATTTCAAGACGCTTTAGGAACGAAATTAAATTTCAGTACTGCTTACCATCCGCAATTTGATGGACAGACTGAGAGGGTTAACCGAGTTTTAGAAGACCTACTGCGTGCTTGTGTTCATGATTTTGGTGGTTCTTGGGAGGACCATTTGCATCTGGTTTAATTCTCATATAATAACAGCTATCAAGCCAGTTTGGAAATGGCTCCTTTCGAAGCTTTATATGGTCGTCCGTGTCGATCACCTACATGTTGGATCGAATCAGGTGATAGACTTGTTCTTGGACCAGATATGATAAAAGAAGCCACTGAGAAGGTAGAATTTATTCGAAAGAAGTTATTAACTGCCCAAAGTCGTCAGAAGAGCTATTATGACCGTCGAAGAAGAAATTTGGAATTTCAAGTTGGAGATTCTGTATTTCTGAAAGTATCTCCGATGCGAGGAGTGTTGAGATTCGGGAAAACTGGAAAGTTAGCACCGCGTTATATTGGTCCTTTTCCTATTCTGGAAAGGATTGGTTCTCTAGCATATAGAGTGCAGTTACCCAACTGGTTATCTGGCGTACATGATGTGTTCCATATTTCTAATCTTCGGAAATATGTGCACGATCCAGATGATATTATTGAAGAAGCTGCTCAGCAGGATCATGAAATCACTCCCAACTTGGCAGTTAGAAGGGAACCGATAAAAATTGTTGATCGTGATGAGAAGCGATTGAGGAACAAAATTGTGAAATTGGTCAAAGTTAAATGGAGTGGCAATCCAAAGGACTGTACTTGGGAGACTGAAGATAATATGAAGAAATCGTATCCCAAATGCAGAATTGACATCTCGACTTAAATCTGTAAGTCATTTCCTTATTTCTGAATTCGTATATTATTTGTTTACGTTTCTCTCTCTTTCAATTTCGAGGACGAAATTTTCTTAAGGAGGGGATATTGTAACAACCCGAAATTTTTGAAATTTAAAAATTTGATAAATTGTTTGAACTTTGGGATCTAACAAGTAAAAAAAAAAAATTTTAATGTAAATTTAATATTGTTGATATTAATATTACACATTAATATAGGATTAAATAAAAAGAGATATGGATAGATGATCTTTTAATAGAATTTAAAATTTGTTAAAGTTATGATGAAATTATAAGATTTAAATCACATAACAAATAATTAAACATCTAAATAAATAAACAAACAGATAAATAAACAAAAAACAAATAAATAAATAAAAGAATAAACAAATAAATAAATAAAAGATATAAACAAAGGATCAAACAAATGAGCAAATGAGTAAACACATAGTTGAACCAAAGAACAAAAAAATTAACAAAAGAATAAATAAATAAATGAACAAATGACCAAATGTACAAACCAGTAAAATATGTAAGCAAAAGAAGATAAAATAAAATAAAACAACTTTCCTATATTTAGCAAAATAACTAAAACAACACACCTATATATATATAAATAAAAAAACAAAACATTAGCTAATAAAAATATAAAACATATAAACTATACATATAAAAGAAAATCTAAAATAACACTATGCTGTAAGTATAGAAAGAGGCAAAGGAGTATTGTATACATACCTTCATTTAATGCATTGCATGTACACAATCTTTTCAGCACTCACTAACATTTATTAACAAGCATGGTTTAATTTTTCTTTTACTTTAACCTGTACTTGTTTATGCTTTATCCTGTACTTGTTTTAATAAACCCCAGTGAGCCATCTGTTATAAATAAACATCAATTGCCTTAGTTATTTCATTCAACAAACTTCTGCAAAAAAAAAAAAAAAAAAAAAAAAAAAAAACATCATATTTCATAAACTCAAGAGCATTCAGGTGATCAAAACAGAAAGAAAGAAGAAAAGAAACCGGGAAAAAAAGAATTAAACTGCAGTCTTCCAAACAACATAGTGCTTTCTGTTTCAAAACGAACATGTGAGTAAACCTATATTTATTTGGAATATAGATACTTAATCCATGGTTGTGTGTGTTGTTGTATATAAACAAAAATTATTGCTCTGCATATTGTTCTGTGTTACTGGAGAACATATGTGAGCTCTGTTTTTTTTTTTTATAATCATATCTCAGGAGCTAGTTAATTAGAAAAAAAGATTCAAGGGAACTTCATTAACATTTTTAACTTAGGATACTTAAAAACAAAATAGGTAGTGTATACTTGACTCACAGTTTAAAAATTTTGTTTAAGCTTGAAATCAAAACTTCTGACTCTGTAACATGAACATTACAGTAAAAACAAGATTTTAAGGTAAATTCAAACATTTTAAATCATTGAATTGATATTATAATTGGAATGAACATATGAAAATAAGATTTTTAAAACAGAAATGAAGATTTTTAGTTGGGTATATACAGAGCAGTTCGAACATGAACAAAAAATCGTTTTCTTTGAATTTCCAGAGATCGAGTTAATGATAGATGTTGTAATTTGAATTGAAGTGAGTTTGAACTTCCATAATGACAAGAAAAATATTAAATAAAATTTCGAATGTGTGAAGTTGCCATTCGAACCCAAAATAGGGTTCAAAACTGGAAGTTGCAGTGCGAAAAAAAATGGTGATTTTGTCGAAATGGAATGATCGAGCTCCATGATATCGAGGGGAGGAAAAAAACATGGGGTTAGCGTGATGTGGCCAAGGTCGCGACGTCTCTGGTGGTCTATGAGGAGGTGGAGAGGCGTTTTAGTGGGTTTGGTCGACTGCAGTTTTTCGAGTGGCTGGTCATATTTTGATGTAGAGGCGATGACTTCGAATTTGTTTTTGATTTCGAGTTATGGGATGAAACGCGACTTGCTGGAGGTGGAGATGGCCATGGGTGCGGCGGCGAACCACCGTGCACGTGCACGGTGGTGATGGTGTTCGTGTCTGTTGTTTGTGAGTGCCAGTAGTTTGCGTCTCGTGCTCGAGTTTTTCTGGGTTTGCTTCGAGTAGTTACTCGTGTTCGAACGAGTTCTCTTTGTTACTGTTTTGTTAGCTAAGGTTTAAACTTAGCTAAGGAAAAAAAAAAGAAAAAAAAAGGAAACTGGAAGGAGATAAGAACGCTGGGGTGAGGAAAGAAATGGGAAGTCTCGGGGAGAAGATGTGATGGAACCGGGGGGGGGGGAACGCGAGTGAGAAGTTGCTTTTATTCGGGTTATTTATATGGGCTCAGCCCATTCAAATCTTTAAGTTATCAATGTAAATAATTTTTTTTTTTTTGTGTTTTATAATATGAACAGTTTTGATTTTGTTAAGATAAATTTTTAACAAATGCTTTAGAATTTGTAAATTCTTTAATTGGTAAAGAAAGTTAAAAATCAAAATTTAATTAAATGATTAAATTTTAAAAGAAGAATTTTAAATAAATTTACATTAAAATTTCAATATAACAATAAATTAATTTTTTAAGTATAAACAGATTTTTCAAATGAAAATTAAGGTAAACTATTTTATCAATAGTTTTGAAAAGGAATTTAGAATAATTTAAAGTTGTGATTAAAATTGATTTAATAAACAATTAAGTACTCAAATAAATTTATAATTAAGAATTTATTGATTTGAGAAAGCAAGTTAATTAATTTAAATTGACACTTAATTAAAATAACTAATTAAGAAAAAAAAATCAATGTATCAAGACGATTAAGATTAATTTAATAATCATTAAGAATAATAAATCATTGATTGAATAATCAATAAAATAAATATTTGGTTAATTTATCTCATTCGTTTTGATAAATAAATAACTAACTATTGTTGTTAACTTATATTGATATCTCTGTTCTGTCTGAAATTCTGTATGATGATATTGCCATGTTATTGCACTGTGATTGTGATTTCGTTCTGTATTGATGTGAAAACCCTGTTGTCTGTAAAACGGCATTTAAACTTCGATGCAACAGGGAATCGGATTTCAGTTTGTTATCCGAAACCCACATCGAACCTATGAATTGTTATGAATGACATCCACATTGTTTTTGAATTAACGCTCACTATTCGGGTTAACCGGGAAAGGACCATGGGGTAGTATAACCCACTCCGAATATGTGTTACGTCGTTGTGAATCGCATTTGAAGATCGGTGTTGAAGACCGGTATTTGCGAGAGTGATAGGATGAACTATCGATTGACTCTGCACCGAGTAGCTACGGTATTGAGTTCTCCATATGTGATGGTGAATCCGATCAGGATTGTGAATATCCGGATTGCAAGGACTTCTTTGTAAGTGCCTTCGGTTCTGTTCGAGCCCGGAACAGACTTGTATGGATAGTATGTCTGACATTACAAGTTGAGATATAAAGCAGATTTCATTCAAATATATTTCTGTTGGTGGCGGAGAATTTATTCTTTAAGCTTAACACCCTTCTCTGAGACGTACGGGCTCAGAGGTTATATAGTTGAAGTTATCAGCGATATATTCCCAATTTGGTAATGTGACATGCTGAGTGTTGCTGAAATGATCATTGTGTTGATTTTTGGGATAGGATCGTTATTTGATCGTCTATCTTAGTGATCATTGTGTTGATCATTTGTTGACCCAAAGCACAGCTTTTGTATAAAGAGTGTTTTTGTGGACGTGACTTCGTCGGATCCTCACACCCCGAAATGGTTGAAACAGGAAAGATGCAGCAAGGTTATTGGGGGTAGCACCCCTTAGGGTATGTACATTTCCTTCTGGATAGAAGTGGTATCATGGTATGGAGCCCAGATACTTAACTTATGTGGATATCGCAGATATATATATATGATTTTGTGATTTGTTGCTGGGGCCCCGGTTAAAGGTTGGTTACGACCGGGAGATGGCATACTCGTGTCAGTAGTTACCCAGTTAGGGGTAACCCGGCCTTGTGTTGGCAGAGATCCGGTTTGGTTCTCGGGGATGTCCATCCAGAGGCATTCTCAGTGGCAATGGGAAGTTCCTTGGCCTGACCATTTGTTGGAAATCCAATTCCCAATACGAAACCCTGTACGGTTTTAGTTGTAGAACCTGCCATTTACTTATGGTGGTCACCACTGTTTAGATGGTAGCTATAGTAGGCATACGATAATGGTCGTATGTTGGCTAAGATTAATATTCTATTTTCGAAATGATTTCCTCCACTATGCACTAGTGGTAATATCAAAGAATTTCTTTTCTCGTATCAAGCATATTTAACTATCATAAGAAGAAATCTCCTCCAATTCTGCGTTTGCATTGTGTGTGTGGCGGGAGGTCTTATGGTAGTTCCATTTTTAAAAGCATTCCGAAAATTCTTTTATAAATCTTGTTTATTTAAAATACAACTGTCTTGTTTACTCATACCAGTCCCATGACTGATCCGGAGTTTATTGTTTTCTTTCCTAAACTCTGGGTGCCCATTATTTCCACACGGGCAGCCTAGTAGCAGGTTTCTATATTTTGGAGTAGCAGTATTTTGAGCTCTTATCTTGGAGCTATCTTAGGAGCTTTTGGAGATTACAGGTGTTAACTTTTGGGAGTTCGTTATCATCTCTCATTTGAGAACTTTTGGATATATGTTCACAGTTGTACTATCATGATGTTGTATTTGGAGTTGTAGTGTATGTATTATGTACTCTGTTGCAGTATGGATATTATGTTGATGTTGTAACAGTGATGTTATTTATGATATTGATTCTGTTCCGCTGTTTTATATACATCTAATTGTTGTTATAAGCTCCGGCGATGCGAATTTGATGTCGTTTATTGGACATCGAGTTTGGGTCGTCACAGATTTCTTATTGATTTTGGTTAAGAATAATTAATATTGTGAAATTAATTAAAGTTAATTACTTAAATGTAATCGGAGGATAATTAATCCAGGGTAATTAATTAAGATGAATAATGAAGGGATGATTGATTAATTGATTTGGAATTAACTAATGTTAAATGAAGGAATCTAAGTGATTGAGGTTAGAAATTCAACTAGAATCAATTGAATTAATTTGGAAGTGATCAAATTTGCTTATGGATGATTGAATGATATTGGATGCTTTGAATGGGTTGATATCTATGATATGAAATGTTGTGTATTTCATTTGGATAACTTGGGTTATGATGGCATGAGACTCGAAGAGACCGGGTTCGGGTGTTAGGAAATACCCGAAACCACTTCGAATTTTTATAGATAGATATCTGAAATCTATATGTTGGAGTGAAGTGATTTAAAAGAATTGGACTATTTTAAATTTAAATCTTTGGTATTTAGAAAACTTATATGTGAGATAAGTGATGTGTATAATAAATTATGGCTTGTGAATTGCTTCGAGTTACCCGGATTTTATATAAGTTGTATGTTCTGTATTCCATGTTAGATGGGTTTACTCACGCTGGTTTCCAGCCTGACCCGGGTGTTACTTTGATGTAATGCTCGGGTCAGACCGAGTATTGTAGATTTTCAGGTAAGGACGTTCTGGAGCTCAGGAGTCGAGCTGGATGGCAAGAACGTATGAGTGCTTCCGCTGTATAATATTGTTGTGTATCTGTGACTTGATAATTGAGTATATTCAATGTCCGTATATATGTGACTCTGATGTATTAAAATGTAATCGACAAATATAATATCCTTTTGTAAACTGTTATTATTTATTATTATATTTTATCCGCTGCGAATGTGAGATGTTGGGGTTTCTGATCTTCTTCTTCTTCTATCTCTTTCTTCTTTTTCATAACTATCTGGAATTTTTGGGTTCGAAAATTTCGGGTCGTTACAGTTGATATCAGAGCAGAAAGGTTAAGCGAGAACCTTGGCTCTGGTGGGAATTACTCATTAAATAAAGTATGTAGTTCTTTAGAATGAGTTGAGTGTGTGTGTGTGTATGAGAGCGTACTTGTTATTTTCTTATATAAAGATTTTAAATGATTTTATATAAAAGTATATTTTGATATATATATATATAGCAACCTTTCCTTCTAATAAATATTAAGGTGATTGAATGTTAAATGAATGTAATTAAATTATGAAGTAATATAAAATACTACCTAACTGAAATCTTAAATTGGAATTAAATTAAGTGGTAACAGAAATACAACCAAATTAAAATTAAATTGATTGAAAGGAAATTCTAGAAATTGAGCTTAGAAATTAAATTGTTTAAAAAACTTTAAATAAAGGTAAGTTTGAAATGGATTCAAACTGAAATTTAATCTTGAATTTATAGATGTAAGAATAATATAAAAAAAGAAATTGGCATCTAGATATGATAATCTTGGGTGTTATCATAAATAGTTATTGTGTTTAATAAGGATATATTTGTTATTAAGTAAGCCAAATGAAGTAATTTATAAGATGAGTATAACTTCTAAATTAAAGTAGGTTTTAAAATTGTAAAGTTTTAAAACCTAAGTCTGGAAACAATAAATTGTTTCAAAGAGTTAAAGAAATAACAAATAATATAATTCAGACTATTTTGAATATAGTCTTATTTTAAAATAAGAAATGTTTGGAAGATTTTTAAGGGATTTGGTTTGAAATTAAACCAAGGGTGGTTTAAAATTTAAAAGTAGCCTGGTGTGTAAAGGAAATAAACATGAAAATAAATTCTAAGGTTGAGTTTTGAATTTTCCTTAGAATGCGATGTGAAACCCAAAGTGAAGCAAGTTTTAAACTTAAATGGAAAGGTTAGTAATCTTAAGGTTTAAAATTTGAATGGGAATTGGGATTAAATTCAAGCAGAAATTGAAATGGTTTGAAATTGAAGTGGATTCAACTTGAAATTAGTTCAAAATTTATTGAATAATTTGGAACTGTCAATAAAGTTGAATAAGTAAGAATCAAACGGAATTTGATTTGAAGTTGGAAAGAAATTGAGAATTAATTCAACTTGAATTGGGAATAAATCAAGTCCAATGAAAATTGGAGTTATTTAAATTGGAATTGAGTCAATTAAATGAAAGTGGAAATTTAAATTGAATTGATGAGAATGGGGATTGGGAATTGAACGGTTTGACTCTAGACTATTTTAAATAAATTGTTTAGTATAAATCTATTTTTCCAAGTTATTTATTATATATACAACATTTCTTATTAAACCCAAAACTATCTTATACTTATTTTATAACTACTTTTGGAGTATTTAACTATTTTGTAACTATTTTAGAAACTAATTACTGTTTTTCAACTGTTTTATAACTAATTACTATTTTAAACTATTTTGTGATTATCTAACTCTTTTATAACTATTTGACTATTTTCCAACTATTTTACAATTATTTAACTATTTTACAGCTATTTTACAAACTATTAATTGTTTCCAGCTACTTATTTATTTTTAAATCTTTCAAGCTATTTTCTAAAAATAAACCGGTCAGAGTTCAAACTGTTATTGATTAAATACTCAACTGAGGTAAGAATTGAAGTGAAAATTCAATGGAATTGAGGCAATTGTAAATAAGTGAATGAAAATTTCAGTGAATGGGAATGGAAAGGAAATTGATTTGGCTAATAATCAATGAAGAGTAATCAAATTTTGAATATTTGATTTTGAATAAACAAAGCTATATATCTTTGTTATATAACATAAATCTCCCCTTGTTAAATCTATTGCCAGAAGAAAAGGATTTTGAAGGTGTTTGAAGTATAAAAGGAGTTTTATACAAGTTTGAAACGATCCAAGGTTTTAAAAATTATATATATCTGTGTGTATATATATATATAAAGGATCTTATGAGGATTTTGGAAAAAGGTTTTGGGAACCTTTGGATTTGGAAAGGCTTTTGATTTTTGGGTAAAATCAATATTGAAATTTGGAAAGCCTAGTTTGAGAATTATCAATTTGGGATAATCGATTTTGTGTAAAGGAGCCTTGTATGAGATCATACTAGGTGTATGATTTGAAAGATACTATATGTGTATAGTATAAAGTGTTTTGATGATGGCTCTGGGGAAAAAGGCGCTCCATTAAAATGAACTTCTCAGGAGTGCCACCGGGTGGTGCTGCCTTGAGCCCCAAAGGGGTTCTAAAGTTGATCCTGCGAGGAGTCCGGACAAAACTAGTTCTTAGGGATTATGATTAGTGTATACCATAGCGAAAGTCGTGTGTGCCGCTGAGAGCCAATAGTTTGCGTTTGATTTTATATCGGTAGACTGCGACCTACGGTAACATAGCGAAAGTCGTGTGTGCCGCTGAGAGCCAACAGTCTGCGTTTGATTTTATATCGGTAGACTGCGACCTATGTAGGAGTGGAGAAGTTTCATTTTGACAGTGAAAATCGTGTGTGCCGCTGAGAGCCAATAGTTACATGGACTTTTGCTATGATGGCAACGTAACCCTGAAATGTAACTGCGATCTGTCGTGGGTTCCATGGCGTAGTCGAGGGGCGCGGAGTGCCTACAGTTACATGGACTTTTGCTGCGATGGCAACGTAACCCAGGATGTAACTGCGACCATGGATGGGGATGATCTGCAGAGCATTCTCACCAAAGATATTTCCTCTATTTTCAAAAATTGTTTTCTATATTTTCAATAAAATTATTTTCCAAGTATTTTCACTGGATGTTGAAAATGGATCTGCTATGTACTTATAGATTTTCAGTCCTATGCCTGATCAACGTATGACTAAATTTCTGTGAGAACAAGGATGGACTAGTTGAGACATCGAGTTATAAGAAGTATTTTTATAAAAAAGCTATTTTAATAGTATTATCTGAATTTAAAAGTATCTCTAAATTTTTAAAATAAAAGTGTTGGAATTTTGGGGAAATAAAAGAAAATCCAAACTGGAATTATAAAAAAAAAATATTTTGAACTCGGAAAATTTAAGGGAGTGATTTTTTTGTAATAAAAATCGAATGTTGAAATAAAAAGTTGGAAGTAAGCTAATTAGCTAAATAATTATTTGATAGAATATATTAATGAAATTTAACTCGGTTAAATAAATGAATTGTAAGTTAATAATGGAGTTTGGAAATAAATTTCGAATTATAAATAGAATTCGATTTGGATTGATAATGAATTATATAAGTGGAGATGTTGTAAAAATAAAAATAGAGTTGGATCGAAATAGTGATGGTTTGAATTACAAATAATTCAAGAGTGTTACAAATAATATTAAATGTAATTTGCAAGTAAATTAGATATAGGAGAGTGTTGTCGTATGAAATGAAAGTGAATTATAAAAGAAATGGTTTGAGTTGCAAATAAAACCCAGGTAAGTAGAAATAAAATGAGAATGGTATTGTATTAATAAAATAAATTCGAAAATGAATTAAGTAGGTGAATTAAAATTAAGTAGGTGAATTAAAAATTTAAATGGGTTGATTGAATTTAATAATAAATGGATGAAGTCTGATTAAATAAAAATTAAATCAAAGTTTCAATTGGAATTGGGTTATCAGAATGAACTTAATTTATGAGGCGTATTAAATTTAAGTAAAATTACTTAAGTCAATAAAAGCTTGGTTTCAAAAAGAATGGAAGGTTATTAAATAAAGGTTTGGGTTAAATTTATTTTCGGGAAATGGATATTAGTATAAGCATTGAATGTTGTGAAGCTCAATGAAATAGTTTTAAAATGAAACCAATGCGAAGATGAATGAAATGCAATGTATGGGTGGTGAATAAAATAGAAATAAAATGGAATTAATTACAGAATGAGTAGAAAATTAATTTAAAGTAGTTATAAACTAAAATAGATACCCTATTAGACGAAAATCGTCGAAATTGCATAAAAATAATTGTCGTTTGGCGTAAACAAAAGTAATTAAAATTCTATGAGTTGATAGAGATTAAATAAAATTTATTTTGAATCATTTGAAGTGAATATGAGCTTGTTTGGATAAAAAATTAATTGAATGTAAGAAATTGAGTTGCAAACCATTAAAATTGAAGGAAATGGTATGTAAATTGGTTGAAAGCAATTGAATTAGTTTTGAAAACATATAAATTGCTCGTGGAAGTTATTATAAATGCATTTCTTTTAGAATTGAAGTGTTATAGTTATTTAAGTAAGAGAAATGTTACAAACTTCATATATATAGTGCTTATATGTGTAGATTGAGTAAGTACAGGTACCTGAAGGCCGTTTGGCTGGATTTGGACATGATAAAGGCTAAAATAAATAGGCGCTTGCTTAAAATGCTAAATAAAGGTAGCCTATGCAATAAAAATAGGAAATATGAATTTTTTTTGCTTTTTCCGACCGTGTGGGTCGATTTATATATATTTATATCTCTTGCCAAATTGCAAAAGCTCTTCCGTACAAAGGAGACTCTGCCAAAAAAATTTGAAAATTTTGGGAGTTAGAAAAAATTTTGGGAAAAATTTTGTTAGCAACAAAACGATTTTAAATATGAAACTAAAATAAATTAATGGATGAAACTAATTTAAATATTGATATGAATCGGTTATAAACGAAAGATAAAATTTAATATTCAAAATTTAAAATAAATGTAATTCATATGAAACGGGGAAAACTAATTTGAATAAAAGTAGATGTGAAAACTTTTGTAAGGAAATGTATGAAATGATTTTAAAAGGGATATGATTGGATATTATTGCTAGGTAAGATATGCATGTATTATAAAGGGAAAAGAAAATTGGATTTGATTTCAGGAGATAATGTGAATTTCCCGACAAAAAAGTATGTATTTAAATTTCTGTATGGAATTGGATTGGGTTTTTGATCTAGCCGCTTGGCTTTTGTTTTGTTTTGGAATTTGGGAGCCAGTAGAGGCCTTTTGTAGCTGTACCGAGCTAGCCGCGCAAAGGAGACGCTGGCAAAAAAATTAAGAAATTTAGAGAGTTAGAAAATTTTTGAGAAAATTTTGATAATTCAAAACTTGATTTTAAATTTGAAATTTATATGATTGAGCAAAATGGTATTGTTCGAAAACTATAGAAGGTTTTGGGAAGTTGGTTGAGGTGATAGTGGGTCTTTAATAAAAGATAGTTGGTAGGGTGTTGAATTGTGGGTTTTGGAGGAAAAGTATACGGGTATTGGACTATTCTTCCTAACTAGTAATTTCTGCGACGAAATTCTTTTAAGGGGGGAGGAATGTGACGACCCGGAATTTTCTAACAATTTAAATTTGAATAGGTAATTGATTTTAAAATATCTGAGAGATTAATTTTAACCTGAATTCCAAATATCAATATTTACGTGATAATTAAATTATTGAATTATATAGTTGAAAATTGGGTGAAATGTTGAATCTGGAGTTTTAAGCCTGTTAAAAATAATTTGAAGGCTTATAAAATTTATAATGATGATATTGAAGGTAGTAAAAGTGTTAAAATCGAATTTTAAAGTGTTTGGTTCCGTTTTGAAAATATATCGTTTAAATTGAATTTAAAAATAGTCTTTCGAGGCACAGTCTCGGAATTCAACAAAACCAATTCAATTGGATCCGTAATAGTTAGTTATTATCGGATTTCAATTTTCATAGCGTTTGGATTTACCGTTTGCCCGTATGGGTGAGAAACGCGTTGAAATTAAAATCGATAATTTAATATTTTAAATCGATTTAATAAGCCAACTTCCACATACGATTGAATTAGCTTCCGAAACACGTTCCATTGTGTTCATAACGCGGTTAAAACCTCATAATCGCCTAGCGGCATTTCTTAAGAGGAGTTTAATTTTTTTAATGGCAATTAACGAGACGTTTGGAAGTTTTATAATATAATAAGAACAACTAGTCAAAGATATTTTATAAATAAACAAGCGTATTCAAGAAGCCTTCCCTAAATATCTATTTTATCACCGTCTTCCTCTCTCTAATCCAACAATAGAATTCGAAATCGAATTCGTTTAAAAAAAAAGGGAGAGAGTGGTCGCGTTCGAACGCGAGGGCGACCTCGTGAGTTTTCTCGTTGACAAAGGGAGTCGTGAGCTCGAATTTGAGCTAGGGTTTGGGTCGCACCGTGAATTGGAAGACGCGAGGCAGGGTTTCGCGATGGGAAGTTGAGTTTCGTCGTCGACTTCGATTAGGGCAGAGGCGACGATGGTCGGCGAATGGGGGTTTGGCAGCAGCAGGTAGCGGCGCGAGTGGCGAGGCCGCAGCTTCGATCGATGGGATCTGGAGTTCGACTTTGGTTGGAAGGACAGTCGATTAGGTCTTGGGGTTGCGATCAAATCAGGGGACGCGAGGCGATGTGGTCTCAAAGTCGGCGAAGCAGTGAGTATTTATTTAGTTTGATTATTTGATTTGGCATTCATACTTCTGTAAGTATGAATATTTCTGTTGCTACATTTTGTTCCTGTTATGGATTGCTGAAATGCCTTATTACAACATTTAACAACATTTTATTAGCATTGTAAATTTAGCGCATTTAACAATATTTAACAAGTGTCATAACTGATCACTCAACAATCAAATTTTAACCCTATAGATCAAGTAAAACAAGAGTTTGTATTAATTTAGGTTGTTAAACCAACGAAACCATACAAACCTATAGCTCATATATGAAGTCTTGGATGCACGGTTATTTAGATGTTAACTTAACGGCTTCCATTTCCTGATACTGAGTGGGTTGGTAATATGATACATTGTCCTATTTTTGCCTATATTGTTGATAATTTTTTTTATAAATACATCTTCATTATTATTATATGTGTATGTATGTTTATGCATGTGATGACACTATTCAAATTATAATGGTATTTGTATCTTACTTTAGTTTATTAGACTCATTCAATCGATGTCTAGTATCTACGTCGATCACCTTTTTATTGTTGATTATCATATGTTAGGATCTGTAATAATTACTAGTATATTCAGTATAATCAATCATATGTAGATGCAGATGGTATACTAGGTTTATGAGAAGCTAGATGAATCGTTCACCTATCGGTTTATTTTCCTTTGAAATGAATTAATCTGTTGTATTACATTCAACTTGTCTACTTGGAGGGTGTTGAAACTTTGATTGTATATGCATTTATGTGAAAATGACATTCATGCATATCAAGTTGAATCGTTCATCTATAGGTTTATTTAACCAGTCTACGTGAGGTTTGCTTTTTACACAGCATAACTTGTACAAAACCTTTTTCTAGTATAATCAGCTTTTCCCCCCAATTTAAACATAATTAAAACATGTAATATGGTGAAATTTGAAAGCTACTATTATTATTTATACGTCTATAAAAACATGCATCAAGAGACGGCATATGCATCTGGCTCTGTTTTTGAAATTGAACTTGGAGAACTAAGAGTCCAGTCATATAAAACTTTGCAAGAAGAGCTAGTTTATAAGTTAAGGATATGTGACTAATTGGAAATCCTTAATTTATATAATTAATGATGTAATTAAAGATTGATGAATTAAAATTGATTAATCCATAATAAGTGACTTATGAGAAATTAATTAATATAAGTAATTAAGGATAAATGAAATTAATATGGTAAATTAATTTATGGAGTAATTAAACATTTCTTATTGATTTTGGTTAATAATAATTAATATTGTTAATTACTTGAATGTAATTGGAGGATAATTAATCCAGGGTAATTAATTAAGACGAATAATGAAGGGATGATTGATTAATTGATTTGGAATTAACTAATGTTAAATGAAGGAATCTAAGTGATTAAGGTTAGAAATTCAATTAGAATTAATTGAATTAATTTGGAAGTGATAAAATTTGCTTATGGATGATTGAATGATATTGGATGCTTTGAACAGGTTGATATCTCTGATATGAAATGTTGTGTATTTCATTTGGATAACTTGGGTTAGGATGGCATGAGACTCGAAGAGACCGGGTTCGGGAGTTAGGAAATACCCAAAACCACTTCGAATTTTTATAGATAGATATGTGAAATCTATATGCTGGAGTGAAGTGATTTAAAGGAATTGGACTATTTTAAATTTAAATCTTTGGTATTTAGAAAACTTATATGTGAAATAAGTGATGTGTATAATAAATTATGGCTTGTGAACTGCTTCGAGTTACCCTGGGTTTTATATAAGTTGTATGTTCTGTATTCCATGTTAGATGGGTTTACTCACGTTGGTTTCCAGCCTGACCCGGGTGTTACTTTGATGTAATGCTTGGGTCAGACTGAGTATTGCAGATTTTCAGGTAAGGTCGTTCTAGAGCTCAGGAGTCGAGCTAGATAGCAAGAACGTATGTAGTACTTTCGCTGTATAATATTGTTGTGTATCTGTGACATGATAATTGAGTATATTCAATGTCTGTATATATGTGACTCTGACGTATTATAATGTAATCGACAGATATAATATCCTTTTGTAAACTATTATTATTTATTATTATATTTTATCCGCTGCGAATGTGAGTTGTTGGGGTTTCTGATCTTCTTCTTCTTCTATCTCTTTCTTCTTTTTCATAACTATCTGGAATTTTCAGGTTCGAAAATTTCGGGTCGTTACAGCTTCACCAACCTCTAATTCTAGGAACCATCCTTTAACTAAGCTGAACCACCGGTTCCACTCCTGGAATCCTAGTCTATAAGAAAAACTCAATCTCCAGATGCAGACATGCCCTTGACTTCCCTGAAGACATCCGGTAATTCTCTGACGACCCAAGAGAACACTCAACTATCGCAAGTCACTTTTGTGATCAACCCAACCTAATTCCAAAGAATAATGTTCTCACTTTACCCAACAGAACAGCTTACGCAGGCCTAGCAAATCCATCGAAGAAATGGATCCACTATGCTGCTTCTGAACTCCATCTCCAAAAAAACTACTCAGCCAGAAAACTTCCTGCTAGAACACAGAACTCTCCAAGCAGCATCGTTGATACAGATGCCAAAAGCTTCCTAATCCAAAGCTTTCGAGAAACTCGGACCTCAAAGCCATCCACAACATCCTGCTGACCTCATCCAGGACACCAAAGTGGACACACTCCATAAGACTTGTTCCAAAAAAACATCTTCGGACACATCCATAATCACTGCATCTCATCATGCAACTACTACTTCCTGAGGTATCAAGATACCATCACTCATTTCTGCCCAACTGACAGACCCAAACTCAACTCATCCAACTTCAAAGATGAACTCCGAACCTCAACTGGTTTCCTTCAGAGATCGATGAAATCCATACATCACCACAAAACTCACTCGAGATGGTATTAGGTCTATAGTCTCGACAAATACACTTCCAATCTCAAACACTCAAAACTCCAACCATTTGGTAGTAGTCGTGTTACAACACCACTACCTCATCTACCTTTATAACTTATATTGGAAAACCCGAACAGGTAACCCAACAGATAGGTAGAAATAGATAAATATATGTAAATGTAGTTAAAATTACAAATACGCTCTCTCAAGAAAGAAATCACTCCAAAGCCTAAGTATTCACTCGACCTAGCGTTCCGATACCTCAGTAATTGAGTGAAATGATTAAGGGTTAATCACTTGATGTTATTAATTTAAGGATTAATTAATATAATTGATTTCAAGTTAATTAATTAAAGAGTAATTAATAAATTAAAGGATTAAGGTTAACTAATGCTGGGATTAATTACTTGTTAAGGTAATTAATTAAGAGAATAATTAACTAATGAAAGTAATTAGAGGATACTTACTTATGGAAGTAATTAAGGGTAAATTACTTAGTGAATTTAGTTAATTAATTAATGTGATTAATTAATTAATGAATGTGATTAATTTAAGATTAATTACCAAGTGTAATTAATTAAAAATGTGGATAATTAATGAAGTAATTAATTAAGGATTATTAATTAATGTAATTAATTAATGATTACGTAATAAAGTAATTAAAAATTTATTAATTAGAGTATATAATCAAAGGGATTAATATAATTATACCAATTTAAATTAAAATTATAAAGGAAAATTATCAAATCAATTTAATTATTAATACAGATTATTCAATTGATATTGCCTAAAATTCCGGGTCGTCACACATTGGTTGTATAAATTTTCCGCTTATTACGTATTATTGTATCAATTGATATAATTTCAAATCTATTTCCCAAATCTACTACTTTCAATCAAATAAAACTTCACAATTTGTTTAAATTAATTGGGATTACACTACATTTATTATTTATCAACTTGTTTTAACCTTATTACCTAAATTTACGTTCAGTTACTATTGAGCAATATTATTTCATTTAATTCAATAATTACACTTGTTTTACTCATATTCCCGCTATTGTAACCTTTATTTGTTCATTAAAATTTAATTTCAATTCCAATTAAATCAACAAATTCAACATGCAACTTATAATAATTGTTTACAAGCCAAGGTTACGCTTAAGTTTCTTATACTTCAACCAATAGTAATATTATGAATAGAATTAACATTAATTTTAACTATTTTCTTAATTTACATTAACATAATAATTAATTACCTTTAATGAATTTTATTCCCTAATTTATTAAATGCAATCAATTTGACCTTACATACTTAAATATTCCCACTTTCATCTAAATTCAAATTCACTATAGTATCAAATTTTAATTTCTTGCAATAACCCATTTATTATAAATTTGCATACCAATTAATTAGTTTCAAATAGATTGATTCAATTCAACCTTTTTATTTAGTCTATATTAATCAATAAAATATTTCATTAGTTAATTCAAAGCTTACTTTTAATTACTAAATTTCCATTTTATATCCAAGTGCAACTATTTACAATATTTCATTATTTTTGTGATTCCACTTTAATTGTCAAAAATTAGTTTTGATAACCATTGCTACGCTTAATTCTTAACATTTACTTCATTATAAATTATAAAAAGTTTATTTCTTTCTAAATTTAATTCCAAAATCTTATTAAAATGACAAATCTTATTATCGAAATTTACGGGTCGTTACAACCTTATTAGTGAAGATAGAGGTTAGCCTGTGTTGTGAAAATCTGGAAATAGCTTTGCTTTTGAACTTTAAATCTGGAGTTCTGATCTGGGCTTACTTGATCTTTATATTGAGTTGAATCTTTGCAATTTTTTTGAATTCCTTTGCATTATTCTTTCGCAGGCTTTAGTTTCCAGGTTATAAGATTTGAAACCTGACTTGATTTCCAGGTTGATGATGAGATAATGGTTGAAGCTTGAATTTATTTTGAGTTGTTTCTTTTGCTGGTATATATTCTTCTCGAGTTTGTAATTTTTTTTTGTGAGGATTTGCTTACTTTTGATTTTGATCTGGTTTTAGTTGTTTGAGATATTTTTTTCAGATATGAACATGAAGATGAAAGAAAATGTTGAGAAAAGAATACGAGGAACTCTTGGAAAACAGCCTGTTTATTTCTTTGTTCATTTTTTCATGCATGTTTTTTTCTAATCTCAAAATAAAAGAAAAGTTTATTTCTTTTGCCACTTGTCTCATAAATTTACATCTGTTAATCTATATGATTATTTGTTAAGCACTTATCAAAACCCAAACTTTTATGTTTATGTCCTTTCCCTTAAATTTATTTATACATTTTGTTTTTAAACCTTCATGTTAATATATTTACGATTAATGTTTTATTCTTTTATATTTACAACTATATTTATTTCAAAAGATATATATACATATATGTGTTTTTTAAAACTTTCATTCTTGTTTATATACATATATACATTTCAATTACTTGTCCTTATATATCTTTCAAATCAAAACGCATATTTACAAAAATTAAGAAACAAGATTTTATTAGTTTCAAATATATAGAAATTTTAAATTCAATATATTTATTAAATTTCAAAATCACACTTTATTTTGTACTTATACAATTTTTAAAACAAATGATTTGAAATCAATTTATTCATTACTCATAAATAATTATATATATCCATATATATTAGTTACTTGGAATATAAAGTTTAATAAATCCAATATTTATTTATAAGATATTTATCCTTGAATTTTTTTAAATCAAATTCCAAATTAAAAATAAATAAACATACATCTTATTAATTTTGAAAATTCAAACACAATTTCTATTTTATTCCCAAATCTTCAAATTAATTCTCAATTAACTCATAATTTAACCAAAATTTTATATTAATTTCCAAATTAATTAGGCTTAAAAATCATGAATGTTACAATATGATTTTGAAGGTGATATGACTTCAAATGTGATATGATTTTGGAAGTGACTTTGAGAATATTATATTTTGATATAAATTTTTGAATTCACCTTTTGGAAATGTAAATGAACCATCCGGTGTGAAATAAGCATTTGGTTGTTAAAAAGACCGAGAACCGATATTGTCATACTCTCTGCCAATACCGAAAATCACTTTAACAACATTGCGCGTGGTGGAGATTCCAGAAATAAAGTAGGATGGTTTGGTGAATGATTTCTGTATAAGGTATAACGTGACCTTGACTCCCATGAGTCATCATAGATGTGACTAAGACATGATCTATACCTAGGCCAAGTGAGGTCATTCCTTCGATCGGACATGCTTCTTCGATACCATAATATGACATTTGTGATGATTTGGTGGCGACCCCTTGATTTTTGATTTGGGAGTGTGTTCCGAGGTGGGCGGTAGTAGCTGCTATGCGTTACCAGATGCCCTGTTCTACAATTGGTAAATCTACCCTTCCATTGCCTTGAGTGCTGTGCTCACATGCCCTAGAGTGCCTTCTACAAGTTTGTTTTATACCATACCTATAGGATATCCTCTGGGTAAACCACTGGTTTGGTGGAGCCTACGGCATTGTATATACTACGGGAATATATAAAATGTGTTAAGGGGGACATGAGTAACACCTTAATGCTATTGTGATACTTTTACTGTAACGTAGACATATTATAATAGCGTATTGTATTACATAGTAGATAGTTTAACGGATCCTTAGGAGATGTGAATCCCGAACATCTCTTAAGTTATTGCACTCACGTTAGCCATTGGATAGGAGATGTCAAACCCCGTAAACATCTCTAATGCCATCACACTCATATTTACCATTGATTTAACTTACATAAGATCTTTTAGTTCTGACCCGAGTGTTTTGTCTTTTCAATTCCCTCGGATCAGCCTGAGCATTTCAGGGTTGAAGACCTCATTTCTGGAGGACGAAGGCGAAATTTTGTGCTATTATTATTATGATATGTATTCCACTGCATCATGTTGTTCCGCTGCATTCCTTTATTTATTTCGGTTTATGTAACACTGATTTTGTACTATATAAGAATAATGAAATTTATTTATAAACAGCTTCATGAACTGTTATTTGATTGTTATATTTTTCCATTCCGCTGTGAGATTTTGTATTGGTTTTATTTCTTTCTCTTTTTCTTATTTATCCCATAACAATCTGCCCTTTTGAATGGTTTGAGTAGGACGTTTGTGTCTGCTTAAAACGTCCAAAAAGCCAGAATGTTACAAATAATAACCTCGTGGTTAGATATTTCAAATCTTCCTAGTTCAATACTTAGAAAATATTTGTAAGTATCTTTTTCCTAAAATCAGTTTATTTCCAGTAGGATATATTCCCTTTTATTTGCTATTTCTCAAAATCTTTTACAACTTATTTGTAAACCTCTTAACTTACATATAACGAATTCTAAATGTTCCAGAATCCATTAATTAATTTCTTTTAGAATTTCCAAATCAGCTACACTTGTCTAAATTTCCAACTACCCATTTCCAACTTTTTTTATGATTCTAATTCATTTCCGAAGTTTCTATATTTTAAACACTGTGGAAATTTTTTAAGTTTCTAGAATTTCACTATAAGATTTCTCTTATAAAAATCATATCCATTAAATAAACTCCATTTACAAACCTCGAGAGGATCTATAAATAAATTCAAATCATTTCAAAACTATATATATAATAAGTATTTTTAAATAATTATTCATTTTAAAACAATTTATGTAATTATGTAAAATATTAAAACACTTTAAATAAACATCTATAATCCATTTCCAATTCATTTTTAAATAAACTAATTGATTTACAAAGTTGATTATAAAAACTAGAATCTATTTCAATAAATATTAAATACATGAGTAAATTACCTTTTCGAAAAATCTATGTAACGACCCGTATTTTACGGATCGAAATACTGTCAAACTGTATGCTTTAGGTCGTATTGTTGTTAAGTCAACTAAAGCTTAAGCTGTTTATAGTCTAAGTCATCCAGGGAAGGTTGAGAATTTGGAACGACTTAAGGGATTAGGTCGTGATAGAGTTTAGGTCGGTCGAGCGACCTAGGGGAGTTAGTAGTAGTGGCTAGCGACCTAAGGAGTGGGACGAGTTAAGGATTTGGACAGCTTAAAAGATTGACCGACTTAGGGTAAGGTAACGACCTATAGAATTGGCCGACTTAAGTAATGGACCGACCTAGGAAGGTCACCGACTTAGTGGAGTGAGCGACTTAAAGGTTGTGGCTTAGGTCGGCTATGCCGTGTTGTAGTATAGGTCGGTTGGGACGGCTTAAGAGTAACGGCTTAGGAGTTATCGAGTTAATGAGTTAGGTCATCCAGACAACTTAGGTTGATAGGTCGCGCATTGGTGTTAAGTCGTAAGTCGTCGTCTAGGCGACCTAGGAAGGAACGTGCATGCGTTAGTCGGCTATATGGTTAGGTAGTTGGGTCGGCTATGTTGTTGAGTCGGTAGGTCGTGTGGTGTCTTGAGTCGTAGGACGTTAGGTCGGCAAGGGTTAGGTCGTGGACGACTTAAGGGGACGGCCGACTTAAGTGATTTCCAGCCTATAAATAGAAGTGCCTATCTTCATTTTTGGGATCCGGATTTTGAAGTGGCGAAGTGCTGCCATTTTGAGAGCTCGACTTCAACACTTCTTCACTTCTTTTCTCTACTCTAATCTAGTGCTTCCTTCCATCCAAGATTGAAGATCAAATCGAAGATCCAAGAGCCAAAGTTGAAGATCTTCATCCATTGAAGAGCGATTTCATCGTTTGAAGCGAAATCTTGTCGGATCAAGCTAGATCCTTTGCTGTCCAGATCTGGAGTTTGTTGCTTTTGAGGTGTTTAGGTGATTCGGTGAGTGGTGGTTATCTCTCACACGGGCCCAAAGGAGTATATTGGATTGGTGGTTTGTTTGTGTGTTAAAGATAGTGATTTCATGCATTTTTCTTAAGTCTGCATGTAGATCCATCGTTCATAAAGTTTTGAGATCCACTTTACTACAGGTTAACCTATGCTAGTCCATTCATCAAGATATTACTTAGAATTCATGTTTTTTTTAGATTTGGACTCTTTATTTACGAAATTTCCATTATTGTTATAACTGTTTATTTAGATCTTGTTTGAATGATTGATTGTTTGGATTAATGATTGATTTGATTGATTGTTAGAAGTTAGTTGATTGATGACTTGATTTGGACAAGTTGGTCGAAGATGATTCAAAAGCTAAGTGGAAAGGCTCTTGAATAAGGAAAGCTGCTTGTGGCATATGAAGCGGATGATAAAGCTCATATGGATAGATTTGATGATGATGTTGAGATGGGACTTTGCTATGATGCGATGAGGCAAAGCATGATGTTGAGATGGGACTTTGCTATGATGCGATAAAGCAAAGCATGATGTGAGATAGCCTTGGTTTAATCCAGACGGGATTATCCCAAGCATGTTGATAACTCGGTGATATGGTTCGAGTTTGTTGATAATGGATGGCTGGAGAGGCGCTTGAGCTAGTATGAGAATAGTCGTCGAGGAGGATGACTAGGAGGTTGAGATTTCATCGTTATTGAAGGTTCTAGAATGCTCAAAGAAAGAGTACGCTGGGTAGATTCGATAATCCCAGGCACGGGCTGCGACGACGTGCCAAGTACTCTGGGCAGATTCGATAGTCCTAGGCACGGGCTGCGACGACGTGCAGAGTTATGTCTAGAACCGGGGTTACCATTAGCCCTTGACGGACGGATGAAATAATGAGCCGGTCATTCAATTAACGGTGATATCGAGGCAATGATAACAGTGATAGTCAGAGTCATGGATGTTTGGATGTTTGGTTGTATCGTCACTCGGTCTCAAGAGCGATGTTTTGTGGGTGCTTATCTGATCTTGGTTTAGGCCTTGGGGGTTTGTACTTGAAAAACATCGACCTTGACTCGAGTGATAATTGCTTTACTTTAATTGTCTGCTTTGCTATGTTTGCTTCTCCTTAGTGGGTCTGGGGGCTATCACTGTAGAAAGAGGTGGAGTGGGATGGTTGGGGTTCCTATTCCTTTTTACCCTTTATGCTCTTTTGGTATGTTTGATAGTTGATTTACTGCTCACTAGGACTTTTGTCTGACTCAAGGTTTTATGTTCAACTCTTATTACCTTGGGCTATTTATCCATGTTGGGATGGACAGACTAGGTAGCAGGTGACAGGTGCTGTTCTTAGTGACCAACGTTGTTGATGACGAAGACGAGCTGGAGGCTTTTGCATATTGTTTTTCTTACTATATGTACTTGATGTTCCTCTGTTTGTATCTACTCTGAGTGATATGTAGTGAGGCTTGCTGTATTGACTTTTCAGATTGTTGTACCAAACTATTATGAGTTTATATGATGAGATTCTATTCTATGGAGCTTCACTATGTATACTTTTCTATTGTATTTTATCCATGCGCTGTGAGTAATCCGATAGAGTTTATTGTTTTACCCTACTCTGATGATCGTCCATGGCGGCCTGGCACACTTTACAGCGCACTATTTTCCTTCCTTAGTGCAGGAGTCATGGGCGGTCGTCACATTTGGTATCAGAGCTTTGGTTAATCGATTTTAGCCAACGCTCGCTGACGTAACTACGTATGAGAGACGTAATTGTAATTTTGATAGATGATTACTATATATAATATAGTAGATTAGAAGGATTTGAACTTATTATGCAGTTGTTTATTAGGGTATGTTAATCATTGTCTTATAGATATTAGGAATGAGTCGAAGAGGGAGACCAGCTGCTAGGGAAGGCCGTGCTGTTGAGGGGGCTGGTGATTATGCTTCTATGTTCGAGGCCATGATGACTTCGATCATGAGAAGAATGCCAGCTCCGGGGCCATCAGTAGATGTTGGAGTTCAGGTTCAAGCCCCAAAATCAGTGGATTTTGCTAAGTTGTTTAAAGACTATACTGCTCTTGGAGGAAAGGTTTTCTTGGGGACGAAAACAACCATTGAAGTCCAAAAGTGGATAGATTCTTGTAGAAGGATTTTTGGTGATTTGGGAATTGAGGATGCAACAAAAAGGAAGGTTGCATCAAGACAGCTTCAAGGAAGAGCTTCTGATTGGTGTAATTCTATCACCATTGATACTCCAGAGGTAGAGATCACTTGGGAGCGATTCCAAGCTAGATTTGAAGCTAAGTTCATTTCTACAGCTCAGAAATCTGTTCTATTCAAGAAGTTTGTGGAACTCAAGCAAGGTGGAAGACCAGTTCTTGAGTATGTTTCTGAGTTTGAAGCTTTGTCCAAGTATGCTCGGTCATATATTGAATCTCCCTATCTGAAGAATGAGAAGTTTGTGACAGGCTTGGACACTTATCTTGGGAGACAGTTGGTGGATCATTTGGATGACCCATTTAAGAAGCTTGTGGAGAAAGCTCTCAGGCATGAGAATCTGTTTCCTAAAGAAGGATCTGTTGTTGCTGTAACCAAGGAAGGGTGTAAACCACAGCAGGGTGAAAACAAGAAAAGGAAGCAGCAGCAACAGAGGGGTAAGGATGGCCACAAGAGGCCGAAGGGTGAAGTGACCTGCTACAACTGTCAGCAGAAGGGACATCTCTCCATAGATTGTAAGAATCCGAAGGTGCCGGTAAAGTGCCACAACTGTGACAAACCGGGGCATTTTAGGAAGAATTGTCCGGAACCGAGGAAGGACAAGCAGATTGTGAAAGCTTATGCTTTGGGGGCTGTGCCATCGTCTTCGAAAGCTCCTATCGCAGAAGAGAAAGGAAAGAGTGTGGTGGTACAAGGTACTCTTTCCATTTTTGATGTTCCAGTTAGAGTTTTATTTGATACTGGGGCGTTGCATTCGTTTGTTTGTAGTGAACTTGTAGGCCGGTTGGGTTTGGAACCGGATATTGTTGATAGACCATTGGTTGTGACTAATCCAATTGGGGGTTCGTCTTGTTTGTGTATGGTATGCCATGGTCTAGTTGTATCGAGTCATGATTGCTCTTTTGTTTGTGATTGTTTTGTTCTGAACTTTGCGGGGTTCGGAATTATTTTGGGTATGGACTGGCTTAGGAAGTATGCGGCAAGGGTTGATTGTAAGAGGCTGGAGGTGATAGTCGAGAATGTGGAGGGGCGAAAGGTTGTGATACGATGTAAGCATGAAGAAGGCGTCTTCATGAGCTTCATGTATTCGCCGGTTGTTCCACGGGATGGACTGTCATCGGTGCCGGTTGTGAATGGATTTGAGGATGTCTTTGACGAGTTCAAAGGGTTACCGCCGCATAGGGAGATCGAGTTTCGTATCGATCTAGTTGAAGGAGCCAGACCCATTGTGATGCCTCTTAGGCGGATGGCACCTAGGGAACAGCAAGAGTTGAAGGTGCAAGTTGATGACCTTTTGCAGAAAAGATTCATTCGGCGTAGTGTGTCCGAATGGGGTGCACCAGCTGTGTTTGCAACCAAAGCGGATGGATCATTGAGGTTGTGTGTGGATTATCGTAAGCTGAATAAAGTGACTAAGAAGAACAAGTATCCATTGCCGAGAATAGATGACTTGTTTGATCAGCTTCACGAAGCTAAGGTGTTTTCTCAGATGGATTTGGCAACGGGATTTCACCAGTTGAGAGTGGCAAAGGATAGTGTGCCAAAGACTTCTTTCAGGACACCATCCGGTTTCTATGAGTGGCTGGTAATGCCGTTTGGATTGACCAATGCACCAGCATATTTTGTGGATCTTATGAATAGAGTGTTCAGAGATCAGTTGAACAAGTTCGTACTTGTGTTCGTGGATGATATTCTGATTTATTCCAGAACTGAAGAAGACCACAAGAAGCACTTGCGTATGGTTTTGGAAATCTTGCGAAAACATCAGCTGAGGGCTAAGTTTTCGAAGTGTCACTTCTGGAAGAGCGAAGTGAGATTCTTAGGCCATGTTATCTCTGGAAGTGGAATAGCGGTTGATCCCGCCAAGGTGGCAGCGATCCAGGATTGGGTTAGACCTAAGAATGCATCTGATGTGAGAAGTTTTCTTGGATTAGCAGGATATTATCGTCGGTTTATCAAAGACGTATCCAAGATAGCTGCACCATTAACAGGATTGACGAAGAAGAACCAAGTGTTCAGATGGGATGCTAAGTGTGAGCAATCTTTCGGAATCCTGAAAGAGCGATTGACAAGTGCTCCTGTTTTGACTATTCCAAGTGGAAATGATGAGATGGTGGTTTACACCGATGCATGTGGTACTGGACTTGGAGCAGTGCTAATGCAGAAGGATAAAGTTGTTGCGTATGCAAGTCGACAACTGAAGCCGCATGAAAGGAATTATCCGACTCATGATTTGGAGTTAGCGGCGATTGTATTTGCTTTGAAGATGTGGACACATTACCTATTGGGAGTCCGATTCGAGTTGTTTACAGATCATAAGTCATTGAAGTATCTTTTCTCCCAAAAAGATTTGAATCTCCGGCAGCAACGATGGCTAGAGTTTTTAGCATCATATGATTTTGGTATAGCCTATACTCTGGGAAAAGGTAACGCAGTGGCAGATGCGTTAAGTCGAAGACATGCAGAATTGGGAGCCATGTTTTCAGAATGGAAGAGTCTCGAGTATTTGGCTGGATTTGACTTCAGGCCCAGATGTGAATTGGAACCTGAGGTGTTGGCAAACTTATCGATAAGACCTACTCTTGTGGAAAGAATTGGCGAGAGCCAAAAGCGAGACGATAAGCTTGTCAACATTATCCGAGATTTGGAATCTGGATTGGATCCAGAGAAGGATAAAGGATTCGAGGTCGATCGAGAGGGTTGGCTTCGAAAACAAGGATGACTGGTTGTTCCTTATATAGATGAATTGAGAGATGAAGTTCTGAAGGAGAGTCATCACTCGAAGCTGACAATTCATCCAGGTGGAAATAAGATGTATCGGGATATGAAGAGAACCTATTATTGGGAAGGTATGAAGAAGGATGTTGGAAATTTTATTTCCAAATGTATGAACTGCCAGTTGGTAAAAGCCGAGCAGAAGAAGCCGAGTGGATTGCTTCAGCCATTAGAAGTTCCTACATGGAAGTGGGAGCAAATATCGATGGATTTTATCGATGGACTACCTAGAACCAGAGCAGGAAATGAAGGGATTTGGGTTATCATAGATCGATTGACTAAGAGTGCAAGATTCATTCATGTTCGATCAACTAGGACTGCATCGAAATTGGCTGAGTTGTATGTTAAGTGGATAGTTCGATTCCATGGTATTCCGAAGAGTATAGTGAGCGATCGAGACCCATTATTCACTAGTGGATTTTGGAAGAGTTTCCAAGAAGTTTTGGGAACCGAGTTGCGTTTGAGTACAGCTTATCACCCCCAAACAGATGGTCAGACCGAGAGAGTCAACCGAGTTTTGGAAGATCTTCTCAGAGCTTGTGTTTTGGACTTCGGAAGATCATGGGAAGATCATCTTCATTTGGTGGAATTTGCATACAATAACAATTACCAGTCGAGTATTGGTATGGCACCATATGAAGCATTGTATGGAAGACCGTGTAACTCTCCGACATGTTGGTTGGAAACAGGAGAAAAGTTGATACTTGGGCCAGAAATGATTTGGCAGACTACAGATTGCATAAAGATCATTCGGCAATGAATGAAGGTAGCCCAGGACCGTCAGAAAAGTTATGCCGATAAGCGTCGTAAGGATTTGGAATTCGACGTAGGAGATATGGTTTTTGTGAAGATTTCTCCACTAAAGAATGTTATTCGATTCGGGAAGAAAGGAAAATTGGCTCCGAGATTTGTTGGACCATTCCCGATCATCGAGCGAATTGGAAAGCTCGCCTATAAATTGGAGTTACCAGAAACGATGTCGGGTGTGCACAATGTTTTTCATATATCGTATCTACGGAGGTATGTGCACGACCCAAGTACGGTGGTTTCTGCTGATAGCTATGAAGATTTGGAGGTTGATCCAATAGTTAAGAGACATCGTAAGCCGCTTCGTGTTGCGGAGACTGACACGAAACAGCTTAGGATGAAGATAGTCAAGTTGCTCAAGGTACAATGGAGTGATGATGTTAACGACTGTACATGGGAGGAGGAAGAGAGGATGAAGGCAGCTCATCCTGAACACTTCGAGGTATGGCCCTAAGGTGTCGTGACATCTCATGAATTTGTAACTTGTTCTAGTCCTAGAATTCTGCATGCTAGGTTAGTAATTGGATGCATGGTTTATTGATTGCTATGGATGGTAGGCATGCAGAATAGTTTTGATTGCTCTTGTTTGTTTGGAATTTCGGGGGCGAAATTCCTAAGGGGGAGAGAATGTAACGACCGGTATTTTACGGATCGAAATACTGTCAAACGGTATGCTTTAGGTCGTATTGTTGTTAAGTCAACTAAAGCTTAAGCTGTTTATAGTCTAAGTCATCCAGGGAAGGTTGAGAATTTGGAACGATTTAAGGGATTAGGTCGTGATAGAGTTTAGGTCGGTCGAGCGACCTAGGGGAGTTAGTAGTAGTGGCTAGCGACCTAAGGAGTGGGACGAGTTAAGGATTTGGACGGCTTAAAAGATTGACCGACTTAGGGTAAGGTAACGACCTATAGAATTGGCCGACTTAAGTAATGGACCGACCTAGGAAGGTCACCGACTTAGTGGAGTGAGCGACTTAAAGGTTGTGGCTTAGGTCGGCTATGTCGTGTTGTAGTATAGGTCGGTTGGGACGGCTTAAGAGTAACGGCTTAGGAGTTATCGAGTTAATGAGTTAGGTCGTCCAGACAACTTAGGTTGATAGGTCGCGCATTGGTGTTAAGTCGTAAGTCGTCTAGGCGACCTAGGTAGGAACGTGCATGCGTTAGGTCGGCTATATGGTTAGGTAGTTGGGTCGGCTATGTAGTTGAGTCGGTAGGTCGTGTGGTGTCTTGAGTCGTAGGTCGTTAGGTTGGCAAGGGTTAGGTCGTGGACGACTTAAGGGGACGGCCGACTTAAGGGATTTCCAGCCTATAAATAGAAGTGCCTATCTTCATTTTTGGGATCTGGATTTTGAAGCGACGAGGTGCTGCCATTCTAAGAGCTCGACTTCAACACTTTTTACTTCTTTTCTCTACTCTAATCTAGTGCTTCCTTCCATCCAAGATTGAAGATCAAATCGAAGATCCAAGAGCCAAAGTTGAATATCTTCATCCATTGAAGAGAGATTTCATCATTTGAAGCGAAATCTTATCGGATCAAGCTAGATCCTTTGCTGTCCAGATCTAGAGTTTGTTGTTTTTGAGGTGTTTAGGTGATTCGGTGAGTGGTGGTTATCTCTCACACGGATCCAAAGGAGTATATTGGATTGGTGGTTTGTTTGTGTGTTAAAGATAGTGATTTCATGCATTTTTCTTAAGTCTGCATGTAGATCCATCGTTCATAAAGTTTTGAGATCCACTTTACTACATGTTAACCTATGCTAGTCCATTCATCAAGATATTACTTAGAATTCATGTTTTTTTTTATAGATTTGGACTCTTTATTTACGAAATTGCCATTATTATTATAACTGTTTATTTAGATCTTGTTTGAATGATTGATTGTTTGGATTAATGATTGATTGTTAGAAGTTAGTTGATTGATGACTTGATTTGGACAAGTTGGTCGAAGATGATTCAAAAGCTAAGTGGAAAGGCTCATGAATAAGGAAAGCTGCTTGTGGCATATGAAGCGGATGATAAAGCTCATATGGATAGATTTGACGATGATGTTGAGATGGGACTTTGCTATGATGCGATGAGGCAAAGCATGATGTTGAGATGGGACTTTGCTATGATGCGATGAGGCAAAGCATGATGTTGAGATGGGACTTTGCTATGGTGCGATAAAGCAAAGCATGATGTGAGATAGCCTTGGTTTAATCTAGACGGGATTATCCCAAGCATGTTGATAACTCGGTGATATGGTTCGAGTTTGTTGATAATGGATGGCTCGAGAGGCGCTTGTGCTAGTATGAGAATAGTCGTCGAGGAGGATGACTAGGAGGCTGAGATTTCATCGTTATTGAAGGTTCTAGCATGCTCAAAGCAAGAGTACGCTGGGTAGATTCGATAATCCCAGGCACGGGCTGCGACGACGTGCGAAGTACTCTGGGAAGATTCGATTGTCCTAGGCACGGGCTGCGACGACGTGCGGAGTTATGTCTAGAACCGGGGTTACCATTAGCCCTTGACGGACGGATTAAATAATGAGCCGGTCATTCAATTAACAGTGATACCGAGGCAATGATAACAGTGATAGTCAGAGTCATGGATGTTTGGATGTTTGGTTGTATCGTCACTCGGTCTCAAGAGCGATGTTTTGTGGGTGCTTATCTGATCTTGGTTTAGGCCTTGGGGGTTTGTACTTGAAAAACATCGACCTTGACTCGAGTGATAATTGCTTTACTTTAATTGTCTACTTTGCTATGTTTGCTTCGCCTTAGTGGGTCTGGGGGCTATCACTGTAGAAAGAGGTGGAGTGGGATGGTTGAGTTCCTATTCCATTTTACCCTTTATGCTCTTTTGGTATGTTTGATAGTTGATTTACTGCTCACTAGGACTTTTGTCTGACTCAAGGTTTTATGTTCAACTCTTATTACCTTGGGCTGTTCATCCATGTTGGGATGGGCAGACTAGGTAGCAGGTGACAGGTGCTGTTCTTAGTGACCAACGCTGTTGATGACGAAGACGAGCTGGAGGCTTTTGCATATTGTTTTTCTTACTATATGTACTGGATGTTCCGCTATTTGTATCTACTCTGAGTGATATGTAGTGAGGCTTGCTGTATTGACTTTTCAGATTGTTGTACCAAACTATTATGAGTTTATATGATGAGATTCTATTCTATGGAGTTTCACTATGTATACTTTTCTATTGTATTTTATCCATGCGCTGTGAGTAATCCGATAGAGTTTATTGTTTTACCCTACTCTGATGATCGTCCATGGCGGCCTGGCACACTTTACAACGCACTATTTTCCTTCCTTAGTGCAGGAGTCATGGGCGGTCGTCACAATCTAAATAATATTTTTTTAGCTACATAGTATAATAAATAAAAATCCCATTTAAACAATTTTAATTACTCGTTAAAATCTATTTTAAAATCCAGTATTGCCAATTTCAATTCATTAATCCCTCTCGACTCATATCACACCGACTACGTTTCCAATTTCATAATCATTTTCGCATTTCAAATAGAATCCACTATTTTTTTAAAACTCGATTCTTGTATCTCAATATAAATTCACATTGTAAATTTATATTTACAGTTCATCAACTGATATCGTTTTTCCTTATTTATAAACATCGTTTATAAATTTACAAACTTTCCTGAGATTCACTTGTTTATAAACTAATCTCTTTTATAAAATTTCATTTTTATAAATCCATTCGTTTATACATTCCATTTATTTTTAAATCTATTTTAAGTATCGATTTTAACTTCTTTTCCATATTTTCAAAAATATCATTCTAAAATCCATTGTTTAAATTTCTCTATATAAATTATTTTAAAATCTCTACTTAAAATTATTTTTATGAATAGTTAAGTAGAACCCAAAATCAATTATTGTTTTATCCAACCAATTTCTTTCAAAATAATCCCAATTTCGATATAAATACTTTTGTATTCAAAATATTCTGTTTAATTCTTTCAAATTCCAAAAATAATATTTATGGTATTTAAAATACCAAAATTTAGTCTAGTGCTGCTATAGCATCCAAACATTCAAATCACACAACAATCTATAACAGAATATTCAATTCCATCATATGTTACCATATATGACAAACAATCAATATATATATTTGAGGAATCCACGCCTGTTTCTCCACATCCACATATGTAAGATAACATAAAATACCAATCCCGCTTTGGGGTAGAATATTGCGGTAATATAGGGTTATCTGCTATTATGTGAGGCGCATAGTGTCTCATCCGCTCCAACAGGCGGGAAATATATCAAACTACTAACATATGTACTAATATATATAGTATAACATCCAAATAATAAAAATTATCAATTTCATCTAATCAACCAACAATAAATTTTAATAATCTAAAATTAAAGCAGTAATCCAATTGAGTGAGATTTACTCACCTTGATTTTTTAATTTACCGATCATCCAAATAAATTCTATTTCGTAGATTTCGCAGCTTCGGATCCTATACGACTGATTCCATGCGATTTAAACTTATACAAGAAAATTTTGAATTAATATAAATTCACGATCATAAATTTTAATTAATAAACTAATTATTTAATTTAAACTAGTTACTCATTAACGAATATTTTTTCAATAAGTTTGAACATGATTAACATTAATTAAAATGTTTTTAAATTAAATTACCTTTCCTAAGATAATCCCACTTCCTCTTTGAATCAAGAACACCAACCTGCCACCGGAACCAAATGCACCAAACCACAGACGCCGTTTTCTGCTCCTTGCCTTCCATCTGAGGCTGTCGAAAATCGCTGCTGCGATGAAGTTCATAACGAGAATTGCTTACTTACCCATCTCCAGATCCATGCGATAACATTATGTTCGAACCCATGCCCTTCGCTAGCCCTTGATTGCTAGGAAAAAGAGGACCCAAGTCGCTGCCATCTAGTCGATCGTGCAACCACCCTTGATGTCGCCATACTCGAGTCGAGTTCCACCATCCCTCAAACCAACGATGATGAGCTGCGTCATCACCCACACCGACCTCCACTGGACTCACACATGCTCATAGTCACGCTAAACCAAACCGTCGACGTCACCATCCAGTCGCTCGCCTGACATCGCACGCCTCCTCCCAACACGATTCAACTTCGTGAATTTCTTTTTTTTCTACATGCATTAGAATTAAAGAGAAGAGAAAGGGAAAGCCTATGGTTTAGTTTGAATTGTTTTCATTTTCACCAGAAAAGAAAGAAACAAGATTTAAACGTTGAATATCGGCTTTGTTAAGGGGTTAGGGTGGCTCGCGTTTCATTATAGGGTGCGGCTGGCAGATTTGAAAGAAAGGGGCTGTGAATAAAATATATTATTTAAATTTTCCAAAATATCTACATATTTTATGACGAACCTCGATTGAGGCATGCCGCCTAGAGTTCCTAATGTTATATCGCTAACCAAATGGAACTAGTCTCGAGGCATAATTCGATCGTATGAAGAAGATAGCTTTTTGAATCGACTATTTAAATTAAATTAAATTAAATTATTTTTAGGCATTTTAAGATAGCATGACCAAAGGGTAAATACAAACATTACAAAATTTAAAATCCGATGATAATATCCTATTCTGGATCCAATGGAACTAGTTTCATCGAATTCCGAGACTGTGCCCCGGATCGCTATTTAAACGCGTCGATTAGATCGACGATTTCAAAAATTTATAAAATCGCCTAAAATTCCAGTTTTAAAAAGTTACTAACTCAATTCTAATTCAAATAGAATTTATATCAACATTAGAAATCGTTTCGATTCATATTCAACTCCAATTCAATCATTTAAATGATTTTCAATTATTAATTCAACAATTATATTTATTCAATAAATCTCTATATTTGGAACTTAAGTTTTAAATCCAACCAAAACAATTAGTTTCCATCTTCTAATTCAAAATCCTTTATTTCAATTTTCAATTCAAAAATCAACTTTTCAGTTAACAATTTTTTTCCAAAACTTTCAAAAAATTTCTAACACCCTAAATTTTCGAAATTTTTTGTCAGAGTCTTCTTTATACGAAGAGCCTTTTGCAATATGACAGAAATGATAAAAATATATACATCGACTCATAAGGTAGGAAAACACAATATATGTCAATATTTATTCATTGCGGTATTTAATCCAAAAACATACCCTAATTTAGCGTTTTTTAGCGAGCGGGCATATTATATATGCAATTTCACAACCAAAATCTAACCCGATAGCCTTTGGGTACCTGTATTTACTCAATTAAACCACGTAAGTTCCATAAATATGAAATTTAATAACTTCGCATTCATTTAAATAGTTAAACACATAGATTTCATAACCAAACATGGTATATGGTGTATTTTAGAAGGTACATGCAATTATAGGGTTCCAAATTTAGTTATTCACATCAAATTCAATCTATACGCCATTTCATTCAATTCCCAATGATTTACATACCATTTATTATCATTCAATTCATATTTATACCAAATAAATTCATATCCATTTGAAATTGATTTAAAATCAATTTATTCACTTTCCATTTATTCACAAAATTTTATTTACTCCTGTTAACGACAAATTTTCCATGCAATTTGGTGCTATTTATTAATAAAACGACCATTTCAGCTTATAAACCATTCGAATTAGTTCTAAATTAATTTATCAACTTTTATTAATTCACATTCAACTTTATTCATAAAAATCTTGTTCTCTCCATTTTTATTTTCAACGACAATCCAATCCGTGCCAATTTATTTATGAACTATTTCATAAATTTATTTGAGCTAAGATTCCATCCAAAAATATTAACTTAAATCGTTTACTTTCGATCATTTCAACCATACAACTTAAGTTCATTTCCATTTGCAATCAAATTCCAATTCATTCTAATTTGATTCTTATTCAATTTACTTACCTTTGATTGATTCGCTTTTCCATTTACTTGGTGTACGTTAATTCACACCATATTATTCGAGAATCATTTCATAAAATTAGTATTAAGGTTTATTAAAATCTTTTATACATCACTTCTATACATCTCCACTTCAAATTTTAATTCCATACTCGAATTCATTTAAATGATATCCAAGGCCACATTCAATTTATTTACACTTACATTGAGTTTATTTATAACTTAAGTCATCGCTATTTCAATCCATTTTCAATTTATGTGACCACATTTCAACATATATTTAATTCGCTTACAATTGAGTTGAATTTCATTTAAAACTCAATGTAACGACTTGTATTTCCCTACTTCGAAAATGAGAGATTTCGTTTGTTTTAAATTTAAAAAGGTTTAAAACTTCAATAAATAAGTTATATATAATAAATAATAATTAATAAATTATCTATTCTTATAGTTAATGATAAAAAAAAGTATAAATTTGGATTTTATCACAAATCAGCAAAAGTTAAGTTTTATTAAAAATAAATAAAGGCTTAAATAAACAGGTTTAAATATTTATTTTAAAAATTATATGTTATTAAAAAAATTAATAAAGACTATAAAAGCATATTAAATGATTTAAAAGTATGTTAATAATCTTTTTACAAAAATAACCAAATTTCGTTGCATTTTGCCAATTTTGCATACAATGTAAAATTAAAGATTTTGATATTATTTAAATATGATTCTAAAATATAAAGAGATGTTTAATTTATTTAAAATAAGTAAAAAGTTCATTTTTAAGTTTGGTTTACTTCAATATATAGCTTAACAAAAACGTCAAATTTTGACTATAAAATTTGTCAACAAAAACACCGTTTTCAACCGTAACAAGTTGTCGCTTTGTTGAACAAATGTGTTCACTTTATAACATATATAATAAAAAATTTACAAACTTTAAAACACAATACATTTAGCACTAAAAGAAAAAAATATTTATATTAGGAAAGTTTAAATAGATATAAAAAGGTATGATTTGACTAATTAAATTTTATTTTAATTTTTTATAAACAACATCATTACTACATCTCTTATCTCATTAATGAGATGTTATGTATATGCATAGAAAAGGAGCAAACTTATACATTTAAATATTTACAAACCATAAGAAGACACCTCCTTATCTCTTAACACGCTCTTCCTAAATCATCATTCCACACATTAAATGCAACTCAAATCAAGGATAATCAAACTCAAATTTCACCTATAAATAGTCATGCCATTTTCATCATCTTCTACAACCATTCTCTTCATTTTCCTAAAGCTACTATTTCCATTTCCTTCCACCACCATCACCGAACATCATCACACCTCTACATCACCAAAACCAAGCTACACCACCACCCTACCAGGTCGTACCCCTCTCCAAAACCACCTAACTGCCTCCACAAGCTCACGCACCCTCCTCCTTTCCTCTTATCTGAACCCTTTCCACCAACCCGAGCCTAATACTCCACCTACCCACCATACTCGAGCCATTAGACCACCTACCGAGCCCCCTACACACCACACACACACCCAATGCCACCTACATGAGCCTAAAACCCCACCTACCCGCTTACCCAATGACACACATACCCCACTCATAGATCGTACCAGCTATTTAAGCCCACGCCCACACACACACACACACATATATATAAAACGAGAAAGAGAGGAAAAGGCAAACTCGATACGTTCGGAGGAAAAAGCACGAAACACGATTGGTTATAAAAAAGTTTGACGGAGTGGATATGAAGGTGAGGAAATTCTCACCGCTATATAATTTATATTGATTTTTGAGTTGATTTGCTATGATAGATAATCACCATTTTATGATATGGATGTTTGAATAATTGTTTGAATATTGGATAATCCCTAGTAATGTTATGACATTTATCGTACTATATCCGTATTGAATATGTTAATGTCATATGAGTATTTGTATGGACGTGATGTTACTATGGACATCAAATTTCTATCATTTTTTATTAAGTAATTTCTTTGCTAAAGATTGAATTTTGGTGATATGATATACTTGGAAAAAATGTCTATTTTTAGGCGGAATTGAAATTAAAGTGGAAATAAAAGAGAATTTGAAATTTGAAGTGAAACGGGATTAAAAAGGATAGTTAAAGTGAAATTAAAAATGAAATGAATAGTGAAATTGAAATCGATTTTGAAAACTGAATTTGATATTAAAGTTGAAATTTAAGTTTAAATTGAAATTAGAATTGAAATCTAAGTTTTAATTGAGTTTAATTTGAAGTTAGAAATGAAATTGAATTGAAATTGGAATTTAAAATTTTAATATTAAAATAATATGAATAAAATAATATAATAATATGATAATATTGAAAATACAGTTTAAATACTTTAAAATGTGGAAATATCGATATAAAATGATTTGTAATGATTTTATAAATGATAAAATTTAATTCGAATATATTATTTCAAATATTGAAAAATAAGTTAAAAAGTACGTGCATCTTGCAACGGTAATTCGCGATTTCGCGCCGAAAAGTTCAAATGAGTATATAGAGTGGAATAAAGCTCGAAATTCTTCGAGATAACAAAATTATAGACTATTATATACATATCTTCTAAACGAAGAAAGAAAATCAAAATTTCGTTGAGTAGATTTTGAATTAAGTTCAAATATATTTTCTAGAAAAATCACGCAAGTGCAGTTAATGACCATAACGAGAAATCTGTTTAAATGAACGTTTTTAATTATGGAAAAATATGGAATAAATTTGATAAATCCATTTAAATAATTTAGAAGAGATTTGGATTGGAAAATAAAAATTATCAAATGTTTAAAAGTTGTTTAAATCAAATAAGCTTATATAGCACTTTCCATAGTACTTTTATGCTGTGAATTCTATAATTTTTTGAATATGAGTTTAAATGTAATGATTTTTCCTAGAATCAATTGTGAATGTTTTAAAAGAAAAAATAAGCGTTTAAAAGATAATTTTGAATCTTGATAATCAATTTCAAAATAAAGTTGATAACTGAGTATGTGGAAACGACTAGTACATTTGTCCCGCCTGTGAGACCTAGAAAGATAAAACAAGGTGTTTAACTAAGGTTAGGGATGGAGCAACTAGTGCCTTGAACTTACCTAGCCTCTGTTTTCACTTTTAAGGCGAGGGGTGGAACGACTCGAAAAGAATGCCCGGATGCTCTAAACAGATCATATTAAGTTTCCAAAATAAAGAAGATTGGTGTTATCCAAAATTTAAGCAGTCTCCAAAATGAATGCTTTCTATGATCCTATTTACTTTAAAATGTTTACTAAAATTGATTTAGGATATATCGTAAACAATGTCTTAAATAGCATTGTTTTTGACCGGCCAAAAAGTTAAGGAATTTGGATCGAGAGTCAAGTGATGAAAATTGAAATATTATCCAAAGAAAAAGAATGAATTACTTAGAATTATTCTAAGAAAAAAGAAAGAGATTTCGAAATCATTCGAAAAGAATTAAGGTGAAAAGAGACTTAATAAATCTTGAATACTCATATTCACTTTTTATCGACAATTGGATTTCGACGGAACCAGGGTCAGATTTTGGTGATTCCTATTCGAAAACCACTTCGAACTAGTTTACGAGTTCGAAGAATGAAGATGTTTAAAGATGGAGATATTGATATGAATAATAACGTGGGACTACTCGTGTAACATCCCGCCTTTTTGTATGACTTAAATCGACGATAAACCACACACGTTAGACTTAAACCATACAGTAGGGCGGATTGTTATGGGATAAATAAGAAAAAGAAGAGAAAGAAAAAACAAAATAGAATCTTGCAGCGGAACGATAAAATATAATCATAAAATAAACGGTTCATGAAGCTGTTTTTCAAAAACATTTGATTATACTTATGCAATACATATCAGAGTTACACATACCAGAAAATGATCAATAATGCAGTGGAATAATGTGATGCAGTGGAACGATATAGTACATAATAATAATAATAATAATAATAATAATAATAATAATAATAATAATAATAATAATAATAATACAATCTTCTTCCTCGTCCTCCAGTAATAGATCTTTAAATCCTGAAATGCTCAGGCTGACCCGAGCGAATTGAAAAGACAAAACACTCGAGTCAGAAATAAAAGATCTTATGTAATTAAATCAATGTAAATAATATGAGTGCAACGGCATCAGAGATGTTTACAGGATTTGACATCTCCTATCTAGTGTCTAACATGAGTGCAGTAACTTAAGAGATGCTTGGGATTCACGTCTCCTAAGGATCCGTTAAACAATTTGCTATGCAGTAATATTTCGCTATTATAATAATGTCTATAGTAAAATAAACTTACTTTTAAATAGTGTAAGTTACCCAATCTCCCCTTTAACACAATAATAGTCCCAGTAGTCCATCTAGTATCAGCACATCTCCAGATCGGTAGACTACCCTAAATACTCCACTGGCTACGGGAGGAAACCAAACTCGTACAAGGCGCTATGGTAGGTGATATGGCACACAAGGCAATGCCAGGGTAGATATACCAATTATGCATCCGGGCTGGTGGTAACGTGTAGCAGCTATTACAGCTCACCTCGAGCCATACCCCAAAATCAAAAATCAAAAGTGTCCACGAATCAATCCAAAAGTCAGAGTATAATATCGAAGTAGTGTGTCCGATAAGAGGGGCTACCTCTTTGGCTCGAGAATCACTCCTGTTTTAGCCACCTTATGCCAACTCACGAGAGTCTGGTTCATGTATTTACCTCAAAGGAAACGCCGCCGCCATCCTACTTCATTCTGGAATCTCCACCGTGTACACGGTTGTTAAAGTGGTTTTCGAAGTTGGCAGAGAGTATGACAACTTCTGATCACGGTCTCTTTAACAACCAAACGTTATTATAACACCGCGGTCTTTTCAAAATAGTTTATACTTTTAAAAGTCGAATATAATATCCATTTCAAACCCATATAAATATGATATCATTTCCTTTTTAAAAACCCAAATCAATATGATATCATCTTCTTTTTTTCTTTTTTCTTTTTTCAAATATATCCCTTTTTTCAAATCATAGCACTTTCAAATTTATACACTTCGAAACCAAACATTTGAAATATAACCTTTCAAAACATAATACTTTGAATTTCATAGCTTCTAAACCATAACTTTCAAAACTTAAATGATTTGGATATTCAAACAGTATATAAAATTAAATAGTCTGAATTTAAAATTACTTTATAAAGTAAAATAATTTCCTCGACTTCACAATTTTGTTCACTTTAATTTGAATCTCGATTCATAACTAACAACTCACTTTCAGTTTATTGAAACCATTCAATATATTTCAAACTTTGAGTATTAAACAATTTTAAAATTAAGATTGGTAATTACGATTCAACAAATCAATGTTCTATTTTTAGTTTTGAAATAATTGCATAATAAATCCATTTTCATTTAAATAAAACTAAAATTACAAATAACAAAATATTTCCTTCAGTTTATTTATACTTGAAATATTCGTTTAATTCATCTTAAACCAAAATCCAGTTATAAAAATCATACCTTTAAAATCTCAATTTTATTAAATTTCAAATCAATTTCATATTTATCTTCCCACCTTATTCTCATTTAAGTCATTATAAACTCCAGAAATATAATTTAAATAAATACTTAACCATATTATATCTTAATAAAATCAAACTTTATTGTTAAACTTATTTTATACTTTAAACCAATTTTATACATAGCTTAAAACCAAGAATTTGACTATATATAAAATAACATTTATAAAATATCCAAATCAATATCTCATAAAACCATATATTTCTTTTCAAAACCATAGAAATCATTTCAAAATATTTGTGTATATATATAGACCATGGTGTCTCTATATAATTTTTTACCTTATGGGCCAGTGATATGGATATTTATCATTTCAATCCTTAATTTAAAATAAAATACGGTTATATATCATTTCAAACCGTAATCCCGAATGAAATAAAAATGCATAACAACTTGCAGTTTATAACGATATAAAATCCAACATCCATTCATCCAATATCAACCATCAACCATTTATCACAATCATCATCTAATTTAAACAATAACATCAATAGAACAGATAATAAATAATAGGTACTTATTGGCAGTTTATATTCAATAATAAATTAAATAACAGTTTATATGCAATAGTAAATTATATAACAATTTAATTAAATGAATGCAATTTAACTGGAATGAGGATGAAAGTATGCCAAACAATCATAAGTAAATTTCTAATCACATCAAAAATTAATTTAACACACATAAGAAATTTTAGAAGTTGTGAGTGCTTAAAACGCTCACCTTTTGAATTTAAATTAAATTTAAATCAAATATAAACCTAAAATTTGAACAGGCTAATAATTCCTCCAAACTAATGCTAAAATGTTCGGAATTCTATTACGATCGCAGTGGAGAAAACCGCTCATAATTTTGACCACGTATGTAAAAGTTATGTTGGTTAAAACATATGAAATCAAAAATAAAATTAAAAATAGAAAAACAGCACTTACTCCCCTCTGCCATGTCACGCACGTCCCTGTACGCAAGCAATTCATAGACCAATGAACCCAAACCCTCACGTAGCCGCCATCTGAAAATGCCACCATACGCCGCCGCTACAGTCGCGCCGCCAACCCCACGCGAGCGCCTTCCTTCGCGATCCCCTACCGAGCCACGCGGTTGAGTCGCGTCACCACAGGTCACGAAAAAAAATTTGCAGCTGCCACCAATAAAATGAAACCCAACTGAATTTTAGCGTGAGATCTAGCCGTTAATCCAATAAACGAACACCAGCGATGAGAAGCACTCGTCGATCTCTACGTGATGGTAACCTCCAATTGACGAGCAGGCGAAGATGATTACGGCATGATGGACGGCCGTTATTTTCTCTTTGTTTTCTGGCTAAACAGTGACCCAAATTGGAAAACGAATCATATATTTGACTTGCGCTCGTCGAGAGCTTCAAATCCATATATAATTTGATATAGTTTGAAGAGATTTAATTTTTAGCTTTGAATTTTATTTGAAATTGCGTTTTGGAATTTATGGTTCTGTCTGCCAATGAAAGAGGAGAAGCAAATAGAATTGTACATACAGAAATAAGGAATAAGAAGTAGGCTAGGGTTGACATATATATAGACAGAGCTGAACAGAAAGAACGGATCAGAAAAATTGAACGATATATGGCCCGAAAAGCCCATTTTGACTCCGGAACGAAATTGGGTCAACCCATATATCAAAATAGATGTCTTTGAATATTTTAAACGCAATGGAATAGATTTCAAGTCCAAATTCCATCGTATGAAGGAGTTATGCTAAAATCAAGTTTTTTCAAACTGATTTCAACTGATTTCAATTTAATTGATTTCTAGGCGTTTCGAGCCTGTACGATCAAACGACAAGCCCGATCATTACGAAATTTGAAATCCAACAATAATTCACTATTACGGATCCGATGAAACTGGTTTCGTCGAAATCCGAGTCAGTGACCAAAATGACTATTTTTCAGTTAATTAATTAAATTAATATTAAATTAATTAAATCACCATAAAATTAAAATTCTATAATTCATAAATTTTATCATCTTGGAATACTTTAGTAATTTAAAATCCTTTATAACCAATTTCCATATCGATTCAAGGTTAATTAATACACCAATTTAGTATTAAATTCCAGTTCCATTAAATTCGTAAATTATCGATTGGAATTCCAATGAAATCCATTTATTTGATTTTTAAATCTTGTTATTCATTCGATTATCATATTGTCATCTTAGGTACCGTTTACATTGGTTTATGTCCTAATACGTTAACATTTTTCCATTCATCTTTATTTCAATTGCGTAGTATTGAATTTCACTTGCTAAAAATATTGCATTTACTATAAATTGAATTTCAATAAATTGATTTGTTTCAATTGCAATCTTTTTATTAAGTTCATTACTACTCTATAAACCTAGTTACCTTGGTTACCTTTCATTACCTTAATATACTCCAATTTAACAACTCCTAAACATTGTATTACCCTACACATCAATGTAACATTTATTTATATTTATAAAAAATTATTTCCAATTTAAATTAACATGCTAAATTAATAGGTAACATACAATAATCATTACCGTTAACCTTTATCATATTAATAAGCCTTTATTACTTACAAATCAATGTTACCATTTATTTTCATAATACTAATTTCATTCACTTTCCACTAACTATCTATTATTTCCTTGGTAAATCCAATATTTCATTTATTCACTTATGTTCCATTTATATTCAAGTATAACATTTCAATTTATTTTCATTAATTGGCATCTCCTTCCATCCATTAATTATTAACTTTAATTAGCATTGTTTACCTTGCATTCTAGTTATTATTTCATAAATACGATTCCTAAATTTTATTTCTTTCAGTATTTAATCACATAATCATATTAAATAAACAAATTTAATGGTCGAAAATTTCGGGTCTTTACACTCTCCCCCACTCAAAACTTTTCGTCCCCGAAAAGGAAAAAGAAGGGAAAAGAAAGAATTAAGTAAACAATACATCTTATTCAAAAATATTAACTTTATAAACAAATAAATTTACAAAATTAATTAATTTAAATAAAATATACCAATTTATAGCCATTAAATATTTTTATACTCAAATTAATAAAGTTTGGAAAATATTTTCAAAAAATTTCTAAGTCTAAAATTTACGGAAAATTTCGGCAGAGTCTCCTTTGTACGGAGAGGCTCGAGAGAAAATATAATATCAAATATAAAAATATATCACAATATTTCAAAATATATATCCATAACGGGGAAAACAATATAATAACGCTATAAAACCGTAATCCGCAAATGCACCTATTTGTCGGGGAATTATGCTTAATTATGAAACCAAAAGTAGTAGCAATTGCTTCCATAACCTGCATTTTACTTATATAATCTAAAAGAGTTAATAATTATATGGAATGAAATATTAATTTTGTTTCATCCACTAGCAAGCAAATCAATGTCAAACAACAACAGTCGCTCGCAACCATAGCATACAACCATCATACAGAAACAACACAATTCAACTATCCATCCATATCAAACAAACAAATAGTTGTTCGGATTCAAAAACTTTAAATTATACAGAATGGAGAATAACCTACTAAGTGCACCATTTACTCAACAGTCTTAGATGAAACTAAATAGATTATTCATACATCCAAACAAATTTAAAGTATTCTTGCCCAAACAACCATAAACCAAACAAACAACAATCCAAATAATAAATCAAGTTAATTTTTCAATTTCATTTCATGACCTTTGTTGTTTGATTTCCTTTTCATTCGTATAGTGGTTTATCCTTTTCAGTTTACATTATATCTTGCAAATTTTCATTTATTACTTACAAATATTCATTTTCATTTATTAATAGTATCCATGTTTAATTTAATTTCTTTGCATACTAATTCATTTACTTAAGTTTATAATCTTATACTTACAACACTTACTTCCTACTACCATTATTACAGTAACATCAGTTATAACTTAAGTTCACAACAATTACAACATCAATTTTATTTATTCATATCATATAAATTTTCTTTTTATTGCATTACATTCATTTATTCATACTTAATTTTATTTATTTTCATTCATTTATTACTTCATTTCCTTTAACATTTATTTATAATACTTACCTTTCAATTTATTAAATTAGCAGCCTTTCAATTATACTTAAGTTTATAACAACTTGAACATCCAATTCTTATTTATTAAATAATTTCATTGAATACTTTCATTATTTCAAATTTTACATGTAAAGTTACACATTACATTTTCTTTTAACATTTTAACTTTTTATAGTTGGTAAGTTATATGTATGTTAAAGAATGTAATTGAAAAATGTACAAGTTTATCTCATTTCTTTTAAATTAATTAAATGTTCAATAATCATATCATTTGTTTTATAGATTACAATTTCAACCTTCTTGAAATTTCATTTTGAACCTAGCATTTAATCTCTCATTTGAATTAAAGGTTCCAATTATAAATTAGTTACATTCCATTTCACTACAATAATTGAAACTATTGATTAACTGAAAATTAACAGCTGAATACCAGGTATAATTTCAAATCATTTTAAAATAATAGATAAATGTTTATACTTAAAACTTATATACCTAATTATATTTAAAAAAATTAGAAATTTATCTTTATTTATCAAAATAAATCTGCAGTAAAACTACTACAGTGGCCTTCCCTCTTCAAAACTCGTAAATGAATGTCGATGATGCGTGCACTCATCACTGAAATTATTTTCCAGCGACAGAGAGGGGAGTACAGAACTTATTTCTTTCCAAAATTTCTTTAAAACTATTCTTTCAAATTATACTGAAATATTTATATCATAAAATACCTTTAATAAAATTATTATTATATTCCAAAATCATTCAAAAGAAATTTTCCAGAATCCCGGGACTTTGTTTCTAAATTTCAATTTTCATTTATTTTATTTTAAATCTTATTTCCAACCCATATTTACAAATTCACTACCTAACAACCAATACATTACAACCAAATATATCCTATATAAAATTTATTACTTTATATACAAAAAATATAATTGGCAAAATTATTTCATTTACCTATATTCAAAACAATATTGTATCGGTCTGTCCTATTAAGTGTTTAGAAATCCCTATTGAAGTCATAGCGTCCTATGCACCAACCAGAATTTATAAATACAAAACGGAACAAATTAACACAATATTAAAACCCTTTTATAACACTAACAAATACGCTTTCTCATATATATACTCTCAGCGACTCATCATAGGGTATTACTACCCTATAATTAAAGTGTCAGACCCTACAAAGCTAAGGTTTATCGCTAAATCAAAGCTTTGATGCAAGATGTAACATCCCACCTTTTTATACGACTTAAATCAATGATAAACCACATACGTCAGACTTGAACCATACAGAAGGGAGGATTGTTATGGGATAAATAAGAAAAAGCAGAGGAAGAAGAAGAAAATAAAATAGAATCTTATAGCGGAACGATAAAATATAATAATCAAATAAACAGTTCATGAAGCTGTTTTACAAAAACATTTGATTATACTTATACAATACATATCAGAGTTACACATACCAGAGAATGATCAATAATGCAGCGGAATAATGTGATGCAGTGGAACAATATAGTACATAATAATAATACAATCTTCGTCTTCGTCCTTTAGTAATAGGGTCTTCAAATCCTGAAATGTTCAGGCTGACCCGAGCAAATTGAAAAGACAAAACACTCAAGTCAAAACTGAAAGATCTTATGTAAGTTAAATCAATGTAAATAATATGAGTGTAACGGCGTTGGAGATGTTTACGGGATTTGACATCTCCTATCCAGTGTCTAACGTGAGTGTAGTAACTTAAGAGATGCTCGGGATTCACATCTCCTAAGGATCTGTTAAACTATTTACTATGTAATAATATTTCGCTATTATAATAATGTCTATAGTAAAATAAACTTACTTTTAAACAGCGTTAAGGAGTTACCAAATCTCCCCCTTAACATAATAATAGTCCCAGTAGTCCATCCAGTATCAGCGCATCTCTAGATCGGGAGACCACCCAAAATACTCCATGGGCTACGGGAGGAAACCAAACTCGTATAAGGCGCGCCAGGGTAGCTGACCCGGCACACAAGGCAATGCCAGACTAGATATACCAATTACGCATCCGGGCTGGTGGTAACGCGTAGCAGCTGCTACCGCCCACCTCGAGCCACACCCAATAATCAAAAATCAAAAGTGGCCACCGAATCAATCCAAAAGTCAGAGTATAATATCGTAGGAGTGTGTCCGATAAGAAGGGCTACCTCCTTGGCCCAAGAATCGCTCCTGTTTTAGCCACCTTATGCCAACTCACGGGAGACGGGTCCACGTATTTACCTCAAAGGAAATGCCGCTACCATCCTACATCATTCTCGAATCTCCACCGCGTACACGGTTGTTAAAGTGGTTTTCGGAGTTGGTAGAGAGTATGACAACTTCCAATCCCGGTCTCTTTAAGAACCAAACGTTATTATAACACCGCGGTCTTTTCAAAATAGTTTATACTGTAACGACCCATAAATTTCGTTAATTAAGTTTGTCATATTAATAAAATTTTGGAATTTAATTTATAAAGAAATAAAAATTTTATAATTTATAATGAATTAAATGTTAACAATTAACCTATGAAATATTATATTGATTAATACAGACTTAATTAAAAAGGTTGAATTGAATCAATCCTATTTATTGGAAACTAATTTATTGGTACGCAGATTTATAATAAATGAGTTTATTGCAAGAAATTGAAATTCGATACTATAGTGAATTGGAATTAAGATAAGAATGGGAATATTGAAGTATGTAAGGTTAAATTGATTGCATTTAATAAATTGGGGAATAAAATTCATTAAAGGTAATTAATTATTATGTTAATGTAAATTAAGATAATATTTGAAATTAATGTTAATTCCTTTCATACTTGTAAACAATTATTATAAGTTGCATGTTGAAATTGTTGATTGAATTGAAATTGAAATTTAATTTTAATGAACAGATAAAGGTATACAGTAACGGGAATTTGAGTAAAACAAGTGTAATTATTGAATTAAATGAAATACTTTTGTTTAATAGTAACTGAACGTTAATTTAGGTAATAAGGTTAGAACAAGTTGATAAATAATAAATGTAGTGTAATCCCAATTGATTTAAACAATTGTGAAGTTTTAATTGATTGAAAGTAGTAGATTTAGGGAATAAATTTAAAATTTTATCCATTGATACAATAATACGTAATAAATGGAAAATTTATACAATCAATGTTAGATAATTGATAATAATGTTTGTTGTTGAGAATAAACATTACTTTAATAATTGTTAAAATAATAACGGAAGTGTGAATGTAAATTTTAGTAGAAACATGAATTTATTTACAAGGTAAATAATTGGTAAAAAGGCTTGGACTAAGGAAATTTATTAATTTGTTTAAAACCTTAATTAATATGGGTAATAGACAAGAATTCCCATTTTGAAATATAGCCATTTAAACAAATCTAAGACGAATGTTGGAATATTGGGTAATAAATTTAATATAAGAAAAACCAATGCAAATATTGAATTAATCAGTGAAGCAATAATAATAGATAGTAATTAAATCAAAATTTGCATGTTCAGAATAATGTAGATGTTATACTTAGCTGCTGATTGAATACAAGGAAACAAGTGTACATATTGAACTAATTGGTGAATTAGTGTAAAATTTATGAAATAGGATGAGAACAGTGCATGTAATCAATTTCAACACCTATCTGTTAGTGATAACTTATAAGTGTAATTTAACGTTAATGGTAACGATTATTATTAAGTTAACCATTTATTTAGTCTAATAAATTAAAATGGGTAATCAATTGCAATAAATCTAATTTAATGTTATGTTAGTGTAAATTAAGGGAATTATTGGAAATATTGTTAAATTTTTTTCTATTATGACAATTAGTTGGATTAAAAGAATGGATAACAAGACGTATCAATTTACTGAATTCAATTTATAATAATTGGATAAATTGCAAATGAATGAAAGTAAATTAATTGGAATTATTGTAAATTAAATTATAATTTCTGAATGTAAGGAAAATAAAGGTTAACGCTGAAATTGATGAATGAATCAACATTAAATTGACATTTAAATTTGTTTAAATCATTGTAAATGATTAAGAAGTTAAAAATGCTGAAATTTGTCGAAATAAAATTGAAAATTTGATTCAATTAATTATTTGTTTATTTAATCAATGGAAAAATAGCCATTTTGGCCACTGACTCGGATTTCGACGAAACTAGTTTCATCGGATCCGTAACGATAAATTATTGTAGGGTTTTAAATTTTATAGCGATCGGACTTGTCGTTTGATCGTACGGACTCGAAACGCCTTGAAATTAATGAAACTAAAATCAATTGAAATCAATTTGAAAAATATTTATTTTAGCATAACTTCTTCATACAATAAAATTTGGACTTGAAACCTTTTTCCATTGCGTTTAAAATATTTTAAAACATCTATTTTGATATATGGGTTGACCCAATTTCGTTCTAGAGTTGAAACGGACTTTTTGGGCCACTTTGTCATTAGCACGTATATCTATTTTATCCAGTTATTCTTATTTCAACCTACCTATAAATATCCTGTTATGAACCCTAGTAGACTCTATTTCTCATTATTCTGTACGTACAATTCCATCAGCTCCTCCTCTTTCCAATAGCTGCAAACCCTAATTTCAATTGCAACTCAAAAATCAAGTGAAAATAAAACTGCTCAAAAAAATTCATAAAAAATATATACCAAAGCTCTCGATATACGCATCTCAAAATTGAAATTCGTTTTTCGATTCGATGCATCGTTTCTCCAGAATTACTAAACCCATTCTCGGTCGTTCATCGTGCGTCGATAAACGTTGTCGGATCGTCAAACCATTTATGAGTATTGTAGAGTGGACGATGGGGAGTTCATCGGTATGCTTTGTTTCGCGAATTGACGGCTCGATTGACGGATTTAATTCACTAGGGTTTCTAATGAAAGGCGGCAGCAGCAAATTTTCTTGGGCTCGTCGTTGGCGTTTGGGTTTGGCGCGCGTGCACCTGGGCGAGACCGCGACGGCCTTCGCGGCGGTGTTCAGGTCGGCAGCAGCGGCGGCGTACGTCGAGTGTTTTCGGTTTCAAAAAAATATGGGTTGCGTGCATCTTTCCTGTAGCGTGCTTGATGTTGCTGAGAGGAAGAAGCGTGATGACATGGCAGGGGTAAGGAAGTGTTCTTTTCTTTTTAATTTTATAATTGATTTCAATCGCATTTATCGTCATAACTTTTGCATACGATATCAGTTTTACGCGCGGTTTCTTTTGTTAGGATCGTATCTGAATTCCGGACCGTTTGGCCTAGGTTTGGACGAATTTGGAGACTGTAAAATTTTTGGGTTTAAATTGTATTTAAATTCAATTTAAATTCAAAAGGTGAGTGTTTTAACCCACTCACAACTTCTAAAATTTCTTATGTTTGTTAAATTAAATTTTGTTGAGATTATGCATTTATTTATGACTTTTTCCGTATATTTTAATCATCATCTCGGTTAATTGCATTTATATAAATTAAATCGTTATTTAATTTATTTTTGAATATAACTGCTAGTTAAATACCTGTTATATATATTATCAATTATCTATTGATATTGATTGATTGTTTTTTATGATGATCGTGATGGATGTATGATTTGTTGATGGATGAATGGATGTTTGACTTATATCATCATAATCTGCAAGTTGCATGCATTTCTTTTGATTCGAGATTGCGGTTTGAATTGATATACAACCACATTTTTATTTTAAATTGAGAATTGAAATGATAAATATCCATATCACTTGACCGTAGGATAAAAAATTATATGCAGGCACAGCGGTATACATATATAAAATTATTTTTGAAATGATTAATATGGTTTTGGAAAGAATATATGGTTTAATAAATATTAAATTTTGATGTTACATAAATATTATTTTGTATATATATATATATATATATATATATATATATATATATAATTAAATTCTTGAATTTAAGCTATGTATAAAATTATTTAATAAAAATGAGTTTAATAATGGAGTTTGATGGTTTACATTATATGGGTAAGTACTTATTTAAGTTATTATATATAGAGAGTTTAAATGACTTAAATGAAATTTAAGTTGGAAGATAAATATGAAATTGGTTTAAATTGAATTATTTAAGAATTGTACTTGAATAAATTTGATTTGGAATTTAAAATAAGTTGAGATTTTGAAGGGTATGATTCTTATAACTTGATTTGGTTTAAAGTGTTTTAAATGAATATAAAGTTGAGATAAATGAATATATCAAGTTAAATAAAATTTAAAGAATATCGAGTTGTTTGAAGTTAAAAGTTTTACTTAAATTTTATTGGATTTATTAAGTAAACATTTCAAATCTAAATAATAGTAATTGAATTCGATATATATATAATTATCAAAGAATAAGTTTTGAAATGGTGGAATTTTTAAAGCTTTGAAATATATGAATTGAAATGGTTTATTGAGAGGTTCAAATCGGTATTTGAGATTTATTTGAAAGATTAAAGAAGTTGTTTTATTATATAAAGTAATTTAATATGTAAACCATTGAAGTATATTAAGTTGTGTCTCAAAGCTATAGATTTCAAGGTATATAGATTTGAAAGTGCTATGATTTCTTGAAAAGGATATATTTGAAATAAAATGATATCATATTGATCTGGGTCTTAAAATAAAAATGGTATTGTATTTATATGGTTTTGAAATGAATATTTTATTCTGGTTTTGAAGTATAATTATTTTAAAATGACCGCGGTGTTATAATAACATTTGGCTGTTGAAGAGACCGGGATCGGAAGTTGTCATACTCTCTACCAACTCTGAAAACCACTTTAATGACCGTGTACGCGATGGAGATTCCAGAATGAAGTAGTGGCGGCGTTTCCTTTGAGGTAAATATGTGGACCCGACTCCCGTGAGTTGGCATAAGGTGGCTAAAACAGGAGCGATTCTCGGGCCAATGAGGTCATTCCTCTGATCGGACGCACTCCTTCGATATTATACTCTGACATTTGGATTGATTCGGTGGCCACTTTTGATTTTTGATTTTCGGGATGTTGTTCGAGGTGGGCGGTAGTAGGTACTACACGTTACCACTAGCCCGGTTGCATAATTGGTATATCTGCCCTGGCATTGCCTAGTTGTGCCGTGTCACCTACCCTAGCGCGCCTTGCACGAGTTTCTATTTGTGTCGTACCTATGGAGTATCCTCTGGTAGCCTCCCGGTTAGGAGGTATTACGGTACTGTATAGACTATTGGCACTATTTGTGTTAAGGGCTATATCGGTAACCCCTTAACGCTATTAAAAAGTAAGTTTACTTTACTATTAGACATTATTATAATAGCGAAATATACTACATAGTAAATAGTTTAACGGATCCTTAGGAGATGTGAATCTCGAGCATCTCTTGAGTTACTACACTTATGTTAGACACTGGATAGGAGATGCCAAATCCCGTAAACATCTCCGACGCCGTTACACTCATATTTATTTCTGTTAATTTAACTCACATAAGATATTTTAGTTCTGACTCGAGTGTTTTGTCTTTTCAATTCGCTCGGGTCAGCCTGAGCATTTCAGGATTCGAAGACTTTAGCTCTGGAGGACGAGGACGAAGATTTATATTATTATTATATACTGTATTATTCCACTGCACCATTTTATTCCACTACATTGTTATTACCTTTTGGTATGTGAACTCTGATATGTATTGTATAAATATAATCAAATGTTTATAAAACAGCTTCATGAACTGTATATTTGATTATTATACTTTATCGTTCCGCTGCAAGATTCTATTTTGTTTTTTCTTTCCCTGCTTTTTCTTATTTACCCCATAACAATCCGCCCTTCCATATGGTTTGAATTGGCACGTATGTCGATTTAAAGCGTGCGAAAAGGTGGGATGTTACATCTGGCATCATAGCTTTGGTTTAGCGATAAACCTTAGCTTTGTGGGGTATGACTCTTTATTAATAGGGTGTAATACCCTATGGGAGTCGCTGAGCATATATATGAGAGAGTGTATTTGTTAGTGTTATAAAAAGGTTTTAATATTGTGTTAATCTGTTCAGTTTTGTATTTATAAATTCTAGTCGGTGCATGGGACGCTATGACATCAATAGGGATTTCTAAACACTTAGTAGGACAGACCGACATAATATTTTTTTTAATATAGGTGAATGAAATAATTTTGCCTATTATATTTTCTATATATAAAATAAATTTTATAAATAAGATATATATTTGGTTGTAATATATTGGTTGTTAGGTAATAAAATTTATAAATAATAGCTGAAATATGATATAAAATAAAATAAATGAAAAATTGGAAATTTAGAACTTAAATTCTGGTGTTTTGAAAATTTCTTTCAAATGATTTTGGAATATAAAATAATAATATTTTTGAAGTATTTTCTGATATAAATAGTTCAATATAATTTGAAAGAAATGTTTAGAGAAGATTTTGGAAAGAAATAAGTCTGTACTCCCCTCTCTGTCGCTGGAAAATAATTTCGGTGACGAGTGCACGCATCATCGACATTCATTTTCGAGTTTCAAAGTGGGAAGGCCACTGTAGTAGTACTGTAGATTTTTTTTTGATAAACAAATATAAATTTTAAAATTGTTTTAAATATAACTGGATATATAAACTGCAAGTATATACATTTATCTATTATTTTAAAATAATTTGAAATTAAAACTGGTATTTAGTTCTTAAGTTTCCGTTAATTAATAATTTCAATTATTATAGTGGAATTGAATGTGACTAATTTATAATTAGAACCTTTAATTAAAATCAGAAGTTTAATGCTAGGTTATGAATGAAATTAAAAGAAAATTTAAATTTGTAACATATCAAACAAAGAATAATATTATTGAACTTTTATTAATTTTAAAGAAATAGAAATTAACTTGTGTAACTTCTATTACATCCTTAAAAGTATGTATATAACTTACCAACTATAAAAGGTTAGAATGTTAAAAGAAATTGTAATGGATATTATACAAGTAATTAACTTAAGGAAATAGGAAGCAAGTATTGAAAGCATAAGATTGTACACTTAAGTAAATGAATTAATATGCAAAAAAGTTGAATTAAAGGTGGATACTATAAATAAATGAAAATTATAAGAAAATATAAGTAAGAAATTTTATTCTTAAGTAATGAAATTTTTTAATAACTAAGAATTTGATGTTATAATTGTTACAAATCTAAGTTATAACGAAAATCTTATTATAATAAAATATGATGGAAGGTAAATGTTGTAAGTAAATAATTATAGACTTAAGAAATGTTGAAGCTATTTATAAATAAAATCGAGTTTAACATGAATACTATAATTAAATGAAGTAAACGAATGTAATGCAATAAAAAGGAAATTTGCAAGAAATAAATGTAAATATAAAGATAAACCATTACAAAAAAAAATCAAACAACAAATGTATGAATGAAATCAATAAGTATAAACTAAACCTGTTGTTGAAATTTTTTGTTGGTTGTTTTGTTTTATGGTTGTTTGGGTATGGATACCTTAAAGTTGGTTGGATATATGAATAATCTATTTAGTTTCATCAAAGACTGTTGAGTAAATGGTGCACTTGATAGTTTATTTTTCATTATGTACAATTTAAAGTTTTGAACCCGAACAACTATTTGTTTGTTTGATATGAATGATTAATTGATTTGTGATGATTCTATGTGATGGTTGTATGCTTGTTGCAAATGATTGATGTTTGTATTGATTTGTTTGTTCATGGTTAAAACCGCCATAAAGATTTCATTTTACATAATGATTAACTCTTCTAGATTATATAAGTGACATGCAGGGTGTGTAAGCAATTGCTACTGCTGTTGGTTTCATAATTAAGCGTTAATTGCCCGACAAATAGGTACGTTTTCGGATTACGGTTTATAACATTATTATATTATTTTCCCGTGTTGGGATATATATTATTTTGAAAAATATATGTTGTATATTGTTATTTTGATATTATATTTTCTCCCGAGCCTCTCTGTACAAAGGAGACTCTACCGAAATTTTTAGTAAATTTTGGACTTAGAAAATATTTTGAAAAATGTTTTCCAAACTTTATAAATTTAAATATAAAAAGATTTAATTGTTATAATTGGTATATTTTATCTAAATTAATTAATTTTGTAAATTTAATTAGTTATAAAGTTAATGTTTTGAATAAGATATATTGATTTCTTAATTCTTCTTTTCCCTTCTTTTTCCTTTTTGGGGACGAAAAGTTTTGAGTGGAGGAGAGTGTAACGACCCGTAAATTTCGTTAATTAAGTTTGTCATATTAATAAGATTTTGGAATTTAATTTATAAAGAAATAAAGATTTTATAATTTATAATAAAGTAAATGTTGAGAATTAACCTATGAAATATTATATTGATTAATATAGACTTAATTAAAAAGGTTGAATTGAATCAATCCTATTTATTGGAAACTTATTTATTGGTATGCAGATTTATAATAAATGAGTTTATTGCAAGAAACTGAAATTCGATACTATAGTGAATTGGAATTAAGATAAGAATGGGAATATTGAAGTATTTAAGGTTAAATTGATTGCATTTAATAAATTGGGGAATAAAATTCATTAAAGGTAATTAATTATTATGTTAATGTAAATTAAGATAATATTTGAAATTAATGTTAATTCCATTCATACTTGTAAACAATTATTATAAGTTGCATGTTGAAATTGTTGATTGAATTGAAATTGAAATTTAATTTTAATGAACAAATAAAGGTTTACCGTAGCGGGAATTTGAGTAAAACAAGTGCAATTATTGAATAAATGAAATAGTATTGCTCAATAGTAATTGAATGTAAATTTAGGTAATAAGGTTAGAACAAGTTGATAAATAATAAATGTAGTGTAATCCCAATTAATTTAAACAATTGTGAAGTTTTAATTGATTGAAAGTAGTAGATTTGGGGAATAGATTTAAAATTTTATCCATTGATCCAATAATACGTAATAAATGGAAAATTTATACAATAAATGTTAGATAATTGATCATAATGTTTGTTGTTGAGAATAAACATTACTTTAATAATTGTAAAATAATAACGGAAGTGTGAATGTAAATTTTAATATAAACATGAATTTATTTATAAGGTAAATAATTGGCAAAAAGGCTTGGACTAAGTAAATTTATTAATTTGTTTAAAAACTTAATTAATATGGGTAATAGACAAGATTTCCCATTTTGAAATATAGCCATTTAAACAAATCTAAGACGAATGTAGGAATATTGGGTAATAAATTTAATATAAGAAAAACCATTGCAAATATTGAATTAATCAGTGAAGCAATAATAATAGATAGTAATTAAATCAAAATTTATAAGTTGGGATGTAGATGTTATACTTAGCTGCTGATTGAATACAAGGAAACAAGTGTACATATTTGTAACAACCCGGGTTTCGTAACAATTATTTATCGTCAAATGACGATTTAATTTAGTTGCTAGTTGTTGTTGAATGTTTTAATTAGCTGAAATTCTTTTGAAAAGTGGATAGTGCCGTTTGGGCCTTCAATTGAATCTTGGCCCTCCCCTTTTTGAAGAGATGGTGGCAAACCCGTTCCTTATTTTATTTTTTTATTTTATTTTTTTCAATTACAAGCCCCAAACTAAACAAAGGCAAACTAGAATTTTCCCCCTCTATATTTCATTTCACTTCACAGCCCTGAAATTTGAAAGAAAATAAATAATGGCGGCTAGGGTTCGATGTCGACTTTTCTCTTTTCTTCGATCGACTTCGAGATGCCGGCTTCATCTCTGAGTTGTTCGTCTTTGACTCGAACAAGGTGAGTGATTCTCTCACTCACATCTCAATTCATGCTTAGCATATTGTTTCGGTAGTTCAATTTGGTCTAGTTATTGATTCGAGATGAAAATTAATTTGGGGTTTTTCTTTTATGTTTTCTTGCTTGTGTTCAAATCTGTGAATTTGCTAATCCCTTGACTTTCATTTGCATTATTGGCTTCGGCCTTGTTTTCTCTGATGAACTGCGGGCATGTTGGATTCGTAGCCACGGCTGGCTTTGCATTGACTTCGGTCACTTGAAATATATATGTGATTTGGTGATTTCCATGGCTTTGAATCCTTCGATTTTCATTCATACACAAATGTTTGATGTTTCTCTGACTTTATCGAGTCGTATAAATTTATGAATTTACGGCTTAGATGATTTTTGAAATTGAATTTTACGATGTTGTTTTATTTGACTTTGGCCAAGGCTGCTACTTTGATTTCTCTAGCATGTTTTACTTTGCCTGTACTCAGTGCACTGTGCCTCGTTTGGATCATCTTGTAGTCTGTTCAGCTTGATCTTTGTTTGAAGTAGTTCGGCATTGTTGTGGCTATACAATTGTTGTCACTGCATGTTGTCTGATGTTGTTCTCTGGACTGGTCAATAGTTCCATGTTGCCACCTCTGTTTGCTTTGGCTTCACTGCATAGCATATTGGTACATATTAATACCGTTGCATCATTGAGTTGCACTGTACATTTGTTGTTTGCATTAAGCATGTGTTCATCTGATATCATGAATTGACTTGATACTTTGATTTTGTGATGTTGCATCACTTCATGTTGTCCTATTGCCTGACTTTTGTTGCCTCTGTTCATTAAGCTGCACATGTTCACTGGCACATACGTTTTCATTTAAAGTTACACTGATTTCGACCAGAGATGAGATGCCTTGGTTCTGACCATATTGCACTATAATTTGGTCTGGTTTGCATTTGCACTTGCTTGTTGTAGAGCAGTGCTTCTAGTATCAGTTCTCGACCATACTTGTGCTACCTGAACTAGTCTGCTATCTGAACTGGACTGGAATACATTGTTTGCATATCTTGATTCCTGTAGAATTGAATCATGTTGTGCTCATTATTAAGTTAAGTTTTCATTTGATCCACCGTTGCTTATTGCTGCCTTGTTGTCATATTGACTTCATGTGTATAAATAAAATATTGCCTTTCACTTGAACCAGTTGTATCCATACTTCATGTTTCATTTGCTGAATTTGATGTGGAGGCTGAAGTATTCATGTGTCACTAATTGTTCATGGCTTGAAGCCTGGTTGCTTCATATGCATGCTCTGTCCACTGCCTTTGTTCTCGAATCTGATACATCGCATTGATGCTTTATATTCGTTTGCATTTGGTCACTATGCTTCACCGGTGACATTATTTCAAGTAAGGTTGTTCTGCGTCTTTTTCTGTTGTGTGTTGTGGTGCCATATCCTTGGTGCTCTCACCTTTAGTTTGTCGTCTTCCTGTAGTTGTACCACTGTTGTCATCTTTTCTTGACCTTTTGGAACTTGAACTGTGGCATTGAGATTTGATTCTTCATTTGCTTTTGATTCAATGACCTTTTGCGTATTTCATATACTGAATTGGCGAGGCAGTACATGTGTGCGTGTACTGCAGCCAATCTGTATTGATGTTTCTAAGTGACATTTCAATTGTTTGAATTGATTTGTTTTGATTCGATCAGTTTGTTGTTGTCTAATTATCTTTCAGATAATTAGATTATGAGTTTCTAATTAATTACTTAATAATTAGATTTTGTTGTTAATTGCCGTTTAGGCATTCTGATGTTTTCTAAATTATCTTTACTGATAATCTTTTCATTGATCTTTGTTGATAATTTGGATTTGCTGATTTGTTGTTTAACACTGTTACGTGCTATATTTATCGTCATCTGATCTCTTTATTGACTGTCGTCTATTTGTTACTTAATTATTATTGCTTCTGTGCACTAATAACCGAGTTTGAATTAGACTGACCCGTGTATTATTTTCTTTTGAATTTAATACTCGGGTCAGACCGAGTTATTACAGGTCGTAGATATCTTGCTTTGGATTGCTGCTAGAGCTATGAAGTCTTTTCATGTCTTTTGGAGTAGTCGTTGACATTTTTAGTAGTCAATGTATTTGTATAGGATGTTATGTATTCATGTATATTATTCACGATAATGTACTTGTATATGTAACTCCAGAGTTGACGGTGTAGTCATATGTATTGTATTACATGTATTGTAACTGACATCAGTTATTATATATATGAGACTTTTTGTTTAATCTGTGTTCCGCATTTATATTATCTGTGTTATTATTATATTTATTGTCCTAAACTATTATGAACCATCTTAGTTCGTTTTATACTGGAATTGGGTATGTCGATGGGAGTAAATAAGAGATGAAAAATAAAAAAAATACCACTCCTATCGAAATAACCAATACTAGTGTAAGGCCTAACTACGGATGGCTGCTCCTATCCAGCCTTATTCTTCATGATAATAGACAGTATTTCTTTTAATACTCTTTGTTATTGTGAGCATAGAGGTGGGGCGTCACAATTGGTATCAGAGCTTAGGGTTTATGGACATAATATAAAACATAACTTAGATGGAACATGTGTTACAACTATCAGTCGATGTTTTATTTGTGCTTTGAGTCAAAACTAAAGTTTTGAAAATATGTTGAAAGTTTCAAATATCTTTATTTAAAAATAAAAAGTGAAATTGTGTTTGATGGTTTGATTGAGTGTGTTCTGTTTATCAGAGTGCGCAGCGGAAACAGTAACTGTCTTCGCTGAGTACGGCTGATAACCTTTTGATTTAAAAATAAAAATATGAAATTGAAATAAATTTCATTTGTTATTTACATAGCTGTGTTTAATTTGTTTTCTTTAAAATTTCGAATCCGATTAAGGATCTGAAGCGATTGCAGTTATGTGAATTTGTTGAGATTTTGTTGTTTTGAGTTATCTTCGTTGAAGATATATTTGAATGATTTCTTTGTTCATTTTGTGGTGTATGTGAAAATTTAAGTTGCATGTTACTACATTAAATTTTACCTTAAACCGATGTTTGGTTTTTAACGTACTTTGTTGCCGTTATTTTTATAACGGAATTTTTACATCGGTGCTAAATTTTTGAAGCCCGGTGTTTTGTTGACATTTTAATGAATGAAAATTTTCTGGTGTTATATTTAGATGCAAATTATTTTGATGAGATTTTGACGTTTAAAAATTACTGTCGCTTTGACTTCAGTATCCGTCATATTTTATAGTGGATTTTCAAGCGGTTATCCCGCAATGCGGATTTTGAAATTCATTTCTACGGTGTTTTGAGAAGTACATTTTTCATATCGAAATTGTCATTAATGCTGCTGTTTTTTTTCTTCATGGATTTGCAAATCGTTTTAAAAATAAAATTGTTTTCCAAATTTTTTATAGTTTACGCTTCAGAAGAATGAGGAAGCGATTTAAACGTTTCAGCAAAATCGAGAACTATGACCCCTTTCTTTTACCGATTCGCTTAATTCCGGACTTGTTCGTTTGAGAATGTAAATTATTACTTTTATAAAATAAATGAAATTGTTTTCAGAAGTTTTGCAGTTTGCGCTTTCAAAAGAATGAGGAAGCGATTTAAACGTTTCAGCAAAATCGAGGACTAGGACCCCTTTCTTTTACTGATTCGCTTAATTCCTGACTTGTCCGTTTGAGAATGTGAAATGTTATTTTTGAATACACAATTTTGCACTTTCAAGAAAACGATGAAGAGAATTAAACGATTTAGTAAAACTCGTGGTTATAGGACATGTGCGTTTGTTATTTTGGTTAATTTCGGACTCGTTAATTGAAATATTTGTTGTTTGATGATTCTGATGATTTTATTTGGCTTTCGAGCCACTCTGATGGACCTTCGGGTCATTTGTTGGGCTTTCGGGCCACTCTGATGGACCTTCGGGTCATTTGTTGGGCATTCGGGCCACTCTGATGGACCTTCGGGTCATTTGTTGGGCTTTCGGGCCACTCTGATGGACCTTCGGGTCATTTGTTGGGCTTTCGGGCCACTCAGCGGACCTTCGGGTCAATCTGATGGGCGCCAAAAATTTATAGTACTTGGTAGGCTTCGGCCACTCTGAGATGCACGCGGCGAATACGGGTCGATCCGCAGGGAATTGATGGATTTTAAAATTCTATTCAATCAAATTAAACCAAAGTCGAGTGAAAGTTAAGCTAGAGAATTAGAAAGCTAACTAAAAGAAAAAAGAAGCAAATATAAGAGCTAAGTGACAATTTAGGAAATAAATTCACTCTCTAGATCACATAAATCAACAAAATGAAGTTATGATCTCTCTTTTCTTGTCATTAGCGAATTAGTTGATGTGCTTAGCATAAGTATGGTATATTTGTGCTATTAATTAGCTCAATATAAACCATCAAACTATAACACAACTACTAATACACTTTTAAATCTCATAAAATATGACAGCAAAGTTGAAAGCAAAATCTATTTTAAGCATGGCTTATTAACTATTAATTAGAAATATAAGCCATCAAATTTTAATTTCAACAATCACTTCTTTGCCATAATCATATGTAGATGAAGAGGCAATTTGTGTTTTGTTTGTTTAAGCATAGCCTATTTGTTATGAACAACATAGACTATCAAATGCAAATCTAAACAACATCATTAAACCACTTCAATCATTCTCATTAAGCACAAAAAGAGAGCATAAACATCAAATTAAGTTGAAGCTACATGATTAGAGAGCTTCATTACCCCTAAATTGAAGGGGTTTAGCCTCTCATATTTGTCATCATATGAATAAATGTAGCAAGAAACATTGAATAAAAAGAAGAGAAAAAAGAGAGCAAAATGAAAGGAAAAATTATTCTACTTGCATAAAAGAGAAGAGATCTACACTACAACATGAAAGTAAATGAACATGAAAAGGAAAGAGCATATATTAAATTGCATAAAAAAGATTACATAAAATAAAAATGGCTAAGTAGCCATGAAAAGAGAAAGAGGAGCTTTCATTTTATTTTTGATCTAAACTAAACTAAAGAGAAGGAGGCCTAAGAGAGACTAAGAGAGGAGATCATGTTACATGAAACATAAAGGGTATATATACAAGTTTAAAACCCTAATTCCTATTTTTGGGGAATGCCCAAAATGCCCATGAGAAAGTGTGGAGGCCAAGTTATCATTAGCATGTTTTAATCCCCACTTAAATGTACATGAAGACATTAAATCCATAAGCATGTGCATTAGCCTTTAATTTGTACATTAAGGTAGGTGGGTAGGTGGGGTCCTCCATGATCTTCACTTTGAATTATTTTCATCTTCATTCCTTTGTATTGATTTTGTGCATGCATATCTTCATGAAACCACTTGTGAAAGTCACCAAATTTCCTACAAAAAACATAGAAAATTCTAAATAAATTTTCACAATTTAATAAATGCACAAAAATGACCATTTCACCCTTGTATGAAGATGAATGTGTGACAATTTGGAATTAATGTGAATTTTGGTTAAAACAAGTTAAAATACCCAATATGATCATTTATTTAATTTAAATAGATTAAATATGGCGATAAAAATGTGCACATTTACGTGCACATCAAATACCCCCACACTTATCTTTTTATTCGTCCTCGAATAAAGGGAAACTAAGGTAAATCCATTTTCGTAGGAAACACGATTGCATTGAGCGTATGCAACAAGCCGTTAAACCTCTGGGTGTCCCCAGTAGGACGAGTGTTGTCTCGTGAGGGTTTTCAGCGGATATTACCCACAAAATCCAAGTGCGGGATGAAAATATTTACAAAATGCAAGATTTATTAACAAAGAGATGAATGCAAATTTTTGAAAATATTTACAAATGAAGGATTTATTTTTAAATTGACATGAATAAGTTAAATATAGGTTTCGGTTATTATCTTGAAAATTTATGTCAATTACTCGTCAAAATTTTCAACAAAAATCAAGTTATCATAACAAATAGACAATAGTTTAACTTGTTTCGGTTGATAACAAAGTGTAATTATAAAATGGATCCTTAGTTGATTATCAAAGTTTATCAAAGTGGTATTTTCATTTCTTTCAATAACAGATCAAATCAAATAAGTAAAAATAGTGCTAGGATTTCAATTGCTTGCTCTCTCATTATCTGCAAAAAAAAATTACACACCTAGCTCAGGTAAACTGAGGCCTGATATACCACCCATGCACTGCCTTTCGGGCTTATGTGAGGGGAGTACAGAGCATGGCGAGTGCACACACTTTCGTGCATACACCTATCGACCGTAGGTGGTTTTTATTATGTTTTTTTTTACATGTGTTCCATACATGCATAACCGTGAGGACTTTTAAATGAGTATGAAAGCACATAATCAAAGATTCCAAGTAATTCACCCATGCATAACCGTGAGGACTTTTAAATGAGAGTGAATACTTGGATGTTATTATTTTTTATTTTTATATCTTTTTGAGAGGGAGTTTTGCAAAATCACCTTAGCACCATTTAACTTAGAAGACAAAAAAATGTTATATCCTTTATTTTAAATCAACCACTTTTTAAAACAAAGATTTTCAATTAGGATGTACTTCATAATCAACACGTATGAATCTTCCTATATACTAGTTAAACCATTATTATTTGTAATCAAACTTCATTTTTATTTTTGTTAAGACCAATAAATTTTCAAAAATATTAATTTAATAAACCAAAGCCATATATTTATCTTATAGTGTTTCTTTTAAAAATAAATCAAAAGAAAATTTGTTTTTGGGATTTTTTTTTAATTTTTCTTTTGTGATTTTAAAGCAAAAATAAACCATGAAAAAAAATGAAGATGAGCCTTACCCCCACACTTGATTTTGACTGTGTCCCCACAGTCAACCCAAGTGGAAGAAGAAAAATAAAAACATAACCTTTATTTAAATGAAAATGAAAAGATGATTATTTACAAGACATGAGAAAGTATACAGTCAAAAAGTAAATGAAACGGTCTTCTAAAGACCGATTATTTGTCTCGTCAAATGTGCAAGACATAGCTTAAGCACGAAAAACCAAATCGTAAAAGAATTTGAAGTTGATTGTAGATTTGGAAAAACGAATGTCGTTTTATTAAAAATCGTACGAGTTGTTTTATTTTCGATGATTTTCAGGGTCGACAAAACAATTGATTGAAGTTCAAGTTTATTTTCACCAATTTGAAATTCAAGCTTATCATTGAAAACATTTACACAATTATTGATTTCAAAATCAAAATGGTGATTTTCATCTTCCCCTTCGGAATTTAACAACTCGTCATACAAAAGTCCAAAAAATTCATGTTCATTAAACTCGTCTTCCTTTATTGGATTATCAACAACTTTATTACATGTCTCAAGTTCAAAATTCAAAGTTGGTGTACTCAAATTTTCAGAAAAAGAAAGATCGAAATTTAAATCGAGTTTCTCACCCTCAAAAGAATTGAAATCCAACACAATTACCGTCTTTTCAACAACTTCGTTTAGATCATCATTTTCAGTTTCAAAAGTTTTTGTTTGAAAATCATCGATTTGGGTAAAAGATGGATTATCCCTTGACTCGTCACACGTTGAAATTTGACTTTGTTTTTCACGTTGTTTCATGTATGTTTCAAACAACAAATCCGTGTGATCATCGTAAACTTCATTCATTTGCTGAACAAAATCCAGTTTATAGTTATTAACTTGAGAATTTTCAATTTGGATTTGTTGAGAACAAAAATTGTCAATTTCGATATACGGTAGATTATTATTTGATTCTTCGCAAGTTGAGATTTGATTATTATTTTCGCGAAAGGTTTTGTATTTTTCAAGTAATAAATCCCCGTTATCTTCTTCCATTTGGTCAACAAAGTCAAATTCATGATTATTAATTTGAAAATTTTCACTTTGAATTTGTTGATAACCATAGTTTTTAATTGTATCGTTATTGAAACTATTCCCGTTGCCAAAATTATTTGAAAATTGGTTCACATTTTTGTCTTGATTTTTAAATTCATTTTGAAGCTCGAAATTGAATTGGCATGGGTTATACTCGAAATCATTTAAATTTTGAGGTGAATTCAAATATTGATTATTTTGAAAACTTTGATTCGAGTTATAGCACAAATATGAACTGCACAACTCGTTTATCTCTTGATTTTGTTGCGTAGAGATTTCAAGTAACGACGAAATGCTATTTTCGAGAGTTGAGGGTTGATCATCGTTTTGAAAAGTTTGTTGTTTGAAATTTGAATTATTTACACAAAAGTTGTTAAAATGTCCATACGAATTTGGAGTGAACTCATACGGATTATATTGATTTTCACAGTTAAATTCAAGTGAGTAAGAAAACGGAAACTCGGACATTTTCAAGATTTTTTTTATAAAGAAAAATATTTATAAATAGAATTTATTTTTCAAAATGGAAAATTGATTTTTGTTTTTTTTTTGGATTTTCAATTTTTTTTTAAGAAAAAGTTTTTATATTTTTTTTGGATTTTTTTTTCTAAATTTTTTTTTTGGATTTTGGAAATTTCAAAGGAAAAGGATTTAAAAATTGCAAAGAAAATAAAAGGATTATTTACAATCTTTTTAGTTTTGGATTTTGAATTTTTTTTTTAACATATGCGTGAACTAATGCAACTAAATGAATGCAAGGTTAATTACAAATGATTTATCCTAAGTTAACCCAAAATTGTATAATCACAAATTGTCTTAAATCAACAAGATAGTTCTCAGCCAGGTAACGGACAGGATTTATCGGTGCACCACGAATCACCGTAGTAATGCAGCCGAAGGTTTAAGTACCTTCAGAGAAACAATTCAGTATAATATTTACGAATCACCGTAATATTTATAACTGATTATTGCTCTGCCGTAGCCTAGACACCGATAAATTAAATTGTCGAAAAAGGACAAATTGTCAATATACAATTTAGTGTTATTGATTTCTAACCGTTATTATTAATCAAAATCTAAGATGAAATGCAAAGCAGAAATTAAACGTGTATTAACAATGCAACTACAAATGAATTTTGTTTTTATTTGTTTGTTTTTTTTTTGAATTTTTTTATATATATAAATTCAAATGCAAGCAATCAACAATGCAACTAATAAAAACAAAAGATATATACAATGCAGGGCAAATAAAACAAAAAAAACTATTAGCAAGCAGGCAATTTTTTTTGGCAGCAGTCTTCCTTCTGAAATTCTGCTTTGGCAACCTGAAATATAAAACAAGAATATGTACAATTTTTTTTTTTCTTGAAAGGAAACTTAAAAGTAGGGTTTTACTTAAAAAAAAAAAAAATTTGGATAAGGAAGACTAATTCTAATAGGAAAATCCAAAAAAGGAAAAGAAAGAAATTTGTTTTTGTTTTTTTTTATTTTTTGTAAAAGAAGAAATTGAAATTCAAACTAATTAAATAGAAAGAAAAACAGCCCGGCCCACTCAAATTAACAAAATAAAAGCACTCTCAACTTCGTCAAATAAAACGAGACAGTAAATCTTCCCCTTTCAAAAAAAATCGATGTCACTTTCGCAATTCAAAATCTGTTCCTTTTGTTCTTGTTTTTTTTGTTTAAAAGACGAAGATATGTCCCAGCAATTTCTCGCTTCAAAATCCCTCTATTAGAATTAAAAACCAATTTCGACTTCAATCAAAATGCAATTTAAATTCGTTCGACTTCAACAGATCGTTTTTTGGGAATTGATGGTTGCGAATGACTTTGGCGTTCGGTCGATTTCGTATGTTCACTTCAGATCGTGGAAGGTTGAATCGAGTTGATTGTAGATTCGTCTTGGGCTTGAAGTGGTCTGAAGTGGGTTGCTGGTTGCGCGCGGTGCAGAGGGGGTTTTGGTCGCGGCGATTATTTCGGTTGAGTTGGCTGATGCGATTCGAAGAGGTGGAGTTGAGGCGAAGTTGCGGTTGATTCAGGGATGTTCTCGGTTTGGCTATGGGGGTGAAGTCGATTTCGTGGTGATGTAGAGGGGGTTTGTTCAGGCAGTTTGATTCACTTTGGAGCGACTGGAAGGGATGTTGACACTTGAGTTGCTCGGCAGTGGAAGTGCTTTGGTTGCTGTTCAATTTTGTGATGCAATGTATGCTGTAGGGATGACCAAAGCTCAGTGGAAAGAAAATGGAGCAGGGAGTGATGGCTAAAATCTTGGCAGAAATGGAGATGAACTTGCTAGTTATTATGAAGGTCAGTTTGTTTTTTTTTTTTTTTGGTTGTGACTGTGTAATCAAGTTGCAGAACAGTGAAGGAAATAACTGTGGATGGTGATGGGTATGTATATAGTGGAAAGAAGTGGAAGGCGGTGGGGAAAATGGGTGATTGAGGCGATTGGTGGATTTGGATGCAGGGGTGGGAAGGTCAATTTGGATTGGCGATGGATGCAGGTTCGTTTGAATGATGGTTGCAATTGTAGGGATTTAGGCCTTTGGCTGCTGTTGTGGAAAGGAAGGTGGATGAACTTGAGGAGTATTTGATGGTGAAGTGAAGTATGTAAGTGAATGGAAAGTATGTGGAACAGAGTAGCAAGGCAGCAGTTTATGTGTTTGTTAGACGATGGTTTGCAGCACTTGAATTTCTGCTGATGATGTAAGTGAATTGTGGCTATGTAGTTGAGAGTTTGATGGCTGCAAGGCAGTTTCAGGTGGTCGAATTGGAGAAGGCGATGTTGTATATGTGAATGATGTTATGGCATGAAGAAGGAACAGAAGTGTGGTTGGTTTTGATGGTAAGTGTAATGTGCGGCAGTGGTTTGCAGACAATTGATAGGCCGAAGGTTGCGATGGTTGCGGTGTTGCCTCGGCGATGTTGGAATTCGATGGTGTTGCGAATGATATGGAGGAGGTCGGTGATGGAGACTTGGATATTTGGTTGTTGGCGATGGAAGTTGCGATGACTGTCAGTGAAAAGCAGGAGCAGTGTCAAGTATGGTGTGTTGATGGTTTGTATGAATTAAAGTGAATGGGATGGAGGAAGTTGTATATGAATGATGACAGTAAAGTGAAGACGAAGACCGACAGTCAGATGATGTTTGTGTAATGGAGTAATAGCAGAGGGGTATGGCACTGTATCAGTTTGTGATATGAGAGGAAGACTGGTGATAGTGGATGTTATGCAGTGGACAGAGGAATGGTTTGATGTGGTGGTTGTGAACAGAGAAGGTATGGAATGCACTGTGAACAGACAGTGAACAGAAATTGCAAATTGAAAATGTGAAACAGTGAAATATGCAATGTAACAGTGCAGGTTGTAAATACAATGATGGTTGTAAAAATGAAATGCAAATTGAAGTAGAAATAAAATGTTTTTGTTTTGTAATTTTGAATGTTTTTTTTTGAACTAACACACAAAACGCACACAAAAGAAAATCAAACAAAAATAATTCGAAGAATAGAAAATAAAAATCGAATCAAATTCCCCGGCAACGGCGCCAAAAACTTGTTCGACGACGGAAATTCTATCGGATTAGAAAACCGTCGAACGAATTTAGAAATAAAATTTATACCGCAAGCGCACGGTGTACAAATGTAGCACGCGGCGAATACGGGTCGATCCGCAGGGAATTGATGGATTTTAAAATTCTATTCAATCAAATTAAACCAAAGTCGAGTGAAAGTTAAGCTAGAGAATTAGAAAGCTAACTAAAAGAAAAAAGAAGCAAATATAAGAGCTAAGTGACAATTTAGGAAATAAATTCACTCTCTAGATCACATAAATCAACAAAATGAAGTTATGATCTCTCTTTTCTTGTCATTAGCGAATTAGTTGATGTGCTTAGCATAAGTATGGTATATTTGTGCTATTAATTAGCTCAATATAAACCATCAAACTATAACACAACTACTAATACACTTTTAAATCTCATAAAATATGACAGCAAAGTTGAAAGCAAAATCTATTTTAAGCATGGCTTATTAACTATTAATTAGAAATATAAGCCATCAAATTTTAATTTCAACAATCACTTCTTTGCCATAATCATATGTAGATGAAGAGGCAATTTGTGTTTTGTTTGTTTAAGCATAGCCTATTTGTTATGAACAACATAGACTATCAAATGCAAATCTAAACAACATCATTAAACCACTTCAATCATTCTCATTAAGCACAAAAAGAGAGCATAAACATCAAATTAAGTTGAAGCTACATGATTAGAGAGCTTCATTACCCCTAAATTGAAGGGGTTTAGCCTCTCATATTTGTCATCATATGAATAAATGTAGCAAGAAACATTGAATAAAAAGAAGAGAAAAAAGAGAGCAAAATGAAAGGAAAAATTATTCTACTTGCATAAAAGAGAAGAGATCTACACTACAACATGAAAGTAAATGAACATGAAAAGGAAAGAGTATATTAAATTGCATAAAAAAGATTACATAAAATAAAAATGGCTAAGTAGCCATGAAAAGAGAAAGAGGAGCTTTCATTTTATTTTTGATCTAAACTAAACTAAAGAGAAGGAGGCCTAAGAGAGACTAAGAGAGGAGATCATGTTACATGAAACATAAAGGGTATATATACAAGTTTAAAACCCTAATTCCTATTTTTGGGGAATGCCCAAAATGCCCATGAGAAAGTGTGGAGGCCAAGTTATCATTAGCATGTTTTAATCCCCACTTAAATGTACATGAAGACATTAAATCCATAAGCATGTGCATTAGCCTTTAATTTGTACATTAAGGTAGGTGGGTAGGTGGGGTCCTCCATGATCTTCACTTTGAATTATTTTCATCTTCATTCCTTTGTATTGATTTTGTGCATGCATATCTTCATGAAACCACTTGTGAAAGTCACCAAATTTCCTACAAAAAACATAGAAAATTCTAAATAAATTTTCACAATTTAATAAATGCACAAAAATGACCATTTCACCCTTGTATGAAGATGAATGTGTGACAATTTGGAATTAATGTGAATTTTGGTTAAAACAAGTTAAAATACCCAATATGATCATTTATTTAATTTAAATAGATTAAATATGGCGATAAAAATGTGCACATTTACGTGCACATCAACTGTCGTCTATTTGTTACTTAATTATTATTGCTTCTGTGCACTAATAACCGAGTTTGAATTAGACTGACCCGTGTATTATTTTCTTTTGAATTTAATACTCGGGTCAGACCGAGTTATTACAGGTCGTAGATATCTTGCTTTGGATTGCTGCTAGAGCTATGAAGTCTTTTCATGTCTTTTGGAGTAGTCGTTGACATTTTTAGTAGTCAATGTATTTGTATAGGATGTTATGTATTCATGTATATTATTCACGATAATGTACTTGTATATGTAACTCCAGAGTCGACGGTGTAGTCATATGTATTGTATTACATGTATTGTAACTGACATCAGTTATTATATATATGAGACTTTTTGTTTAATCTGTGTTCCGCATTTATATTATCTGTGTTATTATTATATTTATTGTCCTAAACTATTATGAACCATCTTAGTTCGTTTTATACTGGAATTGGGTATGTCGATGGGAGTAAATAAGAGATGAAAAATAAAAAAAATACCACTCCTATCGAAATAACCAATACTAGTGTAAGGCCTAACTACGGATGGCCGCTCCTATCCAGCCTTATTCTTCATGATAATAGACAGTATTTCTTTTAATACTCTTTGTTATTGTGAGCATAGAGGTGGGGCGTCACAATTGGTATCAGAGCTTGGGGTTTATGGACATAATATAAAACATAACTTAGATGGAACATGTGTTACAACTATCAGTCGATGTTTTATTTGTGCTTTGAGTCAAAACTAAAGTTTTGAAAATATGTTGAAAGTTTCAAATATCTTTATTTAAAAATAAAAAGTGAAATTGTGTTTGATGGTTTGATTGAGTGTGTTCTGTTTATCAGAGTGCGCAGCGGAAACAGTAACTGTCTTCGCTGAGTACGACTGATAACCTTTTGATTTAAAAATAAAAATATGAAATTGAAATAAATTTCATTTGTTATTTACATAGCTGTGTTTAATTTGTTTTCTTTAAAATTTCGAATCCGATTAAGGATCTGAAGCGATTGCAGTTATGTGAATTTGTTGAGATTTTGTTGTTTTGAGTTATCTTCGTTGAAGATATATTTGAATGATTTCTTTGTTCATTTTGTGGTGTATGTGAAAATTTAAGTTGCATGTTACTACATTAAATTTTACCTTAAACCGATGTTTGGTTTTTAACGTACTTTGTTGCCGTTATTTTTATAACGGAATTTTTACATCGGTGCTAAATTTTTGAAGCCCGGTGTTTTGTTGACATTTTAATGAATGAAAATTTTCTGGTGTTATATTTAGATGCAAATTATTTTGATGAGATTTTGACGTTTAAAAATTACTGTCGCTTTGACTTCAGTATCCGTCATATTTTATAGTGGATTATCAAGCGGTTATCCCGCAATGCGGATTTTGAAATTCATTTCTACGGTGTTTTGAGAAGTACATTTTTCATATCGAAATTGTCATTAATGCTGCTGTTTTTTTTCTTCATGGATTTGCAAATCGTTTTAAAAATAAAATTGTTTTCCAAAATTTTTATAGTTTACGCTTCAGAAGAATGAGGAAGCGATTTAAACGTTTCAGCAAAATCGAGAACTATGACCCCTTTCTTTTACCGATTCGCTTAATTCCGGACTTGTTCGTTTGAGAATGTAAATTATTACTTTTATAAAATAAATGAAATTGTTTTCAGAAGTTTTGCAGTTTGCGTTTTCAAAAGAATGAGGAAGCGATTTAAACGTTTCAGCAAAATCGAGGACTAGGACCCCTTTCTTTTACTGATTCGCTTAATTCTTGACTTGTCCGTTTGAGAATGTGAAATGTTATTTTTGAATAAACAATTTTGCACTTTCAAGAAAACGATGAAGAGAATTAAACGATTTAGTAAAACTCGTGGTTATAGGACATGTGCGTTTGTTATTTTGGTTAATTTCGGACTCGTTAATTGAAATATTTGTTGTTTGATGATTCTGATGATTTTATTTGGCTTTCGAGCCACTCTGATGGACCTTCGGGTCATTTGTTGGGCTTTCGGGCCACTCTGATGGACCTTCGGGTCATTTGTTGGGCATTCGGGCCACTCTGATGGACCTTCGGGTCATTTGTTGGGCTTTCGGGCCACTCTGATGGACCTTCGGGTCATTTGTTGGGCTTTCGGGCCACTCTGCGGACCTTCGGGTCAATCTGATGGGCGCCAAAAATTTATAGTACTTGGTAGGCTTCGGCCACTCTGAGATGCACGTGCGGCATAGCTTAAAAACTCGCCATCTGATGGGATCGATCCAACCTTTTATGTTGATTTTCTAGAGTATCTTAATTGATTTCTAGATATTTGTGTTTCCAATTATCTGCAGGTAATTGCATATTTGTTGTTTCTGTTATCGCTTGTGATAATTAGATATTTGAGGTTTGATTATCGTTTTTGATAATTAAATAATTGTTGTTTCTGATTATCGCTTGTGATAGTTAGATATTTGAGGTTTGATTATTGTTTTTGATAATTAAATATTTGTTGTTTCTGATTATCGCTTGTGATAATTAGATATTTGAGACTTGATTATCATTTTTGATAATTAAATAATTGTTGTTTCTGATTATCGCTTGTGATAATTATATATTTGAGGTTTGATTATCGTTTTTGATAATTAAATAATTGTTGTTTCTGATTATCGCTTGCGATAATTAGATATTTGAGATTTGATTATCGTTTTTGATAATTAGATATTTGAGATTTGATTATCGTTTTTGATAATTAAATAATTGTTGTTTATGATTATCGCTTGTGATAATTAGATATTTGAGATTCGATTATCGTTTTTGATAATTAAATATTTGTTGTTTCTGATTATCGCTTGTGATAATTAGATATTTGAGATTCGATTATCGTTTTTGATAATTAAATAATTGTTGTTTCTGATTATCGCTTGTGATAATTAGATATTTGAGGTTTGATTATCGTTTTTGATAATTAAATATTTGTTCTTTCTTATTATCACTTGTGATAATTAGATATTTGAGATTTGATTATCGTTTTTGATAATTAAATAATTGTTGTTTCTGATTATCGCTTGTGATAATTAGATATTTGAGGTTTGATTATCGTTTTTGATAATTAAATAATTGTTGTTTCTGATTATCGCTTGTGATAATTAGATATTTGAGATTTGATTATCGTTTTTGATAATTAGATATTTGAGATTTGATTATCGTTTTTGATAATTAAATAATTATTGTTTCTGATTATTGCTTGTGATAATTAGATATTTGAGATTTGATTATCGTTTGTGATAATTAAATATTTGTTGATTTAAGATTTGATTATCGTTTTTGATAATTAAATATTTGTTGATTTAAGATTTGATTATCGTTTGTGATAATTAAATATTTGTTGATTTGAGATTTGACTATCGTTTGTGATAATTGTTGTTTTCTATCTATCTCCGTTGATAGTTAGAGTTTGCTAATTATGAAGTTCATGTTTTCCAATTATCTTTGTTGATAATTAGATTTTGCTGTTTTCTAATTATCGTATCGATAACTAGATATTGCTGTTTTGTGATTTCTGTACTCTAATTATCTAATTGATGATTGAATATTGCTAATAATTGCATTTATTCAGTTTTGTTGTTTTCTGATTATCCACCTGATAATTAGATTTTGTTGAGAATTTGTCAATTTCTTTTATGAAATTAAAAGATTTCTTTGGTGTTTGCGTTCTCGACCTTTAATTTTCTAGCTTAACCAGTTTATGTTAGAAAAATATTTGTTATTGACACCTTTAATTATGAAAATTGTGGGGATGCAATTTTTATAAGGAATGGAGTTTGTAACAACCCGGGGTTTCGTAACAATTATTTATCGTCAAATGATGATTTAATTTGGTTGCTAGTTGCTATTGAATGTTTTAATTAGTTGAAATTCTTTTGAAAAGTGGATAGTGCCGTTTGGGCCTTCAATTGAATCTTGGTCGTCCCCTTTTTGATGAGATGGTGGCAAACCCGTTACTTATTTTTATTTTTTATTTTATATTTTTCAATTACAAGCCCTAAACTAAACAAAGGCAAACCAGAATTTTCCTCCTCTGTATTTCATTTCACTTCGCAACCCTAAAATTTGAAAGAAAATAAATAATGGCGGCTAGGGTTCGTTGTCGACTTTTCTCTTTTCTTCGATCGACTTCGAGATGCCGGCTTCATCTCTGAGTTGTTCGTCTTCGCCTCGAACAAGGTGAGCGATTCTCTCACTCACATCTCAATTCATGCTTAGCATATTGTTTCATTAGTTCAATTTGGTCTAGTTATTGATTCGAGATGAAAATTAATTTGGGGTTTTTCTTTTATGTTTTCTTGCTTGTGTTCGATTTGCTAATCCCTTGACTTTCATTTGCATTGTTGGCTTCGGCCTTGTTTTCTCTGATGAACTGCGGGCATGTTGGTTTCGTAACCACGGCTGGCTTTGCATTGACTTCGGTCACTTGAAATATATATATATGTGATTTGGTGATTTCCATGGCTTTGAATCCTTTGATTTTCATTCATATACAAATGTTTGATGTTTCTCTGACTTTATCGAGTCGTATAAATTTATGAATTTACGGCTTAGATGATTTTTGAAATTGAATTTTACGATGTTGTTTTATTTGACTTTGGCCAAGGCTGCTACTTTGATTTCGCTGGCATGTTTTACTTTGCCTGTACTCAGTGCACTGTGCCTCGTTTGGATCATCTTGTAGTCTGTTCAACTTGATCTTTGTTTGAAGTAGTTCGGCATTGTTGTGGCTATACAATTGTTGTCACTGCATGTTGTCTGATGTTGTTCTCTGGACTGGTCGATAGTTCCATGTTGCCACCTCTGTTTGCTTTGGCTTCACTGCATAGCATATTGGTACATATTAATACTGTTGCATCATTGAGTTGCACTGTACATTTGTTGTTTGCATTAAGCATGTGTTCATCTGATATCATGAATTGACTTGATACTTTGATTTTGTGATGTTGCATCACTTCATGTTGTCCTATTGCCTGACTTTTGTTGCCTCTGTTCATTGAGCTGCACATGTTCACTGGCACATACGTTTTCATTTAAAGTTACATTGATTTCGACCAGAGATGAGATGCCTTGGTTCTGACCATATTGCTCTATAATTTGGTCTGGTTTGCATTTGCACTTGCTTGTTGTAGAGCAGTGCTTCTAGTATCAGTTCTCGACCATACTTGTGCTACCTGAACTAGTCTGTTATCTGAACTGACTGGAATACATTGTTTGCATATCTTGATTCCTGTAGAATTGAATCGTGCTGTGCTCATTATTAACTTGAGTTTTCATTTGATCCACTGTTGCTTATTGCTGCCTTGTTGTCATATTGACTTCATGTGTATAAATAAAATATTGCCTTTCACTTGAACCAGTTGTATCCATACTTCATGTTTCATTTGCTGAATTTGATGTAGAGGCTGAAGTATTCATGTGTACATTACTTGTGCATGGCTTGAAGCCTGGTTGCTTCATATGCATGCTCTGTCCACTGCCATTGTTCTCGAATCTGATACATCGCATTGATGCTTTGTATTCGTTTGCATTTGGTCACTATGCTTCACCGGTGACATTATTTCAAGTAAGGTTGTTCTGCGTCTTTTTCTGTTGTGTGTTGTGGTGCCATATCCTTGGTGCTCTCACCTTTAGTTTGTCGTCTTCCTGTAGTTGTACCACTGTTGTCATCTTTTCTTGACCTTTTGGAACTTGAACTGTGGCATTGAGATTTGATTCTTCATTTGCTTTTGATTCAATGACCTTTTGCGTATTTCATATACTGAATTGGCGAGGCAGTACACGCGTGCGTGTACTGCAGCCAATCAGTATTGATGTCTCTAAGTTACATTTCAATTGTTTGAATTGATTTGTTTTGATTCGATCATTTTGTTGTTGTCTAATCATCTTTCAGATAATTAGATTATGAGTTTCTAATTAATTACTTAATAATTAGATTTTGTTGTTAATTGCCGTTTAGGCATTCTGATGTTTTCTAAATTATCTTTATTGATAATCTTTTCATTGATCTTTGTTGATAATTTGGATTTGCTGATTTGTTGTTTAACACTGTTACGTGCTATATTTATCGTTATCCGATCTCTTTATTTAAGGATCGGATAGACGAGATTTATTGTGACTGTCGTCTATTTGTTAATTAATTATTATTGCTTCTGTGCACTAATAACCGAGTTTGAATTAGACTGACCCGTGTATTATTTTCTTTTGAATTTAATACTCGGGTCAGACCGAGTTATTACAGGTCGTAGATATCTTGCTTTGGATTGCTGCTAGAGCTATGAAGTCTTTTCATGTCTTTTGGAGTAGTCGTTGACATTTTTAGTAGTCAATGTATTTGTATAGGATGTTATGTATTCATGTATATTATTCACGATAATGTACTTGTATATGTAACTCCAGAGTCGACGGTGTAGTCATATGTATTGTATTACATGTATTGTAACTGACATCAGTTATTATATATATGAGACTTTTTGTTTAATCTGTGTTCCGCATTTATATTATCTGTGTTATTATTATATTTATTGTCCTAAACTATTATGAACCATCGTAGTTCGTTTTATACTGGAATTGGGTATGTCGATGGGAGTAAATAAGAGATGAAAAATAAAAATATATACCACTCCTATCGAAATAACCAATACTAGTGTAAGGCCTAACTACGGATGGCCGCTCCTATCCAGCCTTATTCTTCGTGATAACAGACAGTATTTCTTTTAATACTCTTTGTTATTGTGAGCATAGAGGTGGAGCGTCACAATATTAAACTAATTGGTGAATTAGTGTAAAATTTATGAAATAGGATTAGAATAGTGTATGTAATCAGTTTCAACACATGTCTGTTAGTGATAACTTATGAGTGTAATTTAACGTTAATGGTAACGATTATTATTAAGTTATCCATTTATGTAGCCTAATAAATTAAAACGGGTAATCAATTGCAATAAATCTTATTTAATGTTATGTTAGTGTAAATTAAGAGAATTATTGGAAATATTGTTAAAATTTTTCCTATTATGACAATTAGTTGGATTAAAAGAATGGATAACAAGACGTATCAATTTACTAAATTTAATTTATAATGATTGGATAAATTGCAAATGAATGAAAGTAAATTAATTGGAGTTATTGTAAATTAAATTATAATTTCTGAATGTAAGGAAAATGAAAGTTAACTCTGAAATTGATGAATGAATCAACGTTAAATTGACATTTAAATTTGTTTAAATCATTGTAAATGATTAAGAAGTTAAAAATGTTGAAATTTTTCGAAATAAAATTGAGAATTTAATTTAATTATTTATTAATTTATTTAATTAATGGAAAAATAGCCATTTTGGCCACTGACCTAGATTTCGACGAAACCAGTTTCATCGAATCCGCAACGGTGAATTATTGTAGGGTTTCAAGTTCGCAGCGATTGGACTTGTCCTTTGATCGTACGGACTCGAAACGCCTTGAAATTAATGAAACTAAAATCAATTGAAATCAATTTGAAAAATATTGATTTTAGCATAACTTCTTCATACGATGAAACTTGGACTTGAAACCTTTTTCCATTACGTTTAAAATATTTTAAAACATCTATTTTGATATATGGGTTGACCAAATTTCGTTCCGGGGTTGAAACGGGCTTTTTGGGCCACTTTGTCGTTAGCACGTATATCTATTTTATCCAGTTATTCTTATTTCAACTCTACCTATAAATACCCTGTTATGAACCCTAGCAGCCTCTATTTCTCATTATTTTGTGCGTACAATTCCATCAGCTCCTCCTCTTTCCAATGGCTGCAAACCCTAATTTCAATCGCAACTCAAAAATCAAGTGAAATTCAAACTCCTCAGAAAAATTCAGAAAAAATATATATCGAAGCTCTCGATATACGCATCTCAAAACAGAAATTCATTTTCCGATTTGATGCATCGTTTGTCCAGAATTTCTATACCCATTCTCGGCCATTCATCGCGCGTCGATGAATGTTGTCGGATCGTCAAACCATTTCTGAGTATTGTAGAGTGAACGACGGGGAGTTCATCTGTATGCTTCGTTTCGCGAATTGACAGCTGGATTGACGAATTTAATTCACTAGGGTTTCTAATGAAAGGCGGCGGCTACAAATTTTCTTGGGCTCGTCATTGGCATTTGGGTTTGGCGCGCGTGCACATGGGCGAGGCCCCGACGGCCTTGGCGGCGGTGTTCAGGTCGACAGCGGCGTACGTTGAGGGTTTTCGATTTCAAAAAAATGTGGGTTGCGTGCTTCTTTCCTGTAGCGTGCTCGATGTTGCTGAGTGGAAGAAGCGTGATGACGTGGCGGGGGTAAGGAAGTGTTCTTTTTTTAAAATTTTATAATTGATTTCAATCGCATTTTTCGTCATAACTTTTGCATACGATATCCGTTTTACGCGCGGTTTCTTTTGTTAGGATCGTATCTGAATTTCGGACCTTTTGGCGCTTGTTTGGACGAATTTGAAGACTGTTAAATTTTTGGGTTTAAATTGGATTTATATTCAATTTAAATTCAAAAGGTGAGGGTTTTAACCCACTCACAACTTCTAAAATTTCTTATGTTTGTTAAATTAAATTTTGTTGAGATTATGCATTTATTTATGACTTTTTTCGTATATTTTAATCATCATCTCAGTTAATTGCATTTATATAAATTAAATCGTTATTTAATTTATTTTTGAATATAACTGCCAGTTAAATACCTGTTATATATATATTATCAGTTATCTATTGATATCAATTGATTGTTTTAGATGATGATTGTGATGGATGTATGATTTGTTGATGGATGAATGGATGTTTTACTTATATCATCATACTCCGCAAGTTGCATGCATTTATTTTGATTCGGGATTGCGGCTTGAAATGATATACAACCGCATTTTTATTTTAAATTGCGGATTGAAATGATAAATATCCGTATCACTTGACCGTAGGATAGAAAATTATATACAGGCACCAAGGTGTATATATATAATTATTTTTGTAATAATTTATATGGTTTTGGAAACAATATATGGTTTAATAAATATTAAATTTTGATGTTACATAAATATTATTTTATATATATATATAGTTAAATTCTTGAATTTAAGCTATGTATAAAATTATTTAATAAAAATGAGTTTAATAATGGAGTTTGATAGTTTATATTATATGGGTAAGTATTTATTTAAGGTAATATATATAGAGAGTTTAAATGACTTAAATGAAATTTAAGTTGGAAGATAAATATGAAATGGTTTAAATTAAATTATTTAAGAATTTTACTTGAATAAATTTGATTTGGAATTTAAAACAAGTTGAGATTTTGAAGGGTATGATTCTTATAACTTGATTTGGTTTAAAGCGTTTTAAATGAATATAAAGTTGAGATAAATGAATATATTAAGTTAAATAAAATTTAAAGAATTTCGAGTTGTTTAAAGTTAAAAGTTTTACTTAAATTTTATTGGATTTATTAAATAAACATTTCAAATCTAAATAATAGTAATTGAATTTGAAATATATGAAATTATCAAAAAATAAGTTTTGAAATGATGGAATATTTAAAGCTTTGAAATATATGGATTGAAATGGTTTATCGAGAGGTTCAAATCGGTATTTGGGATTTATTTGGAAGATTAAAGAAGCTATTTTATTATATAAAGTAATTTAATATGTAAACCATTGAAGTATATTAAGTTGCGTTTCAAAGCAATAAATTTCAAGGTATATAGATTTGAAAGTGCTATGATTTCTTGAAAAATGATATATTTGAAATAAAATGATATCATATTGATTTGGGTCTTAAAATAAAAATGATATCGTATTTATATGGTTTTGAAATGAGTATTTTATTCTGGTTTTGAAGTATAATTATTTTAAAATGACCGCGGTATTATAATAACGTTTGGTTGTTGAAGTGACCGAGATCGGAAGTTGTCATACTCTCTGCCAACTTCGAAGACCACTTTAACAACCGTGTACGCGGTGGAGATTCCAGAATGAAGTAGGATGGCGGCGACGTTTCCTTTGAGTAAATACGTGGACCCAACTCCCGTGAGTTGGCATAAGGTGGCTAAAACAGGCGCGATTCTCGATCCAATGAGGTCATTCCTCTGATCGAACGCTCTCCTTCGATATTATACTCTGAAATTTGGATTGATTCGATGGCCACTTTTGATTTTTGATTTTGGGGGTGTTGTTCGAGTTGGGCGGTAGTAGCTGCTACGCGTTACCACCAGCCCGGATGCGTAATTGATATATCTACCCTAGCATTGCCTAGTTGTGCCATGTCACCACCCTAACGCGCCTTGTACGAGTTTCTATTTATGTCGTACCTATGGAGTATCCTCTGGTAGCCTCCCGATTAGGAGGTATTACGGTACAATATAGACTATTGGCATTATTTGTGTTAAAGGCTATATGGGTAACCCCTTAACGCTATTAAAATGTAAGTTTACTATTAGGCATTATTATAATAGCGAAATATACTGCATAGTAAATAGTTTAACGGATCCTTAGGAGATGTGAATCCCGAGCATCTCTTGAGTTACTACACTCACGTTAGACACTGGATAGGAGATGTCAAATCCCGTAAACATCTTCAACGCCGTTACATTCATATTTATTTCTGTTAATTTAACTCACATAAGATATTTTAGTTCTGACTCGAGTGTTTTGTCTTTTCAATTCACTCGGGTCAGCCTGAGCATTTCAGGATTCGAAGAATTTAGCTCTGGAGGACGAGGACGAAGATTTATATTACTATTATCTACTATATTATTCCACTACACCATTTTATTCTGCTACATGGTTATTACCCTTTGGTATGTGAACTCTGATATGTATTGTATAAATATAATCAAATGTTTATAAAACAGCTTCATGAACTGTATATTTGATTATTATATTTTATCGTTCCGCTGCAAAATTCTATTTTGTTTTTTTCTTTCCCTGCTTTTTCTTATTTACCCCATAACAATCCGCCCTTCCGTATGGTTTGAATTGGCACATGTGTCGATTTAAAGCATGCGAAAAGGCGGATGTTACATATACTTTTAAAACCAGAATATAATACCCATTTCAAACCCATATAAATACGATATCATTTCCGTTTTAAAAACCCAAATCAATATGACATCATCATCTTTTTTTTCAAATATAACCCTTTTTCCAAATCATAGCACTTTCAAATTCATACACTTCGAAACCAAACATTTGAAATATAACCTTTCAAAACATAATACTTCGAATTTCATAGCTTCTAAAGCATAACTTCCAAAACTTAAATGGTTTGGATATTCAAACGGTATATAAAATAAAATAGTCTGAATTTAAAATTACTTTATAAAGTAAAATAATTTCCTCGACTTCACAATTTTATTCACTTTAAATTAAATCTCGATTCATAACTTTCAACTCTGTGACGCCCCACCTCTATACCCACACTAGACAAGGACACTACGGGGTAATGCCGTCAACTAGCATAGAGAATAAGGTTGTTGAGGAGCGACCATCCGTATAATTGCTTTGTGCGAGTACCGATATGCCAGATAAAAATATAAATTTTCAACACAAGAGGTAATCCGACATACCGACACAAACTCAAAGCTACTACACAGTGGCTATATGAAATCTTCGGAAACAAATATAGAAATATCATAATACAAATCAGTCACAGAAGTTCATATCTCAAAGGCGGAAACAGATATGAATATTACACATAAAAGTGTATATCAGAGTAGTGGTCTAACAAGATCCACAATATCACAAAAGAATAGTTACAAGTACTGCACAAAAGAATAAGTATACATCACGGAGTCTATATCTCAAATGTATACAACAAAATAAACTACTAGCCTAAGTAGTTAGCCAAAAGTTAGAATAATAATCCCAGACGAGGAGTCAAGCAGAAGCAACTGTAACATCTCGGTCTGACCCGAGTATTATTTAATAAGAAAATAATAAACGGATCAGCCTAACTATAAATATCAGATAAAAATGAGATAGAATATGAGATGTGACAAATGCATATGATAACAATAATGCTAGTCAATGACAAATATACCTAAGACAACACGAAAGTCATACAACATCTCAAGAAATCTCAAAACACAGAAAAGAATGTCATATTTTTATTTTTTTTCACCACACCATAAATATTGATAAATATATCAATGTCAATCACAAAAGTTAATGACACACAAATTCACCAACGCACAAACATTGATAAAACTTATCAATGTAAATCACGAAAATTGGTGAAACACAAATTCTGGAAATCATCAACTAGAAATCCAGAAATCACAAAGATGGGGAGAGGCATATCACAAAATGGGAGCGTGAAAGCTCACCAATACGTGTATCACAAAACGGAATGCTATTCCATGGTTGCTAACCATTAATTTCGAGCCGAGGCTCCACAAAACGTCTCGAAGACCATGGGTCGCTACCCCTCCAATTTGAGTCGAAACTCCACAAAAACGGGGTTTAGTCTCCCTCGCAGACAAAGAGACATTGCACAATGCTAGTCTAAATCACAAAAATGATCACCATTGATCATCAAGAAGTGTCAATTACACTAATCTAGTAAATAGATGAGTTTAACTTCATGTCCCATAACCACTGGCTTAACTTAAATATTTACGAACAAATTGTAAATTTCCACTCGAAAGTTGTCACAAGAGTTTCAATCGAACAAGTCCAAGAATTAACCGACGAAGTAAATGCAAGCGTTTCATACCACTTGTTTTACCAAGTCGTTTAATTAGCTTTCTCATACGAGTGAAGTAAAGGTTTGTATATACTAGTAGATTGGAAAACGGTTTAAGAAACGAGCTTTGTACTAAAATAGCGTTGAAATCGTTTTGATGAAAGAGTTTTGATATTTACTGCTAGTATTGAAACCTTTATATTTTTAAAGTGACAAATCACAAAAATGATTGTAGAACAATAAATCACCAAAATTCACATTTGAAGACGTGAATAAACTGTGACGACCACCCAAGACTCCTGCACTTAAACAAGGAAATAGTGCGCTGAAAAGTGTGCCAGGCCGCCATGGACGATCATCAAGGTAAGGTAAAACAATAAACTCTATCATATTACTCACAGCGCAGGGATAAAATATAATAGAATAGTATACATAGTGAAGCTCATAGATCAGAATCTTATCATATAAACTCATAGTGGTTGTACACAAACATATGATTAGTCAATACATCAAGCCTCACTACATAACTCTCAGAGTATCGAACAAACAGCGGAACATCCAGTACATATAGTAAGAAAATAGTATGCAAGAGCCCCCAGCTCGTCTTCGTCATCAACAGCGTTGGTCACTAAGAACAGCACCTGTCACCTGCTACCTAGTCTGCCCATCCCAACACGGATGAACAGCCCAAGGTAATAAGAGTTAAACATAAAACCTTGAGTCAGACAAAAGTCCTAGTGAGCAGTAAATCAACTATCAAACATACCATAAGAGCATAAAGGGTAAGAAGGAATAGGAACCCAACCATCCCACTCCACCTCTTTCTTCAGTGATAGCCCCCAGACACACTAAGCAGAAACAAGCATAGCAAAGCAGACAATTAAAGCAATTATCACTCGGGTCGAGGTCGATGTTTTCCAAGTACAAACCCCCAAGGCCTAAACCAAGATCAGGTAAGCACCCACAAAACATCGCTCTTGAGACCCAGTAACGATACAACCAAAGCATCCAAACATCCATGACTCTGGCTATCACTGTTATCATTGCCTCGATTTCACCGTTAATTGAATGAACGGCTCATTCTTTCATCCGTCCATCAAGGGCTAATGGTAACCCCGGTTCTAGACATAACTCCGCACGTCATCGTGACCCGTGCCTAGGACTATCGAATCTGCCCAGAGTACTCGACCACCTACCTGTAGTCTTTTGGATGTCCCGACCACCTACATGTAGTCGTTTGGGCGCCCCATGTACTCTTGCTTTGAGTTTGCTAGAACCTTCAATAACGATGAAATCCAAGCCTTCTGGTCATCCTCCTCGATGACTATTCTCAAACTTGCCCAAGCTACTTCTCGAGCCCACCATTATCCACAAACTCGAACCATATCACCGAGTTATCAACATGCTTGGGATGATCCCGTCTGGATTAAACCAAGGCTATCTCACATCATGCTTTGCTTCCTCGTATTATAGCAAAGTCCCATCTCAACATCATCATCAAATCTATCCATATGAGCTTTCTCATCTGCTTCATATGCGACAAGCAGCTTTCCTTATTCAAGAGCCTTTCCACTTAGCTTTTGAATCATCTTCGACCAACTTGTCCATCTCAAATCCATAAATCAACTAACTTCTATCAATCAATCAAATCAATCATTAATCCAAACAATCAACCATTCAAACAAGATCTAAGTAAACAATTATAACAATAATGGCAATTTCGTAAATAAAGAGTCCAAATCTAACAAACATGAATTCTAAGTAATATCTTGTTGAATGAACTAGCATAGGTTAACATATAATAAAATGGATATCAAAACTTTATTAACGATAGATCTACATGCAGACTTAAGGAAAATGCATGAAATTACTATCTTTAACACACAAACAAGCCACCGATCCAATATACTCCTTTGGGTCTGTGTGAGAGATAACTACCACTCACCGAATCACCTAGACACCTCAAAAACTACCAACTTCAGATCTGGACAGCAAAGGATCTAGCTTGATCCGACAAGATTCCGATTCAAACGATGAAGTCTCTCTTCGATGGATGGAGATCTTCAACTTTGGCTCTTGGATCTTCGATTTGATCTTCAAATTAGATGGATGGAAACACAAGATTAAAGTGGAGAAAAGAAGTAAAGAAGTAAAGAAGTGTAGTAGTCGAGCTCTCAAAATGGAAGCGCTTCGTTGCTTCAAAATCCGGTGCCAAAAAGTGAACCAAACCCCTCTATTTATAGGCTGGAAATCCCATAAGTCGGCCGCCCCATAAGTCGTTGCCGACTTAACGACTTGCGACCTAACACCCAGGCCGACCTACGACCTAAAGCATTGCCGACCTAATAATGAATACCACAGTGCAACCAAGTGTAACGACCCGCCGCCTTGACCTGCTGTGTTGTTTCTGTTCGGGCTTGTTATTGTATCTTTGTGGTCTTTGTGATTACACTCGCACACGTGTTGGCGAGGCAGTGCACACGTGTGTTTGTCAGAACTTAAAAATTTGAAATTGTTAATGTGAAAAATCCGTAATAGATTTTAAATTGATTTATCTGTTTTACCATATCTGTAACCATATTATTCAGTTCATTTCAAATTTATTTACTTGAATAAAGATTAATCCTGACTCGAGTGTTTTTGTGTTTTGCAATTAACGCTCGGGTCAGACCGAGTATTTTTGCAGCTTAAAGATTTGCTCGCAGCGAAGTTAGAGAGAGGGGGATTTCAGCACCACTAAAGTTTTAGCTAAAATTTTTTCTCTTGTACTTAAATTTATAAATTGTTTCCGCTGTATAAAATGTAATGTATTGTAAACTCTGATATTTGTATATAAAAGAAAAGTTTGTTTATAAAATATGATTACTATTCTGTGATTCTGTAGCTGATTCTGTTTAAATGTTATAAACTAAATAACAATCCGTCATTTTGAACGTTTCTAGTTGGTTTAATTACCGACTAGAGGCGGTCAAGGCGGCGGGTCGTTACAAAGTGGTATCAGAGCTTTGGTTTACACAAAGCTTAGTTTATGGCATTTAATATGAATAGTTACTAGAATCACTTTAAAGGAAGTGTTTTCAAATCTAACGAAGTTTAAAATTGTTTTCTTCAAAATAAAAGGTATTTTGAAATTTAAAATTATTTTTGGAAATTCCCCTCTCTAAAGTTAGGATTGCGGTAGTTTCTATTCGGTGAGGTCTCGTTAGACTTGAGTTTCGATCGTTCAGAAACTCATTATCGAATTTTTGAGAGTCATGGAAAATGAAATGTAAGTCAAGTGGATTAATGAATTGGTTTAAATTGACTTAAATCAAATATTTTGAATATCTCCAAAGTAGTAATTGGAAAATAAAATGATATGTCAATTTGATTATAACCAAGCGGATTATTGAACTATAACTTGGAAATTTAATTTTGAATTCTTTTGAAAAATTGATTTCAAATGTTGTGAAGAACGATTTAGTGAATAAATGGATTATAAGTATTTAACTTATAATATGAAATTTTGGGTATATAACTAAGTTATATGAGCTGAATTGAATCAAATTAATAAAGGAGATTATAAAACGAAGTTTTATAAATAGAAATGGAATTTCTAAAGATGTTTATAAAATCCGCAAATGACTTATTTTGATAAGTAAATTGTTGTAACTTATTAAAGGAGTTATATCTATGGTTTTGGACAATAAATAAGATATAAAAAGAGATATGAATCTAATGAAAATTTATAAGAGATTTAAATAGATGCAATGAAGAATTTGAATTTGTATGGCATGAAATTAAGTTAAGTGGAAAACTTAATATTGGAAATTTGAAGTTGATTTAAAACCAATATTTTGAAATGTATGCAGAATTCAAACTATGAATTAAGTTGAAGTTGAAACTTAAATGGGAATGTTTTTGGGAAGCAACACTATGAAATGAAGTAAATCCATTTTAAGTTGTTTTGAAATGTGTTAAGTATCGAAAGCATAGATTTCAACATTCATTGTTGAAATAGACGTTTTCGAGGAAAAGAAAGGAAATGTTTTATATAGTATTGGGATTTATACATCTATATTAAATTCGAATCCCTATACTAATGATTTTTGGGTCGTCGTAACGATGTTTTACGCAACATTCGTTTTGACTCAAATAAATGTGTTTAAAGAATGATTTCTTTTAAGAATGAAATATATACTTGATTTTGGTTTAAGTATATCGAATATTTTCAAAGTGTTGAAAATAAATGGATTTGTGAATTACTTATTATTGAATAAGTATGAAAATATTTTCCAATATGAAATGAAAAGTTTGAAACTTTATCTTTTAAAGATAAAGTGAGAAGTGAATGTTTGAAATTTTATCTTTTGAAGATAAATTGAAAATGAATTTGTGAAATCGATTTGAAAATCGTATATTCATAGATACTTTGGAAATGTAAATTCACTATGGAATTTATAAAAGAAAGGGGAATTTGTTAAAAATAAATATTGATTTATTTTTGAAATGTGGAAATAAATTTACGGATTTGGAACGTAAGTTTAAAATAAATCGGTAAGGATTTATTTGATTAATTTAAGTGAACCATTTGAAGTTTAAAATGGATAAATATTTGGAAATGTTTCCATTTAAGGAAATTGCTTTGAAATTTGTTTTCAAAGATTAAAAGGTGCAAAATGATTTGAATTTGTTTCAAATGGTTAAGTGTGAAAATTTTTATATCTTGTAAAGATATTATTTTTGGGAAATTTGAACAATTAGTTCAATTTGGAAATTTTCAAAGTGATTGAATTTTGAGTTAAATTGAGTTTAACTTTGACGCCCAAAAACAATTTAAGTTGAACATTGAATTTTAAATGGATGATTTGGATTGTATGTCTAACGTCGTGAATTGACGACATATCAATTGATCTCTATTAAATATATATCTGTTGGTGGCGGAGAATTTATTCTCTTAGCTTAACACCCTTCTCTGAGACGTACGAGCTCAGAGGTTATATATCGATAGACATCAATTATGTGTTGAGGATTGACGATGTAACGTGAAATCCAAATCGAGTGTGTGAAGTCGATAATAAATTGGATTGTGAATGTGTATTAGGTTTGATATAACCTTAAAATTCCAAATCGACTTAGAGGAAAATTTTAAATGGATAATGAAATGGAAAATTGTGAATCCTCTATTTGTTATGGGTATGAAATGTTGTGGTTTTCATAACGTATATGTGTGAATACGATAAATTCGAAAACCAATTAGTTTGGAAAAGTAATTGTTGTGGAAAACTTATTTAAGTACATGGGTTGTACTAAGTGTGAAGTGAAATATTATATATGTATGTATAATATTATGTTTTCCAAAATTGAGGATATGGAAAGGTACCTTCCATTTATACTGTGTGACTGTGTGATGGTGATGGAACTCGAGATGAGTATCCATTTAAAAATCGTAGCTACGTAGTATTTCCATTAGTTGGATGACCATTTATATTTCCATTAGTTGGATGACCATTTATATTTCCATTAGTTGGATGACCTTTTGTATTTCCATTAGTTGGAATGTCCTTTTGGACTGGTATAGTGTGCTAGCGTAATTCGAGGGGCGAGAGGCCTATGGTTACAAGCGATTCCACTGGGATAGTGGCGTAACCGCCGAGTATACCGCGATCTAGTTACACTCGGGTGGTAGCGTAATTTGAGGGGCGTGATGCCTACAGTTACAAGCGATTCCACTGGGATAGTGGCGTAACCGCTGAGTAAACTGCAATCTACAAACCAAAGCGTAATTCGAGGGGCGAGATGCCTACGGTCACGAGCGATTCTACTGGGATAGTAGCGTAACCGCCGTGTGAACCGCGATCTTTGGCAACAACCATGGCGAAATTCAAGGGATGAGATATCCACAGTTACAAGCGACTCTACTGGGATAGTAGCGGAACCGCCGAGTAAACTGTGATCCATGGGGGAATGTGCTTTCCATATCCATTTTTAAAAGAATTTTTAAAAGTATTTTCACTGGGAATTGAAGCAAGTATATTTAGTACTTGGAGATTGTTAGACTTGCGCCTGGCCAGCGTATGCCTAATGTCTTTAAGAACGACAGTAGACTTGTTAAATTTCGAGTTAGCAAGTATTTTCAAACTTTAAATAGCAAATCAATTATCTGAAATTAAAGTGATGTAAATTCCAACCTAATGAATTAAGGAAGAGGATTTTTGAAATGTTTTGAAAAATCCACAGCTTTGGAAAAGTTATAATATGTAAAATTTCTTAAATGTAGTGTTTCAAATTTAAAATTTGGGTTTTGTAAGTTGAAAATTTTAGTAAAGATTTTTTTTTTGTGTCTTGATTGTAGAAAATAATAAACAAAAGAGTTAATTAGCAAAGCTAGCGAGATAAAACAAATAGAATGAATCCTATATTCATTCATCTTTAATAAGTGTTGAACTTGATAAAATTGAGTAAAATATAAATATCGGTGAAATTTTAACAATCATTTTTCCTTACTTGTAATTTCGGGACGAAATTCTTTTAAGGAGGGGAGATTGTAACGATCGTAAATTTTGAACAATTTAAATTGTGAATATTTAATTAATTTTGAATATTTGAATGATAATTTAAACTGAATTTCCAATATAACAATGAATTTTGCGATCAAATTTGAGAATTTAATCTAGAAAAAGTTGAATAAAATTTATATTTGACTTTGGAGTTGAAATTGAATATTGAATTTGTATTTTTAATTCAAACTAATGACTTAAGAAAATAATTTGGATACAAGAATTTTTATTTATGTAAATTTATAAATGGATGGTTAGTTTTAAATAACATTTTTCTTTTCTTTAAAATAAAAAGGAATAAAATTTTATTCAATACAAAATAGATAAGTAAATATACATAGTTAAAATTTAAAACAACATATTTGTAAACTTCGTAAAATATGAAGTGACTACATTGGAAAAGTTATAACAACATAATTCAACAAAACAAAGCAAAGAAATAACAAAATTTATTGAAATTCAAAATGAAAAAAAATATATAATAAAATTTGGTTAAGTGTTGTTGGGCTTTGAAATTGTGAATCTCGGTCCATTTACCTTTGAATGCCGTTTCCTTTTTACCTCAATTCGACCCGTTTCCTCCATTATCCATTTTCACAAACCCTAAGCAAAATCACGAAAGAAAAAGAAAATAAAAATGATGGCAGCCGTTCCTCTTTGTAAATTAGGGCTAGCAATCTAATCTAGGGTTTTGCTTCTTGCGATTCAAAACAAGGGTTTGCGATCTAATCTGGGCTTCGACCTTCGTTCAAATTGGCTTATTTCCCTTCGGCTGCTTCGACTTTGTTATGGTGAGTTTTCTGCTCACGATTAATTTTTAATTCAGGTGTTTAAATTTGTTTGGATTGAATGTTGGTTGCATGCTATGATTTGGTGATTATTAGCTTTCAGTTGCTCGGTTAAATTTGAATTTTAAACTAATAAGAACAGATAACTCACTGCATGTTGGATTGTTGGTTGCTATTCGTTATCACTTGCTCTGATGTTGTGTTTTTGAACTGTTAAGATCAGATTCTACTCAATTTTTGATTTTAAACTAATAAGAATAAATGCTATTTGATATTTGTTTTAAATTGGTAAGAACAGACACTATTTAAATTTTAATTTAAACTGATAAAAACAAATGCTATGAATAACCTGATGAGAACAGGTGCTTCCAAATGTTTGATTTCAGATTGTTGTTTTGAAAATTTGTTTTTCTTAAAAACTGATTTGAACAGATGCTATAAATTTAAATTTTTTTTTTTTACTGTTGAGAACAGATGCTATCATTTTAAGAATCTGATGAGAATAGAGGCTATTAAATCTTGACTTGCTTTGTGTTGCTGCATGTGTTGGATCTTGCTTTGTTAATGAATATTTATATGGAAACCTCTGAACCCAAACCTTCTTCTTTGTTTATCCGTGAATCAATCACTTAAGCCTATAATATGTTGTGATGTTTTGGTACCTGAAATTGTTTTTGTTAAGTGATAATGTGTTTGCATGCTTGTTTATGTTGACTGTCCCTCTGTTTTGAAATGCATGTGAGTTTTCTAAGCTCACGATAATCTTCATGCAAGTTTTTGAATTTGTTTGAAGTGAATTCCTTGGTTGCATGCTATGTTTTTGGGGCGATTTGATTATCTTTGGCTCGGCTAATTTAATTTTTAAAACTGATATGCTCAGATTTGTGACTGCATGTTGAATTTTTGTGCTAGTTGCTGTTATTTGCTCGATTTACTTGGATTTTAAATTGGTAGAAACAGATGCTAGTAATTATTTTAAACTATAAGAACAGATTCTACCCATTTGATTTAGTTTTTGAACTGTTAGGAGCAAATGTTTTTTTGATTTCTTTTAAAATTTAAATTTGTAAGAACAGATGCTGCCCAGTCTTAATTTTTAAATTGATTAGAACAAATTCTACCTGACTATTTGTGTTTGTTTTAAAATTGATAGGAACATGTGCTATTTGTGTTTGTTTTAAAATTGATAGGAACATGTGCTATTTGTGTTTGTTTTAAAATTGATAGGAACATGTGCTATTTGTGTTTGTTTTAAAATTGATAGGAACATGTGCTATTGGTGTTTGTTTTAAAAATTGATAAGAACAGATGCTATATTTATTTTGTTATTAAATTGATAAGTACAGATGCTACTAAATATCTTGTTTGAAAACTGTTTGCAAACAATTGCATTATGAATTTAAACTTGCATGTTTGTCCCATGCCTGGTAACCATTAGACCATTTATTATTTTGCACTTGAGTCTTTTGGTACTGTTGTTGTATTGGTGTTGCATTTGGTCTGCATTGTAGTTGTATTCATATATACTTGCTACTGTTGCATTACTTGCTTCACTTGAGTTTTTTTTTGTAACAGTAGTCTACTGTGTTCATGCACTTTGGTTTGTGGCAGTTTGCATGTCAAGTTGCATCCATGCTGTTGCACTTGTAGTTGTACCCCATGCTGTTGCACTTGGGTCTGGTCACTGTTCTCTTGGTTGTTCTAGTCTTCATTTCCATTGTTGTTTGCATCCTGATATATGTTGCATTGCAGTTGATTCATTTGGTCATTTGGTGTCTGCATCCTTATCTGTTGCATACATAAGTTTGGCCACTGTTGTATAATTGCATTTGATCTGCACTTGTGTATATTCTCAGGTGGCACACTGCAACTGCACTTGCATTTGTGACCTTTATTTGCCTGTTGTTTGAATTGTGCATTATTCATGTGTAGCTTGGTCATTTTGATGCACTGCCTTGATTTATTTTGCCTCTATCTTTATAGTTACAGGTTTTAAACTTGATTTAAAAATTCAAACTATCCACCTAAGTGTTTTTTTTTAGTTTTTAATCCTTAAACAAAATATGTTGTATGTGAGTAACATTTTATATTAAATAAACTTAAGTAGAAATTATTTGCCTGTTTTACTCTAGAAACAAGTGTGTTTGCATGAAAACACAATTTCATACTGGTAGATACATGAATATATTTAGTTGAGCAAGCTGCTGTGAGTTTATTTCTTTCAGTGTGAAGATTTAAGGTTTAACAAAATGTGGTTATGAACATTTGTCAAAGTTTAAAGTTCTATTTAATATGAAAGTTCTGTATTGTCTCTGTGAATTTAGAAAATAAACAAAACAAATCTTATGGGTTGTCTCTGTGAACATTGGAACAAATCTTGATCATTTTGCTGTGTCAATTTGTGTATTCCCTGTTGTTAACTCTGTCTGGTTGATGGGCATGTCACTGACTTGCTGTCTTATTCATCTTGGTTTTAGTTGTTGTAAATCCTATGTGATGTTTGCCTAGTTGTGGTCTTGTTTCATGTTTAATGCAGTGCTTGGTCATCGCACTGGTCATTGCTTGTGAAGTTTGGTATTGCATTGTTATGTACGTGATATGTTGACACATTCACCTATGCTTGCACTACTTCATTCCAATGTATACTCTTGTCTGCAATTGTTCATCCTGAAGCTTGATCATTGTTTCACTTGTCTTCACTTCTGTTTTCTCCTAGTTGCTGTGGCATTGTGCCTTTGGTCTGCATATTGACTGTTGCAGTCCAACTTGTTGTTGGTCTTACTTATAATTTGTAGCCAGTTGGTCTTCAGTTTCATCTTCAATTGTAGCTTGTTATATGGAACTGGTAGTTGTTGCTGAGCTTGCATACTTCATGCTTGTTGTTGTATACCTGTCCACTGTAGTTGTGTCTTGCCACTGCTGCCCCTGTGCACTATTGATCTGTGCACTGTCCATACTTGTAGTTGTATGCCCTGTTGCATTTGGGGCTGCTGAAACTGTTGTGCATTTCGGCCTGTACTTGTGCTCGCTGCCTTGACCTGCTGTGTTGTTTCTGTTCGGGCTTGTTATTGTATCTTTGTGGTCTTTGTGATTACACTCGCACACGTGTTGGCGAGGCAGTGCACACGTGTGTTTGTCAGAACTTAAAAATTTGAAATTGTTAATGTGAAAAATCCGTAATAGATTTTAAATTGATTTATCTGTTTTACCATATCTGTAACCATATTATTCAGTTCATTTCAAATTTATTTACTTGAATAAAGATTAATCCTGACTCGAGTGTTTTTGTGTTTTGCAATTAACGCTCGGGTCAGACCGAGTATTTTTGCAGCTTAAAGATTTGCTCGCAGCGAAGTTAGAGAGAGGGGGATTTCAGCACCACTAAAGTTTTAGCTAAAATTTTTTCTCTTGTACTTAAATTTATAAATTGTTTCCGCTGTATAAAATGTAATGTATTGTAAACTCTGATATTTGTATATAAAAGAAAAGTTTGTTTATAAAATATGATTACTATTCTGTGATTCTGTAGCTGATTCTGTTTAAATGTTATAAACTAAATAACAATCCGTCATTTTGAACGCCTCTAGTCGGTTTAATTACCGACTAGAGGCGGTCAAGATGACGGATTGTTATTTAGTTTATAACATTTAAACAGAATCAGCTACAGAATCACAGAATAGTAATCATATTTTATAAACAAACTTTTCTTTTATATACAAATATCAGAGTTTACAATACATTACATTTTATACAGCGGAAACAATTTATAAATTTAAGTACAAGAGAAAAAATTTTAGCTAAAACTTTAGTGGTGCTGAAATCCCCCTCTCTCTAACTTCGCTGCGAGCAAATCTTTAAGCTGCAAAAATACTCGGTCTGACCCGAGCGTTAATTGCAAAACACAAAAACACTCGAGTCAGGATTAATCTTTATTCAAGTAAATAAATTTGAAATGAACTGAATAATATGGTTACAGATATGGTAAAACAGATAAATCAATTTAAAATCTATTACGGATTTTTCACATTAACAATTTCAAATTTTTAAGTTCTGACAAACACACGTGTGCACTGCCTCGCCAACACGTGTGCGAGTGTAATCACAAAGACCACAAAGATACAATAACAAGCCCGAACAGAAACAACACAGCAGGTCAAGGCAGCGAGCACAAGTACAGGCCGAAATGCACAACAGTTTCAGCAGCCCCAAATGCAACAGGGCATACAACTACAAGTATGGACAGTGCACAGATCAATAGTGCACAGGGGCAGCAGTGGCAAGACACAACTACAGTGGACAGGTATACAACAACAAGCATGAAGTATGCAAGCTCAGCAACAACTACCAGTTCCATATAACAAGCTACAATTGAAGATGAAACTGAAGACCAACTGGCTACAAATTATAAGTAAGACCAACAACAAGTTGGACTGCAACAGTCAATATGCAGACCAAAGGCACAATGCCACAGCAACTAGGAGAAAACAGAAGTGAAGACAAGTGAAACAATGATCAAGCTTCAGGATGAACAATTGCAGACAAGAGTATACATTGGAATGAAGTAGTGCAAGCATAGGTGAATGTGTCAACATATCACGTACATAACAATGCAATACCAAACTTCACAAGCAATGACCAGTGCGATGACCAAGCACTGCATTAAACATGAAACAAGACCACAACTAGGCAAACATCACATAGGATTTACAACAACTAAAACCAAGATGAATAAGACAGCAAGTCAGTGACATGCCCATCAACCAGACAGAGTTAACAACAGGGAATACACAAATTGACACAGCAAAATGATCAAGATTTGTTCCAATGTTCACAGAGACAACCCATAAGATTTGTTTTGTTTATTTTCTAAATTCACAGAGACAATACAGAACTTTCATATTAAATAGAACTTTAAACTTTGACAAATGTTCATAACCACATTTTGTTAAACCTTAAATCTTCACACTGAAAGAAATAAACTCACAGCAGCTTGCTCAACTAAATATATTCATGTATCTACCAGTATGAAATTGTGTTTTCATGCAAACACACTTGTTTCTAGAGTAAAACAGGCAAATAATTTCTACTTAAGTTTATTTAATATAAAATGTTACTCACATACAACATATTTTGTTTAAGGATTAAAAACTAAAAAAAAACACTTAGGTGGATAGTTTGAATTTTTAAATCAAGTTTAAAACCTGTAACTATAAAGATAGAGGCAAAATAAATCAAGGCAGTGCATCAAAATGACCAAGCTACACATGAATAATGCACAATTCAAACAACAGGCAAATAAAGGTCACAAATGCAAGTGCAGTTGCAGTGTGCCACCTGAGAATATACACAAGTGCAGATCAAATGCAATTATACAACAGTGGCCAAACTTATGTATGCAACAGATAAGGATGCAGACACCAAATGACCAAATGAATCAACTGCAATGCAACATATATCAGGATGCAAACAACAATGGAAATGAAGACTAGAACAACCAAGAGAACAGTGACCAGACCCAAGTGCAACAGCATGGGGTACAACTACAAGTGCAACAGCATGGATGCAACTTGACATGCAAACTGCCACAAACCAAAGTGCATGAACACAGTAGACTACTGTTACAAAAAAAAACTCAAGTGAAGCAAGTAATGCAACAGTAGCAAGTATATATGAATACAACTACAATGCAGACCAAATGCAACACCAATACAACAACAGTACCAAAAGACTCAAGTGCAAAATAATAAATGGTCTAATGGTTACCAGGCATGGGACAAACATGCAAGTTTAAATTCATAATGCAATTGTTTGCAAACAGTTTTCAAACAAGATATTTAGTAGCATCTGTACTTATCAATTTAATAACAAAATAAATATAGCATCTGTTCTTATCAATTTTTAAAACAAACACCAATAGCACATGTTCCTATCAATTTTAAAACAAACACAAATAGCACATGTTCCTATCAATTTTAAAACAAACACAAATAGCACATGTTCCTATCAATTTTAAAACAAACACAAATAGCACATGTTCCTATCAATTTTAAAACAAACACAAATAGTCAGGTAGCATTTGTTCTAATCAATTTAAAAATTAAGACTGGGCAGCATCTGTTCTTACAAATTTAAATTTTAAAAGAAATCAAAAAAACATTTGCTCCTAACAGTTCAAAAACTAAATCAAATGGGTAGAATCTGTTCTTATAGTTTAAAATAATTACTAGCATCTGTTTCTACCAATTTAAAATCCAAGTAAATCGAGCAAATAACAGCAACTAGCACAAAAATTCAACATGCAGTCACAAATCTGAGCATATCAGTTTTAAAAATTAAATTAGCCGAGCCAAAGATAATCAAATCGCCCCAAAAACATAGCATGCAACCAAGGAATTCACTTCAAACAAATTCAAAAACTTGCATGAAGATTATCGTGAGCTTAGAAAACTCACATGCATTTCAAAACAGAGGGACAGTCAACATAAACAAGCATGCAAACACATTATCACTTAACAAAAACAATTTCAGGTACCAAAACATCACAACATATTATAGGCTTAAGTGATTGATTCACGGATAAACAAAGAAGAAGGTTTGGGTTCAGAGGTTTCCATATAAATATTCATTAACAAAGCAAGATCCAACACATGCAGCAACACAAAGCAAGTCAAGATTTAATAGCCTCTATTCTCATCAGATTCTTAAAATGATAGCATCTGTTCTCAACAGTAAAAAAAAAAAATTTAAATTTATAGCATCTGTTCAAATCAGTTTTTAAGAAAAACAAATTTTCAAAACAACAATCTGAAATCAAACATTTGGAAGCACCTGTTCTCATCAGGTTATTCATAGCATTTGTTTTTATCAGTTTAAATTAAAATTTAAATAGTGTCTGTTCTTACCAATTTAAAACAAATATCAAATAGCATTTATTCTTATTAGTTTAAAATCAAAAATTGAGTAGAATCTGATCTTAACAGTTCAAAAACACAACATCAGAGCAAGTGATAACGAATAGCAACCAACAATCCAACATGCAGTGAGTTATCTGTTCTTATTAGTTTAAAATTCAAATTTAACCGAGCAACTGAAAGCTAATAATCACCAAATCATAGCATGCAACCAACATTCAATCCAAACAAATTTAAACACCTGAATTAAAAATTAATCGTGAGCAGAAAACTCACCATAACAAAGTCGAAGCAGCCGAAGGGAAATAAGCCAATTTGAACGAAGGTCGAAGCCCAGATTAGATCGCAAACCCTTGTTTTGAATCGCAAGAAGCAAAACCCTAGATTAGATTGCTAGCCCTAATTTACAAAGAGGAACGGCTGCCATCATTTTTATTTTCTTTTTCTTTCGTGATTTTGCTTAGGGTTTGTGAAAATGGATAATGGAGGAAACGGGTCGAATTGAGGTAAAAAGGAAACGGCATTCAAAGGTAAATGGACCGAGATTCACAATTTCAAAGCCCAACAACACTTAACCAAATTTTATTATATATTTTTTTTCATTTTGAATTTCAATAAATTTTGTTATTTCTTTGCTTTGTTTTGTTGAATTATGTTGTTATAACTTTTCCAATGTAGTCACTTCATATTTTACGAAGTTTACAAATATGTTGTTTTAAATTTTAACTATGTATATTTACTTATCTATTTTGTATTGAATAAAATTTTATTCCTTTTTATTTTAAAGAAAAGAAAAATGTTATTTAAAACTAACCATCCATTTATAAATTTACATAAATAAAAATTCTTGTATCCAAATTATTTTCTTAAGTCATTAGTTTGAATTAAAAATACAAATTCAATATTCAATTTCAACTCCAAAGTCAAATATAAATTTTATTCAACTTTTTCTAGATTAAATTCTCAAATTTGATCGCAAAATTCATTGTTATATTGGAAATTCAGTTTAAATTATCATTCAAATATTCAAAATTAATTAAATATTCACAATTTAAATTGTTCAAAATTTACGATCGTTACAATAGCGGTCAAGGCGGCGGGTCGTTACACCAAGCAACTTAACAAACGTGGCCGACCTAACGACCTAACGTTATGGCCTCAACGACCTACGACCCAAGCCCAATGCCGACCCAGCGACTCAACTGAGAGCCGACCTATCAACTCAACACATGCAGCCGACCTAACTACCTAACGACTTAGGACCAACCACTCACAAACCCATACGCGACTTAACACATAACCACTGGGTATGACCTAACCCTTGCCGACCTAATCCTTAGCCGCTACACCGACCTAACTCCAACACAGGTGCTCCTTGGGTCGGTCAATCCCTATAGGTTGTTAACTTCTCTAGGTCGGTCCAACTAGTTAACCCCTAAGTTGTTAACTCCCCTAAACCATTAGCTCTTAGGTCGGTGACCTTTCTAGGTCGGCAACACTTAAGTCGGCCAACCACTAGGTCGGCTATCTTCTTAACTCGGCCACACTTCCCTAAGCCGTTAGCCACTACCACTAACTTCCTTAAACCGTGAACCTCTAACTCGTTCACTTTCCTTAAGTCGCATACTATCCTTAAGTCGTTCCACCGGCCTAACTTTCACACGAGCTAACTCTGGATGGCTCATTCCTATAGGTCGGTCAATAACTTAAGTCGCTCCATTCCACTAAGTCGCTCACACGAGCTAACTTCCACACGACTTAAGCTCCTGGACAAGGTGAGCTCTGGTTGACTCAAACAATGCAAACGACCTAAAGACAATAAATTTTACGATTTATCGACACGTAAAATACGGGTCGTTACATTCTCTCCCCCTTAAGAATTTCGCCCCCGAAATTCCAAACAATCAAGAGCAACCAAAACTATTCTGCATGCCTACCATCCATAGCAATCAACAAACCATGCATCCAATTACTAGCCTAGCATGCAGAATTCTAAGACTAGAACAAGTTACAAATTCATGAGATGTCACGACACCTTAGGGCCATACCTCGAAGAGTTCAGGATGAGCTGCCTTCATCCTCTCTTCCTCTTCCCATGTACAGTCGTTAACATCATCACTCCATTGTACCTTAAGCAACTTGACTACTATCCTCCTAAGTTGTTTCGTGTCAATTTCCATAACACGAAGCGGCTTACAAGGTCTTCTAACAACTGGATCAACTTCCAAATCTTCACGCTATTAGCAGAAACCACTGTACTTGGGTTGTGCACATACTTCCGTAGATACGATACATGAAAAACATTGTGCACACCCGACATCTTTTCTGATAACTCTAATTTATAGGCGAGCTTTCCAATTAGCTCGATTATTGGAAATGGTCCAACAAACCTCGGAGTCAATTTCTCTTTCTTCCTGAATCGAATAACATTCTTCAGAGGAGAAATCTTTACAAAAACCACATCACCTACATCGAATTCCAAATCCTTACGATGCTTATCGACATAGCTTTTCTGACGGTCTTGGGCTACCTTCATTCGTCGCCGAATGATCTCTATGCAATCCGAAGTCTGTCGAATCATTTCTGGCCCAAGTATTAGCTTTTCTCAAGTTTCCAACCAACATGTCGGAGTGTTACGCGGTCTTCCATACAATGCTTCATATGGTGCCATACCAATACTTGACCGGTAACTGTTATTATATGCAAATTCCACCAAATGAAGATGATCTTCCCATGATCCTCTGAAATCTAAAACACATGCTCTAAGGAGATCTTCCAAAACTTTGTTGATTCTCTCGGTCTGACCATCTGTTTGGGGGCGATAAGCTGTACTCAAACACAACTCGGTCCCCAAAACTTTATGGAAGCTCTTCCAAAATCCACTAGTGAACAATGGGTCTCGATCGCTCACTATGCTCTTCGGAATACCATGGAATCGAAATAGCCATTTAACATACAAATCAGCCAATTTCGATGCAGTCCTAGTTGATCGAACATGAATGAATCTTGCACTCTTAGTTAAACGATCTATGATGACCCATATCCCATCATTTCCTGCCCTGGTTCTAGGTAGTCCATCGATAAAATCCATTGATATTTGTTCCCACTTCCATGTAGGAACTTCTAACGGCTGAAGCAATCCACTTGGCTTCTTCTGTTCGGCTTTTACCAACTGGCAGTTCATGCACTTGGAAATAAAATTTCCAACATCCCTTTTCATACCTTCCCAATAATAGGCTCTCTTCATATCCCGATACATCTTATTTCCACCTGGATGAATTGTCAGCTTCGAGTGATGACTTTCCTTCAGAACTTCATCTCTCAATTCATCTATATCGGGAACAACTAGTCGTCCTTGCTTCCGAAGCCAACCCTCTCGATCGACCTCGAATCCTTTATCCTTCTCTGGATCCAATCCAGATTCCAAATCACGGATAATCTTGACAAGCTTATCGTCTCGCTTTTGGCTCTTACCAATTCTTTCCACAAGAGAAGGTCTTATCGATAAGTTTGCCAACATCTCAGATTCCAATTCACATCTAGGCCTGAAGTCAAATCCAGCTAAATACTCGAGACTCTTCCATTCTGAAAACATGGCTCCCAATCCTGCATGTCTTCGACTTAAAGCATCTGCCACCGCGTTGCCTTTTTCCGGAGTATAGGCTATACCAAAATCATATGATGCTAAAAACTCTAGCCATCGTTGCTGTCGGAGATTCAAATACTTCTGAGAGAAGAGATACTTCAACGACTTATGATCTATAAACAACTCAAATCGAACTCCCAATAGGTAATGTCTCCACATCTTCAAAGCAAATACAATCGCCGCTAACTCCAAATCATGAGTCGGATAATTCCTTTCATGCGGCTTTAGTTGTCGACTTGCATACGCAACAACTTTATCCTTCTGCATTAGCACTGCTCCAAGTCCAGTACCACATGCATCGGTGTAAACCAACATCTCCTCATTCCCACTTGGAATAGCCAAAACAGGAGCACTTGTCAATCGCTCTTTCAGGATTCCGAAAGCTTGTTCACACTTAGCATCCCATCTGAACACTTGGTTCTTTTTCGTCGATCCTGTTAATGGTGCAGCTATCTTGGAAAAATCTTTGAGAAACCGACGATAATATCCTGCTAATCCAAGAAAAATTCTCACATCAGATGCATTCTTAGGTCTAACCCAATCCTGGATTGCTGCCACCTTGGCGGGATCAACCGCTATTCCATTTCCAGAGATAATATGACCTAAGAACCTCACTTCACCCTTCCAGAAGTGACACTTCGAAAACTTAGCCCTCAGCTGATGTTTCCGCAAGATTTCCAAAACAATCCGCAAGTGCGTCTTGTGCTCTTCTTCAGTTCTGGAATAAATCAGAATATCATCAACGAACACAAGTACAAACTTGTTCAACTGATCTCTGAACACTATATTCATAAGATCCACAAAATATGCTGGTGCATTGGTCAATCCAAACGGCATTACCAGCCACTCAAAGAAATCGGATGGTGTCCTAAAAGTAGTCTTTGGCACACTATCTTTTTCCACTCTCAACTGGTGAAATCCCGTTGCCAAATCCATCTGGGAAAACACCTTAGCTTCGTGAAGCTGATCAAACAAGTCATCTATTCTCGGTAAGGGATACTTGTTCTTCTTAGTCACTTTATTCAGCTCACGATAATCCACACACAACCTCAACGATCCATCCGCTTTGGTTGCAAACACAACTGGTGCACCCCATTCGGACACACTACGCCGAATGAATCCTTTTCGAAAAAGGTCATCAACTTGCACCTTCAACTCTTGCTGTTCCCTAGGCGCCATCCGCCTAAGAGGCATCACAATGGATCTGGCTCCTTCAACTAGATCGATACGAAACTCGATCTCCCTATGCGGCGGTAACCCTTTGACCTCGTCAAAGACATCCTCAAATCCATTCACAATAGGCACCGATGACAGTCCATCTCGTGGAACAACTAGCGAATATATGAAGCTCATGAAGACGCCTTCTTCATGCTTACATCGTATCACAACCTTTCGCCCTTCCACATTCTCGACTGTCACCTCCAGCCTTTTACAATCAACCCTTGCCGCATACTTCCTAAGCCAGTCCATACCCAAAATAATTCCGAACCCCGCAAAGTTCAGAACAAAACAATCACAAACAAAAGAGCAATCATAACTCGATACAACTAGACCACGACATACCATACACAAACAAGACGAACCCCAACTGGATTAGTCACAACCAATGGTCTATCAACAATATCCGGTTCCAAACCCAACCGGCCTACAAGATCATTACAAACAAAGGAATGTGACGCCCCAGTATCAAATAACATTCTAACTGGAACACCACAAATGGAAAGAGTACCTTGAACCACCACACTCTTTCCTTTCTCTTCAGCAGTAGGAGCCTTCAAAGATAATGGCACAGCCCCCAAAGCATAAGCTTGCACAATCTGCTTGTCCTTCCTCGGTTCTGGACAATTCTTCTTGATATGCCCCGGCTTATCACAGTTGTAGCACTTCCCTGGGACCTTAGAATTCATGCAATCTTTGGAGAGATGACCCTTCAGCTGACAATTATAGCAGGTCACTTCACCCTTCAGCTTCTTGAGGCCATCCTTACCCTTCTGTTGTTGCTGCTTCCTTTTCTCGTTCCCACCCTGCTGTGGTTTAGACCCTTCCTTGGTCACAGCAACAACAGATCCTTCCTTAGGAAACAGATTCTCATGCCTGAGAGCTTTCTCCACAAGCTTCTCAAATGGGTCATCCAAATGATCCACCAACTGCCTCCCAAGATAAGTGTCCAAACCTGTCACAAACTTCTCATTCTTCTAATAAGGGGATTCAATATATGACCGAGCATACTTGGACAAAGCTTCAAACTCAGAAACATACTCAAGAACCGGTCTTCCACCTTGCTTGAGCTCCACAAACTTCTTAAACAGAACAGATTTCTGAGCTGTAGAAATGAACTTAGCTTCAAATTTAATTTGAAATTGCTCCCAAGTGATCTCTTCCTCTGGAGTATCAATGGTGATGGAATTCCACCAATCAGAAGCTCTTCCTTGAAGCTGTCTTGATGCAAGCTTCCTTTTAGTTGCATCCTCAATTCCCAAATCACCAAAGATCCTTCTACAAGCATCTATCCACCTCTGGACTTCTATGGTTGACTATGTCCCTAAGAAAACCTTTCCTCCAAGAGCAGTATAGTCCTTACACAACTTAGCAAAATCCACTGGTCTTGGGGTTTGAACCTGAACTCCAACATCTACTGATGGCCCCGGAGCTGGCATCCTTCTCATGATCGAAGTCATCGTAGCTTCGAACATCGCAGCATAATCAGCAGCCCCCTCAACAGCACGGCCTCCCCTAGCAGCTGGTCTCCCTCTTCGACTCATTCCTAATATCTAATAGAAATGATTAATATACCCTGAGAAACAACTGCATAAGAAGTTAAAATCCTTCTAAGCTACTATATTATATATAGTAATCATCCATCAAAATTACAATTACGTCTCTCATATGTAGTTACGTCAGCGAGCGTTGGCTAAAATCGATTAACCAAAGCTCTGATACCAAATGTGACGACCGCCCAAGACTCCTGCACTTAAACAAAGAAATAGTGCGCTGAAAAGTGTGCCAGGCCGCCATGGACGATCATCAGGGTAAGGTAAAACAATAAACTTTATCGTATTACTCACAGCGCAGGGATAAAATACAATAGAATAGTATACATAGTGAAGCTCATAGAACAGGATCTTATCATATAAACTCATAGTGGTTTTACACAAACATATGATTAGTCAATACATCAAGCCTCACTACATAACTCTCAGAGTATCGAACAAACAGCGGAACATCCAGTACATATAGTAAGAAAATAGTATGCAAGAGCCCCCAGCTCGTCTTCGTCATCAACAACGTTGGTCACTAAGAACAGCACCTGTCACCTGCTACCTAGTCTGCCCATCCCAACACGGATGAACAGCCCAAGGTAATAAGAGTTAAACATAAAACCTTGAGTCAGACAAAAGTCCTAGTGAGTAGTAAATCAACTGTCAAACATACCATAAGAGCATAAAGGGTAAAAAGGAATAGGAACCCAACCATCCCACTCCACCTCTTTCTTCAGTGATAGCCCCCAGACACACTAAGCAGAAACAAGCATAGCAAAGCAGACAATTAAAGCAATTATCACTCGGGTCGAGGTCGATGTTTTCCAAGTACAAACCCCCAAGGCCTAAACCAAGATCAGGTAAGCACCCACAAAACATCGCTCTTGAGACCGAGTAACGATACAACCAAAGCATCCAAACATCCATAACTCTGGCTATCACTGTTATCATTGCCTCGATTTCACCGTTAATTGAATGACCGGCTCATTCTTTCATCCGTCCGTCAAGGGCTAATGGTAACCCCCGTTCTAGACATAACTCTGCACGTCATCGTGACCCGTGCCTAGGACTATCGAATCTGCCTAGAGTACTCGACCACCTACCTGTGTCTTTTGGGTGTCCCGACCACCTACCTGTAGTCGTTTGGGTGCCCCATGTACTCTTGCTTTGAGTTTGCTAGAACCTTCAATAACGATGAAATCCAAGCCTTCTAGTCATCCTCCTCGATGACTATTCTCAAACTTGCCCAAGCTACTTCTCGAGCCCACCATTATCCACAAACTCGAACCATATCACCGAGTTATCAACATGCTTGGGATGATCCCGTCTGGATTAAACCAAGGCTATCTCACATCATGCTTTGCTTCCTCGTATTATAGCAAAGTCCCATCTCAACATCATCATCAAATCTATCCGTATGAGCTTTCTCATCTGCTTCATATGCGACAAGCAGCTTTCCTTATTCAAGAGCCTTTCCACTTAGCTTTTGAATCATCTTCGACCAACTTGTCCATCTCAAATCCATAAATCAACTAACTTCCATCAATCAATCAAATCAATCATTAATCCAAACAATCAACCATTCAAACAAGATCTAAGTAAACAATTATAACAATAATGGCAATTTCGTAAATAAAGAGTCCAAATCTAACAAACATGAATTCTAAGTAATATCTTGTTGAATGAACTAGCATAGGTTAACATATAATAAAATGGATATCAAAACTTTATTAACGATAGATCTACATGCAGACTTTAGGAAAATGCATGAAATTACTATCTTTAACACACAAACAAGCCACCGATCCAATATACTCCTTTGGGTCCGTGTGAGAGATAACTACCACTCACCGAGTCACCTAGACACCTCAAAAACTACCAAATTCAGATCTGGACAGCAAAGGATCTAGCTTGATCCGACAAGATTTCGATTCAAACAATGAAGTCTCTCTTCGATGGATGGAGATCTTCAACTTTGGCTCTTGGATCTTCGATTTGATCTTCAAATTAGATGGATGGAAACACAAGATTAAAGTGGAGAAAAGAAGTGAAGAAGTGTAGTAGTCGAGCTCTCAAAATGGCAGCACTTCGTTGCTTCAAAATCCGGTGCCAAAAAGTGAACCAAACCCCTCTATTTATAGGCTGGAAATCCCATAAGTCGGCCGCCCCATAAGTCGTTGCCGACTTAACGACTTGCGACCTAACACCCAGGCCGACCTACGACCTAAAGCACTGCTGACCTAATAATGAATACCACAGTGCAACCAAGCAACTTAACAAACGTGGCCGACCTAATGACCTAACGCTATGGCCTCAACGACCTACGACCCAAGCCCAATGCCGACCCAGCGACTCAACTGAGATGCCGACCTATCAACTCAACACATGCAGCCGACCTAACTACCTAACGACTTAGGACCAACCACTCACAAACCCATACGCGACTTAACACATAACCACTGGGTACGACCTAACTCTTGCTGACCTAACCCTTGCCGACCTAACCCTTAGCCGCTACACCGGCCTAACTCCAACACAGGTGCTCCTTGGGTCGGTCAATCCCTATAGGTTGTTAACTTCTCTAGGTCGGTCCAACTAGTTAACCCTAAGTCGTTAACTCCCCTAAATCATTAGCTCTTAGGTCGGTGACCTTTCTAGGTCGGCAATACTTAAGTCGGCCAACCACTAGGTCGGCTATCTTCTTAACTCGGCCACACTTCCCTAAGCCATTAGCCACTACCACTAACTTCCTTAAACCGTGAACCTCTAACTCTTTCACTTTCCTTAAGTCGCCTACTATCCTTAAGTCGTTCCACCGACCTAACTTTCACACGAGCTAACTCTGGATGGCTCATTCCTATAGGTCGGTCAATAACTCAAGTCGCTCCATTCCACTAAGTCGCTCACACGAGCTAACTTCCACACGACTTAAGCTCCTGGACAAGGTGAGCTCTGGTTGACTCAAACAATGCAAACGACCTAAAGACAATAAATTTTACGATTTATCGACACGTAAAATACGGGTCGTTACATAAAATCCAAAGAAATCGATACTGAATCCATCGAAATGGATATTCCCAAAAATCCCGAAGAAAATGTCATCAAAGTCGATAATAAATGATAACAACAAAAGGGAAACAACACGAATCGATTAAATTTGGAAACTCAAGTTAAATTGGCAAAATAGAGCCCAGACAGCAGATTCAGACGTCTGAAATCAAGGACTCAGACGTTTGAATCTGGAAAAATAGAAGTTATCCAGAACGTAATTCAGACATCTGAAATAGGCTTTTTTTCCTATTTCTTCTCTGGTTCAATTCGAACCAATTCAGACGTCTGGAACCTTTGGTTCAGACGTCTGAATATTGGGGAATAAAAATTCCCCGTATAATATTCAGACGTCTGAATCTTACGTTTCAGACGTTTGAAACTGAAGTTCAGGGCATTCCCTGAACCTAGGCCAATGATGGCCAAAACTAATATCGAAAGCGATCGAATGAGTAACAACGAATAAGGATTTATGCCAAGCGACAACCCAGCCTTAAAGTCTCTTCGATACGCCTCAAATATCAACGTCCAAATATCCATAATAGGATTTTCATAAAATTTTCTTTCAAAACGCCAAAAATTAGAATATTCACCAAAGCAATCCAAATCAAAAGCAAATGCACATGAATAAGTGTTAGGAATTCATACCTAACAACAAGGATAGATATAGACATAGATGTAAGATAAAAATCTCACCTTTTTACACAAAACAAATGAAGAAGAAGTTATAGAGCAATGGTAAGAACAATCACTCTTCAGTTCCAACCCAACAAGCTTGAATCTAAGCTTAAAAGAGAAACATTTCCTAAGTTAGGTTTAGGAATTTCTGAAATTGAAAGGAGAATGAGTTGGAGAAGAAGAAGAGAAGGCTTACCAAAGCTTCTTCTATGAATTTTGGAGCTAGAACTTGAATTTTCAAAGATGATTAGGGCTTGGCATTTTAATATCTCATTCCTCTCTCCATTGTTGCTAAAGCTTGAGTGTTAGAAAAATAAGAATGAAGTGAAGAGGAGGGGTGGATTGAGCTAGAGTAATAAGTGGGGTTAATGGGCTGAAACCCAACCCAAAGCCCTAAGTGAAAAGCAGCAAAATTCTACTATCTTCAAACATATCGAAGTTTACACTCAAAAAGGTCGCAAACGTCATTTTGAACTCGATGGGGCTGGTCTCGGGTCCTAATTCGACCGTTTGTAAAAAGTATATTTTCGGACTAAAATCCGAATAACGATGCTATATTGAAATAAAATATTTAAATACGCAATCGTAGCGGGTTGTTATAAACTCACTTTCAGTTTCAATAAACCATTTCAATTTCAATATTGTAACAACCTTGAATTTTGTGATTTATTTTAATTGTTTATTTTAATTATTTAAATTGAATTATTGATTTAAATTTTTTATTATATTTATTAAAATGGATAAATTTTGTTATTGTAAATATAAATGTTGATTTTTATGTGAATTATAATTCCGAACCTGAATAAATAGAATTTTTTCCATAAATGTGAATATTGGTCAATATGGTCAAATTTTGGCTTTTAAATTTAAAATTTAGATATTTGAATTTTATCTTTTATTATGAAGGTAAATAAAATTTCAAGAATACTGCTTTTCGTTTCGTTGAAATCCGATTTATAATGTGAAAGTTATGCTATTTACAATATTGCGTGTAAATTGATTTATTTAACAATATTGTTTATTTGAATTTGTATAAATAATATTTTTCTTGTCATATCCTATTCTAATTTGTGTATATATGTGTAATATTTCATGTTATATATATATATATATATATCTTTTATTTTTAGAACATTTTTAAAGTATATTAGTTATATTTCCAAAACTAGTTATATTTTTGTTTGCAATTTCCAAAAAAACTAGTTTGCATATAATTAACTATATTCTTATATTTTTCTATATTTTTCTAAAATTTATTTATTCAATTCATTTTCACTTTATCTGGTATATATTTTTATTTTTGAAATATTTTTATAATGATGTTATAATTTTTCCAAAGCTTATTGTATTTATTTACAATTTTAAAACCTAGTTTCTATTTTAAGCTATTTTCTTAATTAATTTATATTTATTTAAAAAAATATTTTATTTTTATTCATTCATTATTATTCTACTATCTTATTTATTTACATTTTTCATGTATTTTAAAATTGCAAAAAGAAATATGAAATTTGAAGAGTTTTAAACCTTTTACTTGCCTTTGTCTTTTCACGTCCTTTACCTTTTCAATTCCAAATAACTCATGCATTAATTTTTGCTGCCCATATCTCCTTTGTTCAGCCGACTTCCTCTTCATTTTTCACGAAAATTTTTGTTTCTCAACTCAAAAAAATTCAGCCTCCGTTTCCTGAGCAAAAAACTTTGGTAAATAATTCTTTGTTTTTCACTTTTCTTCTTTGTTTTCTTATTCTACTTGCACTTGCTTCAAGCTTATGTTGTTCGGCCTTGCTCCACCATCACCACCACCTTCATCACCACATTGTCCAGCTGCAAACCACCTCCATCTCCTCTGACCTACCAGGCCATGGCCACCGTTGATGCAAGATCCACACAAAAATGCAAGCAACACTTCCTATATATGCATAGCCGAGCTCATATGGCCTTCACCACTTCACCACACCCCTTGGCCAACTCTTGCATCACTTCCACCAGCACCTACCTGACCCAAAGCCACTGCCACACCATTCCCTAGCCTCCAACAGGTCTGGCCGTGCCATATAAGGCCATAGACGTGACTTGTTGTTACATAAAAATGCACCTTTGCCTTGTGTTTGTACATTTATGCCATTAATCACTCAAACAACTTCCATACCTTCACTTCCCTTGTTAGGCCGAGCATATATGACCCATACCTGACTAAATACACCCCATGGTAGTGACTTATCATCCTATAGGCCGAGCATGAGATTTTTGGAAGCAAGTGCAAGTGTTTGATTAATTTTTGTTCCTTAATTCTAGCATGTTTAATGTCATATTTTAGGTTGAAATTCATGTTATATGTATTGTTTTGTTTCATATGCACAAGATAACTACTTTGGCTCTCCCACACTTGAGTCATAGTCGTGCTTTAGTGCCTTTGTGGATATTAGTTTGTGTGTTTGGTTGTTATTTCCAGCTTGTAGAGGTGAGTATTTCTCACCAGACATTCCGTACTTATATAAGTAGTAAATTGGCACCATGTGAATCTGTAGATGTTATTATTATGTTATAACTGTCTATGCTATGATCATATGATGTTCACCCATGTTTATACACCTGTTATATCATATGTTACTGTTATATTATGCTATTTTGTTTATTTATATCAGTTTATCACACCGCAAGTTCCCTGTAGATTAAAATCACTATGGGTTGAAATGATACATACCCGAACGGACTTTAGAATAGGAAAAAATCGTTATGGGCTAAAATGATAGGCCTGAATGATTTTTATTTATTTGCATTTACTTGGTATTGCGGGTTTGAAATGATAGAATTCGAGTTTCCTTTTAAATTACGGATTGAAATGATATATTATCTGTATCACTTTACCTAGGCTAGAAAATGATATACAGACCCGTGGTTAATATATTTTTCTACAAAAAAAATTAAAGTATTTTAGAAATGTATATATTATTATATTTTGATTTAAACTTTATTAAAAATGATTTGTAAAGTATTTTGATTTTCTAAAAAAGTTTATAAGTGAAATAAATTAATGGTAAAGTTAGAAATTTGAAATATAAGTTATTTTGGAAATTATGATTTGGTTATAAATGGAATTTAAATTAAGTAGGAAATATGATAACTAAATTTAAAATTTTAATTAAAATAAATTTAAAATAATTTTTATAAAGTGTTAATGGTTTTTGAATAAGTTAAATGTGAAATATATGAATATTTAAGTTCAATTTTGAAATATAACTTAGATTGGAAATTTGTGAATTTTGTTTAAAAATGAATTTGAAGTTAAGTAAATAAAATGAAAATAAGTTATATTTGAAAATTTAAACTTAAGTGTTAAGTTAAAAAATTTAATTATAAAGAATTGAAATTGAATGTTGAATTATATAAGTAAATTGTTATTAAATTGATTTTTGAATGGAAATTTAACTTTATAAAATCATGAATACAAGGGTATGTAAATGATTGTTTTAAAAGTGAAAATATATGATTTTATAAGCTTAAAATGATTTAAATAAAAATTTAATTGTTTGTGAAATTATATTGAATATTTGAAATTTAATCAACAGCATTTTGAAATGTTATTATTTCTTATGTAAAGGATATTACAACATTTGTAAATGCTGTAGTTGATAGAAATGAACTAAATGGCTAAATTGAATTAAGGGCTATTATAGTACTTTGTAAGTGCCGTAGTTGCTGAAATTAACTAAGGTTTTTTTTGAACTAAAGTAACCCTATTACAGCATTTTTTTAAATGTTGTCTTTTGTTAAATTGAATTGTTTTAAAAGTAACTTTCCGTAGCATTTTCCAAATGCTGCGAAAGTTGAATTTTCATTGTTTTAATAAATTTAAGTGAATAAATGAACTTTGGAAGATTAAAATTTTGGAAATTTAATAATTTAATTATTAAATATAATAACTTCATTTTAATGATTTAAAAATGAAGTAATTTGTTTTGAAATATAAACTATTTTGAAATGTGTATTGAAATGGTATTTTAAATAAAATGAATGTAGTTTTGAAAAGATACATATTTTGATATTTTGAAATTGATTTTTGAATGATATTGAATTTTGAAATGATATTTGATTTCGAAGTATAAATTACTATTTTGAAATTTTAACCACGGGATGTATTAAATATATGGTTTAACTCATCCTTAGAGGATGGGCGATCCCAAGCATCCTTTAAGTTATTGTGTATTACTACTACAGTTCACTTGAGTTGATTTACATTATATAAGTATGTATGTCCTGACTCGAGTGTTTTGTGTTTTATTTTACGCTCGGGTCAGCCTGAGTATTTACAGCTTAGCTTTGGATTTCTTTTTTGGAGCTAGGAATCGTTGGAGATTCTTCTTGTCTAGTATCTGTTCCCTTTCAGTTTCAGTTGTTCTATTTCAGCTCTGGTATTTATAAACTGCTATGTAATTGTGATTTCTATTGTATATGTTTTTTTAGACTGATTTTATGTATTATGTTTTTGAGAGTTGTTATAGTAGCATCATGAACTACTATGGTATTTTAATTTTCGCTGCGAGTTATTCTGATATTTCTGTGTCTGTGATTCTGTGATTGTATTTCATTTGCTCCAAATTTATTTACAATGTGGTATTTTGAGCAATTCAAGTCCGGCATGTGTGGATGTGAATGGCTGAAAATTTGGGTTGTTACAAATATATTTCAAATTTTGAGTATTAAACAATTTCAAAACTAAGATTAGTAATTACGATTCAACAAATCAGTGTTCTATTTTTAGTTTTGAAATAATTGCATAATAAATCCATTTTCATTTAAATAAAACTTAAATTACAAATAAATAAGTATTTCCTTCAGTTTATTTATACTTGAAATAGTTCGTTTAATTCATTTTAAACCAAAATCCAGTTATAAAAATCATACCTTTAAAATCTCGATTTTATTAAATTTCAAATCAATTTCATATTTATCTTCCCACCTTGTTCTCATTTAAGTCATTATTAACTCAGAAATATAATTTAAATAAATACTTAACCATATTATATCTTGATAAAATCAAACTTTATTATTAAACTTATTTTATACTTTAAACCAATTTTATATAGAGCTTAAAACCAAGAATTTGACTATATATAAAATAACATTTATAAAATATCCAAATCGATATCTCATAAAACCATATATTTCTTTACAAAACCATAGAAATCATTTCAAAATATTTATATATATAGACCACGGTTTCTGTATATAATTTTCTACCCTATGGCCCAGTGATACGGATATTAATCACTTCAATTCGTAATTTAAAATAAAATACGGTTGTATATCATTTCATACTGCAATCTCGAATGAAATAAAAATGCATAATAACTTGCGGTTTATAACGATATAAAATTTACCATTCATCCAATATCAACCATCAACCATTTATCACAATCATCATCCAATTTAAACAATAACATCAATAGAACAGATAATAAATAATAGGTATTTACTGGCAATTTATATTCAATAATAAATTAAGTAACAGTTTATATGGAATAATAAATTATATAATAATTTAATTCAATAAATTCAATTTAAATGGAATAAGGATAAAAATATGCCAAACAGTCATAAATAAATTTCTAATCACATCAGAAATTAGTCTAACACACATAAGAAATTTTAGAAGTTGTGAGTGGGTTAAAACACTCACCTTTTGAATTTAAATTGAATTTAAATCCAATTTAAACCCAAAATTTGAACAGTCTCAGAATTCGTCCAAACCACTGCCAAAATGTCTGGAATTCTATTACGATCGCAGCGGCAGCGGAGAAAACCGCGCGTAATTTCGACCTCGTATGTAAAAGTTATGTTGGTTAAAACATATGAAATCAAAAATAAAATTAAAAATAGAAAAACAGCACTTACTCCCCTCTGTCACGCATGTCCCTGTATGCAAGAAATTCATAGACCAACGAACCCAAACCCTCACATAGCCGCCACTTGCAAACGCCACCATACGTCACCGCTACAACCGCGCGGCCACCCCCACGCGAGCGCCTTCCTTTGCGATCCCCTACCGAGCCACGCGGTTGAGTCGCATTACCACTAGGTCACAAAAAAAATTTGCAGCCGCCACCAATAAAATGAAACCCTACTGAATTTTAGCACGAGATCTAGCTGTTAATCATTCAAACGAACACCACCGATGAGAAGCACTCGTCGATCTCTACGCGATGGTAACCTCCAATTGACGACCAGATGAAGATGATTACGGCATGATGGATGGCCATGATTTGCTCTTCGATTTCTGGCCAAATAGTGACCCAAATTGGAAAACGAATCATATATTTGACTTGCGTTCGTCGAGAGCTTCAAACCCATATATAATTCGATATAGTTTGAAGAGATTTAATTTTTAGCTTTGAATTTTATTTAAAATTGCATTTTGGGATTTATGGTTCTATCTTCCATTGAAAGAGGAGAAGTAAATAGAACTATACATATAAAAATGAGGAATAAGAAGTAGGCTAGGGTTTATAACGACGTATATATAGACAGAGCTGAACAGACAGAACAGATTAGATAAATTGAACGATATATGGCCCGAAAAGCCTGTTTCGACTCCGGAGCGAAATTGGGTCAACTCATATATTAAAATAGATGTTTTTGAATATTTTAAACGCAATGGAATAGGTTTCAAGTCCAAATTCTATAGTATGAAGGAGTTATGAAAAAATCAAGTTATTTCAAATTGATTTTAATTTGATTGATTTCTAGGCGTTTTGAGCCCGTACGATCAAAGGACAAGTCCGATCGTTATGAAACTTGAAATCCTACAATAATTCACTGTTCTGGATCCGATGAAACTGGTTTCGTTGAATTCCGAGTCAGTGGCCAAAATGGCTATTTTTCAGTTAATTAATTAAATTAATATTAAATTAATTAAATCACCATAAAATTCAAATTCTATAATTCATAAATTTTATCATCTTGGATTACTTTAGTGATTTAAAATCCTTTATAACCAATTTTCGTATCGATTCAAGGTTAACTAATTTACCAATTTAGTGTTAAATTCCAATTCCACTAAATTCATAAATTATCGATTGGAATTCCAATGAAATCCATTTATTTGATTTCTAAATCTTGTTATTCATTCAATTATCATATTGTCATCTTAGGTACCATTTACATTGGTTTATGTCCTAATACGTTAACATTTTTCCATTCATCTTTATTTCAATTGCGTGGTGTTAAATTTCACTTGCTACAAATATTACATTTATTATAAATTGAATTTCAATAAATTGATTTGTTTCAATTACAATATTTTTATTAAGTTCATTACTACTCTATAAACCTAGTTACCTTGTTTACCTTTCATTACCTTAATATACTCCAATTTAACAACTCATAAACATTGTATTACACTACACATCAATGTAACATTTATTTATATTTATAAAAATTTATTTCCAATTTAAATTAACAAGCTAAATAAATAGGTAACGTACAATAATCATTACCGTTAACCTTTATCACATTAATAAGCTTTTATTACTTACAAATCAACGTTGCCATTTATTTTCATAATACTAATTTCATTCACTTTCCATTAACTATCTATTATTTCCTTGGTAAATCCAATATTTCATTTATTCACTTATGTTCCATTTATAGTCAAGTATAACATTTAAATTTATTTTCATTAATTGGCATTTCCTTCCATCCATTAATTAATCTTTAATTAGCATTATTTACCTTGCATTATAGTTATTATTTCATAAATATGATTCCCAAATTTTATTTCTTTCAGTATTTAATCACACAATCATATTAAATTAACAAATTTAATGGTCGAAAATTTCAGGTCGTTACAACTTGTTGATTAATTGGGGATAAACTCCCGATTCACTATATTGTAGCAGTGGTCTCTTTGTTATGAAAAACCTCAAAACCACAAGGGCTTCTCCGTAGTAATGGTTGAGGAAAGTTCCTTCAGTTTTGTTCAATTCCAGAACAAACTTGTATGGATGACTATCTGACCTTGCATTCTAAATCACAATGAGTGGTCTCTATAAATGTATATCAGTCGGTGGCGGAGAAGATGCCTTCTCTTAGCTTAACACCCTTTCCCGAGACTTACGAGCTCAGGAAGTTATACGTTTATAGAAGTCAGTCGTGTGAATGTGGAATGGAAATGTGGCATTCAAAGTGAAAGAAGATGTGTTTTGTGAAATGGTAATCGTTGCCACGAGCCTCACCGACCGAAATTGACCTAAACATGGTTAGATACGGCAAGGCTAAGTGGGTGATTCCCAATTAGGGTAAGATCATCCCCTTCTAGATATATTTCTTCCTGTTATGACGATCGAGATGTAAATTAATGTGGTTTATGGAAAACGAGTGCTCGGTTAAAGGTCGGTAACGACGGGGGAATGACATATTCGGTACTACGCAGTTAAAGAGGTAGGCCGGTCTTGTGTTGGTAGAGGGCAGATGTTCTGTGCCTCGAGGCATCCATCTAGAGGTGTACCCATTAAAAGGTAATCCCTTTACCTGGCCATTCATATGAAAATCCATTATCCAATAAGACCTGTGGTTTTCTTTGTATTGGCGTAATGAATAGCCTCGAAATGCTATATGGGTAATATTTCGGGTAAGATTGATAAGTTTAATTGCAAATGTTTTCAAGGAATGCCACTAGAAATAATATCAAATGTTTTGATATATAAAAATGTTTTAAGTTATCATAAGGTAAAAACTCGTCCACGTTTATGTGTAGGCATAGTATTATGAGATGCTCTTTCTTTTCAAAGGATTTTATTCAAAGGCCGATATATCACACTGTCATTTATTATTGAGTTTTTCTCATGTTAGTTTATCAAGCCTGATCTGGTTATTTTCAATACTCGGGTCAAATCTGAGTAGTTTCAGGTTTAGACGAAGACGGTTGGAGTTTCCAGAAGAGAGCTGGAGATATCCATCTACGTATGGACATATTCTATTATCCGTTGTGTTTGTTTGTTTTAGTTTGATGTTATCAGCAATTGTAAGGATGGATGTTTATAACAGTCCAAGCTGAATTTAGGTTAGACTTTGATATATATTTTTTAAAAGTTTTCTGCTATAAAGATATTGTTCAATATTATATGTTATTCCATTCGTATGAGATTCTGTTCTTTCTATTTTTCTTTATTACCCTTCATGTTCTGTCTTCTCGTGCAGTTTGAGTTGGACCTGTGTGGTTTATTGTCGATTCAAAGGGCACGAAAAAATGGGCCTTTACACTCAAGTTCCATATTCAATTTCAATTTCTATCCGCAATTCATTTTAATTAACTAAGTTAAGTTCCATTTCAATATTAAATTTACTAATTAATTTATCTAATTAGTTCTCTTCCATTTTATAATTCAATATCTGATTTTTATTCAAAAGTCACTTCATTTATTTTACTTGAGTTCAATTTCATTTTATAATTCAAGTTTAGATTTTTATTTCTTTACCAAAATATCAAACCATTTTTATTTTGGTTTCCTATTTCACTTTCCAATTTTATATGCTACACAATTTATTTTAACATTTCCATCCATTTCTATACTCGAGTATATCCACATTTTATTTAACTCGAGATTATACATCATTTTATAGCTTAAACGTATATTCATTCCATTAATTCTATTTTTTATAAGCTATTCAATTTATTTATTCACAATTCCAAAATTTTCACTTAATTTTTTTTTCCTTTCAAATTTTATAACTTGTAGTTTTATAGTCATTTTACCACTCACAGTTTATATTTACTTCAATTCGATATTATTCTAATTCAATATAATTCACCTTAATTTAAGTTTCAATTCTTTTTAACCAACATTTCAAAACCATGTTCGAATTATTCATACTTAAATTAAATTTCACTCCAAGCAAATACGTTTAATTCATTCAATTTCTTTTCACCATTTATTTCATTATAGTCCACATTTAATTCGTTTTTTCCTCTTAAGTCGAATTCTATTGTTAACTCGAGTCCATATTTAAATATTAAATCCAATTGATATTCCTTTCAATCCATTCCAGCTTTATTTAACTTAGCTTGAGTTAAATTCAAATCCCTACAATTTCATTTTTCAAATTTAATTCATTTAACTTGCATAAGTTAAATTTTTAATTTCATATTGAAATTCACATTTCGCAAGTTCTATTCCAAAAACTTATTCTCTTCTTGTTTCACTTCTCATTTAACTAGAAATTCCGAAATTCAACCATCCGTTTTTATATCAGATCATTTTGAAACAAAACATACATATAAATATTTAACTCTTGTTTTTAACAAACCATCTCCTTGGAATTTTCCAAAATCCACTTAGTTTCATTCAAAACAAATTTCCTTCAGACTTTTTTCAAACAACACTTGTTTTTCAACAAAATTCCATCTCAAATTTATTATGGTAGCAATCTGTCACATAGAAACCTGAAAATGAACACCGATGATGTCGCAATCTTTATTGGAATTATTTTCCAGCGACTGAAGTGAGTATAGTGCTTTTATTCTTCCAAAATACTTTTCAAAACAATTTTTATTCAAAAATCATTTCAAAATAATGCTATTTTAATTTTCACAATACTTCGAAAAAATATTTTCCAAACTTCTGAGATTTCCAAATTCCCAAATACTTAGTTCAAATCCGTTTAAAACATTTCCTAAAATTTCTAGGATGTTAAATTTTCAATTTCTGGTTTGAATCAAAATTTTAGTTTTAACTCATTTGTATAATTCATACCTATACAATTTTATTTTGGTTTCTATAAATAATTTTCAATTTCATAGTCTTGTTTTGATAACATCCGAACATATCAATTCACTATAATAAGTTTAGAAAATTATTTCTTTTATATCAAAATATATCTTTGGATAAAATTATTTCATTTACCCGCTTCAAAACAATACTATGTCAGTTTACCTAGTTCTAGTATTTAAAAATTCCTATCGAATTTGTGGTGTCCCACTACTCGACCAGAATTTATAAGCCACTCAATAGATGAATCAACACAATATAAAACAACTTATATTCACTAATGAATACGCGCTCATATCTATCAATACACTCAAACCCATTCGAGAGTACTACCGACTCTATCTCTAACGAGTAATCCGCACCGAAGCCAAGTTTCTCGCTTAACCTTCAACTCTGATCTGTGCAGTTAATGCCCCACCATTACCCCGCTATAACCTTGCTATATTTCATAGCGGGTTTATACCGCTACGATTTTTCTATATCGCCCCAAATATAGCCATTCCGCTTTAATCCCCGCTATATCCCGTTATTCCTGCAATACTCTGCTATTTCCACTATATCTTTTTAAAAAGAAATGAATTGAAAATTTACGTTTATACATTATAAAAATTATGAAATTCATTTATTTGATTGAATTTTCAATATGTTTTTGGAAATGAAAATATTTTAATATTCTATTAAAGTCAATTATTTTATATAATAGTTTTACGTTTATTTACAGTATATTTGCACATGTTTTTATTTAAAATTATTTATATATTAATCATAATTCAATTGAATGTTAATTTTTCATTTAATTACCATTTATATATTTGTAAAAACATTAATTATGAGTTTCATATGATATTTTAGAGTCATCCGCTATATCGCGCTATATCCTCGTCGTATCCCCGCTATGACTTTTTGCACCTTTGCCGCAATGAATCTACCGAGGGCTTTAACTGCATAGGCTCTAATACCAAGTGTAATGGCCCGTATCTCCATACCCTCCGATGTCGACAGTAACACACGAGGCCAACTCAAACTGAACGGAAATACAAATCTTTAGGGGTGAAGAAGAAAAAGATAGAAGAAAATAGAACAACAATACAGAATCTCACAATCGCGGCGGAATAAAATATAATATATAATAATAGATCTTTATACAAAGAGAACTGTAACTCTAATATACATACAATCATCAGAGTACAACCATCAATAAATCAATCTGGGCAGTTATAACAACTCATCCTCACTAGTGCTGACTATACAGTCTACACAGAGCGGAATATAAACAAATACGTGAAATACGCCTGAGACTTCTCTAGCTCGTCTCTTGAGATCCATAGTATCCTAACCTGAATTTGCAATTCTCGGTCCGACTCGAGCATTATAATAAAATAAAACCCAAGTCAGTCTGGAAAACCAGCGTGAGAAAACACACACAATTTGAATTATTACTGTTATCCAAAATCCTGTGAAAACATAGATATCTCGTAAGACTATGCCTTACATAAACACGATGGGTTTTTACCTTACGATAACCAAAACACTTTTATAGAAAATCCAGTGATATTATAATAGTGTCTAAGTATAATGCTTATTAAAATAGCTAAATTGTTAAATTAATTAAATTCCAACATACTAGGCTCTACAATCAAAAACGTAAAGGCTCGCAGTGGATATTGAATTTCATACAATGATTGGGCTAATGGGGTACCGCCCGCCACAGTACACCTTTATAAAAATGTACCAAGAACCTCGCCTGGATCACCTACCAACACTAGACTGGCCTACCTTCTGGATAGTACCGAATATGTTATCACCCCAGGTGTTCCCACCCTTATTGAGCACTCTCTTTTCCATGCACAACCATATCCATAATTATAATATAGTATATCCGAGGGTATTTAGAAAGGTGGTAACATACGCTAATTTGGTGCGACAACTTAGCCTTGCTACATCTCCCATGTTTTAGTCATTCCCAGTTGATGAGGCCTAAGGCTATGTTTACCTTTAGAATAACATTCATACTTGGAATGCTAACACTGCATTCCCAGCAACGACGTGATGATAGCATTCATCCATACAAGTTGTCTTGGGTCTGGACAAACCATATCCTTTAAGATCACCATCTCCATTATCTTTCAGATATCACAATTCTTAACGCACAACCGGATCGAAGTAGTTTTCGGATAATTAAATATGATCCCGGTCTCTTCGAAACGATCAACGAAGTTGGCCAGATTTGATAGTCGATTGTTTAACTATCAAATAACATCCATAAGCAGTCACTAGGCCCCATTTTATAAATTTTCCAAATATTTATTTCAAAATATCTTTTCAAAGACATATATATATATATATATATATATATATATATATATATATATATTCAAAACTCTTCTAGTATTTCAATATTCGAAAAAAACCTTTTCGAATACTTACATCCATAATAGGATATTTAAATCCATATCAACACTTAGAATATTTCTTTCAATTCCGTTCATAAATCAACCCTTTGAGAAATATTTTTAGAATATATGACGACCCAGAATTTTGAACATTTGAAATTGAAATATTTAATTGATTTTAAATATTTGAATGTTAGTTTAACTTGAATTTCAAATATTAGAATAAATTTGGCAATTAAAGTTACTGAATTTAATTATTGAAACTTGGGTAAAATATTAAATCATGGGTTTATGCTTGTTAAAAATAATTTCAAGGCTTAGAAAATTTACATTGATAATAATGAAGATATTGGAAGCTTCAGAATTAGATTTGAAAATGTTTTGTTCAGTTTTGAAAATTTATCGTTTAAATCGATATTTAAAAATACCCTTCCAACGCACAGTGTCGGATTTCGACGAAACCAGTTCCATTGGATCCGTAATAGTTTATTATTATTAGGTTTCAATTTTCGTAGCATTTGGAGTGATCGTTTGGTCATACGATAAGCAACGCGCTGAAAGTTATACCAAAATTTAATTTAATAACTGGGTCCAAAAAGCTATCTTCTCCATACGATCGAATTTGGACTCGGAACCTTTTCGATTGTATTTGGAATAGGGGTTTAACATTATAAACGCTTAGTGGCATGCTTCGATAGGATGTTAAGTTTTTAAGTTGCATTTTCAAGACAATTTAAATTTAAACCCTACCATTTTAAAACATTTAAGATAAGTGTATATATAGTTATTATATTAAAGTAGTAATAACCTAAGTTAAAATAAAGTAAAAAAATGAAATATATATATATATATATATATATATGCATTTGAACATTTGTAAGCTAAAAAAAGACCTTGATCTACAAGTGTCAAAGATAAATGGTTTTCTTTATTTAAAAATAAATCCATGGTCGAGTTTATTTGTTCGATCTATAATCACATATCCTCCTCTCGAATAAAATCGAAAACCCTTTCCCTTCTATTTTGAATTCTAAAATCGGGTTTCCTCTCCGCCAATCGAATGCGTCCCCTCCTTCCTTTTCTATTCCATTTCAATCAACCTAGAGCGTTAAGAAATAGATGGAACGTACGAAATTGATTTCGTTCAAAATGGAATAAGAGTTTGTAGTCAAGTCGATTACGATCGAGATTTGGGATTTCATTTATCATGAGTATCGAGGTCAAGGAGGAGACTTCGAACTCCTGGATGGTCGAACGTCATGAAGAGTAGCTAGGGTTTCATATTTTTGGAAGTTCGCAGCAAGGGGCGGCAACATAGGGCTCGGCAACGTGTACGGGGAGGCTTCGCATGGTTCGAAGGGAACTTTGGGTTGTCTTTGGCGTCAATGCCGTGGTCTGGGAAGTCTTCGAAGTCGTGGCGTGGAGTCTTCGTGCTCGCATTTCGGTCAAGATCTCGATCTAGTGCAGCTGTTGTGTTCTGTGATGCTTTCGCAACCAGGGAAGATGGTGGCTGTTGGGGTAATTAGTTTTAATCTGAAATTTAATTAAGTTTATAGTTAGTTATTTAAGTTAGAATCTAAATTATGATAGCAAATTAAATTTAATATATGTATGTATATAAGGTTATAGGAACAGGAATTTTAGAGGATGGTTTGGAAAGTTAAAAATATATATATTTATATATAAGGTTTAAAACAGAAAATATATATATATAGTTTCAAAAGAAAATTTTACATGCATGTTGAATATATATGTAGTTTTAAAAGAAAATAAATATACATATATACATTTTTAATTTGTTAGTTTATTTTAAAAATATGTATTTGGGTTGATTAATTTATTTAATAAATTTATTTTTGTTACTAAGAAATTATTGAAAGAAAATTAGTTTAAATTAAATCATTAGTCAATTTAATTATTAAATGGCACTTAATGGTTTGATTTATTTCAAATATTAATAAATCAATAATGCTTATACAAGGTTTAAAAGTCGTGGAATCAAGCTGGAATGAAAATGAATTGCAAAACAAAAGCAAAGGTGAGATCTTCTCACTCAATTGAAATTAGAATTTCGGTTATTGATTGACTATTTGGATATGGTAGTATATAGTGTGTGTGATATATATATATATATATATATATATATATATATATATATATTTGGAGTGATTGATTTCCCGCACTATATATCGGATGAGACCCTGTGTGCCGCATAATAGCGGATGATATTATATAATCTCATATACCGCGATATTCTACCTCAAAGTGGAATTGGTATTTAATTGTTGTGCTAACATCTGTAGATGTAGGGAAACCGGTTGGAGGGATCCAACTGGATTCCTCAAATATTTGAATATGTTTCAATGTTGTGTGTTGATTTATTTATAATCCGTGTATGATTATATTTGTGATTGGAATCGTTGAAGGCTATGGTTAAGCCGAATATATTTTTGGTATCATAGGGTACTAGAAATATAAAAATTGATTTTTTGAAAATTAAGTTGAAAACTTTAAGTAAATTCATTTTAAAGGATTGGGTGAATTTAAAAGAAGGGATTTAAAAGCGTAAAAGTTGATTTTTGTAATCCTATCGAATAAATTCCAAAATATAGGGAAAAGATTTTTATAAATGAATTTTATGTGATATTGTTAAAAAGTTGGAGAATTTATTTAAAATTTGGACTTTAAATAGTTTGGGAAAAATAAAAGGATTTATTATAAAATAAAATCAATTTAGAAATCAATTTAGAATTTGATTTGGTGTTTGGAAATAAATTTAGAAATGTATTTGGAATTTGATTTGGTGTTTGGAAATAAATTTGAAAATCAATTTGGAATTTGATTTTGTGGTTGAAAGTAAATATTTGGAAATTGATTTGAAAATCGTATATCAATAGATATTTGGAAATTTAATTCACAGTGGAAATTTATAAAGGAAAGGGAAATTTGTCTGAAAAATAAATATTCGTCTAACGACCCACTATTTTGTACCATTCAAATCGATAATAATCCACCCATGTCAGACTAGAATGATGCAAAATAACAGATTGTAATAAAATTTGGGGCAAATAAAACCAATCCTAGAATCACAAACATAGAAATATCATAATAACTCGTAGCAGAAATAAAATACCATAGTAGTTCATGAAGCTACTATAACAAAATCTTAAAAAAAATACATAATATCAGTCTGAAAACATATACAATAGAAATCCCAAATACATATAAGTTCACTAATGCAAGAGCTGAAATAGATGAACTGATACAGAAATGGATGAATAACTAGATAAGCATAATCTCCAGCAATTCCTAGCTCCAGAAAGAGAAATCCAAAGCTGTGAATATCTTAGGCTAACCCGAGCGTAAAGTAAAACACAAAACACTCAAGTCAGGACATACAAACTTATATAATGTGAACCAACTCAAGTGAACTGTAGTAGTAATGCACAATAACTTAAAGGATGCTTGGGATCACCCATCTTCTAAGGATCGGCTAAACCATCAATTTAACGGTAATGAACGCGATCTTGGAAATGTCTATATTAAAGTAAACTATGCAAATAACAGTGTTAATGTAGCTAGGATAGCGCAGAGCTGCAGCAATCGCTCACCTCTAGTCACACTCTCAAATTGAAGGTGTACATCCAAAATCACAAGGCATACAGAGAAGTGTACCCATGGTTAAAATTCCAAATGGTATTTTATACTTCGAAATTCAAATATCATTTCAAAATTCAATATCGTTTCAAATTCATTTTAAAATATCAAAATATCATATCCTTCCAAAACCTCGTTCATTTTTATTTAATTTAAATACCATTCCAAATAACATTTCAAAATGGTTTATATTTCAAATCAAAATACTCCATTTAAACCAATGAAAAGGAAGTTATTATACTAAAAAAATCAAATATTCAATTCCCAAAATTTAGACTTTTCAGAATTCGTTTATTCACTTAAACTTATTAAAACGGTGAAATTTAAACTTTCGCAGCATTTAGAAAATGCTACGGTAAGTTACATTTGAAACAATTCAATTAAGCAAAGACGGCATTTAAAACTATTGTAATAGTGTTCATGTTTAGTTTCTACAACTACAGCACTTATAAAGTGCTGTAATAGCCCTTAGTTTATTCTAGCCTTTTAGTTTATTTGTATCAACTACAACACTTAGAAATGCTGTAATATCCTTTACTTCAGAAATGATAGCATTTCTGAAATGCTGTTAATTAAATTCCAAATTTTCAATACAATTTCATAAACAATTAAAATTTAATTTAAACCATTTTTAAATAATAAAAATTATATTTTCTCACTTTAAAAATGATCATTTAAATACCCTTTAATTTATGATTTTATAAAGTGAGATTTTCATACAAAAATCAAATTTTAATAATTTACTTATTAAATTCAAGCGTATCAATTTCAATTCTTTATGATTAAAATTTTAACTTAACACTTAAGCTTAAATTACCATTTCAAAATATAACTTATTTTTCATTTTATTTACTTAGTTTAAAAATTCGCTTTTAAAAAAATTCGAATTCGAAATTTAAGCTATATTTCAAATTTCAACTTAACCATTTATTTATTTCACATTTTAACTTGTATATAATTATTAACACTTTATAAAAATCATTTAAATTCCATTTTAAATTAAATTATCATAAATTAACATTTTTAAAATACTTTAAAATTTTAGAAAAATACATGCAATAACCACGGGTCTGTATAATATTTTCTAACCTAAGTCAAGTGATACGGATAATATATCATTTCAATCCGTAATTTATAAAGAAAAATCCGGGTTCTATCATTTCAAACCCGCAATCCCAAGTCAAATGATATAAATAAAAAACGCTCGGGCCAATCATTTTAGCCCATAACGATTTTTCCCTATTCTAGAGTCTATTCGAATATGTATCATTTCAACCCATAGTGGTTCTATTCTACAGGGAACTTGCAGTGTGATAAACTGGTATAAATAAACAATATAGCATCATAAAGCAGTAACAGATGATATGACAGGTGTATAAACAGGGTGAATATCATATAAATCATATCATAGGCAGGTATAACTTGATAATATAATTCTACATATTCACTTGTTATCAATTCACTAATTATATAAGTACAAATGTCATGTGTGAAATACTCACTTGTTTCAAGTTGGAAATAGCAAGACAAAGCACACAAACGAATTCCAAAAAGCACGATAACACGACTTTTGAATTGAGTGGATAGAGAACCAAGCTAGTGATATTGTACACAAGCAATAGAATAAGAAAATATAAATATTATTTCAACCCAAATATACTTATGGAAACAATTTAAAATAAAAGTGACAAGTCATAACATGGTTTGACCATTGCCTCAACCATCAGATACTCGACCTAGAGGGCTCATATGCTCAGCCATAATGGTATTTAGGTCTAGGATATGGCATGCATGTGCGGCTACAAGGAGTTGAAGTGGTGGAAGTTACAACATGAAGGAAGATCAAGAGGAAGGCAACATAAGTTGTTTTTGGTGCAATTTTGGGTTCGGCCTAAGGTGATGTGGGCTCGACCATACAAGGAGGTGGTTAGGTGATGTATGGAGTTGCGACCAGAGGTGGTGGAGGTGCAGGTGCCGGTGGCTATGGAGGTGGCCAAGGTGGAAAATGAAGGGATGTTGACAACAAGCTCGGCTATGGCATTTTGCATGGAGTTTGTGGAGTTTTGTGGTGCAAGCAACATAGGTAGGTCACGGCCTTGACTGGACAGAGGGGGAGGAGGGTGATGTGTCCATGGATGGTGGTAGAGTTGGTCGGTGGAGGTGGTGGAGGACTATGGCCGAGCAAATACATGAAGAGGCAAGACAAATCCAATGGAAAAATAAAATAAAAAGAAAAGAAAACATGGGAAAAAAGAAAAAGACATTACCAAGTTTTTTCTCAGATCTAAAAAATGCGTGTAAGGTGAAATGAGAGAGATGTTTTTATGTGAAATGCAAAAGGAAACTCACGGCTAATAACTTGGGAAAGGATGGCCCAAAATATGAAGAGGTAGAAAATGAAAAGTCAAAAGTTTAAAGGGTTTTAGTCTCTTGGAATTTCCCTTTCTTTAATTCAAATAAACCAAAATAAAAATCATGCAAATAAAATAAAAATGAATAAAAAATAAAGTGAAAATGAAACAAATAAATTTTAGGAAAAATAGAAAAAATATAAGAAAATAGTTTAATATATGTAAACTAGTATTGAAAATTGAAAACAAAATATAACTAGTTTTTGGAAAAATAACTACTACACTTTAAAAATGTTTAAAAATAAAATATATACATAACATGTCATGCTACATATATATTTACAATTTATAACATGATATGACAACCAAAATTTTATTTATATAAATTAAAAAATTTGTTACATAAATCAATTTAAACACAATATTGTAAAAAGCATAACTTTCACAATATTAATCAGATTTCAACGAAACGAAAAGCAATACTCTTGAAATTTTATTTATTTTCATAATAAAAGATAAAATTCAAAGTTTCAAATATATAAATTTTAAATTCAAAAGTCAAAGTTTGACCATATTGACCAAATTTCACATTTTCTAGAAAATATTCAATTTTTCATGTTTGAAATTATAATTCACATAAAAATCAAAACTTATATTTAATATAACAAAATTTATTCATTTTAATAAATAAAATAAAGTTTTTAAATCAGGAATTTCAGTTAAAAATTAAAATATAAAATTAAAATAATCACAAAATACAGGGTTGGTACACTCTCCTCCACTCAAATCTTTTCGTCCTCGAAAAGAACGAACGAGGAAAAATAAGAAAAAGCCAGATAGAAAAGCAAATAGTACTTGAAAAAAACAATTCTGGATTCGAAGCACGAATGCTCTTCTCCGTCTCCCAGGTACAATCTCGATCATCAGTACCCCACAGTACTTTGACCAGACTAACAAATTTTCTTCTTAGATGTTTCTACCTCTGCCGACAATACAAAGTGGCTTACTCTCGACAGTTAGATTAGGCTTAATATCCAAACTATCAAGAGCAGAAGGCTGAACAAAATAGATGGGTCATGAAGATACCAACGAAGATGTCAGACATGGAATACATCATGCACTCCAGAAATCTTGTCGGGAAAATCCAAACGATAAGCCAAAGAACCAACTCTTTGAAAAAAATGTTGAAAGGACCCTCGAAGAGGAAGAAGGTAGGAGAATAGGAATAGTTAGAAGGGAAAATAGGTTGAAAGACAAGGATGAACCATATTTTTAAAACTATATAAATTTCAATTAAATTTTTTTATAACATTTTAAACATTTTATAATATGATAAATTATCAATTGATTCAAATCTGTTAGTTTAAAGTAAATAATATTTAAAACATTTCAAACTATTTAGAAAAGAAAACTAAATGATCAAAATATCTGTTATATAATACTTTATCAAAATACTTTTATAACTGGATGTCTTAACAAGTTTACTCTCGTTCCTGCAGACTCTGGCCATGCGTTGATCAGCTGCAAAGCTAGAATTCTCCAGGTACTTAGTAGACTCGTTTCAACACGTAGTGAAAATATTGGAAAACTTTTAAAAATAAATATGAAAAGTACAATCCGAATAAAACAACCAAACCAAAACATTTGTCTAACCATGGATCGTAGATACACAATGGTTACGCCTGCATCCCCCAGGAAACATCCATATCCGTAAGCTATCCCAGACTGCGAATTACGCCATGATGACTAGTAGACCACAGATACGCAATGGTTACTCCTAGATCCCCCAGGAAACATCTGTACACTTAAGCTATCTCAGCCAGCGGATTTCGCTACTAAATACGACCTACATAGATCACAGATACAAAATGGTTACGCTTGGATCCCCCAGGAAACATCTGTACCTTCAAGCCATCTAGGCCAGGCGAATTACGATATGCAGTCGCGCTCATAAGACCATGGAGATCGCCATGGAATTAGATGGACACTCGATTATCATATTCGGAAAACCCAAAGAGAGAATAATATCGATAGAATGAATCCACGGTGTGGCCACAAAGAGGATATCAAGCAGAAGGCACTTTCCATATCTTTACTTCGAAAATATGTATCATATAGTACCTTTCAAATCACTTTCAAATATCATACTTTATAAAGCCCATTTTATATAAGGTTCCATTTTCAAATCAAATACTTTCCAAAATCAATAGTATATCAAATCATACTTATATATACTTCGATTATATAAGATTTCTCTTTCTAAATTGAGTACCCTTCCAAAATGATAGTTTTCAAATCAACTTCATACATATACAAATCCATTTTATATAAGTTTGGTAACTCCCAAATCAAGTATTTAATAAAACAAGGTTTTCAATTTCAATTCCTTTCAATCACGTTTTAGTTTCAAAATCATATATGATTTCACCAAATCATTTCTACCAAATTATATATATTCAGTTTCAAAGTTTCTCAAACAATAGATTTAGAAAATAATCAAAATTTCCAAATCGACAAAAATGTAGGTCAAACCATTTCATTTCAAAAGTCATCATATAAATACTAGGTTTAAATTTCAATCTATTTTCAAACCAATTTTTTTTTTCTCAAAATCAATTATACCCAAAATGATTTTCAAGTTTATAACTACCCCTTTTAAAACCTTTAAACTATTTATTTCCATATATGAAAGATCCATTTTACCTTTCGAAAATTACTTAGCTTTAAAAAAAATTAAATCTTGATTTGGAAGTGCTCGAACTTTCAAAATAGTCAAAGAAACTAAATTTTCCAATCCAAGAGTTGGAAATCAGCAACAAATCAGTAAATCAATTCCAATACATAAGATTATACCAAAACAAATCTGAAACTCGAGGACTGAACACCAGCTTACTTTCAGTCATTTCAAATATATATTCATACATATAACTTTCAAATATCAAACCATACTTCGGAATTTGAAATCGAAATTTGTTTCACGAAATCACTTGCATAGAAAAGCTACTAGAGTGGCCTCTCCCCCACTCTAAAACTCAAAAATAAATGTCGATGGTGCATGCACTCATCACCGAAATTATTTTCCAACGACACAAGTGAGTTTTGGACTTCTATTTTCTTGAAACTTCTTTGAATTCTTTTCGAAATCATTGGAATTCATTCGAAAACATTTGAAATATTACTAATTCGTAAAATATCTTCAAATCTATTATTATTATTATTATATATTTTTCAAAATCTTAAAACTAATTTCAAAACACTGGAATTCAATTCCTCGAAATTCAAATTCAAAACCCTTCAGTTATAAATCATTTTTATATAAATCAGATTTCTTATAAATCTTCAAAATTTCAAATTCTTTCGAAATTTCAAATTCTCGTTTTTAAAAGTATATAATCCTTATCGAAAACATTTCACTTTTATATATAAAACGTGGTCATCCTTATCAAAATAATAATTTCAATATATGCACAATTTCAAAATACAACCAAACACAAATTTCCAAAGGATGATTCAAGGATAGATTTCAAACAAACAGAGATTCAAATTTAGAGAAACTCTAATAAAATAGAATTCTAGTTCGAAGATAAGCTCGAACAAAGATGAGATAATTTAATTACAAAGTAAAAAATGGATAAGCCTTTATAAATCATGGGCGACCTTAACCGATCAACCGTGACTTCAGGAATATAATCAATGCAGAAATCTATGGCAAATCAACATTCGATCGCCAGAGATAGAATCCAGATATAGCAGAAGGTAGATAGCATCGTAAACAGAGGATACAGAAATCTCCGGTGAAACAATGCCAATTGTAAAGAAGTTTCACCCCTTTACAAATCATTCATAGATTTACGGAATCACCAATCTTTATAGAGGTTATTCCAAAATGGAGTTATGGAATGCCCCAAAATCAAAAGGATAAAAATAGGGAAGCATGACTGGATTTCAGAACAAGTGGGAGCGTTCCAAAGTTCAAGGAATCCTAATTGATAATAATCCTAACCAAAAGATTAATAACAAGGTGGATACAGAAAGGATAAAGTTTAGAAGATCTTGATTTCAAAATAAGAAAAAATTATACCAATATAATCTTTGAAAATCATTTAGAAATCATTATATACTTCGAAAATACGTTCTCTCACAAAAAAATGATTCTGAGATTGATTTCACTCATTCTAGGGTATTTCTACCCTTTCTCTAATGAGTTTTTGCTCCGTAGGCTACGGTTTGCCCAAAAACCAAAGCTCCGATACCAACTGTAACGACCCACTATTTTGTACCATTCAAATCGACAATAATCCACCCATTTCAGACTTGAATGATGCAAAATAACAAATTGTAATAAAATTTGGAGCAAATAAAACCAATCATAGAATCACAGACACAAAAATATCATAATAACTCACAGCGGAAATGAAACACCATAGTAGTTCATGAAGCTACTATAACAAAATCTCAAAAGAAAATACATAATATCAGTCTGAAAACATATACAATAGAAATCCTAAATACATATAAGTTCACTAATACAAGATCTGAAAGATATGAACTGAAACCGAAATGGATGAATAAATAGATAAGCAAAATCTACAGCAATTCCTAGCTCTAGAAAGAGAAATTCAAAGTTGTGAATATCTCAGGTTGACCTGAGCGTAAAGTAAAACAAAAAACACTCGAGTCAGGACATACATACTTATATAATGTAAACCAACTTAAGTGAACTATAGTAGTAATGCACAATAACTTAAAGGATGCTTGGTATCGCCCATCCTCTAAGGATCAGTTAAACCATCAATTTAACGATAATGAAAGCTATCATGGAAATGTCTATATTAAAGTAAATTATGCAAATAACAGTGTTAATGTAGCTAGGCTAGCGTAGAGCTGTAGTAATTGCTCACGTCTAGTCACACTCTCAAATTGAAGGTGTACATCCAAAATCACAAGGCATACAGAGAAGTGTACCAGTGGTTAAAATTCCAAATGGTATTTTATACTTCGAAATTCAAATATCATTTCAAAATTCAATATCATTTAAAATTCATTTTAAAATACCAAAATATCATATCCTTCCAAAACCTTATTCATTTTTATTTTATTTAAATACCATTCCAAATGACATTTCAAAATGGTTTATATTTCAGATCAAAATACTCCATTTAAACCAATTAAAATGAAGTTATTATATTAAAAGAAATCAAATATTACTTCTCAAAATTTAGTCTTTTTAGAATTAGTTTATTCACTTAAACTTATTAAAACGGCGAAATTTCAGCTTTCGCAGCATTTAGAAAATGCTACGGCAAGTTACATTTGAAACAATTCAATTAAGCAAAGACAGCATTTAAAACTGTTGTAATATTGTTCAAGTTTAGTTTCTACAACTACAGCACTTACAAAGTGCTGTAATAGCCCTTAGTTTATTCTTGGCTTTTAGTTCATTTGTATCAACTACAACACTTAGAAATGCTGTAATATCCTTTACTTTAGAAATGATAGCATTTCTGAAATGCTGGTAATTAAATTCCAAATTTTCAATACAATTTCATAAACAATTAAAAATTAATTTAAACAATTTTTAACTTATAAAATTATATTTTCCCACTTTAAAAATGATCATTTAAATACCCTTTAATTTATGATTTTATAAAGTGAGATTTTCATACAAAAATCAAATTTTAATAATTTACTTATTAAATTCAAGCATATCGATTTCAATTCTTTGTAATTAAAATTTTAACTTAACACTTAATTTTAAATTACCATTTCAAAATATAACTTATTTTTCATTTTATTTACTTAATTTAAAAATTCACTTTTAACAAAATTTTCAAATTCCAAATTTAAGTTATATTTCAAATTTCAACTTAACCATTTATTTATTTCACATGTTAACTTGTACCAAAATTATTAACACTTTATAAAAATCATTTAAATTCAAACATAAATTAAATTATCATAAATTAACATTTTCAAAATACTTTAAAATTTTAGAAAAATATATACAATAACCACGGGTCTGTATAATGTTTTCTAACCTAAAAGTGATACGGATAATATATCATTTTAATCTGTAATTTACAAAGAAAAATCCGGGTTCTATCATTTCAAACCCGCAATCCCAAGTTAAATGAAATAAATAAAAATCGCTCAGGCCTATCATTTCAGCCCATAACGATTTTTCCCTATTCTAGAGTCTGTTCGGGTATGTATCATTTCAACCCATAGTGATTCTATTCTACAGGGAACACGCAGTGTGATAAACTAATATAAATAAATAGTATAGCATCATATAGCAGTAACAGATGATATGACAGGTGTATAAACAGGGTGAAATACTCACTTGTTTCAAGCTGGAGATAGCAAGACAAAGCACACAAATAAATTCCAGAAAGCACGATAACACGAATTTTGACTTGAATGGAAAGAGAACCAAGCTAGTGATCTTGTACACAACCAACAGAACAAGACAATATAAATATTATTTCAACCCAAATATACTTATGGAAACAATTTAAAATAAAAGCGACAAATCACAACATGATTTGACCATAGACTCAACCATCATATGCTCGGCCTAGGGGGCACATGTGCTCGGCCATAGTGGGATTTAGGGCTAGGATATGGCATGCATGTGCACGGCTACAAGGAGTTGAAGTGGTGGAAGTTACAACATGAAGGAAGATCAAGAGGTAGGAAACATAAGTGGTTTTTGGTGCAACTTTGGGTTCGGCCTGAGGTAATGTGGGCTTAGCCATGCAAGGTGGTGGTCAGGTGATGTCTGGAGTTTCGTCCAGAGGTGGGGGAGGAGCAGGTGGTGGTGGCTATGGAGGGGGCCTAGGTGGAAAATGAAGGGGTGTTGATAACAAGCTCGGCTATGGCATTTTGCATGGAGTTTGTGGAGTTTTATGGGGCAAGCAACATAGGTAGGTCAGGCCTTGACTGGACAGAGGGCGAGGAGGGTGATGTGGCCGTAGATGGTGGTTGGGTTGGTCGGTGGAGGTGGTGGAGGACTATGGCCGAGAAAATACATGAAGAAACAAGGCAAATCCAATGGAAAAATCAAATAAAAAGAAAAGAAAACGTGGAAAAAAGAAGAAGACATTACCAATTTTTTCCCAGATCTGAAATTTTCATGTAAAGTGAAATGAGAGAGATGTTTTTACGTGAAATGCAAAAATAAACTCACGGCTAATAGCTTGGGAAAGGATGGCCCAAAATATGAAGAGGTAGAAAATGAAAAGTCAAAAGTTTAAAGGGTTTTAGTCTCTTGGAATTTCCCTTTCTTTTATTCAAATAAACCAAAATAAAAATCATGTAAATAAAATAAAAATGAATACAAAATAAATTTAAAATGAAATAAATAAATAAATTTTAGGAAAAATAGAAAAATATAAGAGAATAATTTAATATATGTAAACTAGTATTGAAAATTGAAAATTGAAAATAAAATATAACTAATTTTTGGAAAAATAACTACTACACTTTAAAAATGTTTAAAAATAAAATATATACATAACATGTCATGCTACATATATATTTACAATTTATAACATGATATGACAACCAAAATTTTATTTATATAAATTAAAATAAACAATTTTGTTACATAAATCAATTTACACACAATATTGTAAAAAGCATAACTTTCACAATATTAATCAGATTTCAACGAAAAAAAAGTAGCACTCTTGAAATTTTATTTATTTTTATAATAAAAGATAAAATTCAAAATATCAAATATTTGAATTTTAAATTCAAAAGTCAAAGTTTGACCATATTGACGAAAATTCACATTTTCTAGATAATATTCAATTTATTCATGTTTGAAATTGTAATTCACATAAAAATCAGAATTTATATTTAATATAAAAAAATTCATTTTAATAAATAAAATAAATTTTTAAATCAGGAATTTCAGCTAAAATAATTAAAATATAGAATTAAAATAATCACAAAATACAGGGTTGTTACACTCTCCCCCACTCAAATCTTTTCGTCCTCGAAAAGAACGAACAAGGAAAAAATAGAAAAAGAAAGATAGAAAATCAAATAGTACTTGAAAAAAAATCCGGATTCGAAGCACGAATGCTTTTCTCCGTCTCCCTGATACAATCTCGATCATCAGTACTCCACGGTACATTGACCAGACTAACAGATTTTCTTCTTAGCTGCTTCGTACCTCTATCAACAATACGAAGTGGCTTACTCTCGACAGTCGGATTAGGCTCAATGTCCAAACTATCAAGAGCAGAAGGCTGAACAAAAGAGATGGGTCATGAAGATAACAGCGAAGATGTGAGATGTGGAATACATCATGCACTACAGAAAGCTTCTTGGGAAAATCCAAACGATAAGCCAAAGAACCAACTCTTTGAAGAAGAAAAATGCGGAAAGGACCATCAAAGAGGAAGAAGATAGGAGAATAGAAATAGCTAGAAGGGAAAATAGGTTGAAAGACAAGGATGAACCATATTTTTAAAACTATATAAATTTCAATTAAATTTTTTTATAACATTTTATAATATGATAAATAGTCATTTGATTCAAATCTGTTAGTTCGAAGTAAACAATATTTTAAAATTTCAAGTTATTTAGAAAAGAAAACTAAATGATCAAAATATCCATTATATAATACTTTATCAAAATACTTTTATAACTCGATGTCTTAACAAGTTTACTCTCGTTCCGACAGACTCTGGCCATGCGTTGCTCCAGGTACTTAGTAGACTTGTTTCAACACCCAGTGAAAATACTGGAAAATTTTTAAAAACTGATACGGAAAGTGCAATCCAAACGAAAAAACCAAACCAAAACATTTGTCTAACCATGGATCATAGATACACATTTGTTACGCCTGGATTCCCTAGGAAACATCTGTATCCATAAGCTATCTTAGCCTGCGAATTACGCCATGATGACTAGTGGACCGCAGATACATAATGGCTACGCCAGGATACCCCAAGAAACATCTGTACCCTTAAGCTATCTCAACTAGTGTATTTCACTACTAAATATGACCTACATAGATCGCAGATACACAATGGTTACACCTGGATCTCCCAGGAAACATCCGTACCTTCAAGCCATCTCGGCTAGGCGAATTACGCTATGCAGTCGTGCTCATAAGACCATGGAGATCACCATGTAATTCGATGGACACTCGATTATCATATTCGAAAAACCCAAATCAAAGAGAATAATATCGATAGAATGAATCCACAGTGTGGCCACAAAGCACATATTAAGCAGAAGGCACTTTCCATATCTTTACTTCGAAAATATGTATCATATAGTACCTTTCAAATCACTTTCAAATATCAAACTTTATAAAGCCCATTTTATATAAGGTTCTATTTTCAAATCAAATACTTTCCAAAATCAATAGTATATCAAATCATACTTATATAGACTTCGATTATATAAGATTTCTCTTTCCAAATTGGGTACCCTTCCAAAACGATAGTTTTCAAATCAACTTCATACATATAAAAATCCATTTTATACGAGTTCGGTAACTCCCAAATCAAGTATTAAATAAAACAAGGTTCTCAATTTCAATTCCTTTCAATCAGGTTTTAGTTTCAAAATCATATATGATTTCGCCAGATCATTTCTTCCAAATATATATATTCAGTTTCAAAGTTTCTCAAAACAATAGATTTAGAAAATAATCCAAATTTCCAAATCGACAAACATTTAGGTCAAACCAATTCATTTCAAAAGTCATCATGTAAATACTGGGTTTAAATTTCAATCTATTTTCGAAACCAATTTTTTCCTTCTCAAAATCAATTGTACCCAAAATGATTTCCAAGTTTATAACTACCCCTTTTAAAACCTTTAAATTATTTATTTCCATATATGAAAGATCCATTTTAACTTTTGAAAATTACTTAGCTTTAAAAAATTTAAACCTTCATTTGGAAGTTCTCGAACTTTCAAAATAGTCAAAGAAACCAAATTTTCCAATCCAAGAGTTGGAAATCAGCAACAATCAGTAAATCAATTCCAATATATAAGATTATACCAAAACAAATATGAAACTCGAGGAATGAACACCGGCTTACTTTAAATCATTTCAAATATATATACATACATATATCTTTCGAATATCAAACCATACTTCGGAATTTGAAATCGAAATTTGTTTCACAAAATCACTTGCATAGCAAATCTACTAGAGTGACCTCTCCCCCACTCTGAAACTCAAAAATCAATGTTGATGGTGCATGCACTCATCGTCGAAAATATTTTCCATCCACACAAGTGAGTTCTGGACTTCTATTTTTTTGAAACTTCTTTGAAATATTTTCGAATACATTTGAAATATTTCTTATTAGGAAAATATCTTTAAACCGTATTATTATTATATATTTTCCAAAATCTTAAAACTGGTTTCAAAACACCGAAGTTCAATTCCTCAAAATTCAAATTCAATACCCTACAGTTATAAGTCATTTTTATATAAATCAAATTTGTTATAAATTTTCAAAATTTCAAATCCTTTCGAAATATCAAATCCTTTCGAAATTTCAAATTCTCGTTTTTAAAAGTATATAATCCTTATCGAAAACATTTTGCTTTTATATAGAAAGTGTGGTCATCCTTATCGAAATATAATTTCGATGTATGCACAATTTCAAAATACAACCAAACACAAATTCCAAGGGATGATTCAAGGATAGATTTCAAACAAACAGAGATTCAAATTTAGAGGAACTCAAATCAAATAGAATTTTGGTTCGAAGATAAGCTCGAACGAAGATGAGATAATTTAATTACCAAGTAAAACATGGATAAGCCTTTATAACTCGTGGGCGACCTTAACCGGTCAATCATGACTTTAGGAATATAATCAATGCGGAAATCTAAGGCAAATCGACATTCGATAGCGAGAGATAGAATCCAGATATAGCAGAAGGTAGATAGCATCGTAAACCGAAAATACAGAAATCTTCGGTGAATCAATGCCAATTGTAAAGGAGTTTCACCCCTTTACAAATCATTCATAGATTAGCGGAATCACTGATCTTTATAGAGGTCATTCCAAAGTGGAGTTATGGAATGCCCCAAAATCAAAAGGATAAAAATAGGGAAGCATGACTGGATTTCAGAATAAGTAGGAGCGTTCCAAAGTTCAAGGAATTCTAATCGATAAGAATACTAACCAAGAGATTATAACAAGGTGGATACAGAAGGGTTGAAGTTTAGAAGATCTTGATTTAAAAATAAGAAAATTTATATACCAATTTAATCTTAGAAAATCATTTAGAAATCAATTTATACTTCGAAAATATGTCCTCTTACAAAGAAATGATTCTAAGGTTGATTTCACTCATTCTAGGGTATTTCTACCCTAACTCTAATGAGTTTTTTCTCCGTAGGCTATGGTTTGCCTAAAAACCAAAGCTCTAATACCAACTGTAATGACCCATTATTTTGTACCATTCAAATTGAAAATAATCCATCCATGTCAGACTTGAATGATGCAAAATAACTGATTGTAATAAAATTTGGAGCAAACAAAACCAATCATCGAATCACAGGCACAGAAATATCAGAATAACTCACAGCGGAAATAAAATACCATAGTAATTCATGAAGCTACTATAACAAAATCTCAAAACAAAATACATAATATCAGTCTGAAAACATATACAATAGAAATCTCAAATACATATAAGTTCACTAATATCAAGAGCAGAAATAGATGAACTGAAACAGAAATGGATGAATAACTAGATAACCAAAATCTCCAGCGATTCCTAGCTCCAGAAAGAGAAATCCAAAGCCGTGAATATCTCAGGCTGACCCGAGCGTAAAGTAAAACACAAAACACTCGAGTCAGGACATACATACTTATATAATGTAAACCAACTCAAGTGAACTGTAGTAGTAATGCACAATAACTTAAAGGATGCTTGGGATCTCCCATCCTCTAAGGATCAGTTAAACCGTCAATTTAACGGTAATGAACGCTATCATGGAAATGTCTATATTAAAGTAAACTATGCAAATAATAGTCTTAATGTGGCTAGGGTGGCGTAGAGCTACAGCAATCGCTCACCTCTGCTCACACTCTCAAATTGAAGGTGTACATCCAAAATCACAAGGCATACAGAGAAGTGTACCTGTGGTTAAAATTTCAAATGGTATTTTATACTTCGAAATTCGAATATCATTTCAAAATTCAATGTCATTTCAAATTCATTTTAAAATATCAAAATATCATATCCTTCCAAAACCTCATTCATTTTTATTTAATTTAACTACCATTCCAAATCAAATTTCAAAATGGTTTATATTTCAAATCAAAATACTCCATTTAAACCAATTAAAATGAAGTTATTATACTAAAATAATCAAATATTCAATTCCTAAAATTTAGCCTTTTCAGAACTCATTTATTCACTTAAATTTATTAAAACGGTGAAATTTCAGCTTTCGCAGCATTTAGAAAATGCTACGGTAAGCTACATTTGAAACAATTCAATTAAGCAAATACAGCATTTAAAACTGCAGCAATAGTTCAAGTTTAGTTCTACAACTAAAGCACTTACAAAGTGCTGTAATAGCCCTTAGTTTATTCTAGCCTTTTAGCTCATTTGTATCAGCTACAGTGCTTAGAAATGCTTTAATATCCTTTACTTCAGAAATGATAGCATTTCTGAAATGCTGTTAATTAAATTTCAAATTTTCAATACAATTTCATAAACAATTAAAATTCAATTTAAACCATTTTTAACTTATAAAAGTTATATTTTCTCACTTTAAAAATGATCATTTAAATACCCTTTAATTTATTATTTTATAAAGTGAGATTTTCATACAAAAATCAAATTTTAATAATTTACTTATTAAATTCAAGCATATCAATTTCGATTCTTTATAATTAAAATTTTAATTTAACATTTAAGTTTAAATTACCATTTCAAAATATAACTTATTTTTCATTTTATTTACTTAATTTAAAAATTCACTTTTAACAAAATTTTCAAATTCCAAATTAAAGTTATATTTTAAATTTCAACCTAACCATTTATTTATTTCACATTTTAACTTGTACAAAAACTATTAACACTTTATAAAAATCATTTAAATTCAAATTTAAATTAAATTATCATAAATTAACATTTTTAAAATACTTTAAAATTTTAGAAAAATATATACAATAACCACGGGTCTGTATAATATTTTCTAAGCTAAGTCAAGTGATACGGATAATATATCATTTCAATCCGTAATTTTCAAAGAAAAATCGAGGTTCTATCATTTCAAACCCGCAATCCCAAATTATATGAAATAAATAAAAATCGCTCAAGCCTGTCATTTCAGCCCATAACGATTTTTCCATATTCTAGAGTCTGTTCGGTTATGTATCATTTCAACCCATAGTGATTCTATTCTACAGGGAACACGCAGTGTGATAAACTGGCATGAATAAACAGTATAGCATCATATAGCAGTAACATATGTTATGACAGGTGTATAAATAGGGTGAGAATCACATAAATCATATCACGGGCAGGTATAACATGACAATATAATTCTACAGATTTACTTGCTATCAATTCGCTAATTATATAAGTACAGATGTTGTGTGTGAAATGCTCACTTATTTCAAGCTGGAGATAGCAAGACAAAGCGCACAAATGAATTCCAGAAAGCACGATAACATGACTTTTGACTAGAGTGGAAAGAGAACCAAGCTAGTGATCTTGTACGCAACCAATAGAAAACGACAACATAAATATTATTTCAACCCAAATATACTTATGGAAACAATTTAAAATAAAAGCGACAAATCACAGCATGCTTTGACCATTGCCTCAACCATCATATGCTCGACCTACGGGTCTCAAGTGCTTGGCCATAGTGGTATTTAGGGCTTGGATATGGCATGCATGTGCACGGCTACAAGGAGTTGAAGTGATGGAAGTTACAACATGAAGGAAGATCAAGAGGTAGGCAACATAAGTGGTTTTTGGTGCAACTTTGGGTTCAGCCTGAGGTGATGTGGGCTCGGCCATGCGAGGTGGTGGTCAGGTGATGTCTGAAGTTGTGGCCAGAGGTGGTGTAGGAGCAGGTGGTGGCGGCTATGAGGTGGCCAAGGTGGAAAATGAAGGGGTGTTGATAACAAGCTCGGCTATGGCATTTTGCATGGAGTTTGTGGAGTTTTGTGGTGCAAGCAACATAGGTAGGTCATGGCCTTAACTGGACAGAGAGGGAGGAGGGTGATGTGGCCGTGGATGGTGGTGGAGTTGGTCGGTGGAGGTGGTGGAGGACTATGGCCGAGCAAATACATGAAGAGGCAAGACAAATCCAATGAAAAAATAAAATAAAAAAAAAAGAAAAGGTGGAAAAAAGAAAATGACATTACCAAGTTTTTTCTCATATCTAAAATTTGCATGTAAAGTGAAACGAGAGAGATGTTTTTATGTGAAATGCAAAAAGAAACTCATGGCTAATAGCTTGGGAAAGGACGGCCCAAAATATGAAGAGGTAGAAATGAAAAGTCAAAAGTTTAAAGGGTTTTAGTCTCTTGGAATTTCCCTTTCTTTTATTCAAATAAACCAAAATAAAAATCATGTAAATAAAATAAAAATGAATACAAAGTAAAGTGAAAATGAAATAAATAAATAAATTTTAGGAAAAATAGAAAAATTTAAGAAAATAGTTTAATATATGTAGACTAGTATTGAAAATTGAAAACAAAGTATAACTAGTTTTTGGAAAAATAACTACTACACTTTGAAAATGTTCAGAAATAATATATATACGTAACATGTCATGCTACACATATATTTACAATTTATGACATGATATGACAACCACAATTTTATTTATATAAATTAAAATAAACAATTTTGTTACATAAATCAATTTACACACAATATTGTAAAAAGCATAACTTTCACAATATTAATCAGATTTCAACGAAATGAAAAGCGGTATTCTTGAAATTTTATTTATTTTCATAATAAAAGATAAAATTAAAAATTTCAAAGGACCGTGTCCTTTGAAATTAAAAAACCCGTCGTTCGTAGCTCGGTTGGTTAGTGAGATGGGAGATGGGAACCTAAGGACTGTGTCCGGGCAGGTTCGAATCCCAACGCCTAACCATCAGTGGGAGTTTCAATGTTACGCATCCGTGTGCGAAGAATAAATAAAAGTGGGGTAGACATACGGCGTGGGGTTTACTTAAGTGAGTATCAATGTATACCATGATCTTAAGGTTCCCCATGATATCAAAAAAAAATTCAAATATTTAAATTTTAAATTCAAAAGTCAAAGTTTGACCATATTGACCAAAATTCACATTTTCTAGAAAATATTCCGTTTATTCATGTTTGAAATTATAATTCACATAAAATCAAAATTTATATTTAATATAACAAAGTTTATTCATGTTAATAAATAAAATAAAGTTTTTAAATCAGCTATTTTAGTTAAAATAATTAAAATAATCACAAAATACAGGGTTGTTGCAATTGGTTTATTTTTAAAAAGTGTGGAAAGAAATTTATAGATTTGGAATGTAAATTAAAATAAATCGAAGAGGATTTATTAGTTGATTCAAATAGACTATTTTTGAAATGGAAAGTGCATTTTCCCTTCAAAACCGAGTATGTTTTCAAAGTAGCTTTTAAAGTATAAATTAAAAGTTCTAGAATTGGTTTTAAAAAGAATATAGTTGGAGAAATTATTTTCTTAAGTTGTTTTAAATCTTTAAAGTAAAGAGTTATTTAATTAATTATAGAACTGATTATTTAATGATTTAAATTGACATTTGATGTAGAAAATGGTTATTTAAATAGTTATACTCTGCCAAATAATCTTTATTATTAAAATTATTTGAACTTGAGTTTTATACGAGATATTATTATAAAATTTCATAACTAATGTCTTAAATAAAGTGTTTTAAAATAGTTTTTATTTTAAATATTTCCAAGTATATGTTTTTGGATAAGCGTTTTAAATTATTTTGAAGTATTCGGACTCGGCAAATTTTTCAGTGGAATTAAACAAATATTTGGTAATTTATTCCACATGAGAAAAGTGATTTGAAATTTGTTATCAAAGTGTTAAAGTGTTAAAATTATATCTTGCGAAGATATGTTGAAAATAAATAATTGGGGGAAAATTACTTGAAATCTGGTGATTGTTGTGAATGTTGATTGATAGTTAAATAACCGGCTATCAATATTGGCCTTTAAATGACATTTGAATTTTGATGCGACCGGGGGTCGGATTCCAAACTTATATTTGAAAACCACATCGAATCTCTGTGATGGATTTTTTGTTTAAAAGATCAAAGTGGAAATTTGTTGTGATTTACTTGAAATTTGAGTGTAACACTTATTTTTAAAATAAGCGCGCATTATTCAGTTAAGCCGAGAGAGGACTTTTGTCATAAAACCCATTCCGAAAAATGATACGACGAAATGGGATTGCATTTGAAGATGGTGTTGAAGACCGGGTATTTTAGAAAGCGAAAGGATTACCTATCGAATGTCTCTACACTGAGTTGCTCCGGTATAGAGATTATATCACCCTTCGTGATGGGGAGTCCGGACGTGATTAGTGAATATTTGGATTTGCAAGGGCTTCTTTGAAGTGCCTTCGATTCTGTTCGAACCCAGGACGGACATGTATGGATGTGTGTCTGACGTTACGCTTTGAGATGTAAAGCTGGTGTCTTTCAAATACATTTCTGTTGGTGGCGGAGAATTTATTCTCTTAGTTTAACACCCTTCTTTGAGACGTACGAGCTCAGAGGTTATGTAGTTGATGGTTATTAGTTATATACTCCCAATTTGATAGTGTGGCATGCTGAGTGCTGTTGATCATTTGTTCATCGAAGCATGGTTTTTGTGAAAAGCGTAGCTTTGTGAACGAGACTTCGTTGAACCTCACAACCCGAAAATGGTCGAAACAGGAAAGTTGCGGCAAGGTTATTAGAGGCCGCACCCCTAGGGTATGTCTATTTACTTCTGGATAAAAAGTGGTATTATGGTACGGATCCCAGATATTTAACCTATGTGGTTGCTGCTATTTGTTGGTGAATCCCAGGATAAACGTCGGTAACGACCGGGGATGGCATACTTATAAGTGTTACCTAGTTACAGAGGTAACCCGGCCTTGTGTTGGCAGAGATCCGGTTTGGTTCTCGGGGGCGTCCCTCCAGAGGCGTCCCATTCGGTGTAGGAAGTTCTTTTGCCTGACCATTATTGGAAATCCAAAGAAACAATACGAGCCTGTACGGTTTTAGTTGTATAACCCGCTTTTTACTTATGGTGGTGACCCGCCGTTTAATTGGTAGCTATAGTAGGTATACCATAATGGTGGTACTGACTAAGATTAATATTATACTTTCAAAATGTTTTCTGCACTATGCACTAATAATAATATCAAAAGGATTTTTGCATATCAAGCATGTTTGATTATCATAAGGAGAAATCTCCTCCAATTCTGCGTTTGCATTGTGTGTGTGGCGGAAGGCCTTATGGTAGTTTCATTTTCCAAAAGCATAGCATATTTCTTTTTCTTTCTTTGTGAAAATAACTGTTTTTAAGATCTCACACCAGTCTCATGACTGACTTGGAGTTTATTGTTTCCTTTCTAAATTCTGGGTGCCCACAATTTTCCACACGGGTAGCCTAGAGTCAGGTTATCAGTTGTTCTGGAGCGAAGTCGGAAAAGTATGCTGTGGAGATCTGGTGGCAAGCTGGATGGCAAGGCGTATCACTAGTATATAATATTTCTTTTCCGTTGCTGTGTTGTTGTAAACTCTGATGATGTAATGTATTAACTGATATAGTTCTGTTGTTTTAAAGATTATTCATTTATCTATTATATATTGTTCCACTGCAAATGTGAGATTCTGTTACTGTTTTTGTGTCTTCTTCTATCTTCTTCTTCTTTAACCCTAACGGTTCGGGTTTTCGACATTCGATTGTGCGTCATTTGATACAATGGATGTATTGATGTCGACTTTCGGGCGTCGAAAAATTGGGTCGTTACAGAATAATAATCTCGTAGTTAAATATTTCAAATCTTCCTAGTTCAATACTTAGAAAATATTTATAAGTATATTTTTCCTAAATCACTTTACTTCCAATACATAGGAAATATTCCCTATTACTTTCTATCTCTCAAAATCTTTTACAATTTATTCGTAAACCCCTTAACTTACTTATAACGAATTCTATAAGTTCCGGAATCCATTAATTAATTTCTATTATCAAAATTTCCAACTACCCATTTCGAACTTCTTTTATGAATTCTAATTCATTTCTGAAGTTTTTATATTTTAAACACGTTGGAAATTTCTTAAGTTTCCAGAATTTCACTATAAGATTTATCTTATAAAAATCAAATCCGTTAAATGAACTCCGTTTACAAACCTCGAGAGGATTTATAAATAAATTTAAATCATTTCAAACTATATATATATAATAAGTATTTTTGAATAATAATTCATTTTAAAACATATTTAAGTAATTATTTAAAATATTAAAACACTTTAAATAAACATCGATAATCCATTTCCAATTCATTCTTAAATAAACTAATTAATTTACAAAGCTGATTATAAAATAAGAATTTATTTCAATAAATATTAAATACTTGAGTAACTAACTTTTCAAAATATTTTAATCAAAATAATAGTTTTTAAGCTACATAGTATAATAAATAAAAATCCCATTTAAACAATTTTAATTACTCAACAAAATTCTATTTTAAAAATCCAGTATTGCCAATTTCAATTAATAAATCCCTCTTAATTCATATCACATCGACTACGTTTCCAAATTCATAATCATTTTCACATTTCAAATAGTATCCACTATTTTTCCTAAACATGATTCATATATCTTGATATAAATTCACATTGTAAATTTTATTTACAATTCATCAACTGATATCGTATTTCCTTATTTATAAACATCGTTTCTAAATTTACAAACTTCCGTGAAATTCACTTGTTTATAAACTAATCTCTTTTATAAAATTTCATTTTGTTAAATCCATTTCATTATACATTCCCTTTATTTTTCAAATCTAATTTAAATATCGATTTTAACTTCTTTTCCATATTTCCAGAAATATCATTCTAAAATCCATTGTTTAAATTTCTCTATACAAATTATTTTAAAATTTCTATTTTAAAATATTTTTACGAATAGTTAAGTAGAACCCAAAATCAATTATTGTTTTATCCAATCAATTTCTTTCGAAATAATCCTAATTTCGATATAAATACTTTTATATTCAAATCTTCTTTTTAATTCTTTTAAATTCCAAAAATAGTTTTTATGGTATTTAGAATACAAAAATTTAGGCCAGTGCTCATATAGCATCCAAACATTCAAATCACATAACAATCTGTAATAGATTATTCAATTCCATCATATGTCACTACATATGAAAAACAATCAATATATATATTTGAGGAATCCAGTTGGATCTCTCCAACCTGTTTTCCTCCATAGATGTTAGACAACATAAAATACCAATCCTGCTTCAAGGCGGAATATCGCGGTAATATAGGATCATTCGCTATTTTGTGAGGCATATAGTGTCTCATCCACTCCAACAGGTGGGAAATATATCCAACTACTAAAATATATACTAATATATATAATATAACATCCAATTGATAAAAATTACCAATTTCATCCAATCAACCAATACTTAATTTTAGTTTAAAATTAAAACAGTAATCCAAATGAGTGAGATTTACTCACCTTGGTTTTTCTAATCTGTCGATCATCCAGATAATTTCTATTCCGTAGATTCCGCAGCTTCGAATCTTATATGACTAATTCCTTGCGATTTAACCTCATATAAGCAAATTTCGAATTATATAAATTAACGATTAAAAATTTAATTAATTAACTAATTATTTTATTTGAACTAATTACTTATTAACGAATAAATTTTTTTCCAATAAGTTTAAACATGATTAACATTAATTGAAATGCTTTTAAATTAAATTTCCTTTCCTAAGACAATCCCACTTCCTCTTCAATTCGAGAACGCCAACCTACCACCGAAACTAAATGCACCAACCACGGACGCCGTTTTCTGCTCCTTGCCTTCCATCTAAAGCTACCGAACATTGCCGTTGCGACAAAGTTCATGTCGACAGTTGCTTACTTACCCATCTCCAGATCCACGCGATAACATCTTGTTCGAACCCATGCCTCCGTTAGCCCTTGATCGCCAGGAAAAAGAGGAATGAATTCGCTGCCTTCTAGTCGATCGTGCGACCACCCTTGCAGTCGCCATACTCAAGATCGAGTTCCACCATCCCTTAAACAAACGACGATGAGCCAAGTCATCGCCCACGTCGACTTTCCCTAGACTCGTGCACTTCGACAGTCGCTCCAAACCAAACTGTCGACCTCGCTATCTATTTGCTCGCCTGACATAGCGCGCCTCATCCCTACACGATTCGACTTCGTGAATTTCTTTTTTTCTGCATGCATTAGAATTGAAGAGAAGAGAAAGGGAAAGCTCATGATTTAATCTGAATTGTTTTCATTTTCAACGGAGAAGAAAGAAACATGATTTAAACATTGAATAGGCGGCTTCATTTAGGGGTTAGGGTGGGTTGCGTTCCATCATAGGGTGCTGCTAATTTGAAAGAAAGGGGCCGTGAATAAAATATAATAAATTTTTTTTTCAAAATATCTAGATATTTTATGACGAACCCCGATCGAGGCGTGTCGCCTGGTGTTCCTAATATTATACACTATTCCAAACCAAATGGAACAAACCTTAAGGCCTAATTCGATCGTATGGAGAAGATAGCTTTTTAAATCGACTATTTAAATTAAATTAAATTATTTCTAGACGTTTTCAGGTCGCACGACCAAACGGTAAGTCCAAACGTTACGAAATTTGAAATACGATAATAATACCCTATTATGGATCCAATGGAACTAGTTTCGTCAAAATCCAAGGCTGTGCCCTGGATCGCTATTTAAACGCATAGATCGAATCGACATTTCAAAAATTTACGGAATCACTTAAATTTCCAGTTTATAAACTTATGTACTCAATTCTAATTCAAATAAAATTTATATCAACATTAGAAATTGTTTCGATTCATATTCAACTTCAATTCAATTATTTAAACGATTTTCAATTATTAATTCAACGATTATATTTATTTAATAAATCGCTATATTTGGAACTTAAGTTTTATTCCACTTATTTGATCGATAAACTTCATATTAAAATTCCATTTACATTTAAAAATTTAACATTTAAAATAAATTTAATGTCCAAAATAAAACGACTAAAACTCCGGGTCGTTACATTAACGCCCACCTTAGCATACAATGGTACCTATGTTCTGCTTTTACGGTCAGTCTCTCGACTGCACTAACCCCATGAGGCATGTAGGAGTAAGAGTCATCTCTTCGCTACCAAACTATGAAGTGAGAACCCCATGTCATGCTGCACTCGCCAAGTGCATAAGCAGACACACGTCCAACTCAAACCATTTAAAAGATAGATTATCAATGGGTTGATTTTTAAAGAAATAAAGAGAAAGGAAGAAACAATAATGGAATCTCACAATGGAATGAAAAATATAATAATCACATAAACAATTCATGAAGCTATTTAACAAACATGCACTAGATTTCAGTTTGTAACATAAATTAGAATTATACAATATCATCACAATTATACTTTTTAATAGACGAAATGAAATAATGAGCGGAATAAATACTAGTAGATATGATATACCAAATCTTCATCTTCGTCTTCTAGAATTACTGTCTTCGATAACTGAAAACTTGGTTTAACTCGAGCGTAATGAAAAACAAAACACTTGAGTCCGGACTAAAAATCCTCATGCAAGTCAAATCAAAATCAAGAGAAATATAGTTTCAAAAAGAATCCCTTTCTTTTCAACAATCTGGACTCAGATCCAAATTCCAAACAATGAATTAAATTTCCAATGTTTCAGCTCAATTCATTTCAAAGTCAACTTCATTCAATTTCAATTTAAATTAATTTCAATTTCGATTCAAAAGATTTTAGTTTAGTGGATCGATTTTCAGTTCAAATCTCATTTCAAAGCCATTACAGTTTATATAAATACGAGTCTAATCTCAATACACCAATTTAAATTACTTAAATCAATTTAACTTCAAATGTTTGAATTTTAAGATTCAAATCTCAAAATAATCAAATTCTGGTAATTCAAATCATACATGGATTATAATTTCAAGATTTTAAATAGAATTCTCTGCACAAACTCTTTTAACAAATCTGAATTCCAACATTTCCAAAGCTCGAATTTTTAAAATAATCCAATTCAATCGTATCAAAATTATTTAAATGGTTGGGTTCCAAACATCGATCTTCTTATAACATTCTTTTTCAGTTATTAAAGTTACTGAAAAATTTGCAAACCCTTTATTGCTCTTTTTTAAAGATATAATTAAAAAAATTATAATTTGAATTTTATAAATGAAATTCATGTTAATTTCAAAACTAAATTTAATTTGATTCACAAAATCATATTTCTTATAATATATATATATATATTTCTAAATGTTAGATTTTAAAGCCCTTGAAAATTCAATAGATAAAACTCAAATTTCGCCGAACGGTGGAATCACAAAATCACAATTCTGCCAAAGTAGTCAACATTGCATCAAAATTCACTTGTCCAATAGGATATCCAACGTCGATATCAAATTTAAATGTCCAGTTGATCAGTCACATATCAATAGTGGTAATAACATCATGATAAAACGGAAATATCAAAACCAGTAGCAACATACAGCATATCAACAATATCATCCATCACAGCATCATCAAACATCCATAACAACCAATTCATCCATACACAACAATCGACAACTACCAATGTCGGGAATTTAAACGCGATGAAATTTCAATTATCAACATCAATTTAAATATCAAGTCCAATGTCAATTTAATTATCTGATTTACTATTAATTCCTATTGTCATTTTTCCGATCAAATTTAACTAACAGATTCAATAATCAATTTAAACTATCAAATTTAAATGTCGATTCCAGTCAATTAAATCTCAAAACAGCAATCAATAAAAATGTATCATGCTGCTTTTTGGTTTAACTTGCAGCAAAAAATTTAGTGCTTTGTGAATAGACTTAACCACTCACTTACTTTTATTTGAAACTGGAAAAAAATTTAGTGTCAAAAAAACTTCAATCCAGCTGCAGGTCATAGATGATACAGATACGAATCCAACACCTCAAACGACATCCAAATCCGACCTCAAACGAGAGAGATATGCATTAATTAACATTTGAAATAAATTTAATAAATTACACAATTAACTAATCGTTAATCAGCTTTAATTAATCGCGCTTAGCCCTAACCACGCAAGCTAATTACCAGGTCGCGAAAATTTGTTGCCGCCTAGAACGTACGAACGCCCAGTCCATCACACTGTCACCGCCATTAACGGTGACCGGACCACCACCATTCGACCCCCATCCAGGCACCTGGCCACGGCAAGCTTCCCAGTGCCGACCACGACTCCTGATTCGCCACCAACGGCCGGCAACCCGAACCCGAATGCAGCAGACTTCCCTGAGCAATTACGGCCAGCACAGCTGTCGATAGGCAACGAGATTTTGGCCGTGTGTCGCCCAAGGACTCCTCTACAAGTTCCTTTTAGGTGTCGTCACCTATAGATCGACGTTGACGGAGATAAACGTGGTCCAAGACATGACATTCAAACCCAGATCTACGACGACTCGGGTCTCCGTTCGACATCTCAACCGGTCAAAACACTTATCTCACCAAGACGAACAACTTTCCAGTTGGGGTCCTGGCCTGAAAATGCCATGAGTGGCTCCGATCAACATGGAACGTTGGATTGAAGAATTTGGGTATCGACTATGATAAAAGAGAAGGAGAAGGAGACGACGTTATCACATCAAGCCCCAATCGAGATGTGCCGACTAGCGTTTCTAGCCAAATATCCTTATTCCGAACACAATGGGACATATATCGGGAGTCAATTCCATCATATTTAAAAGATAGCTTTTCAAATCAAATTATTTTAATTAAATTTTTTTTAATTGATTTCTACGCATTTCAAGCTCGCACGGTCAAACGACAAGTCCAATCGCTACGAAACTTGAAATCCTACAATAACTCATTATTACGAATACGATGAAACTGGTTTCGTCGAAATCCGAGACAGTGAGCAAAATGAATATTTTCACACTTAATTAAAATAAGAAATTTCAAAAATCAATCTAATCACTTTAAATTCAATTTTAAAATTTTACGATTTTCATTCCCGTTTAAATAGAATTCAAATCAAGTTTTAGAATCATTTTCATTCATTTTTACTTCAGTATTAAATTATTTGAAAATTTTCCAATATAAAATTCAACGTTTTAATTTTTCAATCAATCGCCATTAATAAATATAAATAATTATATTTCAAATGAATTTTAATTTCTAACAATTATTTATTTACATCTAAATAATACAATATTTATGATCCAATCCTTGCTATTGATTATATACATTTCCAATACATAAAACTTCATTTCAATACTTACTATTGCCAAAATCTTCGAAAATGGTTGTTTTAAAATTTTATTCAAGTTCATATTCAATAACTACATTAATAAATCATTAAATTTTAAATTCTAACCATTTTAATTTAATAACCATATCAATTTAATAATTTAAAATGGCTAAAAAGTACGGGTCGTTACAAAGTGAAATTTTGTATACGCGAAAATGAGGTGGAAAGAATGAAATAAAGCAAAAAGTCTAGGCTCAAAATATTAATAGAAGGAGAATGAACGGATCAAGTATTAATAATGAGGTAACTATTCTAAAACATATATGCAACAATTAATAACAAAAGAAATGAAGGAACCATATACATCGCACAACCTTTTGAAATTCAATTTGTGAAATGTAACCAAATTAACTTCATTAACTCAAATAATATTCAAACTTGCACGCATTTAGTTTTTTATCTACATAGAATAAATAAAATTATACTTACCTTAAAAATGAAAACGTTCAATTTGGTTTTTCCAAAATGATCTTTTATTTCCATTAAAACTTCCTTTCTGTTTAACACAACACGTGCTTTTCTTTTATTAAATTTGTTAATTGCAATCAACATTTTCTTTCCTTTTAATTGACATATTTCAATTACATTATTTGCAATTAATTACAAAGTTAAATTTCAAAACAGACAAACTAAAATGAATGAAAAATAGAACAATTGTTTCCTTTAGTCATTTAAACACATTTATAAGTTGTTGTTTATACACCAGAGTAATAAATACTTACTTAAATAAATTATTTTCCTACTCTTGCAATCCATCTGTATGCTAAAACACAATTCAAATATATATACTTCATCCTTTAAATTAAACATTCTATTCTTTATTTTAATGAAATTAAACTTATATTCGCAAATGAAACATTCATTTTATTTGATATAAATGTTCTTTTCATTAAATCAAACTTTCCTTATATTTTCACAAAACATAAGCTACGTTTAAGTACACCAATTAATTAACAATTTGGTGTCCTCTCTACTATTCGTTGAAATTATTCAATTACATTAATTGTAATTGTTTACAAAAATGAATTTCAAAATGGACTAAATTAATGTAATGACAAATGGCACAATTATTTTCTGTCTAATAGTAATTTAAACATATTCATACATTATTGAATACAAATAGAAGTTATACACTTCTTACTAATTAATAGTTTCTCATCCCTATAATTAATCTTTAAGCTAAAATACATTTCAAACAAATAAACATATTCCACTCTTTATTAAACTGGTTCATTTTTTTCTTCTATTTTCGATTTAAATGTTCTCTTATTAAATCAACTATTACCTTATGAATATATTCAACATAAATTTTCATTTTATTTCACTCAACTCTATAGTTAACATCTTTTCTTATATTAATTGCAATATCCAATTACATTTAATTTCATTGATTTCCAAATTGATTTCAACGGATTGAATAATAAAATGATAAGTAAAACAATATTTACATTTAAATAATTTGAACACATCGATACATTTATTGTTTATAAAGAAGGCATGTAAATTTACCTAAAAATGTTAAAACCAATTTCAATTAAATAACATATAATTTCACCATTAATACATCATTTATTTTATTCCTTATTAAACTTACAATTATTTCGATTGATCGAAATTACATTAAAATAGTTATCAATTTCATTCAATCAGCTGTGAATTGTCATTATTAGCGGTTAACGGTGCTTCGATTTCAGGCTCAGGTACGCTTTCTAGTTTGGGTAGTACTTTTTCATTTTATGCATTAGGTAATTTGTCATCTTCTGAATTTAGTCAGCTAGCTGGAGACACTGCTTTCATTTTTTATGATGTTGAGGTAGATCGCGAGTATATTAGATGTAAGGAACTTGATAGTGCTAGATCTATTGGTATATGAGCATCATTAGTTGGAACATAAGAGGTTTGAATGACTTAAATAAATATGATAAGGTTAGAATCTTTTTTAAAGACTTCTCTATTGACATTGCTCTCCTTCAAGAGACTAAAATAGATTGTCCCGATATTCGTTTTTTTAGAAGACTAGGTGGTTATCATTTTAGAAAATGGGTTTTTTAACCTTCTATGGGCTCTTGTAGGGGTTTAATGATTGGTTGGAGGGATAATCATTTTAAATTACTTCAGTGCATTTACAAACAGCACTCTTTACACATTATTTTAATTAATATATTTGACAATTCCTTTTTAAATATATCTAATGTTTACGGGCCTAACTCTAAATTAGATAGACGGATTCTTTGGAATGAATGCCTCAAGTTTAGATCATTAGCTCCCAGATCTTGGATTTTGGGGGGTGATTTTAACGTTACTCTTTTTTTTGGGAGCGTGCTCCTCGCGAAGGAGATTATTCTACTATGGAGGAATTTGACCAATTTATTATTAATTCTAATTTGATCGAAATTCCTCTTTCTAACAGAGAATTTACTTGGTGTAATAATAGGGAATCTCCCTCCTTTGCTCTCTTAGATAGGTTTTTCGTTAGCGATGAAATTGAGGATAAATTTCCTATATGTAGAGTGTCTGGTTTGCCTTACACTCTTTCAGACCATTGTCCCATTATCCTCACGTGCGATCGTCATAGACTTATTTATAGATCTTTTAAATTTGAAAAAATGTGGCTTTTAGATCTGTGCTTTTCAAATTTAATCATCGATAAATGGTTGTCTATGAGTTTTTATAATATCAAATTTAGAGATAATTCAGCTAAAGCTTTTGTTCTAAAACTTAGAAAACTTAGGATTTTCCTTAAATATTGGAATAAAAGTATTTTTGGCAACATTAAAATTAAAAAAGAAAATATTCTTAATGAGATGCTTAAGCTTAATAAATTATAAGAAACTAGACTTTTAAGTCTAGGTGAGCGGAATGTTCTCAATAACTTAAAAGAGGAGCTTAACTCTATTCTTGAAAAAGAGGAAGTTATGTGGAAATACAGATCTAAAATTCAATGGATCAATGAAGGTGATAATAACACCAAATTTTTTCATAATAAGGCTAATAGTAGAAAACGTTGTAATACATTTAACTCCATTTTAGTTACTAATGTGGAATTAGTTGATCAAAGAGACCTCAATAAGGCTTTCACAGATTATTATAAAGATATTTTTGGTAGTAAAAATAAGCATAGAATTAGTGTTAGATGAAACGATCTTTATCCGGCTGTCACTAATATTAATATTTCTGATTTAGATTTTCCTTTTACTGAAGCGGAAATCCGGAAAGCCATCTTTGATCTACCGGGTGATAAATCCCCGAGTCCAGATGGTTTTCCAATTTTCTTCTATAAAACCTTTTGGGATGTTATAAAATTGGATTTAATTAGTATGTTTAATTAATTGTATAATGGAAATCTCCAATTAGGTAGATTTAATTCTGCTACTGTTATTTTATTACACAAAAAAGTAGGTGCTAACGCTTTAAAAGATTTTAGACCCTTTTCTTTGATTAACTGCTCAGTTAAAATTATTTCTAAAGTTTTAGCTAATAGCTTAGTACCTAATTGACTGTTCACAATCAGCTTTCATAAAAGGTAGAAATATCACAGATGGTGTGATAGTTGTTCAAGAATACATTAATCATTGTTGTAAGAATAATATTACTTGTGCTATTTTAAACTTAGACTTTGCCAAGGCTTTTAATTCTATTGCTTGGGATTTTCTTATAGATATTTTTCATGCTAGAGGCTTTAGTAATTGATGGATTAACTGGATCATGTTTTACTTAAAACTGGTAACTATAGTATTATGGTAAATGGTATTTTATGTAATAAAATCCAATTTAAGAGAGGTTTAAGGCAAGGGGACCCTTTATCGCCCCTTCTGTTTAATTTAGCCGCTGATTTTTTTTCTAAGATTATTAAAAATGCTGTTAATAATTGTTCTTTGGGTAATATAGGTAATGATTTTTTGAATTATGGTTTAGCTGTCCTTCAATTTGCAGATGATACTTTGCTCTTTTCCTCTCATCTTCCTAGACATATTATTTCTCTCAAGTTTATTCTTTATAGTTTTGAAATTTTATCAGGTTTAAAAATAAACTTTGATAAAAGTTCTGTTTTAGTTTTAAACGATTTTGATAAAGTTGAAAATTTAGTTGCTAATACTTTAAACTATGAATTTTCCATTTGACTATCTTGGTTTCGTTATCAGACCTACTAAACTTAAGCACGATGATTGGTTAATAATCATTGATAAAATCAAAGATAGGATTACTAACTGGAATGGGAGATTCTTATCAAGAGTAGGTAGACTGGTTTTAACCAATTATGTTTTATCAGCTCTCCATATCTATTGGATGTCTATGCATCTTTTTCCTGATTGGGTGATAGACAAAATAGATAAAATTAGAAGAGATCATTTTTAGAGTGGTGAGAATCCAAACAGTTGCATTAAATGTTTAGTAAATTGGAAAACCGTCTGTAAGTCCAAAAAAGAGGGTTGTTTAGAAGTCGTTAATTTATGTAATATGAACTTGTCTCTTCTTGGTAAATGGTTATGGAAATTCAAAGATACTAGCGATAATGTCATTTGGAAGGAGATTATATCTAAATATTACTACAATGGTAGTAATATTCTCTATCAAATTAGTCCTTCGATTTCTTGCAAACTTTCTTATTTTTGGATATCCATCTTAAAATGTAGTGATATTTTCAACTTAGGTGTTAATATTATTGTTCATTCTGGTAATAATACTTCTTTTTGCATGATAGTTGGATTTCCGCTACTCCTCTTAAGAATGAGTTCAAAGATTTGTATGATACTTGTAACTTTAAATTTGCACTTATTTCTAATATTTTTAATTCCGAAAATGACCCTCCTTGGATTTTTAATTTTAATAGAATTTTAGTTGGCTCAACCCTTAGACAGCTTAATTTGCTTTATGCTAAGCTAAATCTTTGTAATATTGACAACGATAATGATTATATTAGTTGGGAGTGGGATAAGATTAAGAAATATTCTACTAATTCCTTTTACAACTTTATTAACTTTTCGGGTGTATCTGACAATAGTTTTAAATTCATTTGGAAGTCAAACGCTCCTCCAAAATCTAAAATCTACATGTGGCTCATCATTCATGGTAAATTAAACACTATAGAATTTTTAAAAAAGAAAAATATTAACATTGATAATAAATGTTATTTTTGTAACACATGTTCTAAAGATATTAATCATATTTATTACGAATGCATGGATATTCATTTTATTCTTATAAATACCCTTTATATTTTTGAGTTTAAAATTAGTTCTAGAGTTACTGATTTTTTTTTATTATTGAAACTCTTTTAGATTTAAGTTTATTAAGGATATTAGATACTTGCTTGATACTATATTCACTATATCTTGTTGATTCATTTGGTTTGAGAGAAATCAAAGAATTTTTAATAATAATAATATTCACTATAATAATTTGATATTTTTAATTTCATCTTTTTGCTTAAATTGGGTATCAAATCCTAAATATAAATTAGCCAAAAATAATTGCTTTAAGGAATATCTTAACAAGATTAGAAATAATATTAATATATTCAAAAATCACATTAATAATTTTGACACTAATAATATTTATATTAATTCCTTTTCTAATTTAAATGATGTTCACATGATGCATAATAATTTTCTTCTTATTATAGGTCCTTAAAGTTGTTTCTAGTAATGTTTTTATTTTTTATTTTTTAGTCCTAGTTTTCTTATTTGTTTACCTTTTTCAGTTTGGTTCATATTTCCTTTACTTTTTTAGAATCGTTAGTTATTGGTTCTAGCTTATCCTTGCTTTATTTTTCACTTTTGTTTTTATTCTCACATATATGTATCTAAAGTCTATTTATATACATATATGTGATTCATACTAATATGGTTTCCTAGATTTGTTACAGGTTTGGTTTAGGTGGGTTGCTAGTTTCTCTTGTCAGGTTTGCAGGATAGCTAGCATCTTTGTACAGGTTTGCAGGATAGCCATTCCCAGGGGTTCTGATTGCGTCTGGCATTTCTTTTTGTTTTACCGTGTCTTCGGAGTGGAGTTATTCTTTTTGGTCCATCTCTTGGAGCTCTTCTTTATGGATCATCTCTTATTTGAGATTAGCTCTTCTCTTCTTAGGCGGTTACATAGAGTCACTTTTTGATGGTGTTGCATTTTAGTATTTCTGGTTATGATGCTTGTTCAGTTTTCTAGATACCTCTAACACCCTACTATTGGGCGGTGGCCTTGCTAGAGCTCGATATTAGGGTGTAATGGGTGGTGGCCTTGCCGGAGCTCATTAAAGGGGTATTTATTTCTTTATTTTTTCAAGTTCATGGACTTGTCACCTACCAGGCATGTTGGCAGCACCATTTTATATGTTATATATAGCTTCATGTGTGCTCCCCTTTTTATTAGAGGATCACATATTTCTCTCAAAAAACAATTAAATCATAATTTAATATAAATTAAAGCTTAATTAAATCTTAAATAATCAAAATCAAATCATAATTAAGTCTTCATTAATTAAAAGTAAAATATTAACTAAACTTTAAACGAATAAACATTTACTTAAAATTAATCCCTAATTAAGTAATAATTAAGTAAATAATTAATATTTAGTTAAATAATAATTAATTAAATAATTTAAATTTAATTAAAAAATAATTAAAATAATTAAACTTGATTAAATAAAAATAATTACCCTTTTTAACTTAATTAATCATTAATTAAAACTTCTTGATAACTTACTAAATTATCACTAATTACTTAACCTAATTACCGATCAATTAGTAAATAATTATCTTTAATTAATAAATTATTTAATTATTAAACATACTTAATCAAGTTATAATAACCTATGTGTTGCTAATTATATTTGAAAATAGGTTTTCAAATCATTTCAAAAAGAAAACTTTAAATTTAGAAGTCAAACTTTTCTGAACTGCATGCATAGCGACTATCACTATGGACGCAATAACATAGAATTACTTCTCTAAGTTACCATCTAAAATTTTAACCTTACTTTGGATTACCTTTTTAATGCATAAAAGAAAAGTTTTTCGAAAACCTTAACTCGAGTTAGAATTTAAACAAAAACACTTACTAACTCAAAACTAGTAAATGATTGGATTTTCAAAATGGATCAAGTCCTTTACTAAAAAATCAAGTTCCTATCTTCCATACCATTCAACCATGATCCGTGAATATATGAAAGACACCAAATCACATCATTATCTTATTGTAGTAAAATCACTACATTCATATCCAAACACATCACATAACCATCAATCTCAAATCAAATGCTAAACTACAAGTTAACACATACACAAAACATCCAAGCCATATCATAATCCAAACACAACATCATGTATATATATAAGCATATAACCAACAAATATGTAAATGTAAGATCTTTCCCAAAAATTTAATAATTTACACAACATAAAGCTTTCCTAAACTTGAATGCTTTAGAACTTGTAAACTTGAAAAACTCAAAGAGTAATCCAAAAATAGCTCAACTTCCTCTCGGCTTTTTGATATGATAATCCCAAAATATTGAAAAGTTGTCAGTAGTAAAGTTTTAGAATAATTTTTCCCTATTATTTCAAAAAAATTACTCGATTTGGATCATTTTGAGAACGTTATGGTCAAAAGAAGAGGTGGTATTTTTGGCCATCAAAACATAGGTCCGAAAATGAGTCTTAAAGACAAGCGTTTTTGACATAGCTAGAATAAAAACTTGAGGAAGTGGTCAACATGAAAGTTCTAGCCACTGGATTTATTTACGGTTTGAAGAAAAGAAAATCATGATTCGAAGCAGAAGTTGGAAGTTATGGCCGAAGGAACTAGGATGAAAATGGAGAAGAATTTGAGTGGATTTTGAACAAGTTTTCTAAGGATTTTTTTCTTTTGTTTAAGAGGAGGGAGGACATGAATGGAATGGAGAGGTTAAGAAAATGAATATGAAAGTAAAATGAATAAGAGAGATGTATGTGGGTATCTATAGATAGAGAGGAGACAGCAAATTGCATTTATACCCTTGGCTTTAAAATTATTCTAACATGTCATGATATTGAGAGGTCACATTACCATGCCTTATCACATCATTCTCTATTATTATATATATATACATACATGTATATATATTCTTTCTAAAACAATGATTTTTCACATCAAATCCATATATATATATTACATCAAATCTCATTATATATATATATATATATATATATTTGATCCATGACTTGTCACATCACCTTCTTCATATATATATGTGTGTGTGTGTGTGTTAAATTATTAATTAAAGTTAAGACGTGACAAGAGATAATTATGGTTAATGATTACAATCTAAGATGTGATAATACTTAATATATATATACACACATATGAAACATAAAATGTGACAATACTTATATATATATATATATTTATATATATAAGTTTTTTATTTTTAAAACTGTCACATCACTTACTAATCCAAATTAACATAAGATAATTTATTTCTAAGTGTATTATTATTTAGTTAATGAACTCTTATGTATATCTGTTCGTATGTGGTGCACAAAGATGAACAACGTTCCCGACAACTTTCCGGTATCGAAAGGTCGAAATTTCGAACAACATTCTTCGGTCACATTTTATATTTTTCCATAAACTATTTAATTTGGTAAACAAATTTTGAAATCAATTTTTTCATAATTATTAATTTGTTAAAATGTGTTTATTTTCATTAAAAAACCTACATATTGGATTTTTAAAATTAAATAAATATTCACTAATCAAAGCAGTGAAATTCCGGGTCATTGCATTCTTTTCCCCTAAAATGAATTTCGTCCCTGAAATTACACCTCGACATATCCCAAAAAACACTTAACACTATACATCAGCTCGTATGATGTACATAGATCATTTTTATGCAAAATATGATTCGATCTCAACTTGAATACATAATTTTCCCTCCGAACTAGTAGCACTCACCCGATTATCTAATGCAGACTCCAATCAAACTCCTTGATTTGGAACCTCTATTCTCCTTACATAGTTGTAAATATGATAGAAAATTTGGTCCCACACCAAGAACCCTCATCTAGTTCTCACCGTCAAAGGTCGAGTAATAGATCCTTATTCGTAATGGAGCAATACCTCAAAGCCATGTACTCGAATTTTGGATTGCTCTATATGGAAAGTGAAATGATCTATGTCAAACTTATGCACTTACTTGATTAGTCCTCCCTAATACCTATTCTATTTCCACTAAATTATTTATGAAAACATTTCATAAACTATTCTTAGGTTTAACTTGTATGCTACTCCACTACATTCTAAGAGCATATATTCCTATCTGATTTCATTATTCCATTTTGCTTTTATTTTCCTAAGAAAATTCAAGTCCAAACACCTGGCTTTTAATTTCAACAACTTTTTGAAATGGAACTCTATACTTTAAATCCTATAAATATATAGACATAGCCCGAGTAACTCCAAAATGATATCAAGGAACTGGGTATCATCAAACAGCATCATACATTCCCTTACTAAGAAGGGTAATATTCAAGAGAAGTGTTTACAATCTGAACATGTTTCTTTTCCAATTTTAAGTTATTTTCGAGCCACTCGAACAAGTTAACTTAACAATATTCCTTTTGTTTCCAAATTATCATTTTTGGAACAATACTTTACATTTTCCAACAACATATATCACCAACTCACTGTGGGTTTGTTCGGTTGAACTTGTTTCGATCATACAATGATAAAGAGAATAATTAACTAAGTACCCTACAACGTTCACCTAGGAAAACATCTGATCATCATATAGAAGATTACTATGATCATCACAAAACAATCAAGACTTTCTCCCCGTACCAACCCAAAGATAACACTTCTTACTTACACTTTATTCCTAAAGATTTGTACTTAAGCCAAATTGGTTTCAAAAATTATTATTATTATTTTCCCAAAACCTTGAAAATCACTTTTCTAAAGCAATGGGATTAGGTTCTCAAGTTTTCAACCTAAATTTCTTCCAACATAAATGATACATTTTTGTAAACTCATTTTATAAATCACCTCTATTAAACCATTTTTAAATATTTATCCCAAAATACTCTAACTTCGAAATCAAATTCTTCCTCAACATTAAAATCGAATGCCTTTTAGTCAAACCGTAAAACTTAATTCACAAGCTATTCGTTTCCATATTTTTCCCAATCCTTTTCTAACCAACTCGTATCCTAAAAAGGGAACATAATAACAATAGTCAATGTGCTCAACTAGACGAGCATGATCAAACAAATGCCAAATGATAACAACAACAACAACATATTATTATCCCTTAACACCTCAACCAACTATATTGCACTATTTGTGAAAATCATTCTTTTATATATAAAATATACCCTGGGTAAAATCATTTTATTTACCCAACTCCAAAACAATACTGTTTCGATTTTCCTACTTTAAGTGTTTAGAAACCCCTATCGGTATAGTTGTACACCATGTATCGACCACAGTTCATAAGCCACTAAACCGATAAATCAACACAATATAAAACATTTGACAACCACTAACAAATACGCGCTCATATATACACACTTAAACTCATACTAGGGTGTCACTTATGCTATCTCTAATGAGTTAACCCCACCAAAGCCAAAGTTCTCGCTTAACCTTCAGCTCTGATACCAGATGTAACGAACCAGATTTTCGACCCTAAAAAATCTACACTAATAGCCCACTGTATTATATGCCAAACATTCAAGTGCCAGAAATACCGATTTGTTAGGGTGAAAGAGGAAGGTAGAAGTTAGAAGAAAACTACCCAATACGGAATCTCACAACGCATCGAATAATATATAATACAACAATGATCTTTACAAAAAGAAAATATCTTTACTCATATATACAACATCAGAGTATACTAGACTTATCCTAAATTTGGACAGTTATAGAAACATGTCCTTACATTGACAAACATACAGACTTTGTAATACAGCGGAAGAAAAAAAATATACGTGAATACGTCTTGACCATCCAGCACCTCTCTAACTCCAATGTATATAGCTAACCTGGGAAAAACATGCTCGATCTGACCCGAGCATTACACGGTATAATGCCCTGGTCGGTTTGGTAAAACAACGTGAGTAAAACTCAATAACAAGCAACAACCAAACTGATTTCTATATTTGGAAACTTTTCACATAGGGTATCTCGTAAAACCACACCGCAAATAAAAACGGATGGGTTTTTACCTTACGATAACCAAAACATTTATAAAAATCCAGTGATATTATCATAGTGTCTTGGTTTAAAGTAAATAGATAAAATAGCTGAAATGCTTGCATCTCACGTTCCAACATAGTTGGCTCTACAATAAAAAATGTAAGGCATGTATTGAAGATTGGATTCCAACAATCGCAAGGTAAGGGACTACTTTCTGATGATACACATCTAGAAAATGTGCTGATGTTAACACAGAGCCGGCTGTCCCTTCAGCAAAGCATACCGGATTACCTCACCCTCTTCACACCGAGGCCTTATACTACCATGGTGTTTGCCTAACCAATTATGAAAGAGACATCTAGAATGGGGTAACCGCTCCTAATGTTAGTTAACTATATAGCTCCACCGCATGCCCTATTTTTTCTATTGCTCCTTGTTGTGAGGCTTGAGGCTAGGTTTTACCTTTCTGAATAGAATCCATCTTGGAATGCTAACATCGCCTTCCAAGTGGTAATGCAGTGCCTGCATTCATCCGTACAAGTTGTCCAAGATAAGGACAAACTAACGACACTACTTCTACTACATCTATTTTAGAACCACCCTCACGATTAGTAGCAAGCAGCCCTTGCACTTTAATGGCTCCGTTTTCGATCTCATTCTTCAAGATGTCTTCATTTCTGAATGCTTGAATTGGATCGAAGTAGTTTTCAAATAGCATATCAGATCCCGGTCTCTTCAGAACAACTTTCAATATTTCTGGTAAACTCAACCACGATTGTTTAGAAAATAAATAGACAAATGACAAGAGCTGAGTTCACCTCCTAACCGTTTGTGGATGGATTTCCTTACCATTCGGCCTAGAAGAATGAAATAAGTTTATACGTAAAATATAGCACCTTCGACGGTAGTTGTACTATATAATTCTCGTATTTCTCCTAGATATTTTCAGTGTTACGTTTTGTCCATATTTGATAGTTGGTTATTTAACTATCAAATAAACAGCATCCAATCATGGTTTCATTTCCATGTGTGATCCACTAAGCCTTTATTAGTTCTCTTTAATTAATAAAACCACATTATAAAACCTTTTCACCAATATCTTTTCAAAACACAATTCTCAAACCCCTTGCATTTCCTTTTATACTTGAAAATCATTTATATACTTATCCCAATGTTATAAGTATATTACCAAAACATTTTACTTTTCATGCCGTGAAACAAAATCATATATTTATCTTATCAGTATAAGAATATTTACAAACTTTTAAAAGTTTTCTTCTTTCCAAATCCCATATTTAATAACCAAACATTTATTCCAAATAAAACATTCTGCTTATCATTTATCAAAAATTCCCTTTTTAAAAGCTCTTCTCATATTTAATTTACTTATAACTTTAAAAATAAAGTTATAACCCATATTTATATAAACCTTTAAGTTAATATATAAATTTTTTCCAAATCTATGAAATGATTTATAAGCCTTTTTCCTATTTTTAAAACTCTTTATATAAACCATTCTATACTCCTTTATAAATATCATTTACAAAACATCTTTTGTAAAACACCTAAATAACCGTTTCCGATATTAAATCCCCTTTCTATACACAAGTTATCATTTATAAATACCTTTTTAAGAATTATATAACTTAAATAAACACCATTTATAAACCCTAAATCTCATATTGATTAAATAATTTAAGTAAATTCAAAACCATACTTTATAAATTCCAAATGAGGCTTAGCAGTCTTAATGGTACTGGTTTAAGTTACCATTTTATTTATATTTAATTCCAAGGCACTTATCAATTATTTACATAGGTCAACATATATGTAAATCCAACCAATTATCAAATTAGGGAATAACATGTCAATACAACTCAACTAGCCTATACATGTCCAAACAAAATAATAGCAGGATAGTGATTTATCCTTCTAAATAGATGTCCAAAACAATTTAACCAATTAATAGCAGAACGGGGATTTATTCTGCTAAACATATGTCCAAACAATCCAAACAATTACCCTATATTTGAACGGTGTTTTATTCTGCTAATGAATGTACATACAACACAAAATTCACATTCTAACTTATTCAAGTTGACTGTCTATTTAATACCATGAACAAGAGATCCTTTGGTTAAAATCAAACCACTTAGAAAAGAACCCAACTTAAAACATAAATGATAAAGTTTAAAATAACTTTTAATAACTAAATTATAATTTAATATAAATTAAAGCTTAATTAAAACTTAAATAATCGAAATCAAATCATAATTATGTCTTAATTAATTAAAAGTAAATAAATAATTAAACTTTAAACAAATAAACATTTACTTAAAATTAATCCCGAATTAAGTAATAATTAAGTAAATAATTAATCTTTTATTAAATAATGGTTAATTAAATAATTCAAATTTAATTAAATAATAATTAAAATAATTAAACTTGATTACATAAAAATAATTACCCTTTTAACTTAATTAATCATTAATTAAAACTTCTTACTAACTTACTTAATTATCACTAATTAATCACTAATTACTTAACCTAATTACTGATTAATTAATAATTATCCTTAATTGATAAATAAATTAATTATTAAACATACTTAATCAAGTTATAATTAACTTATGTGTTGCTAATTACGTTCGAAAATAGGTTTTCAAATCATTTTTAAAAGAAAACTTTAAAGTTAGAAATAACTTTTCTGAACTGCATCCATAGAGACTATCGTTATGGGCGCAATAATATAGAATTACTTCTCTAAGTTACCATCTAAAATTTTAACCTTACTTTGGATTACCTTTTTAATACATAAAAGAAAGGGTTTTTGAAAACCTTAACTCGAGTTAGAATTTAAACAAAAACATTTTCAAACTCAAAACTAGTAGATTTTCAAAAAGGATCTCAAGCCCATTACTAACAAGTCAAATTCCTATCTTCCATACCATTCAACCATAATCCGAGCATGTAACGACCCAGAATTTTGAATAATTTAAATTGAAAATATTTAATTAAATTTAAATATTTGAATGATGATTTGAATTGAATTTCAAATTATCAGAATGAATTTGGCGATTAAATTATAGAATTTAATTTATTGAAAGCTGAATAAAAATTTGAAACTTCAATTCTAAGCTGATTTAAAATATTTCAAAGGCTTGTAAAATTCATATTGATAATATTGAAGATAATAGAAGCTTCAGAATTTAATTTGGAAGTGAATTGTTCAGTTTTGAAATTTAATCGTTTGAATCGATATTTAAAATAGCCTTCCGAGGCACAGTCTCGAATTTCGACGAAACCAGTTCCATTGGGTCCGTAATATTGAATTATCGCCGGGTTTCAAATTTCGTAGCGTTTGGAGTTGTTGTGTGAGCGTACGTTAAGTAAACGCGTTGAAATTTAAATCAAAATCAATTTAAAATTTGAAATTGGTCAACATCAGCACTTTTGGCCTCAACTCCAAACACTGTAGCCAAGCATACCTTCGTACGAACTTTTTGAAAACACATCGTTGTTTATTTTATAAGGACAGATACCCTTCTCTCTGAGTTGAGAAAAGCTTCCTCCGTTAAATCTCGTCTTCATTTCTCCACTTCCTAGTTTAATTTAAAACCACTAAAAATTCTCGTTCTTCATCTCGAACGACAGTTTTTCCTCTTCTCTCTCCTTTGTTCGAACCAATACTGTGCAAAATTTTCTCAAAAAGAAAAAGAAAAAAAAAGATTGTTGATGTTCCTCGATCGATGCCGCGTACGAATGGGGGAAAGTATGACAACAAATCATCAAACAACATGAAGGATGCGACAAGCATGGAGATCGAATAATTGCATCTCGGGGTCACGATGTCTTTCGTGAGTTCCTGTAGCTAGGGCTTGGCGATTTGGATCTAAGTGGCGGCGATTCAAGAAAAGGGGGAGGGGAGACGCAGGCGACTCGTGTAGGCGTGGCAGCAAGCGACGCGATGAAGGCAAGCGGCGGCGATTGGCGATGGAAGAGATCGATCGATGCGATCTAGAGGCGCTCGAAACTTGGAGGCGTGCGGCGATGTCTAATAGCAGTAAGGTATTGAGGTATTGCATAGTTTTTTTTTTCTTCAGTATTGATTTATAAGTATAAAAACATATATATGTTAAATTATATAGAAACTGAAAAATATATATACAGTTTTGTTTTTATAAAAAAAAATAGTTAAGTTGAAAAAAATAAATAAAAAAATAAATACTATCTAGTTACTAAATACAATCTGTAAAAGAAATATTCACAGTAAAATATATATATATATGTTTGGACAAGATTTCGAAAGTTTAAATTCTTTTCGATTTAATATGTATAAAGAAAGATAGACTAAGGTTGTTGTATGAAAATAAAAAAATAAAAAAAATAAAATAAGTGTACAAATAGATTGTAATCTACTAAATTTATTTTAAAACCATAAATTGTGGTGGAAAATTAATTTAACTTATTCATTTGATTTTAGTTACCAAAGAAATTTAGTTTTGAAATTTATTAAAAGAGATTTTAAATATTGAAGGAATTTATATAAGTAAAATGTTTGAAATATATATGTAAATGAGATTTTAGTTTAGAAATAAATAATAATAAGAATTTTAAAACTTGAAGAAAATTTAGTTTAAAACTAAATTATTTGTTGAATAGAAATTTTAGTTTCAAATGGAAAATATTTTATAAAAAGAAAATTTGTTTAAGTTAAGTGGTTAAAAATAATTTATTTAAAGGGAAATTAAATTGTAGTTAAATAAATTTGTTTAAAGTAAATTTAGTTGAAGTTTAAATTGAACTAGACAGATTTGTTAAGAATTTGATTTATTGGATAAATAAATTATTAAAAGAAATTGATATAAGGATATTAATTTAAAATAAAATAAATAGTTTACGATAATAAATTTGTTTTATCTATTATAGTTACTAAAAAGAAATTTTTAGTTAAAAATTAAATCTATAGTTAATTAAGTTATTTAAAAGAGAGTTTGGTTAATTAAACTTAATTTTTAGTTAAAATAAATTTATTTAAGAAGAAAGTGGTTTAAATAAAACTATTGATTAATTTAACAATCAAGAACGAAATTTAATTTATTCGATAGATTCGAATATTAATAAATTGTTTATAATATTTATACAAGGTATAAATCAAGGAAATCGAGTCAAGATGGGAAATGGATTGCTAATAAAAGCAAAGGTGAGAACATCTCACTCAAAAGGAATTTTATTGTTTATTTAAATTTTAAATAGTTAGATTTAAAAATTGTTTGACGGTGTTGATTGAATGATGATTGTTATATATATATATATATTGGATGTGAATAGACCCTATACGCCGTTAGTAAGCGGAGGTTATTTATTACACACATATACCACGATATTCCACCTCGAAGTGGAATTGGTATTATATTATATATATAGCAATATATATATATTGGCATATGTATATATTGCAGTTGATTGATTTCCCGCATTTGTATAGCGGATGAGACCCTATTGCGCCGTTAGTAAGCGGATATATATTTATAAAATCCCATATACCGCGATATTCCACCTCGAAGTGGAATGGTATTGTGCTAATGTCTGTGGATGCAGGGAAACAGGTTGGAGGGATCCAACTGGATTCCTCACAAATATTTATTTGATTTCATATATTGTGATATTTGATTGTTATCATGGATGATATATGATGTTTGAAAGTCATGATTGACTATTGATGTGTTGCATCATCGGATCCAATTTTGAAGTTCAAAAATAACGATTTTGATTTCTAAAGTGATTCTTGGAAATATACGTTTATAAAATATTTTTGGAATTGATTCATCTTAAATAAATAAGCGTTATAATTTTAATATTATAAAAATTATGATTTTTGAGAAATTCAGTTAAAAGTTGATTTTTGAAAAATATGAGATTAATGATTTTATAAAATAGTTTGAACTGGGACTTCTGAATTTATTATAAGAAGTTTAGAAATAGGATTTATAAAATTTTTATTTTATAAATCAGAATGATGAAATTATAAAAGAGTTTAAAGATGTTTAAAGTAATAATATAAATGGATTTATATTAAAAGATTTATAAATTGATATTTATAAATTTAGAATATCTTAAATTATAAAACGAGCTTTTATAAATGATAAGATGATTTGTAAATAGATTTCATAAAGGAATGAAATCTATAGAATTTATCAAATTTGATTATTTTATAAATCAAAATGATAAATTATAAAGGAGTTGAAAGACGTTTTAAAATAGTAATATAAATTGTTTTATATTAAAAAGATTTATAAATTGATATTTATAAATTAAAAATATTGGAATTATAAAACGAGCTTTTATAAGTATTAGAAAGAATTGTGAATGAATTTCACTAATGAATGAAATTTATAGAATTATAACGGTGAAGTTATAAATAGAATTTTATAAATAAAAATTTATAAAGTTATTTAGGAAATAGATGTGGATAAATAAATGAATCTTAGAAGTTATAAGATTTATAGATTTGGGAAGTTTGAAGGAATGATTTTGTAAATAAATAAATTATAAGTATTTGACTTATAATATGAATTTTAGTATATCATTGAGATATGAAATTGAATAGATTTATAAAGGAAATTTATAAAAGGAAGTTGTTATAAAATAAATAGAAATAGAATTTATAAACATTGTTTTATAAATCCGCAACGACTTATTTTGATAAGTGAATTGTTGTAATTTATTTATGGAGTTATATTCATGTTTTAGACAGTGAATAATTCTTTAAAATAGAAAGAATAGAAGTGATGAAATTTATTAACAGTTATATTCACGTTTTTGAATAGTGAATATTATGTTAAAGAAATTTTTTGGATGTGATGTTTTAAATGGAATTAAAACGATCTAAAGATGTTTTAAATTACTGAGATTCGAAACCATAGATTTCAACATTTATTGTTGAAATAGACGTTTTCGAGAAATAGAAGGAAATGGCAGATTATAACACTGTTGTTATAATAAATGATTTCCGAAAGGAAATGTTTTGTATAGTATTGGGATTTATATATCTATTTTAATTTCGAATCCCTATACTAGTGATTTTGGGTTGTCGTAACGATGTTTTACGCAACATTCGTTTTTGCCCAAATAAATATGTTTAAGTGAATGATTTCCTTAAGGAATGAAATATATACTTAATTTCGATTAGAGTATATTAAATATTTTCTAAGTATAGAAAATAAAAAGATCTGTGAATTACTTATTTTTAATAAGTATAGAAATGCTTTTCCAATATTAAGTGAATATTTGGAATTTATCTTTTTGAAGATAAATTGAAAATGAATATTAAAAATTAAATGGAAATCGTATATTCATAAATATTTTGGGAACGTAAATTCCTTATGGAATTTATAAATGAAAAGGGGATTTGTTTGAAAATAAATGTTGATTTATTTTTAAAGTGTGAAAACTATATATCTTATAAAGATATTTTTGGGAAATAAATAATTTGGAAAATTATTTGGAATCTGGTGATGTTGGCATATCTATTGATAGTTCAATAACCGACTATCAATATTTACCTTTAAATAGGTATTTGTTGTGATTTGCTTGAATTTAAATGCCACACTTATTTTTTTAAAAATAAGCGCTCACTATTCGGGTTAACCGGGAAAGGACCTTGGGGTCGTATAACCCATTCCGAATATGTGATACGTCGTTATGAATTGCATTCGAAGATCGGTGTTGAAGACCGGATATTTTCGAAAACGAAAGGGTTTCTTTTTGATTGTCTCTGCACTGGCTGATACCTGGTGTTGAGATCTCCATATGTGATGGGAAATCCGAACGTGATTAGAGATTATTCGGATTGCAAGGACTTCTTTGTAAGTGCCTTCGATTCTGTTCGAGCCCGGAACAGACTTGTATGGATTGTGTGTCTGACATTACAAATTGAGATATAAAGCCGATTTCTTTCAAATATATTTCTGTTGGTGGCGGAGAATTTATTCTCTTAGCTTAACACCCTTCTCTGAGACGTACGAGCTCAGAGGTTATATAGTTGAAGTTATCAGCGATATATTCCCAATTTGGTAATGTAACATGCTGAGTGTTGCTGTAAATGATCATTGTGTTGATTATTGTGATAGGATCGTTTATTTGATCGTCTATCTTGGTGATCATTGTGTTGATCATTTGTTGACCCAAAGCATGGCTTTTGTATAAAGTATGTTTTTGTGGACGTGACTTCGTCGAGCCTCACTCCCCGGAAATGGTCAAAACAGGAAAGATGCGGCAAGGTTATGAGGGGTAGCTCCCTTTAGGGTATGTACATTTCCTTCTGGATAGAGGTTGTATCATGGTATGGAGCCCAGATATTTAACCTATGTGGTTACTACGAATTTATTACTTTGTGGTTGTTGGTTATCGGGATCCCGTGAGAAAGGTCGTTTACGATCGGGGAATGGCGTGCTCGTGTCAGTAGTTACCCAGCTAGGGGTAACCCGGCCTTGTGTTGGCAGAGTTCCGGTTTGGTTCTCGGGGATGTCTTTCCAGAGGCATTCTCATGTGGCAATGGGAAGTTCCTTGGCCTGACCATTCGTTGGAAATCCAAAGAAACAATACGATCTTGTACGGTTTTAGTTGTAGAACCTGCCATCTAATATGGTAGCTATAGTAGGCATAATATAATGGTACCTATGCTGGCTAAGATTTATATTCTACTTTCGAAATATTTTCTACACTATGCACTAGTAATAATATCAAATGTTCTTTTTAAATGCGTATCAAGCATCTTTGACTATCATAAGAAGAAATCTTCTCCAAGTCTGCGTTTGCATTGTGTGTATGGAGGGAGGTCTTATGGTAGTCTCATTTTTAAAAGCATTGCGAATTGATTTTTAAAAATATTCCTCCATTTTAATTTTAAAGAAAAATAAACTGTTTTAGTTCTCGCACCAGTCACATGACTGACTTGGAGTTTATTGTTTTCCTTCCTAAACTCTGGGTGCCCACCATTTTCTACACGGGCAGTCAAGAGTTAAGGTTTATCAGGATATTCTGGAATTGCTGGAGGCAAGCTGGATGGCATGGCGTATTACTAGTTTATATAGTATTTCTTTTTCCGCTGCACTATTTGTTGTTGTTGTACACTCTGATTATATGATGTAATGAAATGTGATGTAATGTAATAACTGATATGGTTCTTTGTTTAAAGATTATTCATTTATTTATTATATGTTGTTCCGCTGCGAATTGTGAGATTCTGATGTGAATCTGTTGTTTTCTATTCCGTTCTATTCTCCGTTCCGTTCAGTTTTTCTATCTCTTCTCTATTTTCTCTTTTCTATTCTATTTTCTAATTTTCTATTTTCTTTTCCCTCTATTTTCTCCCTTCTACCTCTTTCTCTTCTTTTTCCTTTCTTCTTTCTTAAACCCATAACATTTCGGTTTTTCGGCAACGAAAAATCGAAGCGTTACATTTGGTATCGGAGCTTATGGTTAAGCGATAACCATGGTTCTGTTGGGTGTTACTCGTTAGAGATAGAGTCAGCAGTACTCTAGAATGAGTTTGAGTGTAATAATAGATATGAGCGCGTATATGTAAGTGAATATAAAATTGTTTTGAATCGGGTGAATAAGATAATTTTGCCCAAAACTATTTTTGTATAGAAAGGAAATGATTTTCTATGAATTATTATAGTATATGGTTGCATGGTTGTTAATAATATTAAATTGTTATCATTATTATATGGAATTAAATAAGAAATAAAATGGATTGAATTCAAGTAAACTAACTTGATAAATTATTAATTCTTGGACTAATGAATTGGAATTTGAATTGGTTTAATTAAAGTTTAGTCGTGAGCTAAATTTGAAGATAAATATGAATTGGTATATATAAATTCAAGTATGTAAAAGAAATAAATTGAAATTTCCTTTGTTAGTAATTAAGTAAATTCGAGATGAATTGAATATGAAATTTAAATTGAAAATATGAATTAGTAAATGAAAGTTAATTGTTAGAATTCAATATTTAGAATTGAGAATTGAATTCAAATTGAATTGAAATTTTGAATTGAATTCAAATGAAATTTAATGAATTGAATTGAAATGTTAAATTGAATGAAATAGATATGTAACTTCAATAGTGAAGTAAAAATGCATACGAAACATATGTTGGAAAATTTTGTAATAGAATTTGCAAAATGGTTTGAATGTTGGATATTTTGGATGCTACTACTAGCAGGTTATACAGGTGTACAAAGGGATTGAGATTTTGATTTCAAAGATAAAATTGAATTGCTCGACAAAAAGGTACGTATTTGAATTTCAGTATGAGATTTGATGACTTTCTTCTCTAGCCACTTGGCTTTTCTCTTTTCTTTTTGCTTCTGAGGGGCCGTGGTGCCATTTTGTAGTCGTACCGAGCTAGCCGCGCAAAGGAGACGCTGGCGAAATTTTTCGAAAATTTAGGGTGTTAGAAAAATTTTGAGAAATTTTGAAAGTTTGAAATTTAAATTTGAATTGTTAGGAAAACAATGTTGATTGAAACTTATAATTGAAGTTAGAAAGCTAGTTGAAATGATAATGAATCTCTAGTAAAAAGATTTGTTTTAGAAAGTTGATAAAACTATTTGGATTGTGAAAGATAATAAACGGGATAAGGGCATTCTTCTTAACTTGTAATTTCGGGACGAAATTCTTTTAAGGAGGGAAGATTGTAACGACCCAGAATTTTGAATAATTTAAATTGAAAATATTTAATTAAATTTAAATATTTGAATGATGATTTGAATTGAATTTCAAATTATCAGAATGAATTTGGCGATTAAATTATAGAATTTAATCTATTGAAAGCTGAATAAAAATTTGAAACTTCAATTCTAAGCTGATTTAAAATATTTCAAAGGCTTGTAAAATTCATATTGATAATATTGAAGATAATAGAAGCTTCAGAATTTAATTTGGAAGTGAATTGTTCAGTTTTGAAATTTAATCGTTTGAATCGATATTTAAAATAGCCTTCCGAGGCACAGTCTCGAATTTCGACGAAACCAGTTCCATTGGGTCCGTAATATTGAATTATCGCCGGGTTTCAAATTTCGTAGCGTTTGGAGTTGTTGTGTGAGCGTACGTTAAGTAAACGCGTTGAAATTTAAATCAAAATCAATTTAAAATTTGAAATTGGTCAACATCAGCACTTTTGGCCTCAACTCCAAACACTGTAGCCAAGCATACCTTCGTACGAACTTTTTGAAAACACATCGTTGTTTATTTTATAAGGACAGATACCCTTCTCTCTGAGTTGAGAAAAGCTTCCTCCGTTAAATCTCGTCTTCATTTCTCCACTTCCCAGTTTAATTTAAAACCACTAAAAATTCTCGTTCTTCATCTCGAACGATAGTTTTTCCTCTTCTCTCTCCTTTGTTCGAACCAATACTGTGCGAAATTTTCTCAAAAAGAAAAAGAAAAAAAAAGATTGTTGATGTTCCTCGATCGATGCCGCATACGAATGGGGGAAAGTATGACAACAAATCATCAAACAACATGAAGGATGCGACAAGCATGGAGATCGAATAATTGCATCTCGGGGTCACGATGTCTTTCGTGAGTTCCTATAGCTAGGGCTTGGCGATTTGGATCCAAGTGGCGGCGATTCAAGAAAAGGGGGGGAGACGCAGGCGACTCGTGTAGGCGTGGCAGCAAGCGACGCGATGAAGGCAAGCGGCGGCGAGTGGCGATGGAAGAGATCGATCGATGCGATCTAGAGGCGCTCGAAACTTGGAGGCGTGCGGCGATGTCTAATAGCAGTAAGGTATTGAGGTATTGCATAGTTTTTTTTTTCTTTAGTATTGATTTATAAGTATAAAAACATATATATGTTAAATTATATAGAAACTGAAAAATATATATACGGTTTTGTTTTTATAAAAAAAAAATAGTTAAGTTGAAAAAAATAAATAAAAAAATAAATACTATCTAGTTACTAAATACAATATGTAAAAGAAATATTCACAGTAAAATATATATATGTTTGGACAAGATTTCGAAAGTTTAAATTCTTTTCGATTTAATATGTATAAAGAAAGATAGACTAAGGTTGTTGTATGAAAATAATAAAAATAAAAAAAATAAAATAAGTGTACAAATAGATTGTAATCTACTAAATTTATTTTAAAACCATAAATTGTGGTGGAAAATTAATTTAACTTATTCATTTGATTTTAGTTACCAAAGAAATTTAGTTTTGAAATTTATTAAAAGCGATTTTAAACATTGAAGGAATTTATATAAGTAAAATGTTTGAAATATATATGTAAATGAGATTTTAGTTTAGAAACAAATAATAATAAGAATTTTAAAACTTGAAGAAAATTTAGTTTAAAACTAAATTATTTGTTGAATAGAAATTTTAGTTTCAAATGGAAAATATTTTATAAAAAGAAAATTTGTTTAAGTTAAGTGGTTAAAAATAATTTATTTAAAGGGAAATTAAATTGTAGTTAAATAAATTTGTTTAAAGTAAATTTAGTTGAAGTTTAAATTGAACTAGACAGATTTGTTAAGAATTTGATTTATTGGATAAATAAATTATTAAAAGAAATTGATATAAGGATATTAATTTAAAATAAAATAAATAGTTTACGATAATAAATTTGTTTTATCTATTATAGTTACTAAAAAGAAATTTTTAGTTAAAAATTAAATCTATAGTTAATTAAGTTATTTAAAAGAGAGTTTGGTTAATTAAACTTAATTTTTAGTTAAAATAAATTTATTTAAGAAGAAAGTGGTTTAAATAAAACTATTGATTAATTTAACAATCAAGAACGAAATTTAATTTATTCGATAGATTCGAATATTAATAAATTGTGCATAATATTTATACAAGGTATAAATCAAGGAAATCGAGTCAAGATGGGAAATGGATTGCTAATAAAAGCAAAGGTGAGAACTTCTCACTCAAAAGGAATTTTATTGTTTATTTAAATTTTAAATAGTTAGATTTAAAAATTGTTTGACGGTGTTGATTGAATGATGATTGTTATATATATATATATATATATATATATATATATATATATATATATATATATATATATTGGATGTGAATAGACCCTATACGCCGTTAGTAAGCGGAGGTTATTTATTACACACATATACCGCGATATTCCACCTCGAAGTGGAATTGGTATTATATTATATATATAGCAATATATATATATTGGCATATGTATATATTGCAGTTGATTGATTTCCCGCATTTGTATAGCGGATGAGACCCTATTGCGCCGTTAGTAAGCGGATATATATTTATAAAATCCCATATACCGTGATATTCCACCTCGAAGTGGAATGGTATTGTGCTAATGTCTGTGGATGCAGGGAAACAGGTTGGAGGGATCCAACTGGATTCCTCACAAATATTTATTTGATTTCATATATTGTGATATTTGATTGTTATCATGGATGATATACGATGTTTGAAAGTCATGATTGACTATTGATGTGTTGCATCATCGGATCCAATTTTGAAGTTTAAAAATAACGATTTTGATTTCTAAAGTGATTCTTGGAAATATACGTTTATAAAATATTTTTGGAATTGATTCATCTTAAATAAATAAACGTTATAATTTTAATATTATAAAAATTATGATTTTTGAGAAATTCAGTTAAAAGTTGATTTTTGAAAAATATGAGATTAATGATTTTATAAAATAGTTTGAACTGGGACTTCTGAATTTATTATAAAAAGTTTAGAAATAGGATTTATAAAAATTTTATTTTATAAATCAGAATGATGAAATTATAAAAGAGTTTAAAGATGTTTAAAGTAATAATATAAATGGATTTATATTAAAAGATTTATAAATTGATATTTATAAATTTAGAATATCTTAAATTATAAAACGAGCTTTTATAAATGATAAGATGATTTGTAAATAGATTTCATAAAGGAATGAAATCTATAGAATTTATCAAATTTGATTATTTTATAAATCAAAATGATAAATTATAAAGGAGTTGAAAGACGTTTTAAAATAGTAATATAAATTGTTTTATATTATAAAGATTTATAAATTGATATATAAATTAAAAATATTGAAATTATAAAACGAGCTTTTATAAGTATTAGAAAGAATTGTGAATGAATTTCACTAATGAATGAAATTTATAGAATTATAACGGTGAAGTTATAAATAGAATTTTATAAATAAAAATTTATAAAGTTATTTAGGAAATAGATGTGGATAAATAAATGAATCTTAGAAGTAATAAGATTTATAGATTTGGGAAGTTTGAAGGAATGATTTTGTAAATAAATAAATTATAATTATTTGACTTATAATATGAATTTTAGTATATCATTGAGATATGAAATTGAATAGATTTATAAAGGAAATTTATAAAAGGAAGTTGTTATAAAATAAATAGAAATAGAATTTATAAACATTGTTTTATAAATCCGCAACGACTTATTTTGATAAGTGAATTGTTGTAATTTATTTATGGAGTTATATTCATGTTTTAGACAGTGAATAATTCTTTAAAATAGAAAGAATAGAAGTGATGAAATTTATTAACAGTTATATTCACGTTTTTGAATAGTGAATATTATGTTAAAGAAATTTTTTGGATGTGATGTTTTAAATGGAATTAAAACGATCTAAAGATGTTTTAAAATTATTGAGATTTGAAACCATAGATTTCAACATTTATTGTTGAAATAGACGTTTTCGAGAAACAGAAGGAAATGGCAGATTATAACACTGTTGTTATAATAAATGATTTCCGAAAGGAAATGTTTTGTATAGTATTGGGATTTATATATCTATTTTAATTTCAAATCCCTATACTAGTGATTTTGGGTTGTCGTAACGCTGTTTTACGCAACATTCGTTTTTGCCCAAATAAATATGTTTAAGTGAATGATTTCCTTAAGGAATGAAATATATACTTAATTTCGATTAAAGTATATTAAATATTTTCTAAGTATAGAAAATAAAAAGATCTGTGAATTACTTATTTTTAATAAGTATAGAAATGCTTTTCCAATATTAAGTGAATATTTGGAATTTATCTTTTTGAAGATAAATTGAAAATGAATATTAAAAATTAAATGGAAATCGTATATTCATAAATATTTTGGGAATGTAAATTCCTTATGGAATTTATAAATGAAAAGGGGATTTGTTTGAAAATAAACGTTGATTTATTTTTGAAGTGTGAAAACTATATATCTTATAAAGATATTTTTGGGAAATAAATAATTTGGAAAATTATTTGGAATCTGGTGATGTTGGCATATCTATTGATAGTTCAATAACCGACTATCAATATTTACCTTTAAATAGGTATTTGTTGTGATTTGCTTGAATTTGAATGCCACACTTATTTTTTTAAAAATAAGCGCTCACTATTCGGGTTAACCGGGAAAGGACCTTGGGGTCGTATAACCCATTCCGAATATGTGATACGTCGTTATGAATTGCATTCGAAGATCGGTGTTGAAGACCGGATATTTTCGAAAACGAAAGGGTTTCTTGTTGATTGTCTCTGCACTGGCTGATCCCTGGTATTGAGATCTCCATATGTGATGGGAAATCCGAACGTGATTAGAGATTATTCGGATTGCAAGGACTTCTTTGTAAGTGCCTTCGGTTCTGTTCGAGCCCGGAACAGACTTGTATGGATTGTGTGTCTGACATTACAAATTGAGATATAAAGCCGATTTCTTTCAAATATATTTCTGTTGGTGGCGGAGAATTTATTCTCTTAGTTTAACACCCTTCTCTGAGACGTACGAGCTCAGAGGTTATATAGTTGAAGTTATCAACGATATATTCCCAATTTGGTAATGTGACATGCTGAGTGTTGCTGTAAATGATCATTGTGTTGATTATTGTGATAGGATCGTTTATTTGATCGTCTATCTTGGTGATCATTGTGTTGATCATTTGTTGACCCAAAGCATGGCTTTTGTATAAAGTATGTTTTTGTGGACGTGACTTCGTCGAGCCTCACACCCCGGAAATGGTCAAAACAGGAAAGATGCGGCAAGGTTATGAGGGGTAGCTCCCTTTAGGGTATGTACATTTCCTTCTGGATAGAGGTTGTATCATGGTATGGAGCCCAGATATTTAACCTATGTGGTTACTACGAATTTATTACTTTGTGGTTGTTGGTTATCGGGATCCCGTGAGAAAGGTCGTTTACGATCGGGGAATGGCGTGCTCGTGTCAGTAGTTACCCAGCTAGGGGTAACCCGGCCTTGTGTTGGCAGAGTTCCGGTTTGGTTCTCGGGGATGTCTTTCCAGAGGCATTCTCATGTGGCAATGGGAAGTTCCTTGGCCTGACCATTCGTTGGAAATCCAAAGAAACAATACGATCTTGTACGGTTTTAGTTGTAGAACCTGCCATCTAATATGGTAGCTATAGTAGGCATAATATAATGGTACCTATGCTGGCTAAGATTTATATTCTACTTTCGAAATATTTTCTACACTATGCACTAGTAATAATATCAAATGTTCTTTTTAAATGCGTATCAAGCATCTTTGACTATCATAAGAAGAAATCTTCTCCAAGTCTGCGTTTGTATTGTGTGTGTGGCGGGAGGTCTTATGGTAGTCTCATTTTTAAAAGCATTGCGAATTGATTTTTAAAAATATTCCTCCATTTTAATTTTAAAGAAAAATAAACTGTTTTAGTTCTCGCACCAGTCACATGACTGACTTGGAGTTTATTGTTTTCCTTCCTAAACTCTGGGTGCCCACCAATTTCTACACGGGCAGTCAAGAGTTAAGGTTTATCAGGATATTCTGGAATTGCTGGAGGCAAGCTGGATGGCATGGCGTATTACTAGTTTATATAGTATTTCTTTTTCCGCTGCACTATTTGTTGTTGTTGTACACTCTGATGATATGATGTAATGAAATGTGATGTAATGTAATAACTGATATGGTTCTCTGTTTAAAGATTATTCATTTATTTATTATATGTTGTTCCGCTGCGAATTGTGAGATTCTGATGTGATTCTGTTGTTTTCTATTCCGTTCTATTCTCCGTTCCGTTCTGTTTTTCTATCTCTTTTCTATTTTCTCTTTTCTATTCTATTTTCTAATTTTCTATTTTCTTTTCCCTCTATTTTCTCCCTTCTACCTCTTTCTCTTCTTCTTCCTTTCTTCTTTCTTAAACCCATAACATTTCGGTTTTTCGGCAACGAAAAATCGAAGCGTTACAGAGCATATATGAAAGATACCAAATCACATCATCATCATATTGTAGTAAAATCACCACATTCATATCCAAACACATCACCTAACCATCAAATGCTAAATTACAAGTTAGAACATACATAAAACATCCAAGCCATATCATAATCCAAACATAACGTTATATATATATAACCATATTACCAATAAATATATAAGTTAAGATCTTTCCAATAAAGTTAAGAATTTACTCACCATAAAGCTTTTCAAAACTTGAATGATTTAGAACTTGTAAACTTGAAAAACTCAAAAAGTAATCTGAAAATAGATCAACTTCCTCTTGGCTTTTCGATATAATAATCTCAGAATTTTGGAAAGTAGCAATAGCAGAGTTTTTGTAATTTTTTTCTCTATCTTTTCAAAAAATAATCACTCGATTTGGATCATTTTATAGAAAGTTATGGTTAAAAGAAAAGGTAGTATTTTCGGCCTTCAAAACATAGGTCTGAAAATGGGTTTTAAAGACGAACGTTTTTGACATAGATAGACTAAGAACTTGAAGAAGTGGTCAACATGAGAGTTCTGGACACTGGATTTATTTACGGTTTGAAAAAAAGAAAATCATGATTTGGAGCAGAAGTTGGAAGTTATGGCCGAAGGAACTAGGATGAAAATGGAGAAGATTTGAGTGGATTTTGAACAAGTTTTCTAAGGATTTTTTTTCTTTTGTTTAAGAGGAAGGAGGACATGCATAGAGTTGAGAGGTTAAGAAAATGAATATGGAGAGTAAAATGAATAAGAGAGATATATGTGGGTATTTATAGATAGAGAGGATAGAGCAAATTTCATTTGTACCCTTAGCTTTAAAAATATTCTAACATGTCATGATATTGAGGGTTATATCACCATGTCTTATCACATCATTCTCTATTATATATATATATATATATTATTTTTAAAACAATGATTTGTTACATCAAATCCATATATATATATATATATATATATCAGATCAAATCTCATTATGTATATATATTATTATTTTATCCGTGACTTGTCACATCACCTTCTTCATAAATATATGTTAAATTGTTAATTAAAGCCAAGACATGATAAGAGATAATGATGGTTAATGATTACAATCTAAGATGTGACAATACATAATATATATATATATATATATATATATACATATATATATATACACACACATAAAACCTAAGGTGTGACAATACTTATAAATGTGTGCATATATATATATGAGTTTATTATTTTAAAACTATGTCTTGTCATACACTTACCAATCCAAATTAACACATGATAATATACTTCTAAGTGTATTGTTATTTTATATATGTGTGTATATGGTGCACAAAGTTGAACAACGTTCCCGACAACTGTCCGGTGTAGAAAGGTCGAAATTTCGGAAAATGTTCTTTGGTCACATTTTCTATTTTTCCACGAAGTATTTAATTTGATAAAAAAATTTGAAAATGATTTTATCATCATTGTTAATTTATTAAAATGAGTTTATTCTCATTATAAAACCTACATATCGAATTTTTAAAATTAAATAAATATTCACTAATCAAAGTAGTGAAATTCTGGGTCGTTACAAAATATCTATATGGATATTTGTTAGGAAATCATTTTTCTCATATTACGGATTAAAGTAAAATAATATATAATTTTTCATATGTGTGTGTATATACACAGACACATATATTCTAAGGCTGAATTAGGTACTTTGATTTCCCTTGTCAAGTCAAATTTTAAGTGTTAAAAATTATAAAAATATATTTATAAACTACGGAGTTGAACATAAGGCCTTGCTATGAACTAAGGAATTGAACTTAAGACCTCGCTATGAACTAAGGAATACGAATATATAAATTTGAAATTAAAATAAGTGGACATTTGTCTTAAGGAAGAAATTATTTTCTCTTTTATTTTAAAGGACAACCGATTCCATTATTCATATTAAGGACAACTTTTAAGTTTTGATTGAATAAAATTCAAATATTCTAAATTGACCAAAAACTGTTTTTTTGAATATAAGAAAAAAGAATACAAAAATAATAAAAATTAATTATGAAATATATATTTTTAATGTGAGAAATAGTTTCATATGATAAAAACAGTATAGAAAGATAAATGTATACAGATTTATTAGTTACAATTGAATTTTTTCCAAATGCTAAAGGGGAATAACTTTCAAAGTTGTTTATTTCTATACCTTAAGGGGTACAATATAATGTTATTTTTTAAGTTACAAAGCTATATTTATTTAGCTTCCCAAGCTATTTACTACTACATTTTTGTAATAAAATTAATCAGTTAAATTTTTAGATCGTTTTATCCAAGACAAGCCGGTTTTTATTATGGTCCTTCCCCTTTTATAAATGAAAGTTAATACATGTTTAAGATTGAATATCTCAAAAACAACAACTCACCCAAAAAGAGTAAATTGGATAGGCATACATATCAATGCAACACCAAAGAAATCATTTTTTCTTCTTGCATTTCAAGACATTGTTATTTATTAATTAATTAATTTAGCGATGGCGAGTATTTAAAGTGAACTTAAAGTTTACATAATTTAATTAGGCATGTCCTTAACCTAATTATTAAAGTTTGTTGTTCTTGGTTCTAATTTTTTTAATATGTCATTAAAACTAAATACCTCTTAAAATAAATAAATTAATTTTTAAATTAAATTACTAATTAAGTTTTTTCTTAAAAATGAATAAGAAATTGATATTTTAATCAAATTAAATAAATCAAGGCATTTTTATTAATTAAATACTAAATTTGATTTATAATAAAAAAAAATATTATTTACACAAACACAAATAAGGTCTTGTGTAATGCAATAAAAGGAAACTTTTTAAATTTACCTTTTTTATCTTGTTGTAGTGCACCTAATCCAATAGTCGTAAAGCGACATGTTTTGAATTCTTGGAAATTAAAAGGGAATGATGACGTCCGATGTGGTAATTCTATGTAATATTTAAAGTATTCTTTCCCTTAAGTGTGAATCCATATATTGGAAGTTGACTCGATCATAATTGAAAGACAAGTGTTTATCATTATGCATTGGATCCCTTTTATCGACCTTGCTTACAAAATAGGTTATGTCCATCCTCGTTCAAGTTCATTTCTCTGACGTCCCATATGTCTATCGACCTATAGGAGGTATAAACTGGTAGCCAATCACATCGATGAGTTTATTTGCTTCAATATCTCTATTGAGCATAGATATCGACTTGAATACGTCAAGAACGTTATTGAGATCGGTCCTTTTAGGCAGTTACCTTCTCATCTACCTGTATATCTTTCAGAATATAGAATGACTTATGCTGATTTGCATATCAATGGAAACCGGCTATTTGCAATTACTATTACTCATTTGGTCACATTTTCTTGTCATGTCCCCATTCTGATTTATCTCCATTAGCCCTTCCCCCTAAGATTCCCCTTTGAAACCACAAACCTGTCATTGTAAAAGAAAGGTGCCTGCCCTTGTGGGAGAGTGATGTACATGTAAAAATGTATATATTTTTACAATCATACTTAATTTTATTCTATTAGAATAAATGATGTATTATAGTACTTTTAGATGTTTTTACCAAAACATAAAAGTGTTTCAAATCATCATTTACTCATCACATTTGGGTAGAACTATAATTTTGTGTATCTTTTAATTTTGAGAAAATTTATCTGCACGTTTTGATTTTATTTTGTAGGAAATTGAGTGCAAATTAGAAAAGACATCATGGATAATGCATGCATATGTTTTGGAAGCTAAAGAAAGAAGAAAAGAAAGAAATAATGCTTCATGGAGGAGCCCACTTATCTACTTGCTAACGGACCACAATTAAAAGCAAAATCACATGTTAGCGGGGGATTAATGAATTATTAATGATGATTTAGAGGTCGGACAAGTAAAGGGTATTTTTGGTAGCACCCTAAAAAGAGATTAGGGTTTTAAACATGTATAAATACCTCTTATGTTTCATGTAATAGATCTTCATAAATGCATAGTTGTAGTCACAAAATAGAAGCAAAAGTTCTCTTCTCTTTAATAGCTTGTTAGCCTTCTCTTTTATTTTATGCACTTTTATTTCATGCTCCTTTTTATTCTATTTTATTTCATACTCTTTTTATTTCATGCAAATAGAGTAGATTTCCTTATTGCAAATTAGTGTAGATTTAATCCTGTGCAATTAGTTAGCTCTCTTTCCTTTTGATTAGCATTTCCTTTCGTTGTGTTTATGTTGAAATCCAATTGGTTGATATGAATTCAAAGACGAAAGGCTAAATCCCTTTAATTTAGGGGTAACGTAGCTCTCATGAACCATGTAAACTCAACATAATAGTGTCATTTATGATTATTTTTATGCTTAATGTAAATATAGATGTTGACAGAAGTTTGATTTTTATTAGTGTTTTTGACAGCCTATGTTCTTAATCACAAATAGGATATACCTAATCAAATATAAACACAAGTTACATCTTCATCTAACTAATTGATTTTGATAATGAAGTTAAAAGTAAAATCAAAATTTAACGTTCTATGTTACTAAATTAAGGACGGTAAATAGATCATGCTTAAAATAAATTTTATTTCTAACTTCATAATCATTTTCATTAGATTTGATAAGTGGGTTTGGATGATTTATTGAAGTTTGATGGTTTAAGTTGTGTTAGTTAATATTGGAAATAGACCATACTAATAAATACATCAACTAATTCTACTTGGGTTAAAATGGGAGATTACAAATTTATTATGTGTTGATTTATTTTAATGTGAAAGTGGAATTACCTCTAAATTATCTTTTAATCTCCTTACTCTTATTCTGATGTTTCTCTAACTTTTTTTACACATAGTAGTTAAAAACATTATCAAAACATTTTGAGATAATTTGATTGAGTAATTTGTAATTTTAGCTTTGTCTATGGATCAACCCATACCTGCATACGTACTACAATTGTACGCTATGCACTTGCGGTATTTTATTATGATATATTTCGATAGTTTTCTAATCGATAAAAGATCTGTTCGAATTATTTTTTTGGCATCGTTGCCAGTCTAAGTACCCAAAAACCGACACACTCAAGTACCTAAAAAGTCTTCTTAGCAGCTGATCTAAGTGAAGTCTTGTCCCAATCAATTCCTGTGGAATAAAAGATCCCGTTGCCCCACGATCTCTTGTACAATAGGAGATAAGAAAATCAATAAATACTTGTTAAACCAAGGTATGAGTGTAAATTTGCTCCCATATTTAGTTTACCAGCAACTATGTTTAGGTGAGCATAAATCAACGAAGGTTACAATTCAATTAGCCAGTCGTTCTATAAAGAAACTGATAAGAGAAATCAAGGACGTATTCATCAAATGGGAGAATTCCTATTCCCTGCAGATTTCATCAACCTTGAAACACAACATGTAAACCATCTCACTAGCCAAATTCCTCTGATTTTAAGACGATTCTTCTTGGCCACCTCGAATGCTTTAATCAATTGTCGAAATGGTTCGAGGAAAATTTCCTTTGGTAACATTACCGTAGGTCTTAACACCTTCAATTTTGAAAATCAATCAAACAAGCCATTCAACCACACTTTAGAAGTTAGTGTCACTGATGAAAATTTCAAAAATGAAACAACCTTAATAGCAAACATGAGGCAGAGAACAAATATGTAACCACCCTACCGTTATACCCACATTATTAAAGAACATTACAAATAACATCGTTTAATAACATGGAGAATACGAATGATTAAGGGCGATCGAATGTGAATATATATTTGTACTAACACTGACAATCGATAGGTTATCCCATCACTTATGGAATCTCTATACCGTAGCTACTCGGTGCAGAGACAATCGATAGGTTATCCTAACATTCTCGAAGACACTCGGTGTTCAACACCGGTCTTCAAATGCAATCCATATCGTCGTGTCACAATTCGGAATGGGCTAAATAACACAAGGTCCTCTCCCGGCTAAACCGAATAATGAACGCCATATTTTAAAGCATATGGATATGGGATTTCAGTCAAGTCACAACTTAAAATCCAAAGCTTTTCTTCAAATGGTTTAGACAAATTACCATTTTAAATCTTTTAACAAAAAGATTTATTTCACAAAGTTTCACCCAGTTTCAAAAAGATCTATTCATAAATTTCAGAACAATTTTCATTTCAATTTAGATTAACTCAATAAATCTTTAAATTAAAGATTTTAATTTATAGCTTTCAAAACACGTTCCCAAATATTTATTTGTAACTTGGAAGACCGTCTTTATTTTAGACTTGAAATCCTACTTACACAAATTAGAAATTCATTTCTTATGTGAAAGCTTCTATTATTTGAAAATGAATAGTTTTCGTTTCAGAAAGATTCAATTATATTTATACAAGTTAAAATCTTTGGGTTAAATTTAAATTTCACAACATCACTTTTAAAATGGTTTAAAAACCCATATAAGTCCATTTATAGGTTGAATAACCTTTTAATTCCTAGTTCCCAAATCATAGAATTCAATTTCAAATATTGAATTCAAATTTAAATCAAGTTATTTAAATTTCAAAACTCAATCAAATTATTCAAAATAACTTTTATTTTTGAAATTCATTTTCAAAAGCTTCAATTCTAATTCCGAAACTATTTTGGATTCAAAAATTCAATTTTTTAAAACTATTTCAAAAATCTATGACTTAACCTATTTCCACGTGCAATCCATATTGGTGTGTGTACAAGTGTGGCCCAGGGGTTTTACACAATAAGAGTGCCACATCATCAATCAGCACATATTCAATCATTACAATTCGATGTGGGTTTCGGATAACCAAATGGAATCCGACTCCCTGTCGCATCGAAACTCAAATGTCGTTTTATGGGTTAAGGGTTTGCATAACAATATATACATCACAGATATAACAGCTTATCACAAAGCATCACATAGCATCACATCACATATCAAATATATCAATCCATCACATAGCATTCAATAACAATCAAACATCTTTAATTAAGATGAATAAACCGTGTGGTTATAAATTTATCACCCACATAATTACTTCTATTTGTAATCTTTAAATCAATGATTAATTATCATTAACTACAATTAATTAAGTCTTAACCACCTTCATCTATTAATCATTTCTTTAATTAATTATCTTAATTAATTAACCTTTAATTTGTAATTAATTAAATCTTAATTACTTATTCCTAAATTAATTACTTTAAATTAATAAACTTTTAACTATTGATTAATTAAATCTTAATTACTGTTAATTATCCTAAATTGATTATTCTTAACTTAATCACTCTAATTAATTAACCTTAATTTAACATATTAATCATTAATTAATAAATCTTAGCTATTAAGTAACTAATCCTTTAATCTACAAATTAATAAATTAATCACCTTGATTATTTAAGTAATGGACTATTACTTACATAAATTAAATTACTTACATAAATTAAACTTTAAATTAATCACATTCAATAATTGATTATACTTTATTCACCAATTTATGATACTTAATAAATCAAGACCTAAATTTAGTAACGATAAACCCTTTTTCTTTGGTTAATTACTTAATTACATCTTCATTAATTACATATGGAACATTTAGCAATTGATTACAAAATCATTTAATATAAATTTCCCAAATCAAAAACAAATTAAATTTCAAATCATGTAACTTTATAGTTTGTATTGAAAACTTTTTTTTTTTGGAAAATAGATACACTTTTTTAATAAACCCAACCATCGCCTGAGGCCCAACTAAAATAAACTCAAACCCAACCCTTTCATTTACCATATGATAATCGGCCAAGGCCCAACTGGAAGGAAATAACACGGATGCATTCATTTCTTCTTCCGTACCAATCAATCCCCAAATCACCAAAACAATGGATTTCCGATGCCACGAAAAATCCAGGAAACTCAACTTCGGTCGACTCAACAAATATCAATGAACATCGATACAAACGAAGTGACGCAACCTGGAACAAAGACCATCCTTCTTCGCCTATCCCTAATTCATCCCTGCTGAGACATCATGTGCACACGGTGCACGTGCACCACCTAACCGACCACCACCAACCACTGCCGCGATCACCCACGAGTCACCCACGATCCCTTCACCTTGCCTGAGCACCCAGATGATCAAGGCAATGAGTCAAAATCGAGCATATAATGGTTACAGGAAAAACCCAAACAACAAACTAACCCACCGCCGATGAACCCCGCCACCTGAAATATCACCACCCCACCCAAAGCATCGCCTCAGCCCCACGCATCTATCCCCCCATGACCGATCGCCTGAAGCACTACAACGGCGGCGCGACGACATGCTTTCCCAACTCGACCCAAACACAGTGTTAAACGCTAGTCCACCCAATTCCCAACTCCACGATGATCGATCACCTCCTCCACAATTTTTCTCAGGTTCGCCCATCACCATACAAGCTCTAACCCAAGCCGTGACCACTCGAATCCTCCCAATCTCCATATTTCGACCAAACTCCATTTTTTTTGATCAACCCGGTATTTCTTCACCATAACTCAACTAAAATTTGAAATTTTAATTTTTAAAAATCAAGTTTTGGATAGAGGATTCAGATTATATAGATAAGTTTACAAATCAAAGCATTTGATTTTTACCATAAACTAATATTCCTCTGTACTTTAAATCTTTTCCAGAAAATATTTTTTTATTTTTTTAAAACTAAAAAAAATATTTTCAAATCATAGCTTAATCCTAAACAATTATATTTTGTTTGGAAATACTAACCTAACAAAGTTTACAGCAAGAAGAATTTTGAAGTTTATTTCTTTTAACATGTAAGCTAACAACAGGGACATGCAATAACACTTGCATATATATGAGCATATACAGACACATTTACATTCATTCATCACCATCACAAAATCAAACAATCATCATAACATCACAATGTACCAACAAAATCAGGCTTTAAAAGGGAAAGTTGCTCACCTGGAAAGTTTCAGAAAGATAGAGGAGTGTATGAGCCTGGAAAGGAAAATCTGAGCCTGGAATTTGACATTAAGAATCTTCGCTCATTCACTCTTTTATTTGTTTATTCATTTCATTAATAACAAAAGTTTTTAAACTTTCTTACCTACAGTATGAATCTCTACTATACACAGAGAAACTCCCTTTGTTTTTATTATTATTTCTGCAGTTGAAACCAAAAAGCAGTTTTGCCTTGAACTTGATTTGTTTCCTGTAACTTGGATTAATACAATTGCTTAGATTCTTTCTTTGTTATTGATCAACAACATTCAATTCAAACTTTTAAAGAAAATTACTTGCCTTTATTTTTATTTTCCAGAGAGCTTTGCATTTGATTTCCAGATTTCTGAAGTTGCTTGATTTCTTTGGTTTAAACTTGTGAATGTAAATTGTTTTCACTTCTACTTTGGTCGGGAAATCTTGTTTGTTTGCTGAAACATTTGATTTCCAGTGACCCTGAACTTGCATGTTTACTGAGTTGCTTTTTCTTTGATCTGTAGCTTCCAGATTTACTTAGATTCATCTTACTTTTGATCTGCTTTCAAATTCTTTTCTTTTGCAAAAACTTCCAGGTTGAAGTCTTGAAACTTTAATTGTTTCAGGATTTAGCTTTTGTTAATTGCTGTTTTGAAGATTGAACTGAAGAGAAGAAGAATTGACAGTTTTTCTTTCTTTTGGTTTTAAAACTGAATTGTTTTGTTTCTTTTTTTTTTGAACAGCTTTATGATGTTGAAGTATGTGAGGCAAATCTCTTTTCTACTATTTCGTTTAGATTCTCCAAGATGTGATATGATTACTTATGGGGAGATGAAATGTTTTTTTTTTTGAAATTTGAAATTTTATTATTTTATTCAATTAAATAGGTTGGATGCCATTTGTTAAAAATCATCATGAGGCCTAAACACTTGTACAAATTCAAACTTACATATGTATGTTTACTTCTTCACTTCCTTATGTAAATGTTTACATTTTTTTTGAAAAGCAAAGAGCTGTAAGCTCATTTTATTGACTTAAACTAAATTACAACTCACACTTACAAGACCCAAGGTACAAATAACACCAATACAACACAACCTGCAGCCACCTCAAACAAAACAAGAAAAACACACACATTACAACACTCACTATGCCAAAGCTCACTTTACAACTGACTACCAATATCACAATCACACATACTCAATCAACTTGAAACTTAAAGTGTACAGGAAAAACTATCTGAACCAACAAACAGTTACAACCTCAAACTGAAGACAAACTTCAATGTAATCTCATGCTAGGAAAAGAGCAATCCATCAAACTTCAACATCAAACTGAGTACTTGAATTTGGCATCCAGGGAGGAGACATAGAGATAAACATCAAATACAACCTGATTTCATTTCAGAAAGAATACTGCCATGTATCATGTTATAGAGTTGAGAAGTATTTTTAACATCAATGCCAAAAACTCTATTGTTTCTCTCAGTCCAAACTGCATAAATCAACTTCTTGAGCAACTTTAGGAGCACAAAAGTCCTTCTAGTTTTCCATCTAGTAGCTTTAAACACATTAAACCACTCAATAGCACTGACAGTTGATGGTTTGTAGTATCCACCATTAGACAAAAGCTTATACCATATTTGATATACAAAAGTACATTCAAAAAACAGATGAGTATTTGTTTCCTGGTCAGCTCTGCATAATACACATGCATCCTCTGATATTAAACCCAATCTACATAGCTTATCTTTAGTATTCAATGCATTTGCCATCACCTTCCATAAAAGTAAATTTTCTTTTGCACTTCCACCAAATTTCCAAATTCTTGAATACCAAGGAAAATAAGAACCAACTCCACAGAGAGATTTATATACGAGTTTAATAGAATGAGGCTTTCCTTTATCAGACCAAATAAGAAAATTATCATTATTGGTAATTTGATTGTTAGTAATAACATTCCAGAGCTTCCTGAGCAGACAAGAACTAGAGTATGGTAAAACAATATTATCATCATGGATAAACTCATCAACTATAGCTGAATCAGAGATGCCAGAGTTTCTTCTGATATTATAATCCACAACATTACTTAAAATTAAACCTTTCCTAGCCCAAGGAGAATGCCAGAATGATAGGCCTTTAATCTGAGTATAGTTACATTGTAAAAATGGGATAAATGTTTGCCTAAGCTTAAGAATACTTCTCCAACTCCAGCTGCAGTTCTGTGGAATTTCCATAGTCCAAAAATTCTTATGACCAATCAAGTAATGATTAACCCATTGAGACCATAAGCTTCTATCAGATTCAAAAATTTTATTGAAGTATACTGATATTGCAGCCTTATTCCAAAGAAAAATGTTAGTTATGCCAAGACCACCATTCTTCTTAGTTTCAAACAGTTTATAAAATGAAATTGGGATTAATTTTCTGGAAAAAGGATCTCCATGCCATAGAAATTTATTAAGAGCACTAGATATCATTTCAATCAGTTTTACAGGGAGAATGTAATGCCTTGTCCAATAGTTGGTCATAGCAACAACAATGGATTGAATAATTGTTAATCTACCAGCTTGAGAAAGCTTATCAATGGGCCAAACAGTAAGTCTTTCAATAATCTTCTCAAAAAGAGGTAAGCAATTATGCTTTGTTATTCTTGAACTCAAGATAGGTAATCCCAAATAAAAGGAATTCTTTGGTAATTCAAGCAAGCCTGAAAATTCTATGATATCTTTCTTCTGAGTTGAATTTAAACCGGCAATGTAGATATTTGATTTCTGAAGATTTATTTGAAAACCAGTGATAGAATGGAAAAGATCCAGAGATGAAGTAATAGATTGAATATTGTAGAAAGTGGGTTTGGTGAAGATAATAAGGTCATCAGCAAAGAGCAAATGAGTGATTAATGGATTATTACATTTGGGATGAAGTTGTAACTTGTTTTCAACTACCAGATCTTTCAATATAGAATTTAAAAGCTCCATGACTAATATGAACAAGTAAGCTGAAATTGGATCACCTTGTCTTACACCTTGTTTGCCTTTGAAGTAACCATACAAACCACCCTCTCTATTAATAGAATACCTAGGTGATGAAATACATGTGTAGATCCATGCTAAAAAAGGTTTGGGAAAATTCATTCTAGACATAATAGCTAAAATAGAAGGCCAAGCAATGGAATCAAATGCTTTTTTAATATCAAGTTTAAGCATGCATCTTGGAGAAATATTTGCTCTTTCATAACCATACAACAATTCTTGAGTCAAAAGAATATTATCACTTATTGATCTACCAGAAAAATAAGCAGCTTGATTGTTTGAGATGATAGAAGGTAAAACAGTTTGCAATCTATTTGACAAAATTTTTGAAATTATTTTGTAGATAATATTGCAACAAGATATAGGCCTGAAATCTGAAACAGAAGATGGATTATTGATTTTGGGAATCAAGGTAATTGCTGTTGCAGCAAGACAATCAGGGAGTTTATTATGGAGGAAAAAATGTTGAATGGCTTTAATAATATCAGATCCTATAACATTCCAACTCTTTTGAACAAAATGAGCATTAAATCCATTTGGTCCTCCACAGCTATTAGCATCCAGGCTAAAAACAGCAGATTCAATTTCATTTCCAGATATTGCAATAATCAAATCATTTGATTGAGAGGTAGTAATTGTAGGGAGATTAATATGAAATAGAGGATTTATATCAGGAGTGAATAAATTTGACGGAGCTAGAATAGATTTGAAGTACTGAACAAAAGCCTCATTAATTCCATCAAAAGTATTAACCATGTCACCAAACATATTCTTAATCTGAAGAATACATTCATGATTCCTTTTTACTTTAAGAAAATTATGATAGTACCTAGTATTCCTATCAGCCTCCTTTACCATTCTCAAGTGAATCTTTTGCCTAAGTGAAGAGACTTCCTTTTGAATAGTATTGTCCAGAGAATGTTTTAATTGTGATTCTAAATGAATTAAGGAAATGTCAAATGGTCTCTCAGTCAGCATAGTCTGAATTCTATGGAGCTCATATCTAATTTGAGTGGAAAGATTAGAATCCTTACCAAAAATGGTTGCAGACCACTTTCTAAGATGAAATTTAAGAGCCTTCATTTTGAAAGTAGTATTTGACAAAGGATCCCTTCCATATTGTAAGTTCCACACCTGCTTTAAAATAACAAAAAATTCATCTTGCTTAGTCCAGAAATTAAAAAATTTAAAAGAGTGTTTTCTACCATGTATATCATCCATTCCACAATGAAATAATAATGGGCAGTGATCTGACAAAGAGGGATTTAAGATATTATAAAAGGATTTTGGCCAGAGTTGAAGAAAAGAGATGTTTAAGAAAATATGATCAAGCTTACATAAAGTAGGATAACCACTCCTATTATTATTAGACCAAGTGAAGTCAGGACCAAAGCAATTAGCAGAGAAAAGATTAGATTGAATAAGGGCACTGTTTAATGGAGAAATGTCTTTAAGAGATAAAGGGCAGCCACCAAATTTTTGATTACTAGCATACATGGAATTGAAATCACCACCAATTAGCCATGGAGTAGAATCTGATTTTAAAGAAGGAAGGAAATTAAGAAAGTCTTGCCTTAAAGATAATGAATTATGAGCATATACAGAGGTAAGATGAAAAGAAACATTCGAAGGCAAGTGCAGACAAAGGTAGTGAATAAATTGATCAGAAGCATTTAATCTGGAAAGTTTGAAAAAAATTGGATTCCATAAAGTAAGCAGTCTACCATGATTGGCTTCAAGAAAATTATCATCATATAACCAGGATGGAGCAATCAAGTTCCTAGCCTTCAAAGAGGCTTGTGTATCAAGCTTTGTTTCAGATATACACATTATTTGAATATTATTTCCAAAAATAAGATTTTTAATGTCAACTTGCTTTGAAGATAAATTAGCTCCTCTTATATTCCAAAAAGCAATATTATTCATTTAGTAGGAAGAGGTGGAAAAATGGTGGTAGGATTTTTCCTAGTATGTCTATGATGAGAATTGTTTTTGGAAGATGATAAAGGTAAGACTTCATGTGGCTTAAAGTTTTTGCCTTTATTGAGATCATCAGAATTAACAACATTGTTTTTACCAGACTGTGAATCAGAAGGCTCAATAGAAACAGAGGGTGGAGGTAACACAAAATTATTTGGAGGGGACAGATGAAGATAAGGTGAATCAGGATTAAGGATGGGAGATTTAGTGCTAAACTGAGAGGAACAAGAAGTTGAATTAGATGTAGTTGGAAGTGCAGAAGAAGCTAATAAACTAGCAGATGGGGAGGATTTTCCATCTGCCAATACAGAAATAGATGGTTCAGAGACAAAAGACACATCATTAATAGCTGATAGACTATTACGAAGAGAAGCAGATGAGCTAATGGATTGAAAAAGAGTAGATTTAGAAGAGAGTACTTCACTGACACTATTATTATTAGTAACAAGTGAAGTATCATTTATAACTGCAAAGGAATTAACATTTTCAGAAGGACATGAACAATTATTATGAAGTACTACAGTTTCAACTGCTTTGCCTACTTCCAACTGATTGACAGAAGTAACATTAGGAATATTATTTTTATCTATTGATACCACTTTCTTCTGTTTCCAAGATCCTTTATTCTTTTTATTAACAACTCTCCAATTAAGATCAACTGCACTACCATCCTTATTACCATCTTGATTATTATCTACCTTCACACCCACCACATGATTATTATTTCCAACAGATACACCATCAACACCCCCAACATACTTCTTGTTCACAAAATCACAGGATAAAGTGTTGTGCCCAAAGACTTTACAATGAGTACAGATACTAGGTTTCCAGTCATAAGAAAGTTGTACATCAGGGCAATTACTTCCTAATTGCGGAATATGAATAGAACTTGGTAAATCACAGTCAGGAGAAATCTCCACAAGTGCCTTAGCATACTTAAATCTTTGTAATTTTTCTGTGGTACTATCAAAACAGATCAATCTACCAACGTGACATGCAAGCCAATTAATACCAACTAAAGTCCAAAGAATGATGGGTATCTTATGAAAATGAATCCAAATAGGAACCTTCTTAATCTGAGCTTGCGTTAAACCTATGGATGGATCCCATTTTGTAATGATGAACATTCTACCCCTAATGAAAATTGGATCCGACTCAAGAACAAGATTCTTATCTTCTTGATTAGAAAACTTGAAGTAAAAATTATAACCATCTGATTTAAAATCAACATCACCTTTGAGTTTCCAGAATCTCTTCAAGAAATTGACAACAGATAAAAAAGAGAGGGTACCATCCAGAAAGAATCCCACCAGGTGATCATTCCAATACTTAATACCTTCTTCCTTAATTACATCTGGCAAATCAGTGGTAGGCTTGTCACGAGAGATATCAAAATGAATCGGTTTATAAGATCCAACATTCCTAGGTAAAGATTTGAAGAGCGAAGACCAATTCGATTTTAAAGAAGGAGAAGCAACAGGATCAGATGAATTCAAAGCAACAGGCAAATTAAGAGCAGAAGAAGAGGAAGTTGAAGCGGAGGAGTGTAAAGAGACAAGAGGTGGAAACGAGGCGGAATCAAGAGAGAAAGAGGAGGAAGAAGGATCGGGCGCCATTAAAATTTCAAAAAGGAAGCCTTAAATAAATGTAAATGTTTACAATTACAATTTTCAAAGACAATCATTTTATATCATATTTATTTTATAAATGCACACACCTCTTAATTCATTTGTATGTGTGTATATACATATACAATGTTAAAAGAACTTTTCTTAGCCAATATTTGCATTATATACATTATATCTTAATGAAATTTAAATGCCATTTATTTTTAAAAACATTTATTGTAAATTTAATTTTCATATTCGAATTCACTTGAATAAAAATTCATTTATGTCTATTACTTCTACTTATACCAATTTAAAGAAAGAAATTGATTATAAAAAAAAAATTAATTTTGTTAATAAGTGAATTTTTTCTTTTCAAAAGAAAGTATGTATTATATACGTATATAATTTGAATTCAAATGATTTTCTTAAAATATTTATCATTTCAAGATTTTTAAACTCAAAATCAGTTGGAATTTATTTTATGTATTATCATTACTTATTTTATTTGTTTTGAGATTCTCCAATATATTTTCAAATTAAATTTCTAAAGCTTAAAATATATTATTAATTTATATTGACAAATCTTAGGATGTTATTATTTCTTTTTATTTATAGGATTTTAAATGTACAAATTCAAAACCCCAATTAAATTCTAAAATCAATACCCAATAAACAAATATCCTATCAAAATTTGAAAAATTCAAATTAATCTACAATTTTATTTTCAAAAATTCACTTTAATTGTCAATTTAAATTTATTTAAAAGTCGGGATCGTTACAGATCCCCCCTTAAGAAATTTCGTCCCTGAAATTTGCTACGGAGACAAAAAGAAAAGATGAAAGATAGGGAAATATTATTTTTTCAGATCAAACTGAATAATAATTTTTCAGCATTTGGCTTACCAAATCAGAATATCAACAAATAGATACGAGAACGAATCTATTTGATACTTCAGAAGATATTCGGATTATCCAGATCTACGAAATATGTAGTGGCATTGGTCAGTTCGAAGGAATAACTAACCATTCGTAGAATATATCAGATCCTAAAGAATAGATAGATGGATTCAATCTTCTACAATTTCTCAAACACTAGGTATGGATTCCAAATTCAAGTCGAAATTTCCGCAAGCATATACCAATTTGTCCATCTTCGGATTTCGATCAATACAAGAAATTATGATAGAATTTCCAATTTGGTTTTAATAGATATCGTTTTATTGATACAATTCAAATTTAGCTTTATATTTGTTAACCAATTTTACCCAGTTTATTTAATTTAAGATTTCCAATTATTTAATTTAAATTTCCAAATCCATTAAAGTTTAGATCGAAAAGCTGATAAGAAATCCGATGAAGACACGAAGTAAGGATTTTCTACAACGATACATAGGGTCACCATCACACCGAAGCTTCGTCCTGGAGCTGTCACGAAGATATCGAAAGAATTTTATTGGAATCGAATCAAAAGAGATGGAGAAGAAAGTTGTTTCCACTATTGCAGGGTATTGACCCTTTGTAGTGGTATTCCCCTGTCCCCTATCTCGTTCTCTTCGCGCACTCATACTTACAATCAATGGATAGTAAGAGAATTTACATTTGGCATCAGAGAAGAGGACGAGATAGGGGACAGGGGAATACCACTACAAATGGTCAATACCCTGCAACATTGGAAACAACTTTCTTCTCCATCTCTTTTGATTCGATTCCAAAAAAATTCTTTCGATATCTTCGTGACAGCTCCAGGACGAAGCTTCGGTGTGATGGTGACCCTACGTATCGTTGTAGAAAATCCTTACTTCATGTCTTCATCGGATTTCTTATCAGCTTTTCGATCTAAACTTTAATGGATTTGGAAATTTAAATTAAATAATTGGAAATCTTAAATTAAATAAACTGGGTAAAATTGGTTAACAAATATAAAGCTAAATTTGAATTGTATCAATAAAACGATATCGATTAAAACCAAATTGGAAATTCTATCGTAATTTCTTGTATTGATCGAAATCCGAAGATGGACAAATTGGTATACGCTTGCAGATATTTCGACTTGAATTTGGAATCCATACCTAGTGTTTGAGAAATTGTAGAAGATTGAATCCATCTATCTATTCTTTAGGATCCGATATATTCTACGAATGGTTAGTTATTCCTTCGAACTGACCAATGCCACTACATATTTCGTAGATCTGGATTATCCGAATATCTTCTGAAGTATCAAATAGATTCGTTCTCGTATCTATTTGTTGATATTCTGATTTAGTAAGCCAAATGCTGAAAAATTATTATTCAGTTTGATTTGAAAAAAAAAATATTTCTCTATCTTTCATCTTTTCTTTTTGTCTCCCTAGCAAATTTCGGGGACGAAATTTCTTAAGGGGGGGAATCTGTAACGATCCCGATTTTTAAATAAATTTAAATTGACAATTAAAGTGAATTTTTGAAAATAAAATTGTAGATTAATTTGAATTTTTCAAATTTTGATAGGATATTTGTTTATTGGGTATTGATTTTAGAATTTAATTGGGGTTTTGAATTTGTACATTTAAAATCCTATAAATAAAAAGAAATAATAACATCCTAAGATTTGTCAATATAAATTAATAATATATTTTAAGCTTTAGAAATTTAATTTGAAAATATATTGGAGAATCTCAAAACAAATAAAATAAGTAATGATAATACATAAAATAAATTCCAATTGATTTTGAGTTTAAAAATCTTGAGATGATAAATATTTTAAGAAAATTATTTGAATTCAAATTATATACGTATATAATACATACTTTCTTTTGAAAAGAAAAAATCACTTATTAACAAAATTAGTTTTTTTATAATCAATTTCTTTTTTTAAATTGGTATAAGTAGAAGTAATAGACATAAATGAATTTTTATTCAAGTGAATTCGAATTTGAAAATTAAATTTACAATAAATGTTTTTAAAAATAAATGGCATTTAAATTTCATTAAGATATAATGTATATAATGCAAATATTGGCTAAGAAAAGTTCTTTTGACATTGTATATGTATATACACACATACAAATGAATTAAGAGGTGTGTACATTTATAAAATAAATATGATATGAAATGATTGTCTTTGAAAATTGTAAATGTAAACATTTACATAAGGAAGTGAAGAAGTAAACATACATATGTAAGTTTGAATTTGTACAAGTGTTTAGGCCTCATGATGATTTTTAACAAATGGCATCCAACCTATTTAATTGAATAAAATAATAAAATTTAAAATTTCAAAAAAAAAACATTTCATCTCCCCATAAGTAATCATACCACATCTTGGAGAATCTAAACGAAATAGTAGAAAAGAGATTTGCCTCACATACTTCAACATCATAAAGCTGTTCAAAAAAAAAAAAGAAACAAAACAATTCAGTTTTAAAACCAAAAGAAAGAAAAACTGTCAATTCTTCTTCTCTTCAGTTCAATCTTCAAAACAGCAATTAACAAAAGCTAAAGCCTGAAACAATCAAAGTTTCAAGACTTCAACCTGGAAGTTTTTGCAAAAGAAAAGAATTTGAAAGCAGATAAAAAGTAAGATGAATCTAAGCAAATCTGGAAGCTACAGATCAAAGAAAAAGCAACTCAGTAAACATGCAAGTTCAGGGTCACTAGAAATCAAATGTTTCAGCAAACAAACAAGATTTCCCGACCAAAGTAGAAGTGAAAACAATTTACATTCACAAGTTTAAACCAAAGAAATCAAGCAACTTCAGAAATCTGGAAATCAAATGCAAAGCTCTATGGAAAATAAAAATAAAGGCAAGTAATTTTCTTTAAAAGTTTGAATTGAATGTTGTTGATCAATAACAAAGAAAGAAACTAAGCAATTGTATTAATCCAAGTTACAGGAAACAAATCAAGTTCAAGGCAAAACTGCTTTTTGGTTTCAACTGCAGAAATAATAATAAAAATAAAGGGAGTTTCTCTGTGTATAGCAGAGATTCATACTGTAGGTAAGAAAATTTAAAAACTTTTGCTATTAATGAAATGAATAAACAAATAAAAGAGTGAATGAGCAAAGATTCTTAATGTCAAATTCCAGGCTCAGATTTTCCTTTCCAGGCTCATACACTCCTCTATCTTTCTGAAACATTCCAGGTGAGTAACTTTCCCTTTTAAAGCCTGATTTTGTTGGTACATTGTGATGTTATGATGATTGTTTGATTTTGTGATGGTGATGAATGAATGTAAATGTGTCTGTATATGCTCACATATATGCAAGTGTTATTGCATGTCCCTATTGTTAGCTTATAGGTTAAAAGAAATAAACTTCAAAATTCTTCTTGCTGTAAACTTTGTTAGGTTAGTATATCCAAACAAAATATAATTGTTTAGGATTAAGCTATGATTTGAAAATATTCTTTTTAGTTTTAAAAAAATAAAAAAAAAATTTCTGGAAAAGATTTAAAGTACAGAGGAATATTAGTTTATGGTAAAAATCAAATGCTTTGATTTGTAAACTTATCTATATAATCTGAATCCTCTATCCAAAACTTGATTTTTAAAAATTAAAATTTCAAATTTTAGTTGAGTTATGGTGAAGAAATACTGGGTTGATCAAAAAAAATGGAGTTTGGTCAAAATATGGAGATTGGGTGGATTCAAGTGGTCACGGCTTGGGTTAGAGCTTGTATAGTGATGGGAGAACCTGAGAAAAATCGTGGAGGAGGTGATCGATCATCGTGGAGTTGGGAATTGGGTGGACTAGGGTTTAACACTGTGTTTGGGTCGAGTTGGGAAAGCATATCGTCGCGCCGCCGTTGAAGTGCTTCAGGCGATCGGTCATGGGGGGATAGATGCGTGGGGCTGAGGCGATGCTTTGGGTGGGGTGGTGAAATTTCAGGTGGCGGGGTTCGTCGGCGGTTGGGTAGTTTGTTGTTTGGGTTTGGGTTTTTCCTGTAACCATTATATGCTCGATTTTGACTCGTTGCCTTATGGGATCATCTGGGTGCTCAGTCAAGGTGAAGGGATCGTGGGTGACTCGTGGGTGATCGCGGCAGTGGTTGGTGGTGGTCGGTTAGGTGGTGCACGTGCACCGTGTGCACAGGATGTCTCGGCAGGGATGAATTAGGGATAGGCGAAGAAGGATGTCTTTGTTCCAGGTTGCGTCACTTCGTTTGTATCGATGTTCATTGATATTTGTTGAGTCGACCGAAGTTGAGTTTCCTGGATTTTTCGTGGCATCGGAAATCCATTGTTTTGGTGATCTGCGGATTGATTGGTACGGAAGAAGAAATGAATGCATCTGTGTTATTTCCTTCCAGTTGGGCCTAGGCCGATTATCATGTGGTAAATGAAAGGGTCGGGTTTGAGTTTATTTTAGTTGGGCCTCAGGCGATGGTTGGGTTTATTAAAAAAGTGTATCTATTTTCCAAAAAAAAAAAAGTTTTCAATACAAACTATAAAGTTACATGATTTGAAATTTAATTTGTTTTTGATTTGGGAAATTTATATTAAATGATTTTGTAATCAATTGCTAAATGTTCCATATGTAATTAATGAAGATGTAATTAAGTAATTAATCAAAGAAAAAGGGTTTATCATTACTAAATTTAGGTCTTGATTTATTAAGTATCATAAATTGGTGAATAAAGTATAATCAATTATTGAATGTGATTAATTTAAAGTTTAATTTATGTAAGTAATTTAATTTATGTAAGTAATAGTCAATTACTTAAATAATCAAGGTGATTAATTTATTAATTTGTAGATTAAAGGATTAGTTACTTAATAGTTAAAATTTATTAATTAATGATTAATATGATAAATTAAGGTTAATTAATTAGAGTGATTAAGTTAAGAATAATCAATTAAGGATAATTAACAGTAATTAAGATTTAATTAATCAATGGTTAAAAGTTTATTAATTTAAAGTAATTAATTTAGGAATAAGTAATTAAGATTTAATTAATTACAAATTAAAGGTTAATTAATTAAGATAATTAATTAAAGAAATGATTAATAGATGAAGGTGGTTAAGACTTAATTAATTGTAGTTAATGATAATTAATCATTGATTTAAAGATTACAAATAGAAGTAATTATGTGGGTGATAAATTTATAACCACACGGTTTATTCATCTTAATTAAAGATGTTTGATTGTTATTGAATGCTATGTGATGGATTGAAATATTTGATATGTGATGTGATGCTATGTGATGCTTTGTGATAAGCTGTTATATCTGTGATGTATATATTGTTATGCAAACCCTTAACCCATAAAACGACATTTGAGTTTCGATGCGACAGAGAGTCGGATTCCATTTGGTTATCCGAAACCCACATCGAATTGTAATGATTGAATCTGTGCTGATTGATGATGTGGCACTCTTATTGTGTAAAACCCTGTGCCACACTTATACACACACCAATATGGATTGCACGTGGAAATAGGTTAAGTCACAGATTTTTGAAATAGTTTTAAAAAATTGAATTTTTGAATCCAAAATAGTTTCGGAATTAGAATTGAAGCTTTTGAAAATGAATTTCAAAAATAAAAGTTATTTTGAATAATTTGATTGAGTTTTGAAATTTAAATAATTTGATTTAAATTTGAATTCAATATTTGAAATTGAATTCTATGATTTGGGAACTAGGAATTAAAAAGGTTATTCAACCTATAAATGGACTTATATGGGTTTTTATACCATTTTAAAAGTGATGTTGTGAAATTTAAATTTAACCCAAAGATTTTAACTTGTATAAATATAATTGAATCTTTCTGAAACAAAAACTATTCATTTTCAAATAATAGAAGCTTTCACATAAGAAATGAATTTCTAATTTGTGTAAGTAGGATTTCAAGTCTAAAATAAAGACGGTCTTTCAAGTTACAAATAAATATTTGGGAACGTGTTTTGAAAGCTATAAATTAAAATCTTTAATTTAAAGATTTATTGAGTTAATCTAAATTGAAATGAAAATTGTTTTGAAATCTATGAATAGATCTTTGTGAAACTGGGTGAAACTTTGTGAAATAAATCTTTTTGTTAAAAGATTTAAAATGGTAATTTGTCTAAACCATTTGAAGAAAAGCTTTGGATTTTTAAGTTGTGACTTGACTGAAATCCCATATCTATATGCTTTAAAATATGGCGCTCATTATTCGGTTTAGCCGGGAGAGGACCTTGTGTCATATAGCCCATTCTGAATAGTGACACGACGATATGGATTGCATTTGAAGACCGGTGTTGAAGACCGGGTGTCTTCGAGAATGTTAGGATAACCTATCGATTGTCTCTGCACCGAGTAGCTACGGTATAGAGAATCCCTAAGTGATGGGAAGTCCGATCGGTATTGTGGATACCCGGATTTGCAAGGGCTTCTTCGGAAGTGCCTTCGGTTCTGTTCGAACCCGGAACAGACTTGTATGGTTGTATGTCTGACATTACACTTTGAGATATTTAACTGATCTCTATCAAATATATTTCTGCTTGGTGGCGGAGAATTTATTCTCTTAGCTTAACACCCTTCTCTGAGACGTACGAGCTCAGAGGTTATGTAGTTGATATTTATCAGTGATATATTCCCAATTTGGTAGTGTGGCATGCTAAGTGCTGCTGTGTGTTGATGATCATTTGTGATCAAAGCATGGCTTTTGTATAAAGCGTAGCTTTGTGGACGAGACTGCATCAGGACCTCACACCCCAGAAATGGTCGAAACAGGAAAGATGCGGCAAGGTTATGATGGTCGCGCCCTTTAGGGTGTGTCATTCCCTTCTGGTAAAGGGTGGTATCATGGTATGGAGCCCAGATACTTACTCATGTGGATACTGCAGATCTATTACTTTGTGATTGCTTTGTGGTTTTGAGGCGCCTCGGATAAAGGTCCCAAAGGACCGGGGGATGGCATGCTCGAGTAGTAGTTACCTAGTTACAGAGGTAACCCGGCCTTGTGTTGGCAGAGATCCGGTTAGGTTCTCGGGACGTCCCGCCAGAGGCGATCCCATTGACAGTAGGAAGTTCCTTAGCCTGACCATTTGTTGGAAATCCAATCAAAACAATACGCGCCCTGTACGGTTTTAGTTGTATAACCTGCCATGGAATGTGGTGGTAACCTACTATTGAACATGGTAGCTATAGTAGGCATACGACGAAATGTCGTATGCTGGCTAGGATTTATATTTTATTTTCAAAATGGTTTTCCACACTTTGCACTTATAATAATAATATCAAAGGAATTTTCTCGTATTAAGCATATTTGACTATCATAAGGAGAAATCTCCTCTAAGTCTGCGTTTGCATTGTGTGTGTGGCGGGAGGCCTTATGGTAGTTTCATTTTCTAAAAAGCACTGCGGATTTCAAATTTAAATTCTGTTGTTTGTTTTAAAAATACCAAATGTTTTTGTTTGATCATACCAGTCCCACGACTGACCTGGATTTTATTGTTCATTTCCTAAACTCTGGGTGCCCACTATTTTTCCGCACGGGCAGTCTAGAGTTGGATTTTTCAGATAGTCAGGTTTAGTAGGTTGTCTGGAGCTAGTTCAGTCTTTGGATCTGAACTGCACTTGCTTATCTTTGTGCATCATTATTGGGAGTTCGAGCTATTTCTGGATTGGTGTTTTGAAGATGGAGCTCTTTCTTTGAAGACCATATTAGAGTTGTTGTTCCGCTGCTGTGTTATCTTTTCCTTTCCGCTGCTATTATCTTGTATCATATCTCTGATGTATATTGATATTCATTGTATCATCTGTTGTGTCATATTGTATCTGATATTGTATCAATGTTGTATATTGATATATGCTATTCTTTTTCTTCCGCTGTGTTGTTTTACTTAATGGTGTTATAAGCTCCGGCGAACCAGATTCGACATTTGGATCTGCGGCATTTGAATACGAGTGTCGTATTTGGTGCCGATTTTCGAAGGTCGAGTAAGGATCGTTACATTGTAAGAAATTTTGATGTGTACAGTATTATTATAAAGAAATAAACACATCAATTAAAAAAATTCAAAACAGTATATAATATAGATGAAACTGGATTAGAGCCACAGATCACAGCTGAATACTACACATCATATACATAATAGAATATGAGTCTACAAAATATCAGTACTAGACCTACATAATATATATATATATATATATACACCCATCACATCTAAAAGTACCGTAGTAGGTACATAATGACTACTAGAATATATACATGACACAATCTTCTAATGTCAACATATACAAACACGAAGTAAACTAAAACAGTCAAAATAGTCTACTTCATTGCTAGCCCAAGATCCAAAGGTCAATGAGTCCTAGTACCTGTAGAGTCTTGGCCTGACCCGAGTATTTTCAAATAAACGAGTCAGACAATATCTAATAAAGAGATGAGATAGCGAGATCGTAAACAAATGACTTAAATTACGTAATCCATAATAAAAGTATGCCAAAACAACGACCAATATAAGGCATAATAACCAATCACCATTTCTTTAAATCCATATCAAGTATAAAATGGAATGTCATTAAACATGGCGACAACATATTCAAAATTTTCCAGAGCCAATAAAAGATACTGAATATCTATCCCAAAAACTTCAAAGAAATAATCACTGCTAATTGAAATAATAATGATAGTCAACTATCAGTGTGATACAGTGCGACACGGGGCCTAACTAAAATAAGTGAATAAACCCCGCGACATAGCGTAATAGTCTAACGAAAAGAAATAGACTTGTAACGATCTCGGTTTAAAGACGAATTTAAATTTGTAATTAAATTAATTTTTTAGGTTAAATTGTGGATTTATTTGAATTTTTCAAATTTAATATGATATACATACTTATTTATTTCAAAATTTTGGATTTGAAACTCAAAATAAATATTTTAAATTGAATTGGATTATAAATAAAATTTTGATTTGGAAATTCAAAATGAATGTAATATAGATACTAATGTTTAAAATAAAATATATCCAATCAATATTAAATATAAGTGTAAAACATAAGTACAAAATATATGTTATAAATTTAATGTTTGATAGTTAAACTATAAATAGAAATAAAAGTCAAAAATTTATGTTAATAATAAAATTATATGGTCATATGGAAACATAAGATAAACAATAACAAAAAAAAGTTAATAACATATGAAATAAATATTGAATTGTATGTGAATTAGGCAAGCAAGAAATAATAAAACAAAGTGTTATGTACATATAAAGAAGAAGAAACAAAAAAAAATCTACAAAACAAAACTGCATATACAAATCAAATGGATTTGTATGTAAACAAAAATGGGGACATAAGCATTAAATACAATGTACTCTCAGCACAAATATGGTCATTCCAAATGTAAGAAAATCATTTCAGTCGAAATGTTAAAATCACTTCATTTCAGTTTATGAAAAAATCTTTAGTCAAAGCAAGAAAAAATCTGTGCAAAACAAAGATAAACTCATACCAGTTAAAACCTTCCCCTTATACAAACTGTTTTCTCTATATTTATATCTATCCTTATGCTTTCTCGTTCATAAAGAAAAGATAGCGAAACCAGAAAAAGAAAATAAGAAGCATCATCATTCAAAGAAAACAAAACAGGATTCAAAAGAAATTCAATACTGTAGTTTTCAAACAACAAAGTGTTCTCTGTTCTTCCATTCACTGTGAGTAAACATAATTTTAAAAAGACTTAAGTATATTTGAATCTGTGTAGGATATTCATAAATAATATTATGTTACATATGTAATTTTTTATATATAGCTCTGCCTATTTATATGAATTGTTCTGCGAAAATCTTATCTGCCCATTCTTCTCTGTTTGTATTTACCGGGTTAAATAGTTATTCAAAATTCAAAACTTCTTCATCAAATCATTTATAGGCTTACAGTTTAAAATTAAATAAGTTGTTCAAACATAAATCAAGCTTTTAAATTTTTTTTTAAACATGTTGGTGAAATATCACCACTGGGAATCTTGTTCTACAGGCAACATGCATTATTATGTTAAAATTCGAATGTGATAAATTTTTGATTCAATTACATAATTTGAATCTACCTTCGAAAATGAGATTTTTAAAATAAAAATGGGATTTTTTAGTTAAGTCCCTTACGAGCAGTTCGTAGTTGATCAGAAATGCATTTCGATCAATTTCTGATGGCCGAAGAATTTTTGGATGGTAAAACTTTGCATGAAGCAAGTATGGCCATTGATGATTCCAGGAGAAATGTTAAAAAATTATTTATTGCAAGAACTTATAGGACGAGAGCATTTTAGGTTTTAAAAGTCAATTTTGGTCGAGGGAAAAGATAAGACCGTCGCGACGTCATCGTGGCATCGAGTGGGATAAGACTAGAGGGATGGGCTTCGTGGGTCATCGAAGCAGCCGTGGACGGAGTCTCGTGATCGCCAGTGACTTGATGTGGGGATGCGTGGCGATTTGCTGGTGATGATTGGGTTCCTGGTGAGAACCAATGAGCTCGATTTTGATTTCGAACTTGCTTGGGGTTTTGGGTGGTTGAGATCGAGAGTAGAGATGGTCAGTGTCTTGTCTGTGATTGCGACGATGGCCGGAGGTGATCACGGCAGAGGTGCACGTGCACGACAATGTTTGGGTATCTGAAAGAAGTGGTGCATGGTGACTCGAAGGGGAACTCATGTTTTCCTGAAGTTGGCTCGAGTTTTTCTTGGTTTTCGCGTGAGTGTTTTGTATCCTGTTATTATAGTTTAAATTTAAGTTTTAACTTAAACATAGCAGAAAGAAAGGGGGAGAGGAGAAAGTATGAGAAGAAGAAAGAGAGAGGAACTCGGGAGAAGGGTGAGAGGCACTCGAGTGCTTACTCGAGTAAACAGGGGGGAATTGCTCGGGTTGATTCCCAAACCTGCAAACTAATAATAGTAAGTTAGGTAAACTATTTAAACAAATTTAAGTGGTGATGACTAATTAATGAATGACAATTTTAAGTCAAGCCTTTATTACAAGTTAATGAATTAAGTAAATACTTAACAAAGTTTTGGAATTCAATTAATACTTTAATTAAGTAGTTAATGTAAAACAAGTGTTGAAATTTAATTAACATCAAAGTTTTCGAATTAGTAATAATTTAAATTTCAAAGTTTAAAGAAGATTTTTAAAATGTTAATTAAGACAAAGAATTATTATTAATTAATTGTTTAAAAAGGGTAATTAAGAATGGTTAATTAATTTAAAATTGTAATTAACTAAGTGATTAGAGATTAATCAATTTGAAATTAAAGATTGGTTAATTAATAATTAAGTGTTTAACTAATTTGTAATTAAGAATTGTTAATTAGATACTTAAAGTTAATTAATTTATGATTAGTAGTCAATTAAGATAATTGATTAAGGAATAATTAATTAAAATTTTATTAATTTATCATTAAGAATAGTTAATCATTGATTTAAATAAATCAATAAAAAAATAGTTATGTGTGGTTAATTCTTTTAAATCACCTTCACCTTAAATTGAAGATGATTGACTATTATCAAATGTTGTGTACTGAATTGATATTTCTATTTGTGATTATGATACTGTGTGATGTGAATTGTCTTATGCTGAACTGTGATTTGTTTCTTTATATATGTGAAAACCCCTTTGCCCGTAAAACGACATTTGAATTTCGATGTGACAGGGAGTCGGATCCTAGTTTGTTATCCGAAACCCACATCGAATCGTAATGATGAATCTTTGTGATTGATAAATTTACTTTATTTGTGAATCTGTGTATGAAGATAAGCGTTATGGATTATATCGCTTATCGAAATTGATATGATTGAATCTGTGATGATTGATGTTGTGCACTATTGTGTAAAGCCCCTGGATCACACTTGTACACACACAAATATGGATTGCACGTGGAAATCAGTTAAGTCACAGATTTTAGAAAATAATTCTTAAATCAAATTTTGGAACTCAACTATTTTTGGAAATGGAATTGAGTTAAGTATAAAAAGTTTTTGAAAAGGGATTTCAAAAATAAAAGTTATTCTCAATTACTTGGTTGAGATTTGGAATTCGAATAATTTGATTTAAATTGGAATTCAATATCTGAAATTGAATTCTATATTTTGTATTTACGATTTAAAAGGTATACAAGTTTATATGGGTTTTAAACCATTTTTAAATTGTTGTTTTTTTGGGAATTTGAATTAACCTAAAGATTTTAACTTGTATAAATGAGATCGGATTTTTCCGAAATAAAACTGTTGTTTTCAAATGATAAAAGCTTTCACATAAGTAATGAATTTCCAATTTGTATTAAAGGGATTTCAAGTTTGAATTGAAAATGGTTTTCCAAGTTATGGATGAATCTTTGGAAACGAGTTTTGAAAGCTATAAGTTAAATCTTTGATTTAAAAAATTTAATGAAATAATCCAATTGAAATGGAAATTGTTTTGAAATCCATGAATGGATCTTTGTGAAACCGGGTGAACTTTGTGAAATGAATTTTTTTGTTTAAAAGATTTGAAATGGTAATTGGTTTAAACCATTTGAAAGAAAGTTTTGAATCTTAAAGTTGTGACTTAATTAAAATCCCATATCCATATGTTTTTAAATATTGCGCTCATTATCCGGATTAGCCGGGAGAGGACTTTGTGTCGTATAACCCATTCTGAATAATGATACGACGTTATGGATAGCATTTGAAGACCGGTGGTGAAGACCGGGTATTTGCAAGAACGATATAATGACCTATCGATTGTCTCTGCACTGATTAGCTACGGTATAGAGATTCCCTAAGTGATGGAGAGTCCGATCGGGATTGTGAATACCCGGATTGCAAGGGCTTCCTCGAAAGTGCCTTCGGTTCTGTTCGAACCCAGAACAGACTTGTATGGTTGTATGTCTGACATTACACTTTGAGATATAAAGCAGTTTTCTTTCAAATACATATATGTTGGCGGCGGAGAATTTATTCTCTTAGCTTAACATCCTTCTTTGAGATGTATGAGCTCAGAGATTATGTAGTTGAAGGTTATCAGCAATATACTCCTAATTTGATAGTGTGGCATGCTAAGTGCTGCTGTGTGTTGATGATCATTTATTGATCATTTTTGATCAAAGCATGGCTTTCGTGTAAAGCGTAGCTTTGTGGACGAGATCTCATCGAGCCTCATAAATCGATAATGGTCGAAACAGGAATGATGTGGCAAGGTTTCAGGGGTAGCTCCCCTAGGGTATGACCAATCCTTCTGGAAAAGGGTAGTATCATGGTATGGAGCCCAGATACTTACTCATGTGGGCACTGTAGTATATTTATTACTGTGTAATGTTGTTGGTGTAGAGGATCCTCGTATAAAGGTCGCAAACGACCGGAGGTGGCATATCTTAGGTTTTACTTCCCAGAAAGAGGGTAACCGGCCTTGTGTTAGTAGAGAGCCGGGTAGGTTCTCGGGGCGTCCCTCCAAAGGCGTTCCCATGTGGCAATAGGAAGTTACTTAGCCTGACCATTTGTTGGAAAATCCAAAGAAACAATACGCGCCCTATACGGTTTTAGTTGTATAACCTGCCATCCACTTATGGTGGTGCCCCACTGTTTGGATGGTAGCTATAGTAGGCATACAATAATGGTTGTATGCTGGCTAAGATTAATATTATACTTTCGAAATGTTTTCTGCACTATGAACTAATGATAATATTAAAAGATTTTGTGTATCAAGCATTTTTTACTATCATAAGGATAAATCTCCTCCAATTCTGCGTTTGCATGGTGTGTGTGGTGGAAGGACTTACGGTAGTTTCATTTTCCAAAAAGTATTACGGATTTCAAAATTAAAATCTTTTGATTGTTTTTAAAGACAAACCGATTTTGTTTGCTCATACCAGTCCCATGACTGACCTGGAGTTTATTGTTCCCTTCCTAAACTCTGGGTGCCCACAATTTTCCATATGGGCAGTCTAGAGTTTGGTTTTTCAGATAGTCAGATAGTAGATATCGTTTGGTAGCTTCAGCTATCTGTTCGATACATTTTGGAGTCTTTGGAGTCCACGACCGCACTTGCTTAGCTTCGTGCAACCTTGACGGTGGATCGAGCTTGAAGTTTTGGAACTCTAGCTTTGGAGTTTTGGATTGGAGTTGCAGTATTGGATTCTGCGAAGACTCATCTCATATTGTGTCGTGTTCTGCTGTATTTTGTGTTGTATATTCTCTGATGTTGATGATTATCATTGTATCAAATTGATGTATTGGATATTGTATTCATGTTGTATCAGTGATATCATCTTTTATTTCCGTTGTTTTATTTATCATCTAATGTTGTTGCAAGCTCCGGTGATACGAGTTTGATGTTGTTTGTCGGACATCGAGTTCGGGTCGTCACAACTAGTATCAGAGCTAGAGGTTGAGTAAGAACTTTAGCTATGGAGTGTAACACATTAGATGGCTCATTAGAGATAGAGTAAAGTATACCCTAGAATGAGTACAACCAGTGAAACTAAAACCCAAATTTCTCAGTCTATTCTCTTTATCTGTTGTTATTCTATAAGGTATTTCGTCCGAATGCCTAAATCGATCTTCTTACTATTCACAGACAGTAAGAATGAGTGGAAGAAGAGGACGAGATAGGGGACAGAGAAGTACCACTTCAACTGGTCAAATCCCTGCAACGACAGATATTCCTATTCAATCTCAACCAAATTTGGCTGATTTATATCGAAGCTTTTCTAGACTTGGTGGAAAGCTATTCACAGGCAAGGAAACCGTTATCGAAGCACAAGCCTGGATCAAATCGTACGAAAGGATTTTCAAGGGACTAAAATTAGAAGATGATCAGATGCAATTGATAGCTTCCTGGAAACTCCAGGAAGCGGCTTTAGTATGGTGGGAAACTATTAGATTAGATGAGCCGACGACTGAATTTACTTGGAGTCCTTTCACGGAAGTGTTCGAGCAGCGATATATGCCGTCTACTGATATCTCTAGAATGTACCAAGAGTTCGTGGATTTGAAGCAAGGAAGTTTTTCATTTGAGGAGTACTTAAACAAATTTAATGAATTATCTCGATTTGGTCCAGAATTGGTGAATACACCGTTAAAGAAGAATGAAAAGTTTATTCGAGGAATGAACAAGGAGTTTCATGAGAGGATGACTGTTTGCGCCAAAATTGGCCACAAACACCCAATAATTGATAATTCACAATCACGGATCTCAGACGAATAACACGTATGGAAATCACTTAGAAAATTCAAAAGAAAGCAATAAATAACACAGAATTTATAGTGGTTCAGCGATTTGGCCTACGTCCACTTTGAAGCTTATGACTTTATTGATTCACTTGATGATTTCAATCTATTACAACGGGTTACAGTAGATTATAGCTTTTAAGTTTGAATACAACGATGATGGTAAGATGTAGAGTTGAATCCGGCAGAGTCTGGACGTTGAATAGCCAAAAGATCCTGTTTCTCAGGGAATTGACTGGGCAACTTAGTACTCAGGCTCTCCATCATTCGGCATCAATGGGCATTCGGTATGGGATAGCGTCCGACATCTAGGAGCGTTCGGCATCGAGTAACGCTTGGTATTGAATACCGTTCAGCCAGAGAAGTACGCTCGGCATAAGATCGTTCCACGACCAAAGAATCATTCGGCCTAGCCATAGTTCGGGCTAGCCATCGTTCAGCCAAGACATTGGCCCGGCTTCCAGTTTCGTTCGGCACGAGTGCTCCCTGCGGTAGTCAGTATGTTCGGCCTCATCTTGTTCGACTGAAGGAGAAAGTTCGGCTAAAAGAAATCGTTCAGCCAAAGGAGAACGTTCGACATACCTAGAAGCGTTAGGCACGAGGGAACGTTCGGCATAAGATAGCGCTCGACATCCGAGGAACACTCGGCCTAAGGCATTGCTCGGCCAAAGTTAGCGCTCGGCCAGAGGCCTCGCTCGGTCAAGATGGCGTTCAAACATCAAGCTTCTCGTTCGGCACCCAGACCGTTTCGGCACCATGCTGTTCGGCATCAAGGAGCATCCAGTCTCCATGAAGGCTCGGCATTCTCACTCGGCCTCCCAAGATGTTCGGCAATCAAGGATGGTTCGGCATTCTCCCTAGCACCGTCATCTTCGAACGTTGCTCGGCATACTCTTCCCATGCAAGAAACCTACCGATCGGCATAGAGAGTATAGTTCGACCTTCGACCAGTCGGCCTGTTCGTTCGGCATATAGGATAGACACTATTTGGACCGAGTTATTCAGCTACCATGCCCACCAGGGATGTCCAACCCACCTTCGCCTACAAATAGAGGGGCAGGGCACAGAAAAAGGGGGAGAGATTTGAGAGAACACTGGGGAGACTCTGCCATTTTCAAGACTCATTCCAGACTTATTTCTTTTACTTTGCAATTGTATTCTAGTAACTAAAAACGGATTGTATCTGTAATCACCCATCAAGGAAGTCAATGGAAATCAACTTCAAAGTGGATGTAGGCAGTTACGCCGAACCACTATAAATTTGGTGTTCTTGTTCTCTGCATTTAAATTTATGTTCTCCTCTCTATTTTAATTTACTTTCTTCATTAATCTCTCTAAACAATCTTTCTAAGGGTGTTAGTGTCCAATTTTGGTGCTAACATTTTGGTGCTTTCATTGAGAGTTTGAATTCTCAGACTATTAGGATCTACTTTGCAGCTACTGGATTGCATAAATCCCCTGAAGGAGATCCATAATCATCCATAAGGCATCTATTGATTCTATTCAGAGTTACAACCAACAACTCTGTCATGGGAAGACCACGAACTAGATCAGCCTCTCAAAATGCAGATGCCCACGAAACCGCTAGTGTGCAACAACTGAGAACTAGCAATCAGAAAGCGATTCGAGGTACAAGGCCCTCCAACCAAAATCAAGCAGAGGTTGTTTCCCGAGCAGAATTCAATGACTTGATAAGAGAACTTAAGGAAAGTAAGAGGCAACTTGCTGAGCAAATGCAAGCCAACGCTGACCTCATGACTTAGCTTACTCATCAGCATCAGAATGCTGGAAGTAGCTCTGTCCCTTACTCTAAAGATGATAGTTCGACCTCTGCCGATGAACCTCCTAGGCGTAGACGCCGTAAGGATGAAGATGCATGTGCAGGTGCTACTGATCGATCTACTAGAAACAAAGACCCAAATTGGACGGGACATCAACCTGCACGGTCCCGTGGAACGAAAACCAACCTCCCATCTTCCATACAAACCCCGGATTTACAGCTATGGTCAGGCAGTTGATGAAAGAAAACCAAGGACTAACCAATGAAGACTGGGGAGTGTCTAAGAGTCATACTCCCTTCACAGATACCATTCTACAGGCCGAATACACAAGAAAGTTCAGCATCCCCGCCATTCCAGCCTACGAAGGGAAGACTGACCCCAGGCAGCATGTGATGAGGTACAGATGGATGATGGATTCAGCAAGAGCCAATGACACAACCAAGTGTAGGTATTTTCCAATCACCTTGTCCGGGATTGCCACCATGTGGTTTACTCGACTCCCACCACGATCTATATCCAGCTTCGACGAATTAGCAATGAAATTCATAGAACAATTCAGGATACACACCACTCGTCCAAAGGACATGATGTCCTTATCAAGTGTAACTCAAACTCCAGGAGAGTCATTGAAAGCATACTTGCAAAGATTTCATGTTGCTGCTACCGAGGTGAGCAATCCTAACGACCACGTGATTTTAATGGCAGTAATGCGTGGAGTGGATTCGGATTCTGAATTCGGAGATTGATTGGCGGGGAAGCCCCTAGCAACGCTGGAACGTTTTTATTCGAAAGTTCATCAGTTCATAAGAAGGGAAGAAGCTCGGTGGACAGGGAGAGACAAGGCATCAGGGCCCGTTCAAGAGTCTGTGAAAAGTAACGTCATCGTGAAACAAACCGGAGATAATCCTTGGAAGACTCAAGTTAATGCCCAGAACAAGCCCGGGCAGTCTAAAGGATCCGGAGGTGGAAATCTCGGAAAGAAAAAAGAAAAAAGGGAAATGGAAATCAATGATCCCAACATACAATGAATACATCCCATTGAACGCATCTCTTGAAAACATCTATCTATTAACTTGCAACACTTTCCAGTATAGAAAGCCACGCCCAAAGGAATCTACAGAGGAACAGAAGCGGACCGGGAAGTATTGCTGTTTTCACGAGTCTTATGGGCACAACACAGAGGAGTGTAGACACCTTCATGATGCCATAGAAAAACTAATTAGACAGAAGAAGCTGTAGGAATTTGTCATAGACCCACAAGACGGGAGGCGAGAAACATCGGACCCTGGACGTGGGCCAGCCCCACACCAACCAGAACAACCTACTCGGACTGTGGGTAGATTGGTTATTAACACGATTGCTGGCGGACCTCATCCTGCAGATAAGAATTGGCAGGAGATGGAGTGATATTCTAACTCCTTATGACATGCAGAGTATGAGTGTTGTTCGAACATGGAGGATGGGACTCCTGCAAAGCAGCAATAAACGATGAATGATGACATCGTATTCAGGAGTAGAGATGCGGACAAGGTAGAGGCCCCTACCATCGACTCAATGGTCATATCCGCGACCATCGGGTCGGCATTCGTGAAGAGAATTCTAATTGATTGCGGAAGTTCCGTTAACATCATCTTCCGGAAGGCATACGACCAAATGAAGCTGGAGACCAAGGATTTGAAGCCGTCCAAAGCCAAAATCCATGGCTTTAATGGCGCAGCGACTGATGGTGTGGGATATGTGGAATTACCAGTTGAACTGGGACAAGGTGATCATAGAAGGGTGTGAATCTTACCATTCATAGTACTGGACGTTGATTCCCCGTACAACGTATTTCTGGGTCGCCCAGCCCTGGTGGAATTCAAGGCAGCTTTGGCCCCTTGGCGTTTGACGTTAAAATTTCCAACAGACAAAGGGATTGGAGTTGTACACGGCGACCAGGCAACCGGACGTGCATGCTATGTAGCTGAGCTCAGGGAGGCACGGCGTAGGGAGAAAGGAAAGGTTGTAGACAGCTCTGTCCGCATCCAAGGTTCTGACGATTGACAACTAATCCCCGAGCCCTGGCTCGGGCAGCATTCTCGGATCCATAGAGACATAGATCCGAGAGACGATGATGGGGGTATCCAAGGAAACAAATGCGGCACCGGCTGAACTAACAATTGACATCTCAGTTAGCCGCAGCGACCCATCACGAGTTCTTAAAATAGGATCACAGCTCAACCCCGTGGCAGCTGAGAACCTTGCTGACTTCTTCCGAGCGAACCTTGATGTTTTTGCTTGGACGCATTCTGATATGTGCGGGATTTCTCTTGCAATCGCAAGTCATATGTTGAACAGAGACCCAAGACATGTTCCTGTGAAACAAAAAAGGAGAGGCATGGACCCGGAGAGGTCTACGGCTCTCGAAGAGGAGGTGGACAAACTCAAAACCAGTAGGTTCGTCCGCGACGCCCTCTACCCTGAATGGGTATCTAACCCGTTGTTAGTAAAGAAAGCGAATGTAAAATGGAGGACTTGTGTTGATTACTCCGATTTAAACAAGGCATGCCCGAAGGATAGTTTCTCGCTGCCAAGGATTGACCAACTCGTCGAATCAACTGCCGGACACGAGTTACTATCATTTATGGATGCGTACTCTGGTTACAATCAAATTCCGATGCACATCCTGGACCAAGAACACACCAGCTTTGTCACAAACGTGGGATTGTATTGCTATGTAGTAATGCCATTTGGATTGAAGAACGCAGGAGCAACTTATCAACGCCTTGTGAATCGAATGTTCAAAGACCAGATTGGTAAAACAATGGAATCTATGTGGATGACATGCTAGTGAAGTCGCGGTAGTCAAACGACCACATCCGAGACCTAACGGAGATGTTTGACATACTCAGGTATTATGGAATGAAGATCAACCCGTTGAAATGTTCATTCGGCGTAGCATCAGGAAAGTTTTTGGGATTCATTGTGAATCCCCACGGAATCGAGGCCAACCCAGAAAAGATCCAGGCTATCCGAGATATACAAGTACCTAGAACCATAAAGCAGGTGCAGAGCCTGAATGGAAAAGTGGCTACGCTAAGTCGATTCATATCCAGGGCTACTGACAAGTGTATTCCCTTCTTCGACATTATAAAGAAAGGAAATAGAAACTTCGAATGGACATCCGACTGTGAGGAAGCATTTCGGGCTCTGGTAAGGCACTTGGAAAGTCCCCCCGTACTGTCCAAGCTGATTGACCACGAAACGTTGTATGTATACTTGTCGGTGTCCCAGCACGCTATCAGTACAACCTTGGTTCGAGAGGAAGAATGGTTCAAAAACTGGTTTACTATGTCAGCATACGCTTGACAGAGGCGGAAAGAAATTATCCAAAGATTGAAAAACTAGCCTATTGCTTAGTGATTGCATCACGCAAGATTTGCCCCTACTTTCAGGCACACTCAATCAGTGTCTACACTGACCAACCCCTACGGCAGGTACTCCAATGACCAGAAACTTCCGGAAGGATGTTAAAATGGAATATTAAGTTTAGTCAGTTCGATATCGCCTATCTACCACGAAGGGCCATACAAGGACAAGCACTAGCCGACTTCGTTGTTGAATTCACTGTGCTAGATGAACCAAGCAGTCACAGAATCAAACCCCCCGTTCGATGGAAGATGTACACCGATGGGGCATCTAACGACCGTTGCTCGAGGGCAGGTATAATCCTCGTAACTCCTGAAGACCGATCAATCTGCTATGCTTTGAAGCTCGTGTTTGCGGCAACAAATAACGAAGCCGAATGTAAAGCATTGATTGCTGGCTTGAGACTTGTTATCGAGCTAGGAGTGAAGTCGATCGAAATCTTCTGTGACTCGCAGCTGGTAGTATATCAGGTATGGGGAGACTATCAAGCGAAGGGACAGTGACTTGCTCCTTACCTTGCTCGGGTTCAAGAACTACTGGCGAATCTGGAATACTATGACATCTCGCATGTCCCACGCGAACAAAATAGAGAAGCCGATTCATTGGCAAAATTCGTAAGCACTGGCGATGCACAGCAAATGGGACTGTTCCCTGTCAAGACCCTCTATGCTCCAAGTATAGACGTAATGGAGATAAATTTCGTGTTAGAGATCAAACTTGAGAAGGAATCGTGGTTGACCTCAATCAAGCAGTACCTGCTACAAGGGGATTTGCCTGAAATGAGAAGCGAAAGACGCCAAGTCCTTCGCAAAGCTTCACGTTATGTAATACAGGATGGAATAATGTATCGAAGGGGATTCTCGACCCCACTACTCCGATGCATTGCCCATGACGAGATAAAACGAGTCCTGGAGGAAGTCCATGAGGGAGAGTGCGGCGACCATACTGGGGGGCAGACATTAGCAAAGAAGATCCTCCGCTATGGATACTACTGACCAACTGTGAATCGGGACGCTACAGACTATGTGAGAAGGTGTGATAAATGCCAGATATATGCAAAAATCCCGAGAGCTCCGCCGACGGAACTCACGCAAATGGTAAGTCCCTGGCCATCTGCAATGTGGGGAATTGACTTAGTTGGTTCTTTACCAATAGCTAAAGGTGGAGTGAAATATGCGATAGTTGTGGTCGGCTACTTTACCAAATGGGCAGAAGCAGAGCCTCTGGCCCGATAACCACCAAGAAGGTTATTAATTTCGTCGTACGAAATATCATATGCCGCTTCGGCCTTCCACGGACCATCATTACAGACAATGGGACTCAGTTTGAAAGCAAGGAGTTCAAAGAATTTTGTCAGAAATATGGCATTGAAAAGAATTTGCAGCGGTAGCTTACCCGAAGGCCAACGGACAACTGGACGCCGTAAACATGGTAATCAAGTCCATATTGAAAAAACGTGCGGAAAAGGCTAGAGGCAGGTGGGTGGATGAACTTCCAACAGCACTTTGGGCTACAGACCACCCACAAGACCGCGATTGGCCACACTCCATTCGCGTTGGCGTATGGCACGGAAGTTGTCATACCCGTGGAACTTGAGGTCCCATCACATGGGTAACCTATTACGACCTCGAGTCGAACTAGAATCTTTTATTGGACTCGTTGGACTTCATTGATGAAAAATGCGAAGAAGCCAATTTGAGAGCGGCCGCATACAGACACAGAGTCGCTAAATATTATAACGAGAAGGCCCGACTAAGAATTTTTAGTGTGGGAGACCTCGTGTCGAAACGAGTTTTCCCGATCCCGTCTCATATGAATCCCGCATGGGAAGGTCCATACGTCATCGAACGAAAGCTTGGAGAAGGAACTTTCAAGCTAGCAACCGTCGATGGCGCGACACTCCCCCGAGCATGGAACATCGAGCATTTGCGGCGTTATTATACTTAGTCTATTTCTTTCATGTGTTAGTGGCACTTATTTCCAGTATACTTTTATTTCTAATTCTTGGCATGTAATAAGGCGATTTAGCTTGCTCTCATTAATAAAGGCTTGAATCCATTTGTTCCATGAATTACTAATGTCTCTACAAATGATGATCCTATGACGGGCAAATAAAATTATGTTATCCCGGCTAATGTACAAATGCGCATGGACACTTAAAAACCCCAGAGTGCGGACTGGAGTACTCTATGTCCCCAAAGCGCGGACTCGAGTACAAATGAATAAAAAACTCCAAGTCCCTGGAGTGCGGACTGGAGTACTCTAAGTACCTGGAGCGCGGACTCGAGTATAAACGACTTAAAATCTCCAAGTCCCCGGAGTGCGGATCGGAGTACTCTAAGTCCCCGGAGCGCAGACTCGAGTATAAACGACTCCAAAATCTCCAAGTCCCCGGAGTGCGGACTGGAGTACTCTATGTCCCCGAAGCGCGGACTCGAGTACAAACGAATAAAAAACTCCAAGTCTCCGAAGTGAGGACTGGAGTACTCTAAGTCCCCGGAGTGCCGCCTCGAGTATAAACGAATAAAAACCTCCAAGTCCTCGGAGTGCAGATCGGAGTACTCTAAGTCCCGGAGCGCGGACTCGAGTATAAACGACTTAAATTCTCCAAGTCCCCGGAGTGCGGACTGGAGTACTCTAAGTCCCCGGAGCACGGACTCGAGTATAAACGACTCCAAAATCTCCATGTCCCCGGAGTGCGGACTGGAGTACTCTTTGTCCTCGAAGAACGGACTCGAGTACAAACAAATAAAAAACTCCAAGTCCCCAGAGTGCGGACTGGAGTACTCTAAGTCCCCGGAGCGCGGAAACGAATAAAAACCTCCAAGTCCCCGGAGTTCGGACCGGAGTACTCTAAGTCCCCGGAGCGCGGACTCGAGTACAAACGACTTAAAATCTCCAAGTCTCCGGAGTGCGGACTAGAGTACTCTAAGTCCCCGGAGCACGGACTCGAGTATAAACGACTTAAAATCTCCAAGTCCCCGGAGTGCAGATTGGAGTACTCTAAATCCCCGGAGCGCGGACTCGAGTATAAACGACTCCAAAATCTCCAAGTCCTCGGAGTGCGGACTGGAGTACTCTATGTCCCCGAAGTGCGGACTCGAGTACAAGAGAATAAAAAACTCCAAGACCCCGGAGTGTGGACTAGAGTATTCTAAGTCCCCGGAGCGTGGACTCAAGCATAAACGACTTAAAATCTCCAAGTCCCCGGAGTGCGGACTGGAGTACTCTAAGTCCCCGGAGCGCGAACTCGAGTATAAACGACTCCAACATCTCCAAGTCCCCGAAGTGCGGACTGGAGTACTCTATGTCCCCGAAGCGCGGACTCGAGTACAAACGAATAAAAAATCCAAGTCCCCGGAGTGTGGACTGGAGTACTCTAAGTCCCCGGAGTGCAGACTCGAGTATAAACGAATAAAAATCTCCAAGTCCCCGGAGTGCAGACTGGAGTACTCTAAGTCCCCGGAGTGTGGACTCGAGCATAAACGGTAAAAATTCTCCAAGTCCCCAGAATGCGGACTGGAATATTCTAAGTTCCCATTGTACAGATTAAAAAATGTTCTAAGTGCTTGAAATATGGGAGGAAGACAAATAACTCTCAGAGAATCAAGGGGTCGTGTGAAGACAAACTGTAACGACCCGCCGCTCTGACCGCCTCTAGCCGGTAATTAAACCAACTAGAAACGTTCAAAATGACGGATTGTTATTTAGTTTATAGAATTTAAACAGAATCAGTCACAGAATCACAAAACAATAATATATTTTTCATAAATGAACTTTCTTTTATATACAATTATCAGAGTTAATACAATAAGTTACATTTTATACAGCGGAAACAAATTTTATTAAGTACAAGAAAAATAATTTTCTGAAAAGCTTTAGTTGTGCTTTCCCCTCTCTCTCTAACTTCGCTGCGCGCAAAACTCCAAGCTGTAAAAATACTCGGTCTGACCCGAGCGTTATTGCAAAACACAAAAACACTCGAGTCAGGATTAATCTTTATTCAAGTAAATAAATTTGAAATGAACTGAATAAATGGTAACAGAGATGATGAAACAAATGAACTAATTTAAAATCTATTTTAGATTTTTACATTAACAATTTCAATTTTTTTTTTAAATTCTGTCGATCCCGTGTGGCTGCAGTACACACGTATATTTACACACATGTGCACTGCCTCGCCAACACGTGTGCAAGTGCAAATCACAAAGACCACAAAGATACAATAACAAGCCAGAACAGAAATAACACAGCAGGTCAAAGGCAGAGAACACAAGTACAGGCAGCAATGCACAACAAGTTCAGCAGCCCCAAATACAACAGTGAATACAACTACAAGCACAAGGTAAATCAACAGCCATAGAATCAACATGTATGCACAACAACCCAGCTACACAAGCAGTGCAGACCACAAGGCTGAGACAATAGAACCCAAATACAACCCAAGTGCTTAGTGCAGACTACAAACTCTTACTTGCAAGTGAATTAATTGCCACAACTCAATGCTAACAATATGGACTGGACAGTGCACCAAGGGTAAAAACAGAGCAAGGCCCAGCGTATAACAGATACACAAGGCAGAGACATCATAATAAAGGTCACCAAGCCATAAACCAAATGCAAAAAGGATCAAGTCAATAAGTCAATTCAACTGCAACATCAAAGAGCAGTGACCAACACAAGTGACAGTGCCAATTTGAACAAGTATACATGTATCAGAGGGTATGTACAGTGATATGCAGTGATCAAATAGTCTGCATTTGCTCAATTTTCCAGAGCTGTTGCTGTTCATTTAGCTTGAATTCGTTACTGAAACAAAGTGCAAGGTTAAACAATCTTTTGAACTTGCTTACATTCAAAACTACAACTTATTTTGATTTTATGGTGCAAGTTTAAACACAGACTCCAACTTATTACAAACCAGTTTCAAAGAGATGAGGAAAAGGGATTTAGATCTTGTAACTGTGTTTCAACAGTTTCTAGAAATAAAGAAGCTTCACAACTTTGCTTGATTTATTATTGAAACACATATTTCAAGTTTAAAACAAAAATTTAACTAGTTTACAACTTTTCAGAAACAAGGAGAGAACCAAAATTCAGATGCTACTGTGTGTTTGTTTTTCTTTTTCTTTCCACATTTTCTAGAAATAAGAATATAAAAAATTTGCTTAAATCTTTATTACTGGAACAAAGTACAGAGTTTTAAACAAACTTGAACTTGGATTACTTTCCATTCCAGAAGAACTGAGGGGGAGAAAGGTTGGTTTGGCCATAGTTACACTGTAAACAAGAGAGCCAAGGAAATAGGAAAAAGAAATGTCTTTTCTAGGCATGCATTCTTGGTTTTGATTTGTACGAATATTTTTTTTTCAAGTTCAATTTAAGTGCATCTGAACAATTTTCATGTTAACACTTTAACCTATCCACAGTTAACTTCTTTTGAGACTGTATATCATAACAGAGGTGGCCTATGTATATACTCAGGCATGAATCAACTACAAAGAACAGGCATTTGGGGACATGAAGACTGGAACAACTAATGAAGACAACATAGGTCAATGCGACACTACATGCAACAATGAAATGAGTAATGCAACAAGACAGAATGCTACTGCACAAGACAAAGGGGCAGGCACAATGCAAATACAACATAGCAGTACGAATGGTACATGCAACTGAGATGAACAGAAGTGCCACAATGGTTAGGGAATATGAGATGCAGACAACATCAAGTTCGAGCCAGCAAAGACTCAGCAATGTCAAAGAAAACAAAACTACAAATTAACCAAGATTTAACCAAGGAAAATGGAATTTTTTTTTTTAAATCAAACAGAAGTTTGAAATTGAGGAAACAGGAATATGACAGATAACAAGCATGCACACATAGATATATTCACCTATATGTATTCACAACAAATTCATTTATAAATTAATTTCTTATTAAAAACATGAAATCAACCTTTACCTATTTAAATTTTTTTTTTAAGTTGAGTTACTCACATGCATTTCAAAACAGAGGGACAGTCAACATAAACAAGCATGCAACCACATTATCACTTAACAAAAACAATTTCAGGTACCAAAACATCACAACATATTATAGGCTTAAGTGATTGATTCACGGATAAACAAAGAAGAAGGTTTGGGTTCAGAGGTTTCCATATAAATATTCATTAACAAAGCAAGATCCAACACATGCAGCAACACAAAGCAAGTCAAGATTTAATAGCCTCTATTCTCATCAGATTCTTAAAATGATAGCATCTGTTCTCAACAGTAAAAAAAAATTTAAACTTATAGCATCTGTTCAAATCAGTTTTTAAGAAAAACAAATTTTCAAAACAACAATCTGAAATCAAACATTTGGAAGCACCTGTTCTCATCAGGTTATTTATAGCATTTGTTTTTATCAGTTTAAATTAAAATTTAAATAGTGTCTGTTCTTACCAGTTTAAAACAAATATCAAATAGCATTTATTCTTATTAGTTTAAAATCAAAAATTGAGTAGAATCTGATCTTAACAGTTCAAAAACACAACATCAGAGCAAGTGATAACGAATAGCAACCAACAATCCAACATGCAGTGAGTTATCTGTTCTTATTAGTTTAAAATTCAAATTTAACCGAGCAACTGAAAGCTAATAATCACCAAATCATAGCATGCAACCAACATTCAATCCAAACAAATTTAAACACCTGAATTAAAAATTAATCGTGAGCAGAAAACTCACCATAACAAAGTCGAAATAGCCCCAAATTTGATTACAAGCCCTAGTTTTTGAATCGCGAGAAGTAAAGCCCCAAATTTTCCAAAGCAGAACGAGTCGAGAAGAACGAAGCCGCCATATTTTTTTTTCTTCGTGATTTTTTTTTTGGTTTAGGGTTAATGAACGAGTGAATAACGAAATAAAGGGGATCGGATAAAAGAAAGGGCACTAGTATTCAAACGTGGGCCGGTATAAATTTCAAAGCCCAAACCATAAACAAGTTTTCCTCTTATTTTTTTTTTATTTGTTTTGAATTTCAATAGGTTTTATTATTACTTTGTTTTGTTTTGTTTTTGTTTAAGTTATGTTGTTAAATTTTTTTACTAAGTGTATTTGTTTATTTTATTTTGTATTGATTTTTTTTTTATTTAAGCTAAAGAAAAGAATGTTATTAAAATTTTAACCATCAATTTATTAATTTACATAAATAAAAATTCTTGTATCCAAATTATTTTCTTAAGTCATTAGTTTGAATTTCAATTACAAATTAAATATTCAATTTCAACTCCAAAGTCAAGTTTTAAATTTTTCTTCAGCTTTGTATAGATTAAATTTTAAATATTTAATCACCAATTTCATTGTTATATCGGAAATTCAGTTTAAATTATCATTCAAATATTCAAAATTAATTAAATATTCACAATTTAAATTGTTCAAAATTTAGGATCGTTACAATCTCCCCTCCTTAAAAGAATTTCGTCCCGAAATTACAAGTAAGGAAAAATGATTGTTAAAATTTCACCGATATTTATATTTTACTCAATTTTATCAAGTTCAACACTTATTAAAGATGAATGAATATAGGATTCATTCTATTTGTTTTATCTCGCTAGCTTTGCTAATTAACTCTTTTGTTTATTATTTTCTACAATCAAGACACAAAAAAATCTTTACTAAAATTTTCAACTTACAAAACCCAAATTTTAAATTTGAAACACTACATTTAAGAAATTTTACATATTATAACTTTTCCAAAGCTGTGGATTTTTCAAAACATTTCAAAAATCCTCTTCCTTAATTCATTAGGTTGGAATTTACATCACTTTAATTTCAGATAATTGATTTGCTATTTAAAGTTTGAAAATACTTGCTAACTCGAAATTTAACAAGTCTACTGTCGTTCTTAAAGACATTAGGCATACGCTGGCCAGGCGCAAGTCTAACAATCCCCAAGTACTAAATATACTTGCTTCAATTCCAAGTGAAAATACTTTTTTTTTTAAAAATTCTTTTAAAAATGGATATGGAAAGCACATTCCCCCATGGATCACAGTTTACTCGGCGGTTCCGCTACTATCCCAGTAGAGTCGCTTGTAACTGTGGATATCTCATCCCTTGAATTTCGCCATGGTTGTTGCCAAAGATCGCGGTTCACTCGGCGGTTACGCTACTATCCCAGTAGAATCGCTCGTGACCGTAGGCATCTCGCCCCTCGAATTACGCTTTGGTTTGTAGATTGCAGTTTACTCAGTGGTTACGCCACTATCCCAGTGGAATCGCTTGTAACTGTAGGCATCACGCCCCTCAAATTACGCTACCACCCGAGTGTAACTAGATCGCGGTATACTCGGCGGTTACGCCACTATCCCAGTGGAATCGCTTGTAACCATAGGCATCTCGCCCCTCGAATTACGCTAGCACACTATACCAGTCCAAAAGGACATTCCAACTAATGGAAATACAAAAGGTCATCCAACTAATGGAAATATAAATGGTCATCCAACTAATGGAAATATAAATGGTCATCCAACTAATGGAAATACTACGTAGCTACGATTTTTAAATGGATACTCATCTCGAGTTCCATCACCATCACACAGTCACACAGTATAAATGGAAGGTACCTTTCCATATCCTCAATTTTGGAAAACATAATATTATACATACATATATAATATTTCACTTCACACTTAGTACAACCCATGTACTTAAATAAGTTTTCCACAACAATTACTTTTCCAAACTAATTGGTTTTCGAATTTATCGTATTCACACATATACGTTATGAAAACCACAACATTTCATACCCATAACAAATAGAGGATTCACAATTTTCCATTTCACTAACCATTTAAAATTTTCCTCTAAGTGGATTTGGAATTTTAAGGTTATATCAAACCTAATTCACATTCATAATCCAATTTATTATCGACTTCACACACTCGATTTGGATTTCACGCTACATCGTCAATTCTCAACACATAATTGATGTCTATCGATATATAACCTCTGAGCTCGTATGTCTCAGAGAAGGGTGTTAAGCTAAGAGAATAAATTCTCCGCCACCACAGATATATATTTAATAGAGGTCAATTGATATGTCGTCAATTCACGACGTTAGACATACAATCCAAATCATCCATTTAAAATTCAAAGTTCAACTTAAATTGTTTTTGGGCGTCAAAGTTAAACTCAATTTAACTCAAAATTCAATCACTTTGAAAATTTCCAAATTGAACTAATTGTTCAAATTTCCCAAAAATAATATCTTTACAAGATATAAAAATTTTCACACTTAGCCATTTGAAACAAATTCAAATCATTTTGCACCTTTTAATCTTTGAAAACAAATTTCAAAGCGATTTCCTTAAACGGAAACATTTCCAAATTATCTATGAATATACGATTTTCAAATCGATTTCACCTATTCATTTTCAATTTATCTTTAAAAGATAAAATTTCAAACCATTCATTTCATATAGGAAAACATACCCATACTTATTCAATAATAAGTAATTTACAAATCCACTTATTTTCAACACTTTGAAAATATTCAATATACTTCAAACCAAAATCAAGTATATATTCATTCTTAAAAGAAACCATTCTTTTAAACACATTTTATTTGAGTCAAAACGAATGTTGCGTAAAACATCGTTACGACGACTCAAAACCACTAGTATAAGGATTCAAATTTAAAAATAGATATGTAAATCCCAATACTAAACAAAATCATTTCCCTTTTGAAATTATTTACTATAACAACAAATGTTATAATCTACCATTTTCATTTTTCCACTCGAAAACGTCTATTTCAACAACAAGTGTTGAAATCTATGCTTTCGATTCTTAACACATTTCAAAATGAATTATCTTCATTTACATAATGTTTCTTCCCAAAAACATTCCCATTTAAGTTTTCAACTTCAACTTAATTCATGGTTTGAATTCCACATACACTTCAAAAATATTGGTTTTAAACCGATTTCAAATTCCCAATACTAAGTTTTCCACTCAACTTAATTCCATGCCCGTTCAAATTCAAATGCATCATTGAATCTATTTAAATCTATTTCGAATTTTCATTAGATTCATATCTCTTTTGATATTTTATTCACCGTTCAAAAACCATAGATATAATTCCTTTAATAAGTTACAACAATTTACTTATCAAAATAAGTCGTTTGCGGATTTTACAAACATCTCTAGAAATTCCATTTCTATTTATAAAACTTCGTTTTATAATCTCCTTTCTTAATTTGATTCAATTCAATTTATATAACTTAGTTATATACACCAAAAGTCCATATTATAAGTTAAATACTTATAATCCATTCATTTACTAAATCGTTCTTCACCACATTTGAAATCAATTTCAAAAGAATTCAGAATCAAATTCTCAAGTTATAGTTCAATAATCCACTTGATTATAATCAAATTGACATATCATTTTATTTCCCAATTATTACATTGGAGATATTCACAATATTCGATTTAAACCAACTTAAACTAATTCGTTAATTCACTTGACTCATATTTTATTTTCCATAAATCTCAAAGATTCGAAAATGAGTTTCCGAACGATTGAAACTCAATCTAACGAGACCTCACTGAAGAGAAACGGTCGCAATCCTAAATTTATAGAGGGGAATCTCTGAAAATAATTCTGATTTTCAAAATACCTCTTATTTAAAGAAAACAATTTTAACTTCTTTAGATTTGAAAACACTTTCTTTAAAGTGATTCTAGTAACTATTCATATTAAACGCCATAAACTAAGCTTTGTGTAAACCAAAGCTCTGATACCACTCTGTAACGACCCGCCGCTCTGACCGCCTCTAGCCGGTAATTAAACCAACTAGAAACGTTCAAAATGACGGATTGTTATTTAGTTTATAGAATTTAAACAGAATCAGTCACAGAATCACAAAACAATAATATATTTTTCATAAATGAACTTTCTTTTATATACAATTATCAGAGTTAATACAATAAGTTACATTTTATACAGCGGAAACAAATTTTATTAAGTACAAGAAAAATAATTTTCTGAAAAGCTTTAGTTGTGCTTTCCCCTCTCTCTCTAACTTCGCTACGCGCAAAACTCCAAGCTGTAAAAATACTCGGTCTGACCCGAGCGTTATTGCAAAACACAAAAACACTCGAGTCAGGATTAATCTTTATTCAAGTAAATAAATTTGAAATGAACTGAATAAATGGTAACAGAGATGATGAAACAAATGAACTAATTTAAAATCTATTTTAGATTTTTACATTAACAATTTCAATTTTTTTTTTAAATTCTGTCAATCCCGTGTGGCTGCAGTACACACGTATATTTACACACATGTGCACTGCCTCGCCAACACGTGTGCAAGTGCAAATCACAAAGACCACAAAGATACAATAACAAGCCAGAACAGAAATAACACAGCAGGTCAAAGGCAGAGAACACAAGTACAGGCAGCAATGCACAACAAGTTCAGCAGCCCCAAATACAACAGTGAATACAACTACAAGCACAAGGTAAATCAACAGCCATAGAATCAACATGTATGCACAACAACCCAGCTACACAAGCAGTGCAGACCACAAGGCTGAGACAATAGAACCCAAATACAACCCAAGTGCTTAGTGCAGACTACAAACTCTTACTTGCAAGTGAATTAATTGCCACAACTCAATGCTAACAATATGGACTGGACAGTGCACCAAGGGTAAAAACAGAGCAAGGCCCAGCGTATAACAGATACACAAGGCAGAGACATCATAATAAAGGTCACCAAGCCATAAACCAAATGCAAAAAGGATCAAGTCAATAAGTCAATTCAACTGCAACATCAAAGAGCAGTGACCAACACAAGTGACAGTGCCAATTTGAACAAGTATACATGTATCAGAGGGTATGTACAGTGATATGCAGTGATCAAATAGTCTGCATTTGCTCAATTTTCCAGAGCTGTTGCTGTTCATTTAGCTTGAATTCGTTACTGAAACAAAGTGCAAGGTTAAACAATCTTTTGAACTTGCTTACATTCAAAACTACAACTTATTTTGATTTTATGGTGCAAGTTTAAACACAGACTCCAACTTATTACAAACCAGTTTCAAAGAGATGAGGAAAAGGGATTTAGATCTTGTAACTGTGTTTCAACAGTTTCTAGAAATAAAGAAGCTTCACAACTTTGCTTGATTTATTATTGAAACACATATTTCAAGTTTAAAACAAAAATTTAACTAGTTTACAACTTTTCAGAAACAAGGAGAGAACCAAAATTCAGATGCTACTGTGTGTTTGTTTTTCTTTTTCTTTCCACATTTTCTAGAAATAAGAATATAAAAAATTTGCTTAAATCTTTATTACTGGAACAAAGTACAGAGTTTTAAACAAACTTGAACTTGGATTACTTTCCATTCCAGAAGAACTGAGGGGGAGAAAGGTTGGTTTGGCCATAGTTACACTGTAAACAAGAGAGCCAAGGAAATAGGAAAAAGAAATGTCTTTTCTAGGCATGCATTCTTGGTTTTGATTTGTACGAATATTTTTTTTTCAAGTTCAATTTAAGTGCATCTGAACAATTTTCATGTTAACACTTTAACCTATCCACAGTTAACTTCTTTTGAGACTGTATATCATAACAGAGGTGGCCTATGTATATACTCAGGCATGAATCAACTACAAAGAACAGGCATTTGGGGACATGAAGACTGGAACAACTAATGAAGACAACATAGGTCAATGCGACACTACATGCAACAATGAAATGAGTAATGCAACAAGACAGAATGCTACTGCACAAGACAAAGGGGCAGGCACAATGCAAATACAACATAGCAGTACGAATGGTACATGCAACTGAGATGAACAGAAGTGCCACAATGGTTAGGGAATATGAGATGCAGACAACATCAAGTTCGAGCCAGCAAAGACTCAGCAATGTCAAAGAAAACAAAACTACAAATTAACCAAGATTTAACCAAGGAAAATGGAATTTTTTTTTTTAAATCAAACAGAAGTTTGAAATTGAGGAAACAGGAATATGACAGATAACAAGCATGCACACATAGATATATTCACCTATATGTATTCACAACAAATTCATTTATAAATTAATTTCTTATTAAAAACATGAAATCAACCTTTACCTATTTAAAATTTTTTTTTAAGTTGAGTTACTCACATGCATTTCAAAACAGAGGGACAGTCAACATAAACAAGCATGCAAACACATTATCACTTAACAAAAACAATTTCAGGTACCAAAACATCACAACATATTATAGGCTTAAGTGATTGATTCACGGATAAACAAAGAAGAAGGTTTGGGTTCAGAGGTTTCCATATAAATATTCATTAACAAAGCAAGATCCAACACATGCAGCAACACAAAGCAAGTCAAGATTTAATAGCCTCTATTCTCATCAGATTCTTAAAATGATAGCATCTGTTCTCAACAGTAAAAAAAATTTAAATTTATAGCATCTGTTCAAATCAGTTTTTAAGAAAAACAAATTTTCAAAACAACAATCTGAAATCAAACATTTGGAAGCACCTGTTCTCATCAGGTTATTTATAGCATTTGTTTTTATCAGTTTAAATTAAAATTTAAATAGTGTCTGTTCTTACCAGTTTAAAACAAATATCAAATAGCATTTATTCTTATTAGTTTAAAATCAAAAATTGAGTAGAATCTGATCTTAACAGTTCAAAAACACAACATCAGAGCAAGTGATAACGAATAGCAACCAACAATCCAACATGCAGTGAGTTATCTGTTCTTATTAGTTTAAAATTCAAATTTAACCGAGCAACTGAAAGCTAATAATCACCAAATCATAGCATGCAACCAACATTCAATCCAAACAAATTTAAACACCTGAATTAAAAATTAATCGTGAGCAGAAAACTCACCATAACAAAGTCGAAATAGCCCCAAATTTGATTACAAGCCCTAGTTTTTGAATCGCGAGAAGTAAAGCCCCAAATTTTCCAAAGCAGAACGAGTCGAGAAGAACGAAGCCGCCATATTTTTTTTTCTTCGTGATTTTTTTTTTTGGTTTAGGGTTAATGAACGAGTGAATAACGAAATAAAGGGGATCGGATAAAAGAAAGGGCACTAGTATTCAAACGTGGGCCGGTATAAATTTCAAAGCCCAAACCATAAACAAGTTTTCTTCTTATTTTTTTTTATTTGTTTTGAATTTCAATAGGTTTTATTATTACTTTGTTTTGTTTTTGTTTAAGTTATGTTGTTAAATTTTTTTACTAAGTGTATTTGTTTATTTTATTTTGTATTGATTTTTTTTTTTATTTAAGCTAAAGAAAAGAATGTTATTAAAATTTTAACCATCAATTTATTAATTTACATAAATAAAAATTCTTGTATCCAAATTATTTTCTTAAGTCATTAGTTTGAATTTCAATTACAAATTAAATATTAAATTTCAACTCCAAAGTCAAGTTTTAAATTTTTCTTCAGCTTTGTATAGATTAAATTTTAAATATTTAATCACCAATTTCATTGTTATATCGGAAATTCAGTTTAAATTATCATTCAAATATTCAAAATTAATTAAATATTCACAATTTAAATTGTTCAAAATTTAGGATCGTTACACAAACCAAGAAGTCTATGTTACGCACAACAGCATGGATTCGAATCACAATCACAATCACAAAGAAAACTAAATAATAAGAATCTTTTGAAAAGACGGAAAAGGAAACTAGACTTTATTCAGGAAAAGTTTTTTGCTACAAGCACTCCAAAATTCGGAGTCAACAGTCTATCTACAAAAATTACAAAAAATTATCACACGACTTAGATTGACTCTCGTTGAACGAGGACAGTAGTCATTTCTTGTGCTTCTTCAACTTCTTACCGGACGACTCTTCCCCAGAGCGCTTACCCTTGGAACCTTTCCTTGATGAAGGAGTAACAACTGAAGCAGTAGGGGGAACATCCAGGGGCTTGGACCTGCCAGGAAGGATGACCTTCAAATGGCTTGTTCAAGGGATCGTCCAGGTCCACTTCACGCGGCTCAACCTTGACCTTGGCTGTATCTCTTTTCTCTTTCTCGAGCCGCTCCTTCTTGCTCAATTCAGATGTATGCTCAGAGGCACCTGTGACTTCTATTTCATAACTCCCAGAGGAGGAATCGGACTTGCCTTCGTCAAGCGCCCCGATCACTTGAGAATCTGGCCCAGGAACTTCACCAGCATGAGCAGCCCCACCAGTCTTTCCCACCTCCTTGGCGACATCGCTCCTCGAAGTGGGATCGGTATCGGAACGACCTGGACAAAATCAAAAAAGATGAGCATTAGAATGCAATAGTACTTCACAAAGAACGACGACTTTCAAAATCTCAAAGTGAAAAGTTATCTACCAGGCCTTGGAAAACTCTCTGCCGTCAAAGGGGTTTCGCCCTCCGGGATAGGAGACAAAACATGAACGCCCAGGCTGGGGGCTTCCGGATCATAGCCAATGTGCTGTTCAAAGGGATCAAGTATCAGCCGACCGGCCGGCTGGGAAGGCACGTGAATAGGAGACTCGGCCCCGGATGGACCGGTGACAACTTCTTTCCCTTTCCTCGAGGGGGAGCCTTTGTAGTAAAGGGCCTTGGCCGCTGATAGGTCCGAAGGCTCATGTCCCTTCAGAAATTCTTTTATCGAATCCTCCTCGTCAACCTCCTCGACACCGCGCTCGGCCTTCCTGATCTGAATTAAGGTTTCCCATGCCTCGAGCAATGATTCAAGATAGCCATCGCCCAAAAAAGTTAAGTCACGGTGCATGAGCATGCGGGCATTGAATTCGGCAATTAGTGGGTCGAACACGGTTTTGATCTCTTCTCTACCTTCTTCCCTAGCTGCCTCAAGACGGGAGTCGATGTCCATCAATGCTATCTTCTTGCCCTCCTTGCGGGCCTCGCTCTTTAACATCTCAACCCTTGAAAGCTCACCCTCGAGCTATTCTTTTAAGAGTTGGGTGGCGACAATCTCGTCACAGTATCGCTGCGACTCTTCTTGGGCAGCCGTCTTCTCCTCTTTCTCTCTGCGGACAAGCTCCTCAAGTTCCTTGACCCGGGTGCTGAATACATCCCTTTCCTTCTGAACGGAGTCCTTCTCTAAGGCCAAAGCCCCACATCGTTGAACCGCCTCGCCAAGCTCATTCTTACGAGTTGATTCCAAGCGAGTGACCGCCTCCGCAGTTTCCCTGGCACTCCGATGGGCGGCCTCAAGTTCAGACTTATAAGTGGCAATTCTTCGTCCTGGGCCTTAATGATGTTTTTATCATGGGTAGCCTTAAGCTTCAAACGGTCTACTTCATGCTGGCGCTCCACAGAGACTTCAGAAAGTTTCTCAGCTAGGTGAACGAACGCGTCATGTTGAACATAGACGTTGTTGGTACAGGCAATGGCGTTTTGCTTAACATCTCCAGGTACTGGATGAATCGCCGAAAGGAACTTCAACCCATCGAAGCAAATCTTAGGAAATGTAGCCTTGAGCTTGCTCAGTCTCTCTGATACTGTTGGATCCGATGCAGGAGCGGGAGGAGACGGCTTTGAAAGTTCGCCCCTCCTATGAGAATCTCGGGACTGTCGAGTGGAAGAAGAATCAGAGCGTTGATCTCGGGGGATATCAGATTGCGACCACTTGTAACCAGGCTTATCCTTACTTTGCCCCGAATGAGAAGAGGGGTGTCGATGATGCTTGGGCTGGTAATACGGTTTCTTCTAAGATGATGAGTCCCGAAAATGATGGTCCCTATCACCGTCACCATCTCTATCTCGACGTCTCTCGGGACCCGAGTCCCGTCCGGACGGATGAAAAATAGAAGAACTACGGAGACGATCGAATCCGTGTGAGCGCCCCATGTCACCTGCATCGAGTTAGCAAGGAGATATGTGACAAAAAAAATTTAAATGCGAATTGAAGTGCAAAGGTTCGTGTGTGTCCTAGTGTTTCCTCCTGACGGACCAGTAGCCTTGCTAACAGGGGTTTTCTCTCCCTGATTTTGGATTGGAATGCCCACATCGCCTCTGATGGGCGAATGAAACTTGAATGCCTCCGGATCGCCAAAATCATAGTTGAGTAGATCTTTCGGAATGGAGAGGTTCGAGAGACCGTTTAGCAAACTTTCAACATGCTATGAAGAAACCTGCTTCTCTGTCGGGATGAGCGTAACTTTGGAAGTTCCGCCAACCTTCTCCTTTCTAGTCTTATATGTCAACGTCATTTTCCCTTTCGAAGGGGAAGATGACATTTCAATATCGTGTACGTCGACCAGCGGATCCTGGGTAGGACCCGCATTCTCACCTTGTGTTTCGGGTGCTTCACCCTCTCTAATTTCCCCCTCCTCATGTGCACCGGGGGTGTGGCGTGATGACGATTCAGCCAACTTCTTCCCTTTACCGGATGCGGGCTTGGGGATGGAGGCGCCCTCAGGAAGGATCACCCGACGACCTTCTGCTAACAGCCCGAACCTTGACAGTGACTCATTTGAAATGAGGGTTCGGATGTCTCGTTCCTCGGTGGGAAGAGCTCTAATAGCCTCAACAGACTCGGAACAGCCGCGGCCCTCAGGACATGGATTGATATCTGAAAAAATGAAACAAGAGTTAGAAAAAGCATCGCCTCAACCGAAATATGAGCATTACTCTAAAAAGAAGACTTACTTCCTTCAACCCATCTCCTCGCGAAACCAGGAGGGCAGTGCACATAGAACCATTCCTGTTTGTACAGGGAAAACTTGCTCCATGCTCCAGTTAGAATTTGGCACTTGTGGTGCGGCTCGAGGAACACGAAGGAGGGGTTATCTCTCCGCTTCTTGATCATATAAATATATCTGATGTCGACAGGAGTTGGAGGCCTGGAGAAGACAAACATAAAAAGGAGGTAGGTCCCATAAATGAACGCATGACCGTTTGGGTGCAGCTGCGACGGGGCGACGTCTATGTATTGCAACACGTCTCGAAGAAATAAATTGAATGGAGGCACGCTGCCCACCCAACACATAAACTTATTGCAGGCGGTGTATCCGACTGGAGGAAGGTGTGGACGATCATGGCCCGACGAACCAACACGTTGGCAAAAGGGATTCCATGGATCGAACATATTCGCCGGAGCGCGGCTTCATTAATCTTCGAAGCCTGTGAATCGATCGGATCATCCAAGAGAATCGTTGACTCCAGGGCATCAGGAGCTAAGTTATGAGCGAGGGAGGTCGACAAATTAGAAGTATCTACGTCCCCTTGTTTGGAAGACGGCCCGGGTCTGTCCGAGATTGTGGCGGAACTGGATTTTTTAGACATTTTTTGATGGGAATTGAATCCTGCAGAGCACTTATATGAACTATACTCAAAAAATAATTAGTGTTAGACTTAACAACATAAATTTCCCCCTGTGTGGTGTGTGAGCTAGTGCAATCAACCGTGTATAAGCATTGGAAATTCGAGAGTCGCAAGGTTACTGATATAAAACTAAGCTTAAAGATCATCGCCTTCGAAGACCGTCATCGCTGACCGTCTCCAAAAGCCCTCCAAGTGGCGATTACAGTTTCAAGTTCAGGGAACGTTAAAGGAAGTTATCTGATTACGTCAAGTAAAGTTCAGATTTATAGCTACTGAATATAGAAGATTATTAGTCCGAACCGGTTCGATATGCTAGAATGTTAGAGTCATTGTTCTTGCTTTACGACCGTTCGGCATACTTTAGTTCGACATTTATGTATTGTTCGGCTAAATATCGTTCGGCATATTTGGTCCGGCATTTAAATGTTTTTCGGTGTAAGATTATTCGGTCTTAATACCATTCGGCATGTGAGATTGTTCGAACTTGATACGGTTCGACATTTATATTTGTTCGGCCAGGTCGCCGTTCGGTAAGACTATCGATCGGCCTAAAACTTGCTCGGTCAAACTCCCGGTCGGCCTAGCTATTGTTCGAACGAGTTAGCATCCGGCAAAGCGTCGATCAGCCAAAATTCCATTCGGCCGAAACAACACTCAGCAACCTCCCCACTAACTCACGCTTCCTTCCTGACCTCCTACTCCACTGTTCGGCATGTGGTGAGACATGCTGAACCAGGATTACGCCGAACCCTAAAACTTTCGGCACTCCACCCTTGGCTATAATTCCATCCCTCTCCTCCTCTACTCTTTCCTCTTTTCCAGTCTCGATTAGGCACGAAGAAACCGTGCCGAACCACATTATATCTCCCAAACAAACAACTCCTACGTACGATCAGCCCAGGATACCTCTCCTTACCTAGCATCGTTTATTCTAATATAAGCCTCTTATCGAAGCTTCTATAGCCAGGGAAAGGATTTGGATAAAGGAATTGATACCAAGTTCGTAGATCGAGCTTTGGAAAAGATTGCGAGGCCTTTGGAGTCTGATAGCAGAAGTCAAAGTGGAAAAAAGGGGAAGAAGAAGGGGGCCGGGTTTTATAGGAAGGAAGAAGAAGTTGAAGAGACCACGACCGGTAGAACCAGTCAAGGTGATATCAACTGGTTATCTCACGTTGTTCGGCCTCGGCTATTCTGTTTCGTTCGGCATCCCGGGTACTCGTCTTCAGATGGGTTGTACCGCATACGAAGTCGCTCGGCGTAACGTGGATCGTTCGGCCTCGGCTACACTGTTCGGCACACACACCTCTATAGCTGATATTCTCAAGAAGGCACCCCCAAGGAGATTTAACCTAGGCTCGAAGCAAAGCACGGAAGATACATACTTTAAAGCGTATCAAGTTCGGTCGCGTAGTACGCTTTGGGGGGCAAGTGTTTCCCAGGGAATTGACTGGGCAACTTAGTACTCAGGCTCTCCATCATTCGGCATCAATGGGCATTCGGTATGGGATAGCGTCCGGCATCTAGGAGCGTTCGGCATCGAGAAACGCTCGATATTGAATACCATTCGGCCAGAGAAGTACGCTCGGCATAAGATCATTCCACGACCAAAGAATCGTTCGGCCTAGCCATCGTTCGGCCAAGACATAGTCCCGGCTTCTAGTTTCGTTCGGCACGAGTGCTCCCTATGGTAGTCAGTATGTTCGGCCTCATCTTGTTCGGCTGAAGGAGAACGTTCGGCTAAAAGAAATCGTTCGTCCAATGGAGATCGTTCAGCATACCTAGATGCGTTCGGCACGAGGGAACGTTCGGCATAAGATAGCGCTCGACATCTAAGAAAACTCGGCCTAAGGCATTGCTCGGCCAAAGATAGCGCTCGGCCAGAGGCCTCGCTCAGTCAAGATGGCGTTCAAACAACAAGCCCCTCGTTCGGCACCCAGACCGTTCGGCATCATGTCGTTCGGCATCAAGGAGCATCCGGTATCCATGAAGACTCGGCATTCTTACTCAGCCTCCCGAGATGTTCGGCAATCAAGGATGGTTCGGCATTCTCCCTAGCACCGTCAGCTTCGAACGTTGCTCGGCATACTCTTCCCACGCAACAAACCTACCGATCGGCATAAAGAGTATAGTTCGGCCTTCGACCAGTCGGCCTGTTCGTTCGGCATACATGATAGACACTATTTGGACCAAGTTATTCAGCTACCAGCCCCACCAGGGATGCCCAACCCACCTTCGCCTATAAATAGAGGGGCATGGGCATAGAAAAATGGGGAGAGATTTGAGAGAACACTGGGGAGACTCTGCCATTTTCAAGACTCATTCCAGACTTATTTCTTTTACTTTGCAATTGTATTCTAGTAACTAAAAAGGATTGTATCTGTAATCACCCATCAAGGAAGTCATTGGAAATCAACTTCAAAGTGGATGTAGGCAGTTACGCTAAACCATTATAAATTTGGTGTTCTTGGTCTCTGCATTTGAATTTATGTTCTCCTCTCTGTTTTAATTTACTTTCTTCATTAATCTCTCTATACAATCTTTCTAAGGGTGTTAGTGACCAATTTTGGTGCTAACAGGTCCCTTTTCCATAGGCTTCAGAGGGCTATTTATAGGTGTAGGAGGCTGATATCGCGTTCAAACTTTGGGAGACTTCTTCTGGCACGTGAGTGGGCCCACGCGACCGACCCCACCAAGTTTCGACTTGATCTGTGATCGATATGAATCAACTTCGGATCAATCAAAAAATGATCCAATCGAGCTGAAAATTGGCAGTATTGTTCTTTTGCTTGTACGTAAGCTTCTGCGAAAATTTCGTTGCATTTGGACCTGTGATTGGTGAGATATGATCGATGCAAGATTGTGTTTCACATAGGCTGTCGTGTTCGAATCCATAGCCTTCGCATCCATCCATTCGCATCGATTGCTGCACGTGTCCAAGTATGACGTGGCATGCGATTTTTGAATCGATCCACGTTTCGCACCGAGTTGGCTATGTCGTTCCTTGAACCTCGCCTTGTTCGTATCGACGACCGTTGCTTAGCTCAAATCGATAGAGAAGGTCCAGTTCGCACCGATGAAGATGGTGTAGTTTGCATCGATGGAGGTGGCTCTGTTCGCATCCATTAAGGTAGCCTCAACCTGATGGATATGAACAAGCGCCATACCGATGGATACGAATAGTGGTTGCTCGATGGATACGAAGTGGACTTTGCTACATCGGTACGAACCAGAGACATGATGATGATTGAGAAATGATACTAAACAGGCGCTAAGACAGACACGAACTAGATCGATACGAACCATGGCTTAGTGATGGATACGAACCAGATCGATTCGAGAGGAAGCTTGATGATGGATTCGAAATCGACCGATACGAACGAAGTTGTCGCTGCTCTGATCGATGCGAAGGCAATGGATCCGAACGGAGGCGCAGTAATGGATACGAAATGAGGCCATCTCCCTCAATTTTGCATCGATCATAACTTATGCATACGAACTTGGATTGACTTGAAATTTGGAGCACTGGTTTCTGCGGCTTTGCTCGTCATGTCTTGCCAATTGTTGCTTGATCCAGACTCGGACAAAATTCATCGATGTCCAAAGTGAACATGCGATGCAACCCATCTTCGTGACGAACTATCGTTGTTTTCCAGCCGACTTTTTGGTATAGCGACTTTGCTAAAAGGCGGGATAACACTTGCCTCCAAAAACATGCCTTACAATAGGAAGGGGTGTTTTGTAACGCCATAAATTGGATGTTCATATCCTGTCGATGACCTATAAAGAACTTGATAGTTTCATATGACCTCGAATGACGATCGTTCGGGATCGTATGTCATTTGAGATGAAATGGGACCATTCGCGGTCGAATGGTGAAATGGGACCGTTTGGGGTCGGATGCCGTTCGCGGCAAATGGTGACCGTTCGCGGTTGAGATACCGCTTCAAACGAAGGGTGGCTGCTTGAGGTTGGATGTCATTCTAGACGATTTGCGATCGTTCGCGATCGGGCGCGTTCGCGATCGGGTGCCGCATGAGGCGGAGTGTGATCGTTCACGATCGGACGCCGCACGAGGCAGAATGTGAACGTTCGCGATCGAATGTCATACTAGATGAATTGTGACCATTCTCGGTCAGGCTCCGCATGAGGCAGAGTGTGATCGTTCGCGATCAGATATCATATTGGGTGAATTGTGACCGTTCGCGGTTGGGTGCCGCACGAGGTAGGGTGTGATCGTTCGCGATCGGATGCCGCACGAGGCAGAATGTGATCGTTCGCGATCGGATGTTGAGGGAGGCTTAGCATTACTAGAGTCAGATATCACGTTCGGGTGAATTTCTGAATCAGTGATTTAGGCGGTTCATCGCCATACAAAGAGTGCTTGTGGACCGTTCGCGATCCAACGGGTATACAAGTAAATTCTTTCACAGAATTGCAAATATTATAGCAATGTTCACATGAACTTCATAACAGAAATGTCCAAACAAACTAAGTCCAAATGTCCAAACCAAAACAAAACAAAACAGAAGCAAGACAAGGATGTTAAAGTGTAAACTCTTACTATGATGCGGTTAGTAGTCATTCAGAGCATGCCTGTGGATCGTTCGCGATCCCGTACATGTGTAAATGATTTATCCGCGTTATTGAGAAGTTTACAACTTGTTCATCGTTATTTCAATCAATTGATGACCATCTGGTGTCCCGGTTCAGGGTCACCCATAGCTGATGTAGACGGAGGTCGTTCTGGCTCCATCGCTGGAGCTCGCCTCCTCACATAATAAAGTAGCCTACCGTTCCTGATATGCCCTTCCACCTCATCCTTCAGATGTCTACATCCGTTTTTGTTATGACCATTCAGTTCGTGGAATAAGCAATATTTGTCTGATTTCCTCTCGTCAACAGTTGGATCCCTTCGCATTGGTCTACGATAGGGAACTTGCTCTTTGGTATCTCGATAGATTCGCTCTAAACTTTCATTCAGCTCCGAATAAGTGGTGAATCACGGATCCCTCCATGACCGCTTTGACCTGTCATCATTATCCTCAGCCTTTCGTTTCCCTTTACCAATATCTGCACCTTTTCCAGATGGGTTTCCACCCTTGACAGCATAAACATCGATTCCCTCTTCTCTTTCTGCACTAGCATCCTCCAATCGTAAAAACTTTTCGGCCTCATGATAGAATTCTCCTAGATCCATAGGTGGATCTTTAGTTAACAAATTTTCGAACTCTGTGCCATCAGCTATTCTAGATACAGTCGCCATCATTACCGTGGATGGATCTGGTCGATCCACCGATGCTGCAGCCGCATTGAATCGTGTCGGAAAACTCCTCAAAGACTCCCCAGCTTTTTGCTTTAAACTTGCCAAACTCATCACATTCTTGGGTCTTGCGATGTGAACCCTAAATTGCCTCATGAACTTCTCGGCCAAATCACCCCACATTCCTATAAAGCCGCTCTCCAACGGCCTAAACCATAGTGCTGCGATATCTATCAGATACAATGAAAAGCACCGGGCCATGACTTCCTATGATGCCCCCGGCACTTCCATGTGCCTCATATACTTTGTCAGATAGACCGCGGGGTCCGTCCTCCCATCGTACATCTCCACTGATGGTAACTTGAATTCTGGTGGGTTCCTAGCCATCCTGATCGTAGAAGCAAAAGGACTCCTGTTCACAACTTCAAGATCTCTATTTACTAATCCGCCTCTCATGGCTCGTCTGACCATCTCTGCCAATCTATCGCTACCCTCAAGCTGAAATCTTTGAGCATTGCCTCCGATCTGCCCCTCGAGTCTGTGAGAGCTTTTAGGAGTTTGCTCTCCTGGCCGAGCGTTTGTCCCTCTACCACCATCATGTTGCTCGGATTCCCCTGTCTCTCTCCCTGGGATAGGATCAACATGCTCTAAGTGTGTGCCCCTTAGTCCTGGTGCTACGCCAGATGCTCCTGCTCTATTCTGAACTCCGTCTTCTCCTCGATTTTGCGCTCCAAGTTGCCTAATCTGTTGAAACAAATTCTAGATCATCTCTTCTTGCCTTCTCATCATTGTCTCCATCTCATCCCTGGTGATGAAGACTGAAGCTTGGTTCGCTCCTTAGGAAGCCTCTTGATTCCCTTCGTGTTGACTTCTCTCTGGTCTCTGCCTTCTACTTGTTTGCCTTGTCATAGCTCCTTAGATCTGAATTCTTAAATCTTCAAATTCAACTTTCAAGCGGTAGAATCCCTGAATTAGCCTTCTCACTGAAAGCACCAAAATGTTTGCGCCAAAATTGGCCACAAACACCCGATATTTGACAATTCACAATCACGGATCTCAGATGAATAACACATATGGAAATCACTCAAAAAATTCAAAAGAAAGCAATAAAAAACACAGAATTTATAGTGGTTCGGCGATCTGGCCTACGTCCACTTTGAAGCTTATGACTCTATTGATTCACTTGATGATTTCAATCTATTACAGCGGGTTATAGTAGATTATAGCTTTGAAGTTTGAATACAACGATGATGGTAAGATGCAGAATTGAATTCGGCAGAGTCTGGACGTTGAATAGCCAAAAATCCATTTTTCATAAGCTTCAGGGGGTATTTATAGGTATAGGAGGCTGATATCGCATTCAAACTTTGGGAGACTTCTTTTGGCACGTGCGTGGGCCCACGCGACCGACCCCACCAAGTTTCGACTCGGTCTGTGATCGATACGAATCAACTTCGTATCGATCAAAAAATGATCCAATCGAGCTAAAAATTGGCAGTATTGTTCTTTAGCTTGTACGTAAGCTCTTATGAAAATTTCGTTGCATTTGGACATGTGGTTTGTGAGGTATGATCGATGCAAGATTGTGTTTCGCATAGGCTGTCGTGTTCGAATCCATAGCCTTCGCATCCATCCATTCGCATCGATTGCTGCACGTGTCCAAGTGATGACGTGGCGTGCGATTTTCGAATCGATCCACGTTTCACGCCGAGTTGACCGAGTCGTTCCTTGAACCTCGCCTTATTCGTATCAACTACCATTGCTTAGCTTAAATCGATGGAGAAGGTCCAGTTCGCACCGATGAAGATGGTGTAGTTTGCATCGATGGAGGTGGCTTTGTTCGCATCCATTAAGGTAGCCTCAACTTGATGGATACGAACAAGCGCCATACCGATTGATACGAACAGTGGTTGCTCGATGGATACGAAGTGGACTTTTCTACATCGGTACGAACCAGAGACATGATGATGAATGAGACATGATACTAAACAAGGTACTAAGACAAACATGAACTAGATCGATACGAACCATGGCTTAGTGATGGATACAAACCAGATCGGGTCGAGATGAACCTTGACGATGGATTCGAACTCGACTGATACGAACGAAGTTGCCGCTGCTCTGATCGATGCGAAGACAATGGATTCGAACGGAGGTGCAGTAATGGATACGAAACGAGGCCATCTCCTTCAATTTTGCATTGATCATAACTTATGCATACGAACTCGGATTGACTTGAAATTTGGAGCACTGGTTTCTGCGGCTTTGCTCGTCATATCTTGCAAATTGTTGCTTGATCCAGACACGGACAAAATTCATCGATATCCATAGTGAACTTGCGATGCAACCCATCTTTGTGACGAACTTTCATTGTTTTCCAGCTGACTTTTTGGTATCGCGGCTTTGCTAAAAGGCGGGATAACAATGACTACTCACGTTAAGGAATCTTTTTTTGAATTAATTGATATGGATTATAGATATAATACTCTGTATAAGCAAGAAGATCCGGAGGAGAATGGAGATTCTGAATTGGAGAAAAAGGAAGTTTGGCGAAAGAAACCGAGGAAAAATAAAGGAAAGAAGAATATACAGAAGAAAAAGGTGAAGGATGTTACTTGTCTCAATTGCTTGGAGAAAGGCCACTGCTCGGATAAATGTAAGAATCCTTGGAAGCCAGGAATGAGAGAGCCATTTGTGAGGCCTGATCAGGAATCTACGGGATGCTATTATTACCGCAAGCCGGGATATAGGATCAAGGATTGTCCAGTAATGAAGCGAGCTCTTGTCGCAAGGGTGTATGCAATCAGAGACGATTCTTCAACCTCAAAAGTTGATTAAGGAAAATAAATTTTATAAAGTAACCTTCTCGTTTACGATTAATTTTTTTTCGAATTTGTTCGACATGAGAACTAACCTTAGTTTTATTCCTCAGCAAATCGTAAATGAGTTAAATCTTGAATCTGAGATCGTAGTCAAATCTATTTTTGTCCATTTCATTGGGTTTCGATAAAATCTACGAATGGTTAGTTATCCCTTCGAACTAACCAATACCCCTGTATACTTCGTAGATCAGATAACCCAATTGCTTCGTAGTTGATTGAGTTTGTTCTCATATCTATTGTTGATATTCTAATTTGGTAAGCCAAATGCAGAAAAACATTTGGTTCAAATTGGAAAGATATTTCTCTATCTTGCATCTATCTTTCTTATCTCACTTGCAAATTTCGGGGACGAAATTTCTTAAGGGGGGAATCTGTAACGATCCCGGTTTAAAGATGAATTTAAATTTGTAATTAAATTAAACTTTTAGTTAAATTGTGGATTTATTTGAATTTTTCAAATTTAATAAGATATATACACTTATTTATTTTAAAATTTTGGATTTAAAACTCAAAATAAATATTTTAAATTGAATTGGATTATAAATTAAATTTTGATTTGGAAATTTAAAATAAATATTTTAAATGAATGTAATATAGATACTAATCTTTAAAATAAAATTTATCCTATCAATATTAAATATAAGTACAAAATATATGTTATAAATTTAATGTTTGCTAGTTAAACTATAAATAGAAATAAAAGTCAAGAATTTATGTTAATAATAAAATTATATGGTCATATGGCAACATAAGATAAACTATAACAAAAAAAAGTTAATAACATATGAAATACATAAAGAATTGTATGTGAATTAGGCAAGCAAGAAATAATAAAACAAAGTGTTATGTACATATAAAGAAGAAGAAAAAAATATCTACAAAACAAAACTGCATATACAAATCAAATGGATTTGTATGTAAACAAAAATGGGGACATAAGCATTAAATACAATCTACTCTCTGCATAAATATGGTCATTCCAAATGTAAGAAAATCATTTCAGCCGAAATGTTAAAATCACTTCATTTCAGTTTATATAAAAATCTTTAGTCAAAGCAAGAAAAAAATCTGTTCAAAACAAAGATAAACTCATACCAGTTAATACCTTCCCCTTATACAAACCGTTTTCTCTATATTTATATCCTTATGCTTGCTCGTTCATAAAGAAAAGATAGCAAAACCAGAAAAAGAAAATAAGAAGCATCATCATTCAAAGAAAACAAAACAGGATTCAAAAGAAATTCAATACTGCAGTTTTCAAACAACAAAGTGTTCTCTGTTCTTCCATTCACTGTGAGTAAACATAATTTTAAAAAGACTTAAGTATATTTGAATCTGTGTAGGATATTGACAAATAATATTATGTTACATATGTAATTTTTTATATATAGCTCTGTCTATTTATATGAATTGTTCTGTGAAAATATTATCTGCCTGTTCTTCTCTGTTTGTATTTACAGGGTTAAATAGTTATTCAAAATTCAAAACCTCTTCATCAAATCATTTGTAGGCTTACAGTTTAAACTAAAATAAGTTGTTCAAACATAAATCAAGCTTTTAAAATTTGTTTTAAACATGTTGGTGAAATATCACCACTGGGGAATCTTGTTCTACAGGCAACATGCATTATTATGTTAAGATTCGAATGTGATAAATTGTTGATTCAATTACATAATCTGCATCTACCTTTGAAAATGAGATTTTTAAAACAAAAATGGGATTTTTTAGTTAAGTATCCTACGAGCAGTTCGTAGTTGATCAGAAAATGCATTTCGATCAATTTCTGGTGGCCGAAGAATTTTTGGATGGTAAAACTTTGCATGAAGCAAGTATGGCCATTGATGATTTCAGGAAAAATGTTAAAAAAATTATTTATTGCAAGAATCGATAGGACGAGAGCATTTTAGGGTTTAAAGGTCCATTTTGGTCGAGGGAAAAGATAAGATCGCCGCGACATCATCGTGGCATCGAGTGGGATCGGACCAGAGGATGAGGCTTCGTGGGTCATCGAAGCAGCCGTGGACGGAGTCCCGTGATCGCCAGTGACTTGATGTGGGGATGCGAGGCGATTTACTGGTGATAATTGGGTTCCTGGTGAGAACCGATGAGCTCGATTTTGATTTCGAACTTGCTTTGGGTTTTGGGTGGTTGAGATCGAGAGTGGAGATGGTCATTGACTTGTCTGTGATGGCGACGATGGCCGGAGGTGATTGCGGCAGAGGTGCACGTGCACGGCAATGTTTGGGTATCTGGAAGAATTGGTGCGTGGTGGCTCGAAGGGTAACTCATGTTTTCCTGAAGTTGGCTCGAGTTTTTTTTTGGTTTTCGCGTGAGTGTTTTGTATCCTGTTATTATAGTTTAATTTTAAGTTTTAACTTAAACATAACAGAAAGAAAGGGGGAGAGGAGAAAGTATGAGAAGAAGAAAGAGAGGGGAACTCGGCAGAAGGGTGAGAGGCACTCGAGTGCTTACTCGAGTAAACAGGGGGGAATTGCTCGGGTTGATTCCCAAACCTACAATCTAATAATAGTAAGTTAGGTAAACTATTTAAACAAATTTAAGTGGTGATGAATAATTAATGAATGACAATTTTAAGTCAAGCCTTTATTACAAGTTAATGAATTAAGTAAATACTTAACAAAGTTTTGGAATTCAATTAATACTTTAATTAAGTAGTTAATGTAAAAAAAATGTTGAAATTTAGTTAACATCAAAGTTTTCAAATTAGTAATAACTTAAATTTCAAAGTTTAAAGAAGTTTTTTAAAATGTTAATTAAGACAAAGAATTATTATTAATTAATTGTTTAAAAAGGGTAATTAAGAATGGTTAATTAATTTAAAATTGTAATTAACTAGGTGATTAGAGATTAATCAATTTTAAATTAAAGATTGGTTAATTGATAATTAAGTGTTTAACTAATTTGTAATTAAGAATTGTTAATTAGATAATTAAAGTTAATTAATTTATAATTAGTAGCGAATTAAGATAATTGATTAAGGAATAATTAATTAAAATTTTATTAATTTATCATTAAGAATAGTTAATCATTGATTTAAATAAATCAATAAAAAATAGTTATGTGTGGTTAATTCTTTTAAATCACCTTCACCTTAAATTGAAGACGATTGACTATCATCAAATGTTGTATACTGAATTGATATTTCTGTTTGTGATTGTGATACTATGTGATGTGAATTGCCTTATGCTGAACTGTGATTAATGATTTGTTTCTGTATATATGTGAAAACCCCTTTGCCCATAAAACGGCATTTGAATTTCGATGCGACAGGGAGTCGGATCCCGGTTGGTTATCCGAAATCCACATCGAATCGTAATGATGAATCTTTGTGATTGATAAATTTACTTTATTTGTGAATCTATGAATGAAGATAAGCGTTATGGATTATATAGCTTATCGAGATTGATATGATTGAATCTGTGATGATTGATGTTGTGCACTATTGTGTAAAGCCCCTGGACCACACTTATACATACACAAATATGGATTGCACGTGGAAATGGGTTAAGTCACAGATTTTAGAAAATAATTCTTAAATCAAATTTTGGAACTCAAATAGTTTTGGAAATGGAATTGAGTTTGGTATAAAAAGTTTTTGAAAAGGGATTTCAAAAATAAAAGTTATTCTCAATTACTTGGTTGAGATTTGAAATTCGAATAATTTGATTCAAATTGGAATTCAATATCTGAAATTGAATTCTATATTTGGTATTTATGGTTTAAAAATGGTATACAAGTTTATATGAGTTTTAAACCATTTTTAAAGTGTTATTTTGGGAATTTGAACTAACCCAAAGATTTTAACTTGCATAAATGAGATCCGATTTTTCTAAAATAAAACTTTTGTTTTCAAATGATAAAAGCTTTCACATAAGTAATGAATTTCCAATTTGTATTAAAGGGATTTCAAGTTTGTATTGAAAATGGTTTTCCAAGTTATGGATGAATCTTTGGAAACGAGTTTGGAAAGCTATAAGTTTAATCTTTGATTTAAAAAATTAAATGAATTAATCCAATTGAAATGGAAATTGTTTTGAAATCCGTGAATGGATCTTTGTGAAACCGGGTGAACTTTGTGAAATGAATCTTCTTGTTTAAAAGATTTGAAATGGTAATTGGTTTGAACCATTTGAAAGAAAGTTTTGAATTTTAAAGTTGTGACTTAATTGAAATCTCATATCCATATGTTTTTAAATATTGCACTCATTATTCCGTTTAGCTGGGAGAGGACTTTGTGTCGTATAACCCATTTCGAAAAATGATACGGCGTTATAGATAGCATTTGAAGACCGGTGGTGAAGACCGGGTATTTGCGAGAACGATAGGATGACCTATCGATTGTCTCTGCACTGAGTAGCTATGGTATAGGGATTCCCTAAGTGATGCGGAGTCCGATCGGGATTGTGAATAACCGGATTGCAAGGGTTTCTTCGGAAGTGCCTTCGGTTCTGTTCGAACCCGGAACAGACTTGTATGGTTGTATGTCTGACATTACACTTTGAGATATAAAGTAGATTTCTTTCAAATACATATCTGTTGGTGGCGGATAATTTATTCTCTTAGCTTAACATCCTTCTCTGATACGTACGAGCTCAGAGGTTATGTAGTTGAAGGTTATCATCGTTATACTCCTAATTTGGTAGTGTGGCATGCTAAGTGCTGCTGTGTGTTGATGATCATTTGTGATAAAAGCATGGCTTTCGTATAAAGCGTAGCTTTGTGGACGAGATCTCATTGAGCCTCACAAACCGGTAATGGTCGAAACAGGAAAGACGTGGCAAGGTTTCAGGGGCCCCTAGGGTATGACCATTCCTTCTGGAAAAGGGTAGTGTCATGGTATGGAGCCCAGATACTTACTCATGTGGGCACTGTAGTATATTTATTATTGTGTGATGTTGTTGGTGTAGAGGATCCTCGTATAAAGGCCGCAAATGACCAAGAGTGGCATATCTTAGGTTTTACTTCCCGGGAAGGGGGTAACCGGCCTTGTGTTGGTAGAGACCCAGGTAGGTTCTCGAGGCGTCCCTCCAGAGGCGTTCCCATGTGGGAATAGGAAGTTCCTTAGCCTGACCATTTGTTGGAAAATCCAAAGAAACAATACGCGCCCTATACGGTTTTAGTTTTACAACCTGCCATCTACTTATGGTGGCGCCCCACTGCTTGGATGGTAGCTATAGTAGGCGTACAATAAGGGTTGTATGCTGGCTAAGATTAATATTATACTTTCGAAATGTTTTCTACACTATGCACTAATGATAATATTAAAAGATTTCGTGTATCAAGCATTTATGACAATCATAAGGAGAAATCTCCTCCAATTCTGCGTTTGCATGGTGTGTGTGGCGGGAACCCTTATGGTAGTTTCATTTTCCCAAAAGCATTGCGGATTTCAAATTTAAATCTTTTGATTGGTTTTAAAGACAAACAGATTTTGTTTGCTCATACCAGTTCCATGACTGACCTGGAGTTTATTGTTCCCTTCCTAAACTTTGGGTGCCCACAATTTTCCACACGGGAAGTCTAGAGTTTGGTTTTTCAGATAGTCGGATAGTAGATATCGTTTGGTAGCTTCAGCTTTCTGTTCGATACATTTTGGAGTCTTCGGAGTCCATGACTGCACTTGCTTAGCTTTGTGCAACCTTGATGGTGGATCAAGCTTGAAGTTTTGGAACTCTAGCTTTGGAGTTTTGGATCGGAGTTGCAGTATTGGATTCTGTGAAGACTCATCTCATACTGTGTCGTGTTCCGCTGTATTTTGTGTTGTATATTCTCTGATGTTGATGATTATCATTGTATCAGATTGATGTATTGGATATTGTATCAGTGATATCTTTTATTTCCGCCGTGTTATTTATCATCAAGTGTTGTTGCAAGCTCCGGCAATAAGAATTTGATGTTGTTTGTCGGACATCGAGTTCGGGTCGTCACAAGACTACCAGTTAAAAACTTCGACTCCTAACGATAAGGTAGTTGTGCTTATGACAAAATTATGTGAATTTACCTAACAAATATAAATAGGTAAACATTGTCCAGCTGTAAAATAAACTGATATGAATGCATATAACACCTGCCTAAAAATAGAAAAGGTAGCTCTTTCATACCATAACAAACCTAGCTAAAAGAAATAGGTCTACCTACCCTAAATTTAAGAACATATCGACTCTCAGGTCAATAAAGTCTCTCAAGGATCTATCGGCCTAAAATCCAAACACCCTAAGATAATATAACTCTAAGTGTAGCTTACTTTCACTCTAGTAATCACTAGAATCTAACTACCTGTCCCATACCAGAAGGTGAGATTCTAGTATTTACTGAAAGCTGGCAAATTTCACTCAAACTCTATTTAAAAAATTATAATAATGAGTGAAAGAATTGTATGAAATGTCCCATACCAATCCGATAATTCAATCATTTATTAAAATTCTTTGTTTTATAGAAACTCACAAAATTTCAATAGAACCAAAAATTCATCAGAAATAAAAAAATAAAAAAAAATATTATTATTATCGTTATTACTGTGACATGTCTATATTAAAAAACTAAATTCTTTAGATTGTATTATAACTTAATTTTGAAATTTTCAAATATTAAAATGCTAAAATATAATTAGATTTTGTTCATGCTGTGTTTTATGATTTGTTAGTGCAAGCTATTATCTAAACTGGTTGCCTTGCCTTTAAATGTTGAAATTGATGATGTCATTTTAAAAGTTTTGAAATTTTCATATACTGCTAGTAGTTTCAATGTATATAAGAACAATATGCTTTTCGATGTATACAACAATTATAGTCCATATTCATATAATAGTACATCAAAAGAAATGAAATGACAGAGACTAAAGTTAATTGCAAAAATGTTAAGTGTGTGGCTATTTTTGCAGACTATGGTACACCTAAAGGATGTGTACATGCAATTTTCAAAACACACAAGCACACACACACGCATACATACATACATACATACATACATACATACATACATACACATATATATATTTGTGTGTTTTGTAAAACATGTACAGGAAAGTATATGTACAAGCACTTTCATTAACAAAAATATAAATGCTCTACGCTGTTCGTACAACAATTATCAACCAATATAGTACATGCGTATACCACAGCAAAGTAGCAAAGTAACTGAATCTCTTTATTTCATATATCTTAACATATTAATAATAAGATGGAACATGAAAAAGAAAAATGGAATAGATTGTTATTTATCATCTTTGAAGGACGTGTGTCCTTGTTTCTAAATTGTGCAATTTGGTTAAACAATGCAAGACTATATTAAAACAACTACAGGCTAAAAGATGCATGCCATATCAAGCAAGAATACTTGCTTAGTTTGTCAATTATAAATTTCTCAATACAACATGACAGGCACAAATTTTCAATTCCTGCTCCAATAATAAGTATATTTGTTCCTACCTTTTTAACATGTCAGGCATTTATGCCACTTCTAAAATGCCAGGCATGTATGCCACTTCCTTTTATATGTCAGGCATGTATGTATGCCCATCTTTTATTTAATGTATCAGGCATGCACTAACTAAATGCAAGAGTTGAATGTGACTTGTCTTCATAAGAAGGACAGTGAAAGAACATGTTCTTTTATATTCCATTTAATATTTGATGTAGCTTGAAATTAAAAATCTAAACTAACGTATACAAATGCAAGGCAAGATTTGGACGGGCTCAAGTGACTGAGCAAACTTAGAAGAAAATTTTGAAACTTCAAATCAAACTGATCCACACATGTTTGCACGGTTCAATTAAACACTACCGGTTTCAAAAGTTAAATTATACTAAATAGAATTTTATTTTATTTTTAATGATCAAATTATTAAATTTGCAAATCAATTCAAAACAGTAAATTATCTCAGATTATAGATATAGTAGTGTGAGATTATTATCTCACCTTGATTTCAAAAAGAAAGAAGATGAACCGAATTAGGATTAAGCTGCAAATTGAAAACTACTGTCGTCTTATTTGACTCCTAGATTCCACACACAAAAAATCCAAAACAGCCCCTACTTAACAAAATTTCAGAGATTACTAACTGAATAAAAATATAAAATTGATAGTATCAATAGGTAGAGGAAGAAAAAAGGATTCATACCTAAAAAATTTGAGATTTGCTGATTTTTGCTTGAATTCCTAAAATCAAAACTAGTGCTAAAAATTAGGTTTTCTTCCTTCTGTCATTTTGTATAGTTTCCTAGAGAAGATATGTAACAACCCGCATATTTATCGATTTTATATTTAAATATTTTATTTAAATATTTTATCGTTAGTCGGATTTTAGTCCGAAAAGCTACTTCTTACAAACAGCCGAATTAGGACTCGAGACCACCTCCATTGAGTTCAAAATGCCGTTTGCGACCTTTTTGAGTATAAACTTTGATATATTTAGAGTTAGTCAAAAATTTGACCTTTTTCACTTTGGGTTTGAGTTTGGGTTCAGCCCACTAGCCAACTTATACTCAAAACTGAACCACTCTTCCCCATTCACCCTCACTTCTTCCTCTTTTCAGTTCTAAGGCAATAACGGTGGGAGAGATTGGAAATTAAAACTCCAAAACCCTAGTTCCTCTTGCAACCTCAAATTTCTAGCTCCAAATTCAAGAGAACCCATTGGTAAGCATTCTCTTCTTCTTCTCCAACTTATTCTCTTACCAATTTCAGAAATTCCTAAACCTAATTTTGGGAATGTTCTTGTTTTGAGCATAGATTCAAGCTCATTTGGGTTGTGTTGAGGAGAGGTTGATTCTCCATTTGCTTTCAAGCTTCTTCTTGGTTGATTTTGTAAAAAGGTGAGATTTTTATCTCACATCTTTGTCTATAATTATCTTCGATTGTTAGGTATGAATTCCTAACGTTTATTCGTGTGCAATTGATTTTGGTTTGGATCGATTTTGTGTATATTCCAACTTTTGGTGTTTTGGTCTAATCTATGAAAATCCTATTATGGATATTTGGACATTGATATTTGAGGCGTATCGAAGAGCCGTTTAGGCTGGGTTGTCGTTCGACGTAATTCCTTAGTCATCGCCATTTCCTCGTTCGATCGTTTCCGATATTCGTTTGGCCATTTTTGGCCTAGGTTCAGGGAATGCCCTGAACCCCAGATTCAGGCGTCTGAAACGTAATATTCAGACGTCTGAATATTGTTTTGGGAAGATTTCTATTCCCAGATTCAGACGTCTGAATATATGGTTTCAGACGTCTGAATTGGTTCATTTGGAACTAGAAAGGAAATAGGCTAAAAAGTGCCTATTTCAGACGTCTGGATTCAAGGATTCAGACGTCTGAGTTCTGTCTTTGGAAAATATTTATTTTCCAGATTCAGACGTCTGAATCCTTGATTTCGGACGTCTGAATCAGCACTATTTTGCCTATTTGCCTATTTGCTTGAGAATTCCGATTTAAATCGATTTGTGACGATCCTATTTGTTGTTATCATTTATTATGCCTTTGATGACTCCTATTTAGGGATTTTTGGAAATATCCACTTTGATGGATTTAATATCGATTTCTTTGGATTTTATTCACGTCTTCGAATGTGAATTTTAGTGATTGATTGTTCTTACAATCTTCTTTGTGATTTGTCACTTAAAAAATATAAAGGTTTTCTATACTAGTAGTAAATATCAAAACTCTTTCCTCAAACGATTTCAATACTATTTTAATACCAAATTCGCTTATAAAACCGTTTTCCAATCTATTAGTATATATAAACCTTTGCCTCACTCGTATGAGAAATCTAATTAAACGACTTAGTAAAACAAGTGGTATGAAACGCTTGCGTTCACTTTGTTGGTTAATTCTTAGATTTGTTCGATTGAAACTCTTGTGACAATTTTCTAGTGGAGATCTACAATTTGTTCGTAAATATTTAAGCTAAGCTAGTGGTTATGGGACATGATGCTAAGCTCATATATTTACTAGCTTACTGTAATCGACACTTCTCGTTGATCATGACGATCATCTTTGTGATTTAGACTAGCAATGTGCGATGTCTCTTTGTCTACGAGGGAGACTAAAACCTGTTTTGTGGAGTTTCGACTCAATTTGGTGGGGTAGAAACCCATGGTCTTCGGGCCGTTTGTGGAGCTTCGGCTCAATTTGTGATGGTTAGCAACCATGGAATTAGCGTTCCGTTTGTGATACACGTGTTGGTGGGCTTTATGCCCCCGTTTGTGATAGGCCTTCCCCCTTTTTGTGATTTCTGGATTTCTTGAGATGATTTCTAGAATTTGTGCTTCACCAATTTTCGTGATTTCCACTGATAAGTTTTATCAATATTTGTGCATTGGTGAATTTGTGTGTCACTGAAATTTGTGATTGGCATTGATATAATTGTCAATACTTATGGTTTGGTGAACGAAATGAGGAGTATGACATTTCTTTGATTCTTGTGTAGATTTGGTGATATTGATTAATCTCTCGTTGATTTTCAATTACTTATATATATCACAGCTTGGCATTGTGATTATTATGTGTTTAGTCATATCTCTTATCCTATATCGTTTCATCTGATATTTATAGTTAGACTGATCCGTTTATTATTTTCTTATTAAATAATACTCGGGTCAGACCGAGATGTTACAGGTGCTTCTGCTTGACTTTACCCCTGGGATTCATTATTCTAACTTTTGGCAAACTACTTAGATTAGTAGTTTATTTTGTTGTATACACTTGAGATATAGACTCATAGTTGTATTCTTTTTTATAGCACGCGTTGCTATTCTTTTGTATTATTGTGGATCTTTTTGACCACTACTCTGATTTACACTTTCATGTGTTAATTATGTATTCATATCTCCTTCCGCCTTTGTGATATGAATTATCTGTGACTGATTTACGTTATGTTTATTTCTGTATTTGTTTTCGAAGATTATTATAGCCACAGTGTAGTAGCTTTGTGTTTGTATCGGTGTGTTGGATTTCCTTTTGAGATAAAATGCATGTTATACTATCTGACATATCGGTGCTCGCGCAAAGCAATTATACAGATGGTCGCTCCTCAACAGCCTTATTCTCCGTGCTAGTTGACAGCATTCACCCGTAGTGTTCTTGGCTAGCATGGGTATAGAGGTGGGGCGTCACAGCTTGGTATCAGAGCCAAACTTCGGAACAATATGGAATAATATAACAAGGATCATCGTCCTAAGTCTACCTTAGGAGTCGTGCTTTAGGATTTTATTCGGGTCTACGTACCGTCCTATCCTATTTTCTTTTATGATTCCTTGTTTTGTCTATCAAGATTGCTTGATATTCAATTTGGTGAATAACCTTTTTCTTCTTCTTCTTTCTTTCTAAGGAAGAGAAATGTCTAGACCAGGCCGCCCCAGAGCCGTGCCATCTAGTACCCTACCCCAGGATGGAGTTTTTATGACTGCTCAACAGCTTCTTGATTTAGTGACGAATGCTCAAGCAGCTGGAGCTAACCCGGAACCTACTCACCCAAAGTCGGGATTTGCACGCTTGTGCAGCGATTACACTAATTTGGGTGGGGAGCCATTCAAAGGTTCCGAAACTGTTATTGAAGTACAGGCTTGGCTAAGGTCATGCGATCGAATCTTTTCTCGCATGAATCTTATTGACCTTCACCGAGTTCAGGTGGCCTCTAGTATGCTCCGAGAAAGAGCATTGGACTGGTACGAGCTTCTTATTTCTGAGATTAATGAAGCGGATCTCACCTGGGGGCAATTCCGAGAATGCTTCGAGTTGAAATTTGTACCAGAAGTAGAGAAAGTGACATTGGCTCGACGATTTATAGACCTTGTTCAAGGTGAGTCCTCCGTGACTGATTACGTCGCCTCCTTCGAGTCGCTTTCCAAATATGGGGTTGAATACATCAACACCCCTTTAAAGAAGAACCAGAGGTTCGTCTATGGCTTAAACAAAAATCTCAAGAAGCCATTACTTCTAAAATTAGAAGTTTCTTTCGACCAACTCGTTGATATCGCTCTTCGCCTTGAAGAGGCGGATAGGGAGAATGATGTTGAAGTGGTGGGTTCCAAACCAAGCTTTAACAACAACAAGAAGAGGCCAAACAAATTCAAAGGCCCCTATCCTAATAAGAAAGGGAAGCAAGCAACCTCCGTGGCAAAGACTTCTTCCTTTGGTCGTGGGGATTGCTATAATTGTGGTTCGAAGGACCATTACGCGAACAAGTGTCCAATGTCTCTCTCTTGTCCCTACTGCAAAGGTCCCGGTCATGTTATATCCTCATGCCCCAAGCTTCAGGGCAGGAAAGAGGGAAAGCTTAATGTTGCTCAAGCCCCTGGCAACACATCTCGTGGCCAAGGTATTTCTCATTCTATTCTGGATGGAATTATTTTATTTCGTGATCATCCTATTCGAGTTCTTTTTGATACGGGTGTGTCCCATTCTTTTATATCAAAAGAAATTGTCGATACTTTTTCTTCAGATGTTTTGTGTTTAATGACTTCTTTGAGAATTGCGAATCCGGTTGGTGGATCTACGACAATCAGTTTATTGTGTAAAGATGTCGAGATTATTTTGTGTGATTTTTCTTTCCGAGCCGATTTGCATGTCATGCGTTATTTAGGCTTTGGAATGATTTTGGGAATGGATTGGCTTAACCGTTATGAAGCTCATATCCTATGTCCTGAGCGGACTATTCATCTTCGGCATCCTCAATCTGTTAAGCAGATTTCTATTAATCTTAAAGATTCAGATTCCAGCTTGGTTGCATCTTTATATTCTTTAAATCCTCGTGATGACGATGATGATGATGAGGGTGATATTATTTCTCTTATTCACGTCGTTTGTGTATTTTCCGACATATTCGAGCCCATTTTAGGATTACCACCTAAGCGAGCAATTGAGTTCAGAATTAATCTTATTCCTGGAGCTCAGCCTATCACTCGTCCTCTGTATCGTATGTCCAATAAAGAAAACGAGGAGATGCGTAAACAACTATCCGAATTGGAGACGAAGCAATTTATTCGCTCTAGTTCCTCACCTTGGGGAGCTTCAGCTATTTTTGTGAAGAAATCCGATGGAACACTTAGGCTTTGCATTGACTACCGCAAGCTTAATGATTTTACTATCAAAAATAAATATCCTTTACCTCGGATTGATGATCTATTCGATCAACTTAGTGGTGCCAAAGTCTTTTCACAATTAGACTTAGCTACTGGATTTCATCAGCTTCGTATTGCAGAGGATAGTATTCCTTTGACATCGTTCCATACTCGTTATGGATCGTATGAATGGCTTGTTATGCCATTTGGTCTAACGAATGCTCCGGCCTATTTCGTTGACCTTATGAATAGAGTTTTCAAAGACTTCCTCGACCGGTTTGTTCTCATCTTTATCGATGATATTCTTGTGTATTCTAAAACCGAGGAGGAGCATGAAAAACATCTTCGGATTGTGTTGGAAACTCTTAGGAGTAATCAATTAAAGGCAAAATTTTCTAAATGCCACTTTTGGCAATCTCATGTGAAGTTTCTCGGTCATATTATTTCCGAATCCGGAATTTCCATGGATCCTTCAAAGATTGAAGCGGTTCAAGATTGGAAGAGACCGGAGAGTGTGACAGAGATTTGTAGTTTTCTCGGATTGGCGGGCAATTACCGTCGTTTATCAAAGACTTTTCTTAGATTGCCGTGCCTCTCACTAGCTTGACGAAGAAAAGTGTTAAATACATTTGGTCGGACAAATGTGAAGCTTCTTTTCAGAAATTAAAAGAACTTCTTTCTGATGCTCCTATTCTCGTTATTCCCGAGGGGAATCAAGATTTCGTTGTTTATACCGATGCTAGTCGCGTTGGTTTGGGTGCCATTCTTATGCAAAAAGAACGTGTTATTGCTTATGCTTCTAGGCAATTGAAGCCTGCTGAGACTAGATATGCCACTCATGATTTAGAGCTTGGGGCTATTGTTTTCGCCCTTCGTATTTGGCGTCATTATCTTTTAGGAGAGAAATTTGTTCTTTATACCGATCATAAGTCCTTGAAGTATTTATTCTCCCAAAAGGAACTTAATTAGCGTCAACAGCGTTGGCTCGAATTTCTTGCACCATATGATCTTGATATCCTTTATACTCCCGGAAAGGGAAATCGCGTTGCGGATGCACTTAGTCAAAAGCAACAAGCGGTTGTTTCTATGATGATATCCGAATGGAACGATCTCGAGATTTTATCCACTTGTGAAATTCGAGACAGTGTTACCGGTTTATGTTCATCTCTTGTTTTATGTAGCCTTGAGGCTCATCCTTCTCTTTTAGACCGCATTCTTGAAGGTCAAGGGTTGGATCCTGAATTGGCTCTTCTTGGCCAAAGTATTAAAGATAAAATTGATATTGAAGGTTTGAAAGACTTTGATATCGATTCTCGTGGCGGCATTCGGAGATTTGGTAGACTTATCGTGCCAAACATCAGTGATCTTCGTAAAGATGTTTTAGAAGATTCTCATCGTTCTAAATTTACCATTCATCCCGGAAGTAGTAAAATGTACGCAGATATGAAGCGACTTTATTATTGGGAGGGGATGAAACTGGACATCGCTAACTTCGTTAAGCGTTGCATGACTTGCCAACTCGTTAAGGCCGAACATCAAAGGCCCGATGGGTTATTGCATCCTTTAGAAATTCCAATTTGGAAGTGGGACCAGATTTCCATGGATTTTATAGATGGCCTTCCCCGTTCTTGTTCGGGTCATGATAGCTTATGGGTAATTGTAGATATACTTACTAAATCCGCCCATTTTATTCCCGTTCGGTCTAACCGAACCGTTCCTCTTTTGGCCAAGCTCTTTGTTAAAGAGATTGTTAAATTACATGGGGTTCCTACTTCTATTGTTAGTGATCGTGATCCATTGTTTACTAGTGGATTTTGGAAGAGTCTTCAAAAAGCTTTGGGAACGAAGCTTAATTTTAGCACCGCTTATCATCCTCAGTCCGATGGACAAACCGAGCGTGTGAATCAAACTCTTGAAGATCTTCTTCGTGCTTGTGTTCTTGATTTTGGTGGAAGTTGGGAAGATCATATTTCACTTGTTGAATTCTCCTATAATAATAGCTTCCAATCTAGTATTGGTATGGCACCTTTTGAGGCACTCTACGGAAGGCCATGCCGATCTCCTTCTTGTTGGCTTGAGGCCAGTGAGAAACTGGTTTTAGGTCCAGATTTTATTCGTGATTCCACAGAGAAGATTGATCTTATTCGTCATAGGATGAAAGAAGCCCAGAGTAGACAAAAATCCTATGCCGATAATCGAAGAAGGAAATTAGAATTTTCTGTTGGAGATTCTGTTTTTATTCGTGTTTCACCAATGAAAGGTGTTGTACGTTTCAGTCGATCGGGAAAATTGGCGCCTCGATATATTGGGCCATTTCCTATCACCGAACGATTGGTTCCATGGCTTATTGCCTTTTATTACCGGCTCAATTTTCTGCTATCCATGACGTGTTTCACGTTTCTCAACTTCGGAAATGTCTTCGAGATTCCGATTCTATTCTTGAGCCCGGTGTTGTGGAAGAGATTGAAGTTTCGCCTAATTTAACTTATGAGCAACATCCTATTCGTATCATTGCTTCGGAGGTCAAACGACTTCGAAATAAAGATGTTCCGCTTGTTAAAGTTCAATGGTCTTCAAATCCTAAGGATTGTACTTGGGAATCTAGAGAGTACATCGAGCGAACACATCCGGACTTACTTTCTCGTGCTCTTTGAGGTGAACTTCTTATTTCAAATTTCTTTTATGTTGAATATGCTTTTGTGGTTGTTACTACATATCTTCTTCTTAAATATTGCGAGGACGCAATTTCTTTAAGGAGGGGAGTCTGTAACAACCCGCATATTTATCGATTTTATATTTAAATATTTTATTTAAATATTTTATCGTTAGTCGGATTTTAGTCCGAAAAGCTACTTTTTGCAAACAACCGAATTAGGACTCGAGACCACCTCCATTGAGTTCGAAATGCCGTTTGCGACCTTTTTGAGTATAAACTTTGATATATTTGGAGTTAGTCAAAAATTTGACCTTTTTCACTTTGGGTTTGAGTTTGGGTTCAGCCCACTAGCCAACTTATACTCAAAACTGAACCACTCTTCCCCATTCACCCGCACTTCTTCCTCTTTTCAGTTCTAAGGCAATAATGGTGGGAGAGATTGGAAATTAAAACTCCAAAACCCTAGTTCCTCTTGCAACCTCAAATTCCTAGCTCCAAATTCAAGAGAACCCATTAGTAAGCATTCTCTTCTTCTTCTCCAACTTATTCTCTTACCAATTTCAGAAATTCCTAAACCTAATTTTGGGAATGTTCTTGTTTTGAGTATAGATTCAAGCTCATTTGGGTTGTGTTGAGGAGAGGTTGATTCTCCATTTGCTTTCAAGCTTCTTCTTGGTTGATTTTGTAAAAAGGTGAGATTTTTATCTCACATCTTTGTCTATAATTATCTTCGATTGTTAGGTATGAATTCCTAACGTTTATTCGTGTGCAATTGATTTTGGTTTGGATCGATTTTGTGTATATTCCAACTTTTGGTGTTTTGGTCTAATCTATGAAAATCTTATTATGGATATTTGGACATTGATATTTGAGGCGTATCGAAGAGCCGTTTAGGCTGGGTTGTCGTTCGACGTAATTCCTTAGTCATCGCCATTTCCTCGTTCGATCGTTTCCGATATTCGTTTGGCCATTTTTGGCCTAGGTTCAGGGAATGCCCTGAAACCCAGATTCAGACGTCTGAAACGTAATATTCAGACATCTGAATATTTTTCTGGGAAGATTTCTATTCCCAGATTCAGACGTCTGAATATACGGTTTCAGACGTCTGAATTGGTTCATTTGGAACCAGAAAGGAAATAGGCTAAAAAGTGCCTATTTCAGACGTCTGGATTCAAGGATTCAGACGTCTGAGTTCTGTCTTTGGAAAATATTTATTTTCCAGATTTAGACGTCTGAATCCTTGATTTCAGACGTCTAAACCAGCACTATTTTGCCTATTTGCCTATTTGCTGGAGAGTTCCAATTTAAATCGATTCGTGACGATCCTATTTGTTGTTATCATTTATTATGCCTTTGATGACTCCTATTTAGGGATTTTTGGAAATATCCACTTTAATGGATTTAATATCGATTTCTTTGGATTTTATTCACGTCTTCGAATGTGAATTTTAGTGATTGATTGTTCTTACAATCTTCTTTGTGATTTGTCACTTTAAAAATATAAAGGTTTTCTATAATAGTAGTAAATATCAAAACTCTTTCCTCAAACGATTTCAATACTATTTTAATACCAAATTCGCTTATAAAACCGTTTTCCAATCTATTAGTATATATAAACCTTTGCCTCACTCGTATGAGAAATCTAATTAAACGACTTAGTAAAACAAGTGGTATGAAACGCTTGCGTTCACTTTGTTGGTTAATTCTTGGACTTGTTCGATTGAAACTCTTGTGACAATTTTCTAGTGGATATCTACAATTTGTTCGTAAATATTTAATTTAAGCTAGTGGTTATGGGACATGATGCTAAGCTCATATATTTACTAGCTTACTGTAATCGACACTTCTCGTTGATCATGACGATCATCTTTGTGATTTAGACTAGCAATGTGCGATGTCTCTTTGTCTACGAGGGAGACTAAACCCCGTTTTGTGGAGTTTCGACTCAATTTGGTGGGATAGCAACCCATGGTCTTCAGGCCGTTTGTGGAGCTTCGGCTCAATTTGTGATGGTTAGCAACCATGGAATTAGCGTTCCGTTTGTGATACACGTGTTGGTGGGCTTTATGCTCCCGTTTGTGATAGGCCTTCCCCCTTTTTGTGATTTCTGGATTTTTTGAGATGATTTCTAGAATTTGTGCTTCACCAATTTTCGTGATTTCCATTGATAAGTTTTATCAATATTTGTGCATTGGTGAATTTGTGTGTCACTGAAATTTGTGATTGGCATTGATATAATTGTCAATATTTATGGTTTGGTGAACGAAATGAGGAGTATGACATTTCTTTGATTCTTGTGTAGATTTGGTGATATTGATTAATCTCTCGTTGATTTTCAATTACTTATATATATCACAGCTTGGCATTGTGATTATTATGTGTTTAGTCATATCTCTTATCCTATATCGTTTCATATGATATTTATAGTTAGACTGATCCGTTTATTATTTTCTTATTAAATAATACTCGGGTCAGACCGAGATGTTACAGGTGCTTCTGCTTGACTTCTCCCCTGGGATTCATTATTCTGACTTTTGGCAAACTACTTAGATTAGTAGTTTATTTTGTTGTATGCACTTGAGATATAGACTCATAGTTGTATTCTTTTGTATAGCACGCGTTGCTATTCTTTTGTATTATTGTGGATCTTTTTGACCACTACTCTGATTTACACTTTCATGTGTTAATTATGTATTCATATCTTCTTCCGCCTTTGTGATATGAATTATCTGTGACTGATTTACGTTATGTTTATTTATGTATTTGTTTCCGAAGATTATTATAGCCACTGTGTAGTAGCTTTGTGTTTGTATCGGTGTGTCGGATTTCCTTTTGAGATAAAATGCATGTTATACTATCTGACATATCGGTGCTCGCGCAAAGCAATTATACAGATGGTCGCTCCTCAACAGCCTTATTCTCCGTGCTAGTTGACAGCATTCACCCGTAGTATTCTTGGATAGCGTGGGTATAGAGGTGGGGCGTCACAAGATACGTAAATGAGTAAGCAGCAGTTGAATTAGAAAATTGATTAAGGAATGAAGTGGTGAAATTTACTAATAGGCTTGGATATAAGCCCAAGATCCTTAAAAAAAGCTATTATATTATTTAGTTAAATTTACACTTTACTAAACTTGCTAAACAAAAGAATTCTAAATAATAATAAAATATTTCGAATCCTTTTACTTTATTTTAAAAATCTTAAAATAGATAATATTATTACATTTTGCCAAAATCCAAACCAACATAAATAAAAATAAGCTAAACATCAAATTTTAATTATTCTTTCCAAATCGTAGTGTCGAAATGTCTCATTGCAATGTTTTAGGAACCCCTATTGATAACATTGGCCAAACGCATCGACCAAAATTCTTAAAACTCTCAACGGAAAAATTAACACAAATTATATAATAAATATCATTTTTTTTCCTATTTTAAATTGAAATGTTCTTTTAAAATAGATAAATTTCAAACCAATTATCTAAATTAAGTTTACTTCTCAATTTAACTCTTTAAATTAACAATTAGAATTTATTAATAAATTAATAATTAGATAATTATTAATCGGGTTGTTACAGACACCCTCCCTTAAGAAAATTGCGTCCTCGTGATTCCTTTTTAGAAGGAATCTCTAACATAAATAATTAATCTAATTAATATTTAATAAATTATCAAAGAGAGGAAAGAATTTACGAGACTCATGCCTCAGAAAATAACTCAGGATGAATCTGCAGCATATACTCACGAGTCTCCCAAGCACAATCCTTGGGATTCCCAGACCATTGCACCTTTACTAACGGAACTTCCTTGTTTCTAAGCCGTTTGATCTTTGTTTCCACTATCTGCACTGGCATTTGAGCATAGGTCAAATAAGAAGAAATCTCAAGTTCCTCTATTTGCGAAGGCTCAAAAGCTAACGTAGAATCTCTAAGACACCTGCGGAGCTGAGACGCATGGAATGCATCATGTATTCCGAATAAATGGTCAGGTAGAACATGATATGCCACAGTACCAATGCGCTCAGTAATAGGATACGGTCTAATGAATCATGGAGCTAATTTCTCGGAACTACTGAATCGCATTACTCCTTTCAGCGGTAATACTCGTACAAAAACAAGATCTCTAACAGCAAACTCTAAGTCCTTTCTCCTCTGATCCGCATAGGACTTCTGTCTGCTCTGCGCTTCCTTCATTCTCTGTCTGATAATTTCTATTTTCTCTGAAGCTTCTCTAATAGAATCTGGCCCAAGTACATGTCTATCTCTAGCCTCCAACCAACAAGATGGAGAATGACACGTTCATCCATATAATACTTCGAAAGGAGCCATATTGATACTCGATTGAAAGCTGTTATTGTAGGAAAATTTTACTAAATAGATATGATCAATCCAACTACCTCCAAAATCTAATATGCAAGCACGAAGCAAATCCTCAACAACTTTATTAACTCACTCCGTTTGACCATTTTCTGAGTGTGATAGGCAGTACTTAGATTCAGTTTAGTACCCAATGCAGCCTGAAGACTTTCCCATAATGGGCTAGTGAATAATGGATCTCGGTCACTCACAATGGCACTAGGGACGCCATGGAGCCTGACCACTTCTTTAATATATAGCTTTGCCAAATAAGGAGCTGTTCTGGTTGACTTTACTGGAATAAAATGAGTCGATTTAGTCGACCTATCAACAATAACCAAAAGACTATCAAGTCCACTCCTCGAACGAGGTAATCCATCTACAAAATCTATGGATACCTGATCCCACTTCCATAATAGAACCTCTAATGGTTGTTGAAGTCCACTAGGTCTCTGATGTTCAGCTTTAACAAGCTGACACGTCATACAATGCTTCACAAAATTCCCCACATCATGCTTCATTCCCTTCCAAAAATACAGCCTCTTCATATCAGCATACATTTTGCAGCTTCTTAGGTGGATAGTATACCTTGATCAATGAAAATCCTCTATAATATACTTACAGAGTGTATTAGTATCAGGCACTTCTAGCCTACTATGCCTCCGAAGATAACCTCTACTATAAATTTTATAATCAGTCACTTCCTGACTGCCACTGTAACACAGCTGGAAAATATTAGTCAGCGAAGAATCCTACTTTTGAGCATCTGTTGTACGGTCTAATAAAGATGGACGTGCTTCTAAACTAGTGAGCACCAAATCTAATCTAAAATTTAGGATTTTATCTCGGATATCATAGATAGATAAAGTTTCTAAATCCTTCCACTCTAGCATCATCATAGAAACAATTTTTAAATGCTTGCGGCTAAGAGTATCAGCTACACGATTCCCTTTTTCGGGTGTATACCGAATCTCGACATCATATGTAGCTAAAAATTCTAACCACTTTCGTTGTCTCATATTCAGATCTTTTTGAGAAAATAAATATTTCAATGATTTATGATCTGTATATAAGATGAATCTCTGTCCCAGAAGATAGCGACGCCAGATCTTAAGTGCAAAAACAATAGCTGCCAGCTCTAGATTGTGAGTAGTCGAATCTCATTCGGTCTAAGCTGTCTAGAAACATAAGCAACTACTCTATCTCTTTGCAGAAGAACTGCTCCTAGTTCCGATCCGTAAGCATCGGTATAAACCACCAAATCCTTATTCCCGTCAGGTACAATAAGAATAGGTGCATGAGTGGGAAGACCCTTTAGCTTCTTAAAAGCCGATTCACACTTATCAGTCCGTTGGAATTTTACATTTTTTCTAGTCAAGGCAGTGAGAGGGAAAACCACTTTCGAGAAATCTCTAATGAAACGCCGGTAATAACCAGCTAAGCCGAGAAAACTCCTAATCTCAGTAACAGTCTCCGGTCTCTTCCAGTCCTGGATTGCTTCAATTTTAGAGGGATCGACTGAAATACCTTCACTGAAAACTATGTGCCCCAAAAACTTCACTTGCTGCTGCCAAAAATGACATTCCGAGAATTTCGCTTTCAACTCGTTCTTTTGCAATGTCTCCAAAACAATTCTGAGGTGTTCAACATGCTCCCCCTCAGATTTGGAATAAACCAAAATATCATCAATAAATACCAGTACGAATTTATCAAGATACTCTCGAAAAACTCGATTCATCAGGTCAATGAAATATGTAGGCGCATTGATTAATCCGAAAGGCATCACTAACCATTTTTAAGATCCATATCTAGTTTGAAAAGCGGTAAGAGGATTGCTTTCCTTTTCTACCCTAAGCTGATTGAATCTGGTAGCTAGATCAAGCTGAGAAAAGACCCTAGCACCGTATAAGTGATTGAACATATCGTCAATCCTAGGAAGTGGATAACGAATTTTAATAGTAGGCTCGTTCAGTTTTTGATAATCAATACAAAGCCGAAGAGTACTATCTGCCTTCTTCACAAATACTATGGTTGTACCCCATGGAGAACTACTAGATTGAATCAACTGCTTAGATTCTAGTTCTGTCAACTTTTTAACTAACTCTTCATTTTCCATAGTTGACATTCTGGTAGGAGGACGACTAAAGGGTCAAGCTTCAGGAACAAGATCAACCTTGAACTCAATAGCTCTCTTCGGTGGCAACCCCAAGACAGGCTCAAAAACACCTAGAAAACTAGAAACAACTGGAATTTAAGATATCTCTTTTTAAATTGAAGATTCTAAGGCATACAAAGAAACATATGGGATTGAAATAGCTTCGTCGAGAGCTACAATAACTCGCTCTTCAAATTTAGGATGTTGAAGAAGTATAGCTCTCTCAGGACATAAAATATAAGCTTCGTATAAAGATAATCAATCCATCCCCAATATCATACCCAAACCCAAGAACTGAATAACATGAAAATCAGCAAAGAAAGATTCGCTACTCAAAATAATTTCCACATGCTCACAAAGTAAACAGAGAGTTGCGGATCCTCCAATAGGATTCGCAATCCTAGAGAAGTAACAAGACAAACAGAATCCAATGAAGTAAAGTCTATGAGATCCTTCGATATAAACGAATGAGAAGCGCCTGTATCGAAAAGAACCCATATTTGCAAACCTCTAAATAAAATCATTCCCTCTAAAATAGAAGGAGATATACCTCTCGGCTGCTGTTGTTGAACTGAACCACCCACTGAACAAATTGCATTCACCTAACCTTGGTTCTTCTTAGCTAGCTTAGGATAAGATGAAATCAGGTGCCCTGGGTTTCTACAATAACTACAGACTATGACTGACGGTGTAGAAGGAGAAGAAGATGTCTTGCGAGGTTTAGTGCAGTCCCTAGAAAAATGACCCTGCTCTCCGCAGTTATAGCATGAACCCTTCCCTAAACTAGAACCTGGATTTCCACTCTTTCCCTTTGCCCTGAAACCCTTTCTTACCTTTGTTCCAAGGCGAATTTCTCTTCTGAGAATAACTGGGTTGAATTTGGACAGCTCCATTCCCATCACTATCCCTTTCTGCCTCTTCAAAGCGAAGTGCGGAATCAACAAGAGACTCGAAGGATACATCTAACTGAACCAATATAGCCTTCCCCAATGGCTTCCGCAATCCATATATAATTTTCTGATTTTTTTTTTTGGAATATTGATAAAGTCTAATCCATACTTGGACAACGCCTCAAATGTTGCCACATACTCCATCACTAACATCTGATCCTGCCTAAGATCAATAAATCTCTCAGCCATCGCATCTCTCTGCATCGGGTAGGAACTTCAATTCAAATTGATGTATGAACCGAACCCATGTAAGTGGCGCATCCGAAGTATCTACCTCCAATAAATCATACCAATCCAAGGCTCTCTCCTGTAATTGACTAGCTACTACACGAACTCTCTGAAAATTCCCAAGCTCCATACTAGAGAAAATACGCTCGTAAGTCTTCAACCATGCCTGAAACTCTCCTATAGATTCAGTCCCCTTAAATGGTCTACCCCCTAGCCTTCTGAAATCACTACACAAACGGGCGAAACCGAAACTAGCTGGCTGAGCACCAAGAGCCTGAGTCTGGTAAGTCCGAACTATCATAGCAATCTGCTCGGGAGTCAAAAACACTCCTCCTGTACTAGGACCACTAGTCAATCCTGTAGTAGCTCTAGGAGGTCTACCACCAGCCATAACTCAAAACTGAACATTCAATTTCCAGATTAGAATTTTAATCCCACAATATATATAGATAGAATATTTATACTTAAAAAAATTTCAAATACGACCCAATGATTACCCAGTAATCATTTTATAGTCCTATCTATAATAATTAACTGGATTACTAATTACCATATACCAAAGGGACGAGGACTCTAGGTCATCTAGGTTTAGATCTTGACTCTGGATTAATTATATTCTATAATATTCTGAAACCAGCTCTGATACCATGCTGCAACACCCTACCATTATACCCACATTATTAAAGAACATTACAAATAATGTCGTCTAATAACATGGAGAATACGGCTGGTTAAGGGAGATCGAATATGAATATATATTTGTACTAACACTGGCACATCTTTATTACCTTTAGAGGATCTCAACTGTAAGAAATTTTGACGTGTATAGTATTATTACAAAGAAATAAGCACATCAATTAAAAAGATTCAGAACAGTATAGAATATAGATAAAACTGGATTAGAGTCACAGATCACAGCTGAGTACTACACATCATACACATAATAGAATATGAGTCTACAAAATATCGGTACTAGACCCACATAATATATATACACACACCCATCACATCTAAAAGACTGTAGTAGGTACACAATGACTACTAGAATATATACATGACAAAATCTCCTAATGTCAACATATACAAACATGAAGTAAACCAAAACAGTCAAAACAGTCTACTTCATTGCTAGCCTAAGATCCAGAGGTCAACGAGTCTTAGTACCTGTAGAGTCTCGGCCTGACCCGAGTATTTTTAAAATAAACGGGTCAAACCATGTCTAATAAAGAGATGAGATAGCGATATTGTAAACAAATGACTTAAATTAAATAAGCCATAATAAAAGTATGCCAAAACAATGACCAAAATAAGGCATAATAACTAATCACCATTTCTTTAAATCCATATCAAGTATAAAATGTAATGTCATTAAACATGGCGATAACATATTCAAAATTTTCTAGAGCCAATAAAAGATACTGAATATCTATCCTAAAATCTCTAAAGAAATAATCACCACTAATTGAAATAATAATGTAGTCAACTATCAGTGTGATACAGTGCGACACGGGGCCTGACTAAAATAAATAAATAAACCCCGCCACATAGCGTAACAGTCTAACGAAAAGACATAGACTACCAATTAAAAACTCCGACTCCTAACGATAAGAAATAGGCAGTCGTGCTTATGACAAAACTATGTGAATTTACCTAACGAATATAAATAGGTAAACATTGTCCAGTTGTAAAATAAACTGAAGGCATGCATATAACACCGGCCCAAAAATAGAAAAGGCAGCTGTGTCATACCATAACAAACCTAACTAAAAGAAATAGGTCCGCCTACCCTAAATTTAAGAACATATCGACTCTCAAGTCGATAAAAATGAGTTATCGTCTCTCAGGGATCTATCGGCCTAAAATCCAAACACCCTAAGGTAATATAACTCTACATGTAGCTTACTTTCACTCTAGTAATCACTAGAATCTAACTAACTATCCCATGCTAGAAGGTGAGATTCTAGTATTTACTGAAAGCTAGTAAATTCCACTTAAACTCTATTTAACAAATTATAATAATGAACGAAAATGAAGTGTCACATACCAATCCAAATATTCAATCATTTATTAAAATTCTTTGTTTTATAGAAAATCGTGAAATTTCAATAAAACCAAAAAATCATCAGAAATAAAAAAAAATTAAAAAATATTGTTATTATTATCATTATTATTGTCACATATCTATATTAAAAATCTAAAGTCTATAGATTGTATTATTGCTTAATTTTAAAATTTTCAAATATTAAACTGCTAAAATATAGTTAGATTTCGTTCATGCTGTGTTTTATGATTTGTCAGTGCAAGCTATTATCTAAACTGGTTGCCTTGCCTTTAAATGCGGAAATTGATGATGTCATTTTAAAAGTTTTGAAATTTTCATATACTGCTGGTAGTTTCAATGTATATAAGAACAATATGCTTTTCAATGTATGCAACAATTATAGTCCATATTCATATAATAGTACATCAAAAGAAATAAAGTGACAGAGATTAAAGTTAATTGCAAATATGTTAAGTGTGTGGCTATTTTTGCAGACTTTTGTACACTTAAAGGATGTGTACAGGCAATTTTCAAAACATATATATATGTGTGTGTGTGTATGTTTTGTAAAATATGTACAGGAAAGTATATATACAAGCACTTTCATTAACAAAGTTATAAATGCTCTACGCTGTTAGTACAACAATTATCAACCAATATAGTACATGCATATATCACAGCAAGGTAGCAAAGTGACTGAATCTCTTTATTTCATATATCTTAACATATTAACAATGAGATGGAACATGAAAAAGAAAAATGGAATAGATTGATATTTATCATCTTTGAAGGACGTGTGTCCTTGTTTCTAAATTGGAAAATTTGGTTAAACAATGAAAGACTTATTAAAAGAATGACAGGCGAAATGATGCAAGCCATATCAAGCAAGAATACTTGCTTAGTTTTGTCAATTATAAAACTCTAATAAAAAGTATATGCGTTCCTACCTTTTTAACAAGTCAGGCATTTATGCCACTTCTAAAATGCCAGGCATGTATGCCACTTCCTTTTATATATCAGGCACGTATGTATGCCCATCTTTTATTTAATATGTCAGGCATGTACTAACTAAATGCAAGAGTTGAATGTGACTTGTCTTCATAACAAGGACAGTGAAATAAAATGTTCTTTTATATTCAATTTAATATTTGATGTAGCTTGAAATTAAAAATCTAAACTAACGTATACAAATGCAAGGCAAGATTTTGACGTGCTCAAGTGATAGAGCAAACTCAAAAGAAAATTTTAAAACTTCAAATCAAACTGATCCATACATGTTTGCTTGGTTCAATTAAACACTAATGATTTCCAAAAGTTAAATTATACTGAATAAAATTTTATTTATTTTTTACTGATCAAATTATTAAATTTGTAAATCAATTCAAAACAGTAAATTATCTCAGATTATAGATATAGTAGTGTGAGATCATTATCTCACCTTGATTTTAAAAAGAAAGGAGATGAACCGAATTAGGATTAAGCTGCATATTGAAAACTACTTCCGTCTTCTCTGACTCCTAGATTCCACAAAAAAATCCAAAACAGCCCCTATTTAACAAAATTTCAGAGATTACTATCTGAATAAAAATATAAAATCGATTGTATCAATAGGTAGAAGAAGAAACAAGGATTCATACCTATTAAATTTGAGCAGATTTTTGCTTGAATTCCTAAAATCAAAACTAGGGCTGAAAATTGGGTTATCTTGCTTCTGTCACATTGCATAGTTGCCTGGAGAAGATACGTAAATTAGTAAGCAGTAGTTAAATTAGAAAATCGATTAAGGAATGAAGTGATAAAATTTACTAATGGGCTTGGATATAATCCCAAGACCCTTTAAAAAAGCTATTATATTATGTAGTTAAATTTACACTTTACTAAACTTGCTAAACAAAAGAATTCTAAATATTAAAAAAATATTTAAAATCCTTTTACTTTATTTTAAAAATCTTAAAATAGATAATATTATTACATTTTGCCAAAATCCAAACCAACTTAATAAAAATAAACTAAACATCAAATTTTAATTATTCTTTCCAAATCGCAGTGTCTATATGTCTCGTTGCATGTTTTAGGAACCCCTATAGATAACGTTGGCCAAACGCATCGACCAAAATTCTTAAAACTCTCAATGGACAAATTAACACAAATTATATCATAAGTATCATTTTTTTCCTATTTTAAATTGAAATGTTCTTTTAAAATAGATAAATTTCAAACCAATTATCTAAATTAAGTTTACTTTTTAATTTAACTCTTCAAATTACAATTAGAATTTATTAATAAATTATTAATTAAACAATTATTAAGCGGGTTGTTATAAGATAATTGTTTCATGATGTGCCAAACGAGATTTAAGACACGCTTCCCTTCGAACCTCTCACGGTTGAGTCTGAAACTTAACTGATTTCTTTGATCGAGCAACCTCCTAGGTTAGAGCTCAAACCTTTTTCTTGTCACCTTAAGGACACATGCTAAGTGATAACCAACTTTTCCCATCATTATTCTACCGATATTTCTCTTGATCAAGAAGCATCTCTTCTTTCAATTCTTTAAAAAAAAAAAAGATGCAATTGGCTAGTCCATTATCGATGTTAAGGGATTAGCCCTCAACTGTTTAACATCACATTCACTTAATTGACAAAAGCCAAGCCTACTTGTAATGCGCAATGAAGGCTAAATTCCAGAATGAAAGATGCAGTTCGAGAAGAAATTCTTAAGCTCCTTACTAATGGTATTATTTATCTCATCTCTGATAGTTCATGGGTTAGCCCAATTCATGGAATGCCAAAAAAATCCAGTATTACCGTAATCAAGAATGATGCTAAAGAACTCATTTTCCAACCCGTACTCAAATGGCTTGGCATTTTTCCATTAATTATCCAAAATTAATGGTTGCAACATGTAAAGATCATTTTCCTCTCCCTTTCATCGACCAAATGCTTGAACAATTAGCTGACCACGAACTCTATTGTTTTCTTGATGGTTATTCTTGTTATAACCAAATTCCAATCAGTCCCGTAGATCAAGAAAAAATGAATTTCGTGTGTCCTTTCGGCACCTTTTCTTATCGACGCATGTCATTCGCACTTTGTAATGCCCCCACAACTTTCCAAAGATGCATGGTTAGCATCTTTTCTGATATGATCGAACACTTTTTATAAGTGTTTATGGACAATTTATCTATCTTTGGAAATTCTTTTTCCGAATTCTTACATCATCTCAAGTTGGTTATAAATCGTTGCAAAGGGAAACACTTAGCTTTAATTTGGGAAAATGCCACTTTATTGCAAGCTAAGGCATAATCCTCGGACATGTCATTTCAAACAAAGGCATTCGGTAGATAAAGAAAACTTGTGGTCCTCAAAGGCTTTAATGAGGAAACACTCGATTAATGATAATTTTATCCACTACTTACCATCCTCAAACTCGTGGTCAAGTAAAAGTTTCAAATCGACAAATCCAACAAATTTTGGAGAAAACTGCTAATAAAAATTGGAAAGATTGGCCTCAAAAATTGATGGATGCACTTTCGGCTTACAGAACTGCTTTTAAAAGTAATATTAGGATGTCCCCTTATAAATTAGTCTATGGTAAAGCATGTTACTTACCTGTCGAGCTTGAACATAAAGCGTAATGGGTAATAAAGAACATATACTTTGATCCTGAAAAGGCTAGCAAAAATAGAAAGTTGCAACTTAATGAATTAGAAGGGATTAGGAACGATACATATGAATATGCAAGAATTTACAAGGACAAAAGAAAAGTTTTTCATAAGAAGTCAATCCTAAGAAAAACGTTTTCGTCAAATTAGAAAGTTCTTTTATATGACTCTCGACTTCGTTTATTCCTTGGGAAATTAAAATCGAGATGGATAGGACCATACATGGTACGTATGGTTTTTCCACATGGTGCCATAATAATAGAAAATCTAAGAGATGTATCGAGTTTTAAGGTCAATGGTCGTCTTTTAAAGCCTTACTTGGAATTGCTAAGTGACCAAGAGAATGAGATCATGATTCTTCATGAGCACACTATGTCTAGTAAGAAATTTTAACCCTTTCTTGTAAATATGTATATATATTTTTTTACACACATTATATCATGCACTAACTATGGAGACACGGTCAAAATCAAGTGTGGGATGGGTCTTATGTTTATTTTTTCTTTACATGGTTTGGTTTTTGATTTTTTTCATTCCCTTTCTTTCCAAAAAATAAAATTGCATATTAATTTACCTTTGAATAGGCACGATAGAGTAAGCATACAATTTTGGTCATTAGATCAAAATTTTGGGAAATTACTTGCCTCAGTGAATAATAAAAAAAGTTTAAGTTACAAGAAATTATAGTGTAACTATTATATAGGACGATTCATGGGTGATGATTATAAAGTCCATACTAAATTATAGTCTTTATTCAAAGAGTAGTTGAAATAAAGCACACGTGTTAACATTTTTTATCTTTAAAGTTAAGTGGTACCAAGTTGATTTTCCATGACTCTCCGTCTCTCAAAAAACAAAAAACACAGAAAAAAGAAGAAAAAAGAAAAAATTAATAAATGTCTAAAGTCAGGTGTGCACGCATAAGTGTGTACTCTTCTCATGTAAGCCCACAAGACAGTGCATGAATGGTATATCTGACCTTAGTATTCCGAGTTACGTATGTGTATATAATGATATAATAATAATAAACACTTAGAGTCAAGTGTACACACCTAGGTGTGGACACTCGTCTCGCTCTATACTCTCTCACGTAATCCCGCAAAGCAGTGCATGAACGTTATATCTGGGCTCAGTATTTTGAGTTAGGTGTATGTAAATAATAATAATGTTAATATTAACAAAAAATTTACAAATAAAGAGAGAGTAAGCAATTGAAATCTAAGCACTATCTTGACTTTACTAATTTGACTAGTTAGAAAAAATGAAATAAAGACACCACTTTGCAAACTCTAGCAATTAATTAAAGAATTTATTCCATAGTTGCACTATGTTATCAACCAAAAAAACTAGCCAAACTAGATTCCAAATGTAATGATAACTTAATTTTTGTTGGAAGTTTTGATTAATAAAGGACTGAAATTTCTTGATAGTGGCCGAAGTTTATATATCATTATCTCATGTCGATTAAAAGTAAATTCTTCATTTTGTAAATAGAACTTGCATTCATATCTTTTACATTAGGAATATTGCATATTGCATTCGAATTTTGTGGGTAGTATTCGTTGAAAACCCTTACGAGACAACATTCGTCCTGGTAGAGATACCTAGAGATTTAACGGTTTGTTGCATATACTCAATGCACTCGTGTTTCCTATGAAAGTGTACTTAACCTAGTTTTACTTTATTTGAGGATGACTAAAAAGATAAAGTGGGGTATTTCATTTACATGTACAAATGTATATTTTTAGTTTTACTCTCATACTTCTATTAGAATAAATGAAATATTAAGGTACTTTTACATGTTTTTACCAAAATATAAAAGTATTTTCAAATCATCATTAAATCATCAACATTTTAGCAAAACGGTAATTTTGTGTATGTATTAATTTTAAGAAAATTTATTTGTATATTTAATTTTATTTTGTAGGAAATTGAGTACAAGTTGGAAGAGGCATCGTGAATAATGCATGCATGCATTTTGGAAGCCAAAGAAAAAAGAAAAGTTCATGGAGTAGTCATTTACCCACTTGCTAATGGATCATAATTAAAAGCAAGAGCATATGTTAGTCGAGGATTAATTTATTAGTAATGATAATTTGAAGGCCACACAAAGTAAAGGGTATTTTTGGTAACACCATTGAAAAAGATTAGGGTTTTAGACATGTATAAATACCCTCTTATGTTTCATATAGTAGATCTTCGTATATGCATAGTTGTAGCTACAAAATAGAAATAAAAGTTTTCTTTTATTTAATCGTTTGGCTTCTTAGCCTTCTTTTTTATTTTATGCACTTCTATTTCATGCTCTTTTATATGCTATTTTATTTCATGCTCTTTTTATTTCATGCATGTAGTGTAGATTTACTTTTGTGCAATTAGTTAGCTCTCCTTCCTTTTGATTAGCATTTCCTTTCTTTTTGTTTCTGTTGAAATCCTTTTATGTTGATATGAATTCAAAGATGGGGGGCTCAACCACTTTAATTTAGGGGTAATGAAGCTCTCACGGATCATGTAAATTAACCACAATGGTTTCATTTACGATATCTTATTTTTGTGCTTAATGTAAGTATTGATGTTGATGGAAGTTTGATATTTAGCAGTGTTTTTGATAGCCTATATTGTTAATCACAAATAAGCTATACTTAATCAAATATAAACACAAGTTACATCCTCATATAACCAATTGATTTAGATAATGAAGTTAAAAGTAGAATCAAAATTTTATGTTCTATATTACTTAATCAAAGATAGTAAATAGATCATGCTTAAAATAAATTTTATTTCTAATTTCATAATCATTTTCATTAGATTTGATAAGTGGGTTTGGATGATGTATTAAAGGTTGGTGGTTTAAGTTTTGTTAGTTAATATCACAAACATACCGTACTTATAGTAAATACATCAACCAATTATACATTTCTGCTTGGGTTAAAATGAGAGATTACAAATTTATTATGTATTGATTTATTTGAATGTGAAAGTGGATTTACCTCTAAATATTCTTTTAATCTCGTTACTTTTATTCCAATTTTTTCTATTTTTTTAACGCTTTTTAGTTGAAAGCATTTTCAAAACATTTTGGGATACTTTGATTGAGTAATGTGAAAATTTTGTTTTCTCTATGGATTGACCCGTACTTGCATCATACTACAATTATATGTTGTGCACTTGAGGTATTTTATATGATATAATTCAATGGCTTGCTAATCGAATGAAAATTCGCTTCGACTCAAAGAGCCTCTGACGGAAACTCCTATCCATATCCAATCAATTATCCACGAGCGTGCCAATGATGCCTTCCCTTCCTACCCCCAAACCTCAGAACGTCTCCTTCTACTACCTTCGACACTGTGCTCGACAGCCAGCTTGCCCTCCAACTTCCCAATGATTCACATGAAGAAGCAATATGTCATCTCCCTCTACTCTGACCTCCTACGGTTGAGCACTTAACTTAGGAGATTGCCAGTAAGCTTTCTAATTAGGTTCCTTTAAGCTAGAACTAGATAGTAGGGATTTGAAATCACCTGGAGAGAAGCCCCTACGACCATTCAAGATGGAACATCTTTTCAAAATGGGTATTGGATGATGAAGCTGTACTATAGACTTCTGGACAATGAGATGTTTCTTTACAATGATATTGAATACGATGCTAATAATCAAGAGATCTTGGCAGTCCCAGACTAGGAGTAAAAATATATCTTCTCACCATGCACTCTTGGATATTGCCTCAAACTCATTGGATTGTTCTGTAAGTGCACTGATTTGTTGTAAGTTTTAGTGAGCTTCATATTATTTTTTGGAAGTTAGGTACTTAGATGGTAGTACATATTAGTACTACGAGTCTTAGGTAGTACACATCATATTATATGTCAACATATGCCTAACGGTTCGAACCACGCTATGCAAGTTTCGAACATGTGCCCTTTCACACCAAAGTCAAAGTAATTGACCAAAGTCATACTCTATATATATATATATATATATATATATATATATATTGTATTCATATTATATTTTGGTGGATATATCTATTGAACTATGTTTATGATTCACGTTATTTATGTATCTTTCATGCTATTCAGAACCAAGCACACTGGCTTTTATATTGTTTGGGATGTTACTTAACTAGGCTTGTTGGCTTCTACATTATTGGGTTGGCCTGATGGCCATGTACACTTATTTATATTGGTATATTACATTTAGTATGGATGTATCCATGAGTCATACATTCTTTTCCTAAAAAAATATTTATCAATTAACCAATTTTCTTTAGCCAAAGATCTTGACTATAAGTTAACCATCAGTTATAGTGATACTAACCTTAAATGCGATTAACCATAGTCAAAGCATAGGTTAAAGACTTAAGATTCATGGTATTCTTAATTCAAAAGGTTACTACACATCGTCACATGAGATCTTACATTTGACTTTATAATAAAACCTGTAAAAGGCTTTCGATGAATCGTTCTCTAATTGTTCAAAACAACGATAGGTATGTAACTGCTTTGTTCCACTAATAGTCATAAGTAATTCACATTTAAGAATAGGTATACATTGATTTGATACAATACCCAGGGTTACGAACACAGTCATATAATGCAACTAATTAAATACTTTTCTTAAAGTCTTTTTACTTGTATATATTCAATGTATTTAAACATTACTTACATTCAAAATTAAAACCAAAAGATTACTTTATTTCAAACAATATTTTCACTGTAAAAGTTTAATTATATAGACAAATTATATAATTGCCTCAAGACACACTCTTAATGCCATCAATCTTCCACGTACACTTTGAACAAATTATGGTGTTGCACAACTATACATTCGACCAGTTCTCTCATATCAAACCATGAAATATCCTTAGTGAGTGGATTTATAAAATTATATTGTATCTGCTTTTCGATCGTACTTCTCAATTATTTATAAACTATTTCCTCACATGGTAATTATGGAGAACATGTCTCAATTCCTTATTAAGATGTCGACTCCTTTTGCAGTCTTTGTTGCATTATTGTTATTATTGGATCATGTACATTGGTCAACAGATAATTTGGGTTGAATTACAAAAGACTCCTAAATTATCACAATAAATCTTAAGTTGTATTATTATGAAACATTAATTTATACATAGTGCTTTGATTTGATGGGTTTTAATGTGTATTAACATTAATTTTATTTCAAATACATTAACATAATGAACACCATATGTCCATATATAATATTATCCTAATGTTTAATGGAAATATAAATATTTGATTTACTAATTCTTATCAATACTATTATGTATATAACATTGAACCCTAATAAGAAAATTGATATAGATAATTTTTATTATTTATTTATGTTATAAAATTCTTTTAATTTCCAAACATGTTTACAAAATTTCCTTCTTACACACTGAATCTTTTTATCAAATGCTATTAATGAATAATCCTTTTTTAATGTAATTGCTCTTGACAATTAAGGCCATTTCTAGGACATGGGTTTCCTTAGGTGAGATTTTTTTAACCATGTTTCATTTTTCATGTCAGATTTAGTATCTCACCACATAAGGTATTTATTAGAATTAAAATTAAAATTAAATATGAACATAACAAGTAATAATTTTACCACCATAAAATAGTTCTGATAGCAATCCAAAGTTTTAAAGATAAGGATAATATTACCTTTAAGTATTACTTAAAAATAACGATTGAATAATATGACAAGCACTTAAAAACAGTTTAATATAAGAATGGATAAAAAAATTACAAGAGAAAAAAGGTTTGCATAGAAATTAAATTATGATGCAAAAGGAAGAAAGATGTGGAATACACTTGAATACAAATGGAAAATAGTATAAAAATATAAAAGACAAGAAATAAGCAAGAAATCAAGTATAGTAGAGAAAAGATTTTATAATGACAACTGTAGAAATTTAACCCATGATTTCATAATGCAACATGGGTTACATTGCAAACCAAATTAATGTGCTTTTTGTTACAGTTTATAAAAATGATTTTTTTTTGAAATGGTACTTTATATACAACATGTCACAGGGACAACATATCACATGTCAATAAACGTTCGAATCACGCTACGTAAGTTTCGAACTTGCGACCTCTCGCACCAAAGCTAAATCACTTAACCACTTGTAAAATGGTGCTTGTCACGATTTTATTTTATGGTTATTGATCGTTGGTTGTTATCAATTTTTCCAATTATAGTTTCCCATCAAAGGGGGTTTGTCTGATTCCATTACATTATTTCCCTACCCCTAGGGCCGTCCCTGTTGCAAATGAGCTGATGTTAGTGGTAAGGACATCTTGGAAGCATGCATATATGTTAATTTTTAGTGCTATTATATACACTCTCTTTTCTCCTTCTTTCACCCACCTCTTTTCTTATCCATCGGTATTTTGTGAAATACTTCTCTTACCTTCATACATCCATCTCTCATTTTAGTGAATCATTTGAGAAATCCAACATCCATTTTTTAATCTGCTTAAATTATAACCATTAAAAGCAATCATGAACTTAATTCTCATTCTAACCTTTTCCTACAATTTTCCATCAATTGGAACTTTATTTCAAAATTTTAGTTAATATGATAATTTTAGAATCTTAATATACTAAATTTTTTGATGATTTCATTTGAAATCTTTTTCCAAACAATAAAAATTGAAGAATATGATAAGGACGATTGGCTCTTAAGCAATTCTTCCAGTTGATAAACAAATTCAAAGTGATATTCTATACGAAATTTGTATACATTTAAATCTTTTGCGAAATCAACAATGGTGGTTGTTTGAACCAATTTATTTTTTATTTTTTAATCATCTCCATAAATGACTTTTTTTTTGAAAATTGATAAAGAAAGTAAAGCCTGGGCGCCAAAATAACCGGGTATATTGCAACCCGTATTATACTATATGCTTCATATTACATAACAACTTAACCTGGCTACTTCATTTACATTCTTTCTATCTTACTTCCAAAAGACAAAAAATGTTCAAACCCTAGAAATTAGTTCTTCACAAACAAATGCGATTTATTCAATTCCTCAAGTTATGGTTGAGGTCTTGCTCATGGAGGCTTCCAAATCCACTCTTAGCTGCGTTTATTTCCCCCAATTTATAGATCTGAAGAGTTAATTATGAACTTTTTCAATAATTCGCGTTCGATTGTAGTTGGCTTCACTTGCTCTCAAAGCTTACTGCTTTTAACCTTGCTGTGCTCGATTATCTTGATTTATAGATCTGATAAGTTGCTTCTGAATTTGCCTGACAACTCGTGTTCATTTATAGCTAGCTTCACTTGATTTCGAAGCATGCTACTTTGGCTTTGCCCTAAATAGATAAGTGATAGATTCGATTGTTAAGTTTACTTCTGTAAGGACTATCACTTAATCTCTGATTACTGATGTCTAGTTGCAAAATTATTTCTTGCTGTAGGAATAAGATCTCGTTAGGCATAGAGCTATGTGCGTGGTAGTTCTTGCTCAAATCGGGTGGGAAAGAAGGTGAATTGGTACTTATATATGGATTATTATTCGAATAACAACTATCTAGTATATGTTTACTTCCCCTGCAGAAGTTGCTTTTGGTTTGGGCATGCAATCGGTCGCCTTCAGTTGATCTGCTCTCGAGGTAGGTTCCAGACCGGCCTCTTAGCTATTTCATCTAGTGATTCCACTACTGTGAAATAGCTTGCAATGGGAAATGTCTGAATTGACTTTCCCTCTTTGTAAGTAGACCTCTCGACTGTCTTCGTAGTTATCTATATCATAAATGTTTGAGTTTTGGCTTTGTGGTATAGAATATGAAATTTTGTTTCGATGATTTTCCACAACTATATGCTTTTAGTTTCCTTTCTTGTGTGTATTATAGCATTTGTCTCTTTTCAGATGTGATATATGATAGTTATTAGCAGAATGCAAGCTTTATCAAACTCTTTGGTTTTTTCTTTAGAATTTTGCTTGATATGTTGAATGTTAACTCTTATGTTATGTAAAGATATAATTGATTGAGTTTAAGCTTTTCTTTTGCAATAAACCATAGATGCCTTGAATATAAGCAATCAGAAAATAAGTTCTCAATTGTTTTTAGGCTCACCATTGCAAAAAAGGCAATTGATTTCTCCTTTTTTCCATTTATAGCATATGTCTCTTATAGGTAGTCTATTAAGCAATACAAAAAAGGCATGGTGTGCTATTTTGGGGCATTTGCACCATTCCATATTATTTTATGCAATTCAACTTTAACATTAGCACCTTCTATATATTCCCAAGTGTTTTAAGATATTTTTCCTTCTGTAGATAATTTCCAGCACCAAATGTCTTTTTGAATAACACTTTCTACTTTTATATTTGAACCTCAAAAATGTAGTATGTTGTTCCATCCTAATAAACTAACCAATGATTTGCCATAAATCCAAGGGTCGAACCATAGGCTGGTTTGTTTGCCTTCTTTGCATTTCCTTTCAATAAGATTGATCATAATTTACCTACTTTTTAGTATGTTTTTTCAAGTATATGAATAATGTTTTTTTATTGTCATGGTCGAGAAGTCTTTTCTTTAACATACTTTTCTTTCATCTATGTCGCCTATAGAGATTCTCCTTCTCTATTTCCAAAAGTTTTTTTAATTTGCATGCATCACTTATGTCTTTGAAGCCTCTCAGATCCAATCCTCTAAAAAGAATATTTTTCATATTATTTCCCATGATACTTTATGATGCTTTCCACTTCAAATGAAATTTGCACACATTTTCTCAATTTTGTGCAATGTGTTTGATGGGATATTACGAGTATGAAACCAATACATAATGATAGCAGCGATAATAGTATGTGTGAGCTCTAGTCTGCCTACTATAGACAACAATTTACTGGACCATCACTCTAAACTGCTCCGTATAATGTCACATAGCTTTGCATAATCTTTGTCTGTTATTTGGTTCATGTTGAGCGCGAGTCCCAAATATTTAACTGAAAGAACACCTCCTTTATATTTTAGTATATTAAGTATTTCTTTATTTCTATTGCAGCCTTTAATGAAATATATCTTACATTTACTTTCATTTATTTACAATCCAGTAAACTCTTTTAACTTGCCAAAAATCCTTGTACTTGTGTTTGCACTTTGAATATCTGCATTCAAAAATAATAATAAATTATCAGCATATAATAAATGTGAGATATGTGGTTTTATCTATTTATTGGCTTTCGATTTCCATTAGTTATTCTATTTGCATTTGTGAAGAAAAGAATTCCATGGCAATAGTGAATAAATATGGAGGTAAAGATCTCCTTGTCTTATCCCTCAATTGCTGTGAATAAAACCACTAGGATTTCCATATATAAGTATAGAGTATGTTGCATTTATAATGCATTCTTTTAACAATTGCATAATTTTTCTGGAAATCCTAGCTGTTTCATCATATGGATAATAAAATACCTCTTTATTTTATCAAAATCCTTGTGCAAGTCAATTTTGGTACACATTTTATTTTTATTTCCTTGATTTAAGTTTCTAATCATTTCATGTGCTAGAAAGTATTTTTTGCTATTATTCTGCCTGGGATAAAAGCACTCTAGTTTTTCAAAATTAAATACTTAATAAAAAAATTATTCTATTACACAAAATAATCGTTACATTTTTTATATAAGGTTGCAACAGGCAATAGGTCTATAGTCCCCCAAACAACTAAGAACCTTAACCTTTGGGACTAATGTAATGGAAGTATGATTGATATTTTTTAAGATTCTCCCAGAGTTAGAAAATTCATTTACTACCTCAAACACATTATTTTAATGTACTCCACTTATTTTTATAAAATTTTGCTCTAGATCCATCAAGATCAGGCTTTTATCTATTTTAGCATTAAAAATTATAACTTTTATCTCCTTCAATTATATTGGGGCATACAAAAATTTCCTCACAACTACTATTCAATAAAAATTTGTTAGCTATATCTAGGAAGGTTTGCAGGCATGTATCATCATTTACGCAAAGCAGATAAACAAATGATAGCTTCCTTTTCCATTTTAGAGGCTTCACTAATTATTGACCCCCTATTGTCAATAGTTTTCCTACGTCATTAATATGTTTCCTATTTGACATTTTGGCATAGAAAAATTCAGTTGCTTCATCCCCATTAGTTAGCCAATCCACCTTGGCTTTTTGTTTCATGTTGATTGCTTGCACACGAAAAGAGTTGATCAATTTGTCATGTAATTGGAAAAAATTGTTACCTTAAAGTTTGTCTGAGCTATCAAAATCAATATTGTTTTGCGCATTCACAAATCCCTCTCTTATTTGTTTTATAACATTGTTGATTCTATTTTTATTTCGGTTTTTCAGATTTTTCTTTGCATTTGCAATATTTTGCAAAACTTGAATTGAGCAGTTCCTTGAATAGAAATTGAAAAACTTTATTTTTATCACTTCTTTATATTTATCTTCTAATGTCCATCCATTTACAAATCTAAATGGATGATTTTTCCTTGAGTTTTGATTTCGAGTTTGAGAAAAAGAGATTTGAATTGGGGTATGATCACTTGTTGCTTGAGGCAATGTGTTACATTTAAAATCAGGGAAACAATTCAAAAAAGTTGATTAATTAAGATTCTATCTAATTTACAGTGTATATTTCTGTATTCACCTTATTTTCATGTTAACTTGTTTCCTATAATTGAAGGTTCTATTAATCCAGTTTTTAAAAGAAAGTGAGATTCCTCCTTTTTATTCATGTGAATGAAAAACAATGTTAAAATCCCCTAATAGTACCCAAGGTTTATCAATATTTTTATTGATTTGTTCTATATGATTCCAAAGTTTTAATCTATCATTTTCACTGTTAGAAGCATAAGTAAATTTAGATTCAAGTTGAAATCTATAACGACTCAGAATTTTAAATGCAGAAAAATTCCAGATAGTTAGAGAAAAGAAGAATAAAGATAGAAGAAAAAGAAGAGATAGAAACATAAACATCCCATATATCCCAGCGGATAAAATATAATAAAAATAATAACAGTTATATAAAGGAAAACTATACTTATCAGATTACACTTTTGATACTTCAGAGTTACACAAATACACAAACACTGGACAGATACAACTATGACTCAGATAACTACAATATATACAGCGGAATATTCTCCATACGTTCCTGCCATCCAGCTTGCCTCCTGAGCTCCAGAATGTCCTTACTTGGAAATCTGTAATACCCGGTCTGACCCGAGCATTACATCAAAGTAACACCCAAGTCAGGCTGGAAACCGACGTGAGTAAAACCTATCTAACAAGAAATACTCATGTAATATACTTATTTAATAATCCGGGTAACTCGTACCTCGCAACGAGTTCTTTGCCAAAATCAATTTCACGTCTTACAATCATATCTTAAGCATTATTACTAGCTTAATTATTCCAAAATCATATTCATCTAAATTTTTCTAGATTACAAATCGAAGTGGTTTCGGGTATGTACTGATACCCGATCCCGGTCTCTTCGAATCCAATATCATCTTAAAACAAAGCAGTTAAAGTTTTAAACAATTCCATATATATCCAGAATTTCATATTTACATAGCCATTCATTACAAATAAACAAACTCTACCATCTTAGTTCAGTCAAATCATACCATATCACATGGCATCACTTATCAAAAATATCAAGTAATCCAAGGCATACAATGCCATTCAATTATTCATAATCAAGATTAATTAATCACACCATTCCAATTAATTTAAATAATTTATATTAACTCCTTTAATCACTTTTAATCCTGCTTACCTAACATTAATTAATTACAACCATTAATTAATCATCCTTAAATTTTTCCTTTTAATTACAATAAGTAATAAGCTTTTATTTAATAACCTTCACTCATTCACATTAATTACACTTATCCTTAATTAATTTCCATAATTAATCAATCCTTTAATTAATTACACAAAGTAATAAATCCTTAATTACTTCCTTTTACCTTTATTACTTTCATCAAGCAGTTATCTCATTGGTTAATTATTCTCAGTTAATTAACCCTGATCATTAATTAATTTAACATTTAATTGTTAATTTAATTAATCAACCCTTAACAGACTAATCCTCTAATTAATTAATTTATAATTCCTAGTTATTATTAACTAGTCAATAGTTAATCTTTAACTTCTTCCATTAATTAACCTTTATAATTAATCAATCAATTACTTCTCAATTACTTTAATCAATTAATCAATTTTTAATCACCCAAATCTTAATATTTTCTAAGATAATCCATTAATACAAATTTTCATTCAAATCTTCTTTTAATAAATCTTAGAATTAAAACATCATTAACCTACTAACTTAAAACCTTAAGTTATTTCAGTTAAACAGCTTTTAAGAAAATTAGTTTTAACCTTGATTTTTGCTAAACTTGAAACTTGAAGATATCCACATCCTTTGACCCGAGTCAAGCCTGGGAAAAACTCACCCAAACCCGTGTCAAAAACTTTTCTTTCTTCCACTTGTTACAATAAAAACAGTTATAAGGTATTAATACTTGCGAGCAACCTGATCTTGTGCCCGAGACAAACCCAATTTATCCCGAGTTCCAACCTGAGGATACTTCCTCATCTTCCCAAGCCAACGACACAGTAACCATCAGATACGTTAGAACATCTTGTGCACGTGTACGCACGGTCGAAGCAACACCGACCAACTTCGACGACGTTCCCAAGTCGCCGTTGCCAAGCCTGATCATCGCCACTACTCAGAAATCCCTGAAGTTCCTGAAATCAAAATTTGGCGCACCCACCTATATTCTGATAACAGTACCGATCACTATATCAGCCCTTCACCGCCGCTAATGACCATCTGATACAACGTCGCCTCACCTGAAGCTACTCAAAACACTTACCTTCCTTTTCCCCTACCTTAGATCAACTCGACGTTGCCATGCCATCGCACCATTCATTCTACAGCATCAATAAAATTTTGGGTCTAAACCCTAACTTCGCCTCGCCCGACCACCATAGATCGAAGAAAAATCCCTTAACAATTTTCTCATCACCCCTGACCTATGAGACACCTCTGACAAGAACCACAACCACCCTAGCTACTTCGATCACCAAGAAATGCTTAATACTCCAATTCCGGTCAACCCTAAATTACACATTCAAAACCAAACAAAACTTTTTAGTTCAACTTTTAAAATTCATGATTTCCGATGGAAAATCATATTATGAAAGAAAATCAAGGGATTGTGATATCTGATTTTAACATAGTTTTCAAAATTTACACTGTCTTTCCATTCTCAGGTGATATTTCGACTTATAATACCTAAACACGTTTTAAAAACTTAATTTAGGTTGAAACAAACATATTTTGCTTAAAACTCAGGGCCTATCAGAGATTATGCAAAAAAGATTAGGAATTTGATCAAAAATCTTTAATCCGTTACTATGAAACAGAGTATATATAAGTATATAGACATGCATACTTACAACTTCTTATTATTGTAATTTTTTTTTCATGCAACATAATCCATTCATACACAACTACTAACACCTCCTCTATCCAAACATCATTTATATGCATCAATTTTTAACAATTTTAAAGCATTGATTACTCACCTGGTACTTTGAAGAACAGAGAATCCCCCTCCTTTCTTTCTTTTTTAAACTGAAAGTTGCTTTTTCTTATAAAACCTGGATCTTGATTCTAGATTTGAAACTGCAAAAATCTTGAATCTGAAACTATAATTCAATTTTGATCTTCTTACTTGAGCTTGACTATATCTGGAATCTTGCTTAAGTTTGAGATGAGTTTTGTAACGACCCGTAAATTTTCGATAATTAAAATAGCTAATTTAATAAGATTTCGTGATTTAGTGTTAGAAAAAAAAATTGTAAGTCGTTTGGAATAATAATAAATGTTGAATCTATTGGGATTATAATAGAGTTAATAAGATTTTTAAAACTGGAATTTATTGGATAAATTGAATAACGGGTTTAATATGATTAAAAATGATTTGTAAAATTTTATTTTATCATATTGGAGTTATAGTGATGTTATAGAACTTTTAAAACTGAATTTAAAATTTATTTGTGAAAATCGAATATTTTAATATTTAATTATCGACTGGAAAATAGCCAATTTTTGAACAGTCTCAGAATTGGACAAAACTAGTTCCATTGGATCCGTAATAGTTAGTTATTATCGGATTTCAATTTTCGTAGCAATCGGAGTTGTCGTTTGACCGTGGCAGCTCGAAACGCGTTGAAATTGTTTAATATTAATTTGGCGAGTTAAAAATAGTCATTTTTCAAACGGTCTCGGATTTCGATGAAATTAGTTTCATTGGATCCGTAATGTGATATTATTGTAAGGTTTCAAATTTCGTGTCAATCGGATTTACCGTTTGTCCGGGGGAAGCCAAAACGCATAGAAATTAGTTGAATCGGTTTAATTTAAATTTGATCGTTTATTGCCGTAACTCGCGCATATGATCGAATTAGCCTCCGAAACCTATTCCATTGTGTCCGGAACGCGGGGTAAACCCTAGAAACGCCAGTCGGCACGCTTCGTTTGGAGTTCGGAAAATTTCGATGAAAAATAAATTGGGAAATTTTTCTATAAAAGGACCTTCACCCTTTCACTTTGCAAACCCTAATTTACTTCAGCCCTAGCCGCCATTTACTGAATCAATGGCCACGAAAATTCGAAACTTCTTCCTCATTTTCCTCTCAATCCATCAACAATTAGCAAAAACTCTCAACTACAAAGTTGTAGAGCACGATGAAAGCTTCAAATCCATACGGAGATGATCGAAAACGGAGCCACGGATCAACGGGAAATCACGTTCAAAGCTGCTGCGTTTTTCACGTTTTTCGAGGCGAGATGAGGGGCCGAGCTTCGAGCTGCTCCAGGCGTTGGTGGCTCTGGTGATAGGCTTCGTGATGGCGCTTCCTGATCGACTTCTGGACGCTCGTGGTGGCCGCGATTTGGAGCCCTAGTTTGGCTTGGATGGGTTCTTAGTCGCGTGTGTTCCTGGAGCAAGTAACGTGAGTTGAGGGAGAAGCAAAGGGACGGGCTGGATTGCAGGGTGATGGATCTCACGGCTTGGATTGATTTAGGTTGAGAAAAATTAAATTATGTTGTAAAATTATGAATATAAAATCGTGTAACTTCTAAAATTCATAACTTTTTCATACGAGGTCGAAAACGCGCGAAACAAATTGCGTTGGAATCGTATGGACGAGCACTACGCAATGGAGCTGGATTGGAATCATTTGGTGGTAGAGAAAATTTTGAGTTAAATCGAACGTCGTTCGATTTGATTTAAAATCGTAAAAATCAAGGTGAGTGTTTTATAACGCTCACACCGTACTAAATATCTTTATGCTAGTTAAATTTGATATTATGAAGTGTTATGATTTTATTTGTCGTTGTTTGGTAAAAATTTAATTGTCATATAGCTTGTCATTTGCATTAACCGTTGAAAAATTAAATTGACAGTTAAATTGAAATTAAAATTGAATTGCGATTAAATTACCTGACATTGATAACTATGAAACTGCCATGAATTGTATTGTTTATTGGATGATGTATTTTGATGGATGCTATTGGTTGATAATTGAATGTATGGATGTTTATTTGCTTATATAGATCCTTTTATGCATACATATGATACTGAGATTTAATTTAAGTAATGTATACTCATCCCTGACATTTAATTGAAATAAGTAATTACTTGGCCATAGGATAGAAAATTATATACGGACACCGAATTGGCTAAATTAATAATTTTTGAAATCGTCGATTTGAAATTTATTTAAATGTTTCGATTTAAAAGTGATAAATAGAAATCAATTTATAGGAACCGAATTTATCGAAAAATTGAGTTTGAAATGTTGAAATAAAATTTTGGTTAAAAGAAATTGTTGAATAAATTTAAGTGGAGACTTTGAGATTTAAAATTTGGATATGATTGAATTTCGGAAATTTATTTGTTTTAAAGATTGAACATTAAATGGATTGATTTTGAAGCTGTTTTAATTTGTTTTCCAAAGTACTCTGTTATATAAACCATTTTGAATACTTAAACTATTTTAATCTATTTTTAATCTACTTAACCCAATTTAAATTATTTTAAACTAATTTATCTATTTTAAATCCATTTTAAAGATTTTAAGTATTTTTAACTATTTTAATTATTTAAACTACTTTTAAACTACTTAAAACTATTTTCTAAAAATTTCAAGCTGGTTAATAAGGTGGAATGTTTATGTTTAAATCTTGAATTTAAATACGAATTGGGTTAAATGAAGTTGCAACATAAAATTGAAATTCGGAATGATTTTGAAACCGAAATGAGATATTGAGACGCAAAATGATTTTTGAAAAGGAACCTTATATTTTGAATGGCTATGTCGATATTTGAAATGGATTTGATTTTGAAGTGAATATGACATTTGATATCAATCATGAATCGATTTGAAATATAAAGAGCCAAAGGTGTAATAATACGTAGTTATTAAAGAGACCGGGATCGGATATGGACATACTCTCTGTCGATACCGAAAACCACTTTAATAACTATTATACGCGGAGTGATGATCCAGAATGAAGTGGATGGTTTGGTGAACGCGTTGACTGAAGAAAGAGAACGATTATTGGATGACCCCTGACATGACTAAAACAGGAGCCGCGCCGGGCCATTGAGGTTCGCCACCTCTAGCGGACACACTTCTTCGATACCATATCTATTACATTTGTGATGCGATTTGGGTGCACCCCTTGATTTGGGAGTGTTGTTTCGCGGTGTTGGGGTAGCTGCTGGCTATGCCCAACATCAGTCCGGATCACGCAACTACTAGTATCCTAGTTGGTATTGCCTCATGTACCTTGTCATACTGATTATCCTATTCGCGACCACTACGTTTTGATTTGTACCTTGAGTATATGGATTGCCCTCTGGTGACTTCCGGTTTTGGGGAAACTACGGTCTTGTATATGCTTTTGGGAATATAAAATGTGTTAAGGGGGATTATGGTAACGCCTTAACGCTATTTTGATACTTTATATTACTGATAGACATTATCTACTTAGCGTATATTACTACATAGTAGATAGTTTAACGGATCCTTGAGAGATGGAAAATCCCGTAACATCTCTTAAGTTATTGCACGCACGATGACACTGGATAGGAGATGTCAAACCCCGTAAACATCTCCGACGCCGTTACACTCATATTTATTTTCGATTGATTTAACTTTCATAAGGATATTTAGTCCTGACTCGAGTGTTTGTCTTTTCATTACGCTCGGGTCAGTCCTGAGTTTTCAGTTTAGGTTGAAGATCATTTCCTTGGAGGACGGAGACGAAGATTTGGTATATTATCTACTACTATTATATTCATTCCATTCCGCTGCATTGTTGTATGATATTTGTTGTGTATGTAACTCTGATGAATGTTGTATAATAATAATCAAATGTATTCATTTCAAATGTATTCATTTAATTAACAGCTTCATGAACTGTTATTTTATTATTATACTTTAGCATTCCGCTGTGAGATTCTGTGTTGTTTCATTTCCTTTATTTCCCTTCCTTTTCTTTTCTTAATTACCCCAATAACTATCTGCCCTTTTAATGGTTTGGAATCGACATGTGTATTTGATCGTCGGTTTAAACTGTTCAAAAAGGCGGGTCGTTACAGTTGGTATCAGAGCTTTGGGTTTAGCGATAAACCTTGGCTCTAGTGGGGAATAACTCATTGAAATAGAGGTAAACTATATGAATGAGTTGCGTGTATATGAGAGAGCGTACTTGTTATTTGATATAAAATGGTTTTATATTGTGTTAATTTGTTCCGTTGAGTATTTATGAATTTTGGTCGATACTTGGGACGCCAAGGCGTCGATAGGAATTTCTAAACACTCGAATAGGACAAACCAACACAATATCGTTTTGGAATATATTTTATATAAAGGAATTATTTGAATATTTATTCATTTTGATTGAATTGATTTTTAGGAGATGATAATATTAGATTATTATCGTTATTGTTTGATCAGTCAATATTTACAACAATCGATTAAATAACAATGGATTTAGGAAAATGAAATCTTGTAAACACAATTGATAATGAATATAAATGAATTTTAACTTGGATTTGGGAATTTAAATTCCGGTGTTTGAGATTGACTTACAAGAATTTGAAAAATATAATATGAGCATTATATGATAGTATAATTGAGTTGAAATTGTTTTCGAAGGATTTTTTTTATGATAAGTGTTATATTCCCTTCTCTTGACGCTAGAAAATGATTTCGAGGATGTGTGCACGCATCATTGGCATTTATTTTCGAGAGTCCGAGTGGGGGAGACCACTTAATAGCTTGTCTAAACCTTGTTTTGATTCAAATTTATTTTATTTTGTATTCTCTATAGTATGATTTGTTATATAAATTATATAAGTACATATTATTTCAAAACTTGATTTGAAATGAAACCGGGATTGGAATTCTTAAGTCCTTTAGTAATTAATGATTTTTTTTTAAAGGATTGAAATGAATTTAGACTTGAACCATTAAGGAACTTCTGAATTGTGAAATGAGAAATGAACCTAAGAGCTAAGTGAAAATATCAAGTGAAGTAGAAATCCTTAGAATTAGGAAATTATGAACTTAAAATAAAAGTGAAACTGTAAAACTCGCGTAGTATTAAAATTCATTCTATAGCATAGATATAACTTACCAAAATATTTAAGAAGTTCAAAAATGTTATATGAATTGTTAATTGGATAATATACAAGTATAGGTTTGAATAATGGAATATGCATTTAATAAATGGTTTGCAAATATAAATAAAATTGTTAGTAAATAATTGGAATTTAAATTAACATTTAAAGGTGATTCACAATTATGTTAATATAAAATGGAAATACTATATGTGAATGTAAATGTGAAAAAAAAATTATAGTGCAATTTAAGTAATGACTTAAGAATTAATAAATTGAAAATTCAACTTTAAATGGAAAGAAGTTGTATGTTGTTTAACTACATTCTATTTGCATAACTATAACTTACCAAATACTAAAAAGGTTTAAAATGCTAATAAGGATAAGTAGAGAAATAATATACCAGTGTGAGAATGAAAATAAAATGTGAAGATCTAATTGATAGTTGTAAATATAAAAGAAATTTAAGCGGTAAAATGAATGCTATATATAAGTGAATGAATAAAATTTAAAATTTATGAAATATAGATTTGGTAAATGGAAACTGATTAAATTTGAATATAACTAAATGTTTATAAGCTTGGAAGTGTATGAAATTAAAGTTGACTTGGAAATGTATAATTGATTTAGTGTAGATTTTGGATGGATGTTAATGTTTGATATGCATTGGTTGTTAGATGGATGATAATTGATTAAGTAGAATTCATTAGTGTTAATGGAATTGAATAAACGGAATAAAATTGTAAAATAATTAAATTCAAATTTGAAGCAAAGTGAAATTAAATATAATTGAATTCAATTTAAATTGAAGCAAATTGACTTGAATTTAAAATGTGAATGAAACAAACTTGAATAAATCGGAAACAAATTGAATGTAAACCTATTGCATGGATGAATAAGAAAATAAATGACTTTGTGTTTATGATTGTTTTTTTTAGAAAATTTGAAATTTTGATGGTTTGCACTTTGAAATAATAAAAGCAAATTTTTGGGAAAATCCAAATTTGTCCAATATATGCAGAAACGAAAACAACCATAACTTTTAAATGGCTGAATGGAATTCGACGATCTTGGACTTTTCGAAAAGCTCAAAAACTATAGCACAAATTTTGTTTAGATAACTTGAGAAAATTCCTTCATCTACTAGGTTAAAAACTTGAATGTTACTCACTGTCCTGTGCAAAAATAAGTAAAATCTGTAGTATACACCCTTAGTATTTTTGACATATCTTTTTACTGGTTTATCGGATTTTGATGATCTTGTACTTTCTGGAAAGATAAGAACATAAGATAAAACTTTTGTTTTAAGTGTTTTGTGTTTTGACACCGTTTAGAAGGTCGAAACCACGAGTGAACGTCACAGACCTGCGCAACACTGCCCAGGCTGAAGCGTTTCCCTTAAGTAAAACGGCCATAACTTTTGAACGGATGATCCAAATTCGATGATTTTGGACATTCCGGAAAGCCTGAAATGAATGCAACAACTTTTGTTTAGATTCTATTGTCAAATTTTACAATTTAGGTGACCTAAAGCTAAGATTTTTTTGCTGTCCAGAAATTGAAATCTCAGTTTTGAAGCTAAATATGTTATATATATGTTGTGTAGGCTAAATATATCGATCTATCTTTATATGCATGATTCTAACTTAGTTATTGAGCATTTTAGTAGGTAGCAAAGGGGTTGCGCTTAGTTTTGGAGCTCGCTTCTACGCTAATCGCATAATGTAAGTAAAATGCTAATAAATGCTAAATAAAAGGTACGCTTACGGTTTTATATGATATTGGTGATATTTATATGTTGTTTCCCCACATATGGGATGCCTCATCATTGAGATGAGATGTATATTTGTGATATATATGCTATTATATTTTTTCTGATCGAGCCGCGCAAAGGAGACTCAGCCGAAATTTTCCGTAAAATCCGGGTGTTAGAAATTTTTTTCAAGTTTTAATTTTTTTTATAACTTGTTTTGATTTCTAACTTTTAAAGTTAGGAAGCCGTTCGGAGTAAGTTAGTGGAAGCGTAGTTATGACTTTATAAATGGAATTTCATTGTTTTATAAGTTGGTAACTTTGAATAAAATATATCTAATGTTGAATTCTATACTTAGTTTCTTTTCCTTTCTTTTCCCTTCTTTTCCTTTTCGAGGACGAAAAGTTTTGAGTGGGGGAGAGTGTAACGACCCGTAAATTTTCGATAATTAAAATAGCTAATTTAATAAGATTTCATGATTTAGTGTTAGAAAAAAAAAATTGTAAGTCGTTTGGAATAATAATAAATGTTGAATCTATTGGGATTATAATAGAGTTAATAAGATTTTTAAAACTGGAATTTATTGGATAAATTGAATAACGGGTTTAATATGATTAAAAATGATTTGTAAAATTTTATTTTATCATATTGGAGTTATAGTGATGTTATAGAACTTTTAAAACTGAATTTAAAATTTATTTGTGAAAATCGAATATTTTAATATTTAATTATCGACTGGAAAATAGCCAATTTTTGAACAGTCTCAGAATTGGACAAAACTAGTTCCATTGGATCCGTAATAGTTAGTTATTATCGGATTTCAATTTTCGTAGCAATCGGAGTTGTCGTTTGACCGTGGCAGCTCGAAACGCGTTGAAATTGTTTAATATTAATTTGGCGAGTTAAAAATAGTCATTTTTCAAACGGTCTCGGATTTCGATGAAATTAGTTTCATTGGATCCGTAATGTGATATTATTGTAAGGTTTCAAATTTCGTGTCAATCGGATTTACCGTTTGTCCGGGGGAAGCCAAAACGCATAGAAATTAGTTGAATCGGTTTAATTTAAATTTGATCGTTTATTGCCGTAACTCGCGCATATGATCGAATTAGCCTCCGAAACCTATTCCATTGTGTCCGGAACGCGGGGTAAACCCTAGAAACGCCAGTCGGCACGCTTCGTTTGGAGTTCGGAAAATTTCGATGAAAAATAAATTGGGAAATTTTTCTATAAAAGGACCTTCACCCTTTCACTTTGCAAACCCTAATTTACTTCAGCCCTAGCCGCCATTTACTGAATCAATGGCCACGAAAATTCGAAACTTCTTCCTCATTTTCCTCTCAATCCATCAACAATTAGCAAAAACTCTCAACTACAAAGTTGTAGAGCACGATGAAAGCTTCAAATCCATACGGAGATGATCGAAAACGGAGCCACGGATCAACGGGAAATCACGTTCAAAGCTGCTGCGTTTTTCACGTTTTTCGAGGCGAGATGAGGGGCCGAGCTTCGAGCTGCTCCAGGCGTTGGTGGCTCTGGTGATAGGCTTCGTGATGGCGCTTCCTGATCGACTTCTGGACGCTCGTGGTGGCCGCGATTTGGAGCCCTAGTTTGGCTTGGATGGGTTCTTAGTCGCGTGTGTTCCTGGAGCAAGTAACGTGAGTTGAGGGAGAAGCAAAGGGACGGGCTGGATTGCAGGGTGATGGATCTCACGGCTTGGATTGATTTAGGTTGAGAAAAATTAAATTATGTTGTAAAATTATGAATATAAAATCGTGTAACTTCTAAAATTCATAACTTTTTCATACGAGGTCGAAAACGCGCGAAACAAATTGCGTTGGAATCGTATGGACGAGCACTACGCAATGGAGCTGGATTGGAATCATTTGGTAGTAGAGAAAATTTTGAGTTAAATCGAACGTCGTTCGATTTGATTTAAAATCGTAAAAATCAAGGTGAGTGTTTTATAACACTCACACCGTACTAAATATCTTTATGCTAGTTAAATTTGATATTATGAAGTGTTATGATTTTATTTGTCGTTGTTTGGTAAAAATTTAATTGTCATATAGCTTGTCATTTGCATTAACCGTTGAAAAATTAAATTGACAGTTAAATTGAAATTAAAATTGAATTGCGATTAAATTACCTGACATTGATAACTATGAAACTGCCATGAATTGTATTGTTTATTGGATGATGTATTTTGATGGATGCTATTGGTTGATAATTGAATGTATGGATGTTTATTTGCTTATATAGATCCTTTTATGCATACATATGATACTGAGATTTAATTTAAGTAATGTATACTCATCCCTGACATTTAATTGAAATAAGTAATTACTTGGCCATAGGATAGAAAATTATATACGGACACCGAATTGGCTAAATTAATAATTTTTGAAATCGTCGATTTGAAATTTATTTAAATGTTTCGATTTAAAAGTGATAAATAGAAATCAATTTATAGGAACCGAATTTATCGAAAAATTGAGTTTGAAATGTTGAAATAAAATTTTGGTTAAAAGAAATTGTTGAATAAATTTAAGTGGAGACTTTGAGATTTAAAATTTGGATATGATTGAATTTCGGAAATTTATTTGTTTTAAAGATTGAACATTAAATGGATTGATTTTGAAGCTGTTTTAATTTGTTTTCCAAAGTACTCTGTTATATAAACCATTTTGAATACTTAAACTATTTTAATCTATTTTTAATCTACTTAACCCAATTTAAATTATTTTAAACTAATTTATCTATTTTAAATCCATTTTAAAGATTTTAAGTATTTTTAACTATTTTAATTATTTAAACTACTTTTAAACTACTTAAAACTATTTTCTAAAAATTTCAAGCTGGTTAATAAGGTGGAATGTTTATGTTTAAATCTTGAATTTAAATACGAATTGGGTTAAATGAAGTTGCAACATAAAATTGAAATTCGGAATGATTTTGAAACCGAAATGAGATATTGAGACGCAAAATGATTTTTGAAAAGGAACCTTATATTTTGAATGGCTATGTCGATATTTGAAATGGATTTGATTTTGAAGTGAATATGACATTTGATATCAATCATGAATCGATTTGAAATATAAAGAGCCAAAGGTGTAATAATACGTAGTTATTAAAGAGACCGGGATCGGATATGGACATACTCTCTGTCGATACCGAAAACCACTTTAATAACTATTATACGCGGAGTGATGATCCAGAATGAAGTGGATGGTTTGGTGAACGCGTTGACTGAAGAAAGAGAACGATTATTGGATGACCCCTGACATGACTAAAACAGGAGCCGCGCCGGGCCATTGAGGTTCGCCACCTCTAGCGGACACACTTCTTCGATACCATATCTATTACATTTGTGATGCGATTTGGGTGCACCCCTTGATTTGGGAGTGTTGTTTCGCGGTGTTGGGGTAGCTGCTGGCTATGCCCAACATCAGTCCGGATCACGCAACTACTAGTATCCTAGTTGGTATTGCCTCATGTACCTTGTCATACTGATTATCCTATTCGCGACCACTACGTTTTGATTTGTACCTTGAGTATATGGATTGCCCTCTGGTGACTTCCGGTTTTGGGGAAACTACGGTCTTGTATATGCTTTTGGGAATATAAAATGTGTTAAGGGGGATTATGGTAACGCCTTAACGCTATTTTGATACTTTATATTACTGATAGACATTATCTACTTAGCGTATATTACTACATAGTAGATAGTTTAACGGATCCTTGAGAGATGGAAAATCCCGTAACATCTCTTAAGTTATTGCACGCACGATGACACTGGATAGGAGATGTCAAACCCCGTAAACATCTCCGACGCCGTTACACTCATATTTATTTTCGATTGATTTAACTTTCATAAGGATATTTAGTCCTGACTCGAGTGTTTGTCTTTTCATTACGCTCGGGTCAGTCCTGAGTTTTCAGTTTAGGTTGAAGATCATTTCCTTGGAGGACGGAGACGAAGATTTGGTATATTATCTACTACTATTATATTCATTCCATTCCGCTGCATTGTTGCATGATATTTGTTGTGTATGTAACTCTGATGAATGTTGTATAATAATAATCAAATGTATTCATTTCAAATGTATTCATTTAATTAACAGCTTCATGAACTGTTATTTTATTATTATACTTTAGCCTTCCGCTGTGAGATTCTGTGTTGTTTCATTTCCTTTATTTCCCTTCCTTTTCTTTTCTTAATTACCCCAATAACTATCTGCCCTTTTAATGGTTTGGAATCGACATGTGTATTTGATCGTCGGTTTAAACTGTTCAAAAAGGCGGGTCGTTACAAGTTTGGATTTACCTTCTTGCTTTAGATTATTGGAACAGTTATTTGATTAAGTTTTGAGAGGTGAAGGGAGGATTTGAGAAGTAAAAAGAAAAACCTAGTTTCTCTAATTCTTGTCCAAAAGAAAATTATTCTTGCCACTTGTTAATCTAAGCTAACACATGTTTAATGCATATAAATTTTAACTTACAAATGTTAAATTATATTCCTAAAATTCTTACACTTGTTCAATACTTGTTTTATTGTTTTACAAATGTTTAATATCCTTTAAATTGCTTACTCTTGTATTAATTCCATGATTTTTTTCAAATATTTACATATGCTTTTTTACATTAATAAATATTTATATTAAATTTAAAGCTTAGCTCTATACTTAAAAATATATTAAGTGTATTAATATTTAAATTACCCCATTCTATTCACCAGTTTACAATTAAAAAGAAAATGATAAAAATTTCAATTATACTTTTATATTAAATTTTCTATTGAGAAATTTACTTTCCTTAATTTATATAAAATATTTTCAAGAATATAATATGAAAAAATTATATTTTAATGAAATCATATATATATATATATATATATATATATATTTTATATCCAATTTATTTTAAGATATTTTACTCTTTGAATTTCCAATTCAAATTCAAATTCCAATTTAACATTCGATCTAAAAAACACAAATAAAAAACACCAATTTAATTTGTAAATGATAATTCCATTTAAAATCTATTTATACCTATAAACAACACATTATTATTATAGTTTTGAAAATATCTATTTTGCCATAATAATTATATTAGAAAAATTATCAAACCAATACTTATTCAAGTACATATTTATATTACCAGAATTGTTTATTTAACTTATAAATCAGTATTTCTACCGATTAAACCCAGTTAATTTATCAATTACAAATATTCTAAAATCCGGGTTATCACATTCCTCCCCCCTTTGAACCTTTTCGTCCCTGAAAAGGAACGAAGCCAGAATTTATTAAAATACTTAATATCAGTTAAATTACTTTTTGATTATTTTTAAAACACTTTTAAAATCCACATAATATTAAAAAATAGTTTTTATAAAAATACCTTTATAACTCGATGTTTCAACAAGTCCATCTTCGTTCTTACATAAATTCGGTCATACGTTGATCAGGCGTAAGACTGAAAATCTAAAGTACTTACCAGACCATTTTTAACACCAAGTGAAAATACTTGAAAAATAATTTTATTGAAAATATAGAATTCATTTTTGAAAATAGAGAGAATATCTTTTGGTGAGAATGCTCTGGAAATCATCACCCCCATCCATGGTCGCAGTTAACCCGATGGTTACGTTGCCATCCCGACAAAATTCATAGATAACTATAGGCATCCGTGCCCCTCGATTACACCATGGAACCCGCTACAGATCGCAGCTACAACTAGGGTTATGTTGCTATCACAGCAAAAACCCATATAACTGTAGGCCTCAGCGCCCTTGAATTTCGTTGCCAAAAGAATGAACTTCTCCACTCCACTTGACCATAGATCGCAGCCCACCGATGTTACGTTGCCTTTCCAGCAAAATCAAGCATAGACTGTTGACACTCACCTCCACACGATTTCCGCTATGGTCCATATAGTAAATCACAGCGACATCGAGTTACACTATCGTCACAGCATAACCCAAATGCCTCTGTAGGCATCAGCGCCCTTGACTTTCGCTACCCAATAATCATAAGGAACTAGTTTGTCCGGACTCCTCATAGGATCAACTTTATAACCTCTCCTTTAGAGGCTTAAGGTAGTAACAACCTATGGTCCTCCTGAGAAGTTTATCCCAAGGGAGCGCCTTTTTCTCTAGAGCCATTTTCAAAACACTTTATACCATACACATATATTATCTTCCAAATCATACACCTGGTATGAATCTCATATAAATCTCCTTTCTCAAAACCGATTATCCCAAAATCGATAATTCTCAAATTAGGCTTTCCAAATCCAATATTTATTTTATCCAAAAATCAAAAGCCTTTCCAAAGTCCATAGGTCCCAAAAACCTTTTCCCAAAATCCTCATAAGATCCTTTATATATATATATATATATATATAGTTTTTTTTAAAAACTTTGGATCATTTCAAACTTGTATAAAACTCCTTTTATACTTCAAATATTTCAAAACCCTTTTCCTCCGGCAATAGATTCAACAAGGGGAGATTTATCTTATGTAACAAAGATATATAACTTTGATTATTCCAAAAAATATTCAAATTGTTTACTCTATAAAATCACTTACCAGTTTACTAACTTCCATAAAGTAAATTTCTACCATAGAAATATCCAATTTCTATTTTTATTCATTTTATATCTCACAAAATATACCTTCCATTTCAAAAACCATTTCGCATTTCTTATTCATAAATTTCCAGTATCAATTTCATTTAAACCCATACGATGTACACATATCATTCGTACGCTATACCGATATGATCGCTCACTCGATCACACAATTTCACTTCCGAACTAGTATCGTCCATCCGACTTCCTAGTGCGGACTCAGATCTGGTTCCTTGATCAGAAACTGTCATTCTCCTTGCATAGCCATAACTATGATAGAGAATATCCATAACCAATCAACAATCCATATCTAGGTTCACCGTCGAAAATCGAGTGAAAAATTCCAACTCAGATCGACATAATTATTTCGAAATTCTATGCTCGAATCTGGATCAAATCACTAGGTGAATAGAATAATATATGTACATCCTACGTGTTTATCTCATTGATTATTAGCCAAATCAATTTATTTTCTATTAACATTCACTTTAATTTTCATTCACTTATTCACAATTGCTTCAATCCCATTTGGATTATCACCTCTATTCTTATCTCAATTGGGTATTCAATCATAAACAGTTTAAACTCTGTCCAGTTTAAATTTAGAGAATAGCTTGAAAAGTTAAAAATAGATAAGTAATTGAAAAATATTTATTAGTTTGTAAAATAGCTGCAAAATGGTTAAGTAATTGTAATATTGTTGGAAAATAGTCAAATAATTATAAATTTTTTAAATAATTGCAAACTAGTTGTAAAATAGTAATTAATTTGTAAAATAGTTGAAAAATAGTAATTAGTTTATGAAACTGTTGCAAAATAGTTAAATAATTCCAAAAGTAGTTATAAAATAAGTATAAGATAGCTTTAGGTTTAAAAAGAAAAGTTGTACAGTAAATAGTTTGGAAAAATAGATTTGTACTAAAACAATTTATTTTGAAAATAGTCCAGAATCAAAGTGTTCAATTCCCAACCTCCATTTCCAATCAATTCAATTTAAATATCCACTTTAATTTAAATTGACCTAGTTCCAATATAAATAACTTCAATTTCCATTGAAATTGATTTAACCCCAATTCAAGTTGAATTAACCTTGATTCTTTCCAAATTCAAATCAAATTCCATTTGAATTTAGACCTATTCAAGTTTAATCACAATTCCAAATTATTCAAATCAATTTGGACTAATTTCAAATTGAACCATGTTTCAATTTCGAGTCAATTCCAGTTTGAATTAATCCTAATTCCTATTTGAATTTGAACTCATTCAACTTCAATTTCATTTCAAATTAATCCAATTCAAATTTCCTTTTGAATTTTTAAAATTATACATCAATCACAATTCCAATTAATTCAAATCAAATTCAATTTGAACTAATTCAATTCAATTCAAATTTCAAATTTAAACCATCCCGAATTATATAAATTCGAGTTAAATTTTTAAATGTTGATTTAATCCTTTAAATCAAATCAAATCAACTTATATCTTTAAACCATTTAATTCTGAATCCAAATTTCATTTCAAACTTATTTCAAAGTTCAAATAATAATTAAAATCTTTTTTTTCGAACCACTAAATCTTTGAAATTCAATTTATCATCAAATTTCAATTTTGAAACCAAAACCTTTGAAGTTTTATCTTAAACATTCGAATCTTAAGTATAAAATGATTCCATTTTACCTTAATAATGGATATATTACCACACCCTATTTCTTTAAACAAATCCAATTCACAGTTTAAAGATTATTAATAACAATAGGGTAATATCATCCATTATTGTAAAACATCCATCCTTTCTAATTTTCGGATCTCAAACCCAATTTGAGATCACTCAAACTCTCAATTCCAATCAACCATTTAACTTCCCAAGTTAAATCTTAATTTCATCTTGAAATTTCCAAATCAGGTTGATCATTGAAACTTATTTAACTTCTTCCAAGTTAAATTCAATTTACCTAATCCAGCCAAATTTACACAATTTGAATTCCCATTCAAATTTTAAACTTCAAATTATTTATCGTCCCACTTAAGTCTTAAAAACTTATTTCACTTTGGGTTTCACATCAAATTCCAAATTTAAAAATTTAAAACTCAACATTTAGAGTTTATTTCAAACCATCTTTGATATTAGGTATATCCACACATATACATTTTTACTTCTTGGCCCACCAAGCCAAAATTTTAAAATTTAAACCACCTTTGGTTTTAATTCAAAACAAATTTTCTTTAAATTTTCAAACAACTCTTGTTTGAAACAGGACCCTTCATTCAAAATAACATTATTTATTATTTCTTTATTACTTTGAAGCAATTTTCAAATTCTGGACCCAGATTTAAAACTTCACAATTTAGATCATCTTCAATTCCAATTTATAAGCCATACTTACCCAAATGTTTTACTTCCTTAAAACATTTCATTTTGCTTACTCATTAACACACATTTCATTATTAAACACAACAATCATTTATGATAATAACCAAGATTATTGCAACTGGAATCCAACTCACTATTATCTTTATTCTGAAAATTCTTCTCCAAACTCAAAATTCTAATTTCAGTTTGAATCCATTTCAAACTTGTTCTTTATTCCATTTAAATTTGGTTGTATCTCTATTACCACTTAATTCTTACTATTACTTTTAATTTAATTAATACAACAACCAATTTCCTTAATATAATAGACAATCTATTTCTTAATAAACTTATATAAGATTCATTTACTTTTTGAAACCATTTTAAAACCTTTATATAAGAAAATAACAAGTACGCTCTCTTACATTTATACACTCAACTCATTATAGGGCACTATTGACCCTATCCTTAATGAGTATCCCACCAGAGCCAAGGTTCTCGCTTAACCTTCTGCTCTGATACCAAATGTAATGACCCAGAATTTTAAATCCAGAAAAATTCCAGATAGTTAGAGAAAAGAAGAATAGAGATAGAAGAAAAAGAAGAGACAAAAACATCAACATCTCATATATCGCTGCGGATAAAATATAATAACAGTTATATAAAGGAAAATTGTACTTATCATATTACACTTTTGATACATCAGAGTTACACAAATACACAAACACTGGACAGATACAACCATGACTCAGATAACTACAATATATACAACGGAATACTCTCCATACGTTCCTGCCATCCAGCTCGCCTCTTGAGCTCCAGAATGTCCTTACCTGGAAATCTATAATACTCGGTCTGACCCAAGCATTATATCAAAGTAACACCCGGGTCAGGCTGGAAACCATCGTGAGTAAAACCTATCTAACAAGAAATACCCATGTAATATACTTATTTAATAACCCGGGTAACTCGTACCTCGCAACGAGTTCTTTGCCAAAATCAATTTCACATCTTATAATCATATCTTAAGCATTATTACCAGCTTAATTATTCCAAAATCATATTCATCTAAATTATTCTAGATTACAAATCGAAGTGGTTTCGGGTATGTACCGATACCCGATCCCGGTCTCTTCGAATCCAATATCATCTTAAAACAAAGCAGTTAAAGTTTTAAACAATTCCATATATATCAAGAATTTCATATTTACATAGCCATTCATTACAAATAAACAAACTCTACCATCTTAGTTCAGTCAAATCATACCATATCACGTGGCATCACTTATCAAAAATATCAAGTAATCCAAGGCATACAATGCCATTCAATTATTCATAAGCAAGATTAATTAATCACACCATTCCAATTAATTTAAATAATTTATATTAACTCCTTTAATCACTTTTAATCCTTCTTACCTAACATTAATTAATTACAACCATTAATTAATCATCCTTAAATTTTTCTTTTTAATTACATTAAGTAATAAGCTTTTATTTAATAACCATCACTCATTCACATTAATTACACTTATCCCTAATTAATTCCATAATTAATCAATCCTTTAATTAATTACACGAAGTAATAAATCCTTAATTACTTCCCTTTACCTTTAATTACTTTCATCAAGCAGTTATCTCATTGGTTAATTATTCTCAATTAATTAACCCTGATCATTAATTAATTTAACCTTTAATTGTAACAGATTAATCCTCTAATTAATTAATTTATAATTCTTAATTATTATTAACAAGTCAATAGTTAATCTTTAACTTCTTCCATTAATTAACCTTTATAGTTAATCAATCAATCAATCAATTACTTCTTAATTACTTTAATCAATTAATCAATTTTTAGTCACCCAAATCTTAATATTTCTAAGATAATCCATTAATACAAATTTTCATTCAAATCATCTTTAATAAACCTTAGAATTAAAACATCATTAACCTGCAAACTTAAAACCTTAAGTTATTTAAGTTAAATAGCTTTTAAGAAAATTAGTTTTAACCTTGATTTTTGCTAAACTTCAAACTTGAAGATATCCTCACCCTTTGACCCGAGTCAAGCCCGGGAAAAAACCCACCCAAACCCGTGTCAAAAACTTTTCTTTCTTCCACTTGTTACAATAAAAACAGTTATAAGATATTAATACTTGCGAGCAACCTGATCTTGTACCCGAGACAAACCCAATTTATCTCGAGTTCCAACCCGAGGATACTTCCTCATCTTCCCGAGCCAACGACACAGTAACCATCAGATACGTTAGAACATCTTGTGCACGTGTAAGCATTGTCGAGGCGACACCGACCAACTTCGACAACGTTCCCAAGTCGCCGTTGCCAAGCCTGATCATCGCCACTACTCAGAACTCCCCGAAGTTCCTGAAATCAAAATCTGGCATACCCACCTATATTCTGATAACAATACCAATCACCATATCGTCCCTTTACCGCCGCTAATGACCATCTGATACAGCGTCGCCTCAACTGAAGCTACTCCAAACACTTACCTTCCTTTTCCCCCTACCTTAGATCAACTCGACGTTGCCATGCCATCGCACCATTCATTCTATAGCATCGACAAAAGTTTTGGTCTAAACCCAAACTCCGCCTCGCCCGACTACCATAGATCAAAGCAAAATCACTTAACATTTTTCCGTCACCCCTGACCTACGAGACACCTCTGACAAGAACCACAACCACCCTAGCTACTTCGATCACCAGGAAATGCTTAATACTCCAATTCCGGTCAACCCCAAATTACACATTCGAGACCAAACTAAAAATTTTAATTCAACTTTTAAAATTCATGATTTTCGATGAAAATCAAATTATGTAAGAAAATCAAGGGATTGTGATATCTGATTTTAACATAGTTTTCAAAATTTACATTGTCTTTCCATTCTCAGGTGATATTTCGACTTATTATACCTAAACACATTTTAAAAACTTAATTTAGGTTGAAACAAACATAATTTGCTTAAAACTCAGGGCCTATCAGAGATTATACAAAAAAGATTAGGAATTTGATCAAAAATCTTTAATCTGTTACTATGAAACAGAGTATATATAATTATACAGACATGCAAACTTACAACTTCTTATTATTGTTATTTTTTTTCATGCAACATAATTCATTCATACACAACTACTAACACCTCATCTATCCAAACATCATTCATATGCATCAATTTTTAACAATTTTAAAGCGTTGATTACTCACCTGGTACTTTGAAGAACAGAGAATCCCCCTCCTTTCTTTTTTTTAAAAAAACTGAAAGTTGCTTTTTCTTGTAAAACCTGGATCTTGATTCTAGATTTGAAACTGCAAAAATCTTGAATCTGAAACTATAATTCGATTTTGATCTCCCTACTTGAGCTTGACTATATCTAGAATCTTGCTTAAGTTTGAGATGAGTTTGGATTTACCTTCTTGCTTTAGATTATTGGAACAGTTATTTGATTAAGTTTTGAGAGGTGAAGGGGGGATTTGAGAAGTGAAAAGAAAAACCCGGTTTCTCTAATTCTTGTCCAAAAAGAAAATTATTCTTGCCGCTTGTTAATCTAAGCTAACACATGTTTAATGCATATAAATTTTAACATACAAATGTTAAATTATATTCCTAAAATTCTTACACTTGTTCAATGCTTGTTTTATTGTTTTACAAATGTTTAATATCCTTTAAATTGCTTACTTTTGTATTAATTCCATGTTTTTTTCAAATATTCACATATGCTTATTTACATTAATAAATATTTATATTAAATTTAAAACTTAGTTCTATACTTAAAAATATCTTAAGTGTATTAATATTTAAATTACCCCTTTCTATTCACCAATTTACAATTAAAAAGAAAATGATAAAAATTTCAATTATATTTTTATATTAAATTTTCTATTGAGAAATTTACTTCCCTTAATTTATATAAAATATTTTAAAGAAAATAATATAAACAAATTATATTTTAATGAAATCATATGTATATTTTTTATATCCAATTTATTTTAAGATATTTTACCCTTTGAATTTCCAATTCAAATTCAAATTCCAATTTAACATTCGATCTAAAAAAACAAATAAACAAACACCAATTCAATTTGTAAATGGTAATTCCATTTAAAATCTATTTATACCTATAAACAACACATTATTATTATAGTTTTGAAAATATCTATTTTTCCATAATAATTATACTAGAAAAATTATAAAACCAATACTTATTCAAGTACATATTTATATTACCAGAATTGTTTATTTAACTTACAAATCAGTATTTCTACTGATTAAACCTAGTTAATTTATCAATTACAGATATTCTAAAATCCGGGTTATCACAAAATCTACCTTTATTTGTAAATTAACAATTAATGTATTGTAAATTTAGAAAATATTGTTCTATGTCCAAAATATTATAATCCCAAAGTGTCATAATTCTTTCATATTCCTCCTAAAGATTTGTTATTAATAACATTCCAGCCCTGATTTCTGCTTTGAAATTCTTCTATTTTGTCATTTCCTTGTTTATGCTCTAATAGGCCTACAATACTAGGTTTATTAATGTATAAAAGGTTAGCTAAATCAAAATTACTTTTAGGAGAATTAAGTCCCTTAATATTCCAAGCAATACTCGACGTTATTATATATCAAAGAAAAAATAACAAAAAGAATTTAATAAGGATACTGAAAGGATACTTTTTGCGATTACAGAGAGCCTTTGTAAATGCAAATATCAATGCTTTCAGTTGCCATAATCCCTTTTTTTACAAGCATAATCCCTTTTTTTACAAGCATTAGTATTTTGCACTCTGAGTTGCTCCTTCCACTGTAGGTTTTTGCCGTTATATTTTGCTCTGAATTCATTTTGCTCACTGCACACAAAAATGCTGTTTTGAATTGATGTCTTTTAAATTCTTTATCGTGTCTTTCTTCCTCTTATTCTCATTTGAAGGGGATGAAGAGGTTGAAAGTACTTTGGCTGCATTTTTCAATAATTTAAGAGATATACTTTCTTGAGATTTAGCCATTTCTGGAGCTTTAAATCCCAGTTTGTTTGTTGCCACTGTTTTTGAATTCCCTGTTTCATCTTCTCCTAAACAAACTCTCACGGAAATATTTTTTACATTTTATATTTCTATACTTGGTTGTGAATTTACATATTGTGTTGTTACTAAATTTTCCTTCTCATTTGGATCAGATGTGAATTGTTTAGATTCTTGCTGGGTACAATTTTCTCTTTGTTGTCCGTTGGTTTGGAGGTTAGTGTCAGTTTCTTGATTTTGAATGATTTCCATTTGATCAGTGTTGCCAGTTTCTTGATTTTGAGAGATTTCCATTTTATCAGTGGTATCATTGTAGCATGCGTAACTTGGGCATTCAACTTTGAATCTTTTACCAATTGAATGTTTTCAAAGTATTGAATTTTCCCAAAAATTGCATTACTTTTTGTTTTGTCTGAGTTTTTACTGATTGGATTTTCTTCTACAATTCCATTTCCAATATTTTCTTTAACCTGATTTGTATTTTCTGAAGTAGTAGTGTCATCTGCTTTGTTTTCCATTTTCCTTGTATTAGTTTTTTTTTCCATGCCTTTTTTTATTTGTTAAATTTTTGTACAATTTTCTGAAGAATGCCCAAAACATACACAGTTTAGATGTAACAACTCACATATTTTACGATTGTATATTTAAATATTTTATTTAAATATGGCATCGTTAGTCGGATTTTAGTCTGAAAAGGCTACTTTTTGCAAACAGTCGAATTAGAACTCGAGACCACTTCCTTTGAATTCAAAATGCCGTTTGCAACCTTTTTGAGTATAAACTTCGATATGTTTGGAGTTAGTAGAATTTTGCTACTTTTCACTTAGGGCTTTGGGTTGGGTTTTAGCCAATTAACCCCAATTATCAACCTAGCTCCAACCCTCTTCCCTTTATTCCTTCATAATTTCCTAATACTCAAGCTTTAGCAACAATGGAGAGAGGAATGGGAAATTAAAACTCCAAGCACTAATCATCTTTGCAAATTCAAGTTCTAGCCCCAAATTCATAGAAGAAGCTTTGGTAAGCCTTCTCTTCTTCTTCTCCAATTCATCTTCCTTTCAATTTCAAAAATTCCTAAACCTAACTTAGGAAATGTTTCTCTTTTAAGCTTAGATTCAAGCTTGTTGGGTTGGAATTGAAGAGTAATTTTTCTTGTCATTGCTCTACAGCTTTTTCATTTGTTTTGTGTAAAGAAAGGTGAGATTTTTATCTCACATCTATGTCTATATCTATCCTTATTGTTAGGTATGAATTCCTAACACATATTCATGTGCATTTGCTTTTGATTTGGATTTCTTTGGTGAATATTCCAATTTTTGGTGTTTTGAAAACAAATTCTATGAAAATCCTACTATGGATATTTGGATGTTGATATTCGGGGCGTATCGAAGAGCCTTTCAAGCTGGGTTGTCTCTTGGCATAAATCCTTAGTCGTCGTTGCTCGTCCGATCGCTTTCGATATTCGTTTTGACCATTTTTGGCCAAGGTTCAAGAAAGGCCCGAGAAACAGGTTTCAGACGTCTGAATGCTCCTTTTCAGACGTCTAAATATCATATTGGGAAAATTTCTATTCCCAGATTCAGACGTCTGAAACAATATTTCCAGATGTCTGAATGGGTTCGAATTAACCAGAGAAGAAATAGGCTAAAAATTGGCATTTCCAGACGTCTGAAATTATATATTCAGACGTCTGAATTATGTTCAGAAAAATATTTTATTTTTCAGATTTAGACGTCTGAATTCTACCCTTCAGACGTCTGAATCTGCTTGTTTTTGCCTATTTTGCCTACTTAGCTTGAGTTTCCAAATTTAATCGATTTGTGTTGATTCCCATTTGTTTTTATCATTTATTATCGACTTTGATGACATTTTCTTCTGGATTTTTTTGGAATATCCACCTTGATGGATTCGGTATCGATTTCTTTGGATTCAATTCACGTCTTCGTATGTGAATTTTGGTGATTGATTGTTTCTACAATCATTTTTGTGATTTGTCACTTTAAAATATAAAGGTTTTCAATACTAGTAGTAAATATCAAAACTCTTTTATCAAAACGATTTCAACACTATTTTATTACAAAGCTCGTTTCTTAAACCGTTTTCCAATCTACTAGTATATACAAACCTTTACCTCACTCGTATGAGAAATCTAATTAAACGACTTGGTAAAACAAGTGGTATGAAACGCTTGCGTTTGCTTCGTCGATTAATTTTTGGACTTGTTCGATTGAAACTCTTATGACAACTTTCGAGTGGAAATCTATAATTTGTTCGTAAATATTTTAGTTAATCCAGTGGTTATGGGACACGAAGCTAAGCTCATATATTTACTAGGTTAGTGTAATTGACACTTCTTGATGTTCGATGATGATCATTTTGTGATTTAGACTAGCAATGAGCGATGTCTCTTTGTCTACGAGGGAGACTAAACCCCGTTTTTGTGGAGTTTCGACTCATATTGGTGGGGTAGCGACCCATGGTCTTCGAGCCATTTTGTGGAGCCTCGGCTCAAAATGAATGGTAAACAACCATGGAATACGTTCCGTTTTGTGATACACATGTTGGCGAGCTTTCATGCTCCCGTTTTGTGATAGGCCTCCTCTTTTTGTGATTTCTGGATTTCTATTGATGATTTCTAAAATTTGTGTTTCGCCAATTTTTGCGATTTCATTTATAAGTTCTATCAATATTTGTGCATTGGTGAATTTGTGTTTCAAAACTTTTACAATTGGCATTGTGATGTTTGCAATTATTTGTGACTTGCTGAAAAAAAATTAAGAGTATGACATTCTTTTTTATCTTTGAGAATATTCTTGTGATATTGATTAATCTTTTGTAGATTTTCAATTACATACATATCACAGTACGACATTATGGTTATCATACGTTTTTGTCATATCTCTTATTCTATATCATTTCATCTGATATTTATAGCTAGACTGGTCTGTTTATTATTTTCTTATTAAATAATACTCGGGTCAGACCGAGATGTTACTGGTGCTTCTGCTTGACTCCTCATCTGGGATTTTTATTCTGACTTTTTGCTAACTACTTAGATTAGTAGTTTTTGTTGTATACATTTGAGATATAGATTCCATGATGTATACTTATTCTTTTGGGTAGCACTAGTAACTATTCTTTTGTGATATTGTGGATCTTGTTAGACCACTACTCTGATTAACACTTTTAAGTGTTATATATATTCATATCTATTTCCACCTTTGTGATATGAACTTCTGTGACTGATTTGTGTTATAATATTTCTATATTTGTTTTCTAAGATTTCATATAGCCACTGTGTAGTAGCTTTGAGTTTGTGTCGGTATGTCGGATTTCCTCTTGTGATGAAAAGTTATATTTTTATCTGGCATATCGTTACTCGCACAAAGCAATTATATAGATGGCCACTCCTCAACAGCCTTAATCTTCATGCTAGTTGACGGCATCACTCCGTAGTGTCCTTGGCTAGCGTGAGTATAGAAGTGGGACGTCACAGCTTAGTATCGGAGCCAAATTTCGGAACAAGGTAGAATAATCTTGCAAGGATCATTGTCCTAAGTCTTTCTTAGGAGTCGTGCCTTATGATTTGATTCGAGTTTTCGTACCATTCTATCCTATTTTCTTTTATGATTCCTTATTTTATCAATCATGATTGTTTGATAATTATTTTGAGAATAACCTTTCTTCTTCTTTCTTTCTTGAAGAAGGGAAATGGTTAGACCTGGCCGTCCCAGCGTCGGTCAATCTAGTGCTACTCCTCAGGATAGAGTATTTATGTCTGCACAGCAGCTTCTTGATCTTGTAAAGAATGCTCAAGCAACCAATTCTATTCCGGAGCCTACTCACCCTAAGTCTGGATTTGCACGCTTGTGCAACGATTATACCAACTTGGGTGGGAAGCCATTCAAAGGTTGTGAAACCATTATTGAAGTCCAGGCTTGGCTAAGATCATACAATCGAATCTTTTCTCGCATGAATCTTATCGATCTTCACCGTGTCCAAGTGGCCTCTAGTATGCTCCAAGAAAGAGCATTAGACTGGTACGAGCTTCTGATTTCTGAAATTATTGAAGCAGATCTTACCTAGGAGCAGTTTCGGGGACGATTCAAATTAAAGTTTGTGCCAAAAGCTGAGAAGGTGACATTGGCTCGTCGTTTTATAGACCTTGTTCAAGGTGAATCCTCCGTGGCAGATTATGTCGCATCATTCGAGTCACTTTCTAAATACGGGGTCGAATACATAAACACCCCATTGAAGAAGAACCAAAGATTTGTCTATGGCTTGAACAAAAATCTCAAGAAGCCATTACTTCTAAAATTAGAAGTTTTTTTTTATCAACTCATTGATATCGCTCTTCGTCTTGGAGAGGCAGATACGGAGAGTGATGTTTAAGTCGAGAGTGCCAAACCAAACTTCAACAGCAACAAGAAAAGGCCTAATAAATTCAAAGGTCCTTATCCCAATAAAAAGGAGAAACAAACAACTCCGACAGCGAAGACTTCTGCCTCTAGTGGTGGGCAATGCTACAACTACGGTTCTAAGGACCATTATGTGAATAAGTGTTCAAAACCCCGTGCTTGTCGCTATTGTAAAAGCCTGGATCATTATTTATTTGCATGCCCCAAACTCCAAAATAAGAAGGAGGGAAAGCTTAATGTGGCGCAAGCTCCTTGCAACCCTTCTCGTGGTCAAGGTATTTCTCATTCTATCATTGATGGCATTATTGTGTTTCGTGAACAACCTATTCGAGTTCTTTTCGATATGGGTGCATCCCATTCTTTTATATCAAAGGAACTTGTTGATACTTTTTCTTTAAGTGTTGTTGCTTTAATGACTTCTTTGAGAATCGCGAATCCGGTGGTGGGTCCGCAACACTCAGTTTACTTTATAAAGATGTCGAGATTATTTTATGTGATTTTTCTTTCCAAGCCGATTTGCATGTCATGCGTTATTTAGGCTTTGGAATGATTTTGGGAATGGATTGACTTAACCGTTATGAAGCTCATATCCTATGTCCTGTGCGGACTATTTATCTTCGACATCCACAGTCTACTATCATATTTCTATTGTACTTAAAGATTCGGATTCCACTTTGGCAGCATCCTTATATTCTCTAAATCCTCGTGATGACGATAATGATGATGAGGAAGATGTCATTTCTCTTATTCACGTTGTTCGTGAATTTTTCAACATATTTGAGCCCGTCTTAGGATTACCCCCTAAGCGAGCAATTGAGTTCAGAATTAATCTAATTCCTGGAGCTTTACCTATTACTCGTCCTCCTTATCGTATGTCCAATAAGGAAAATAAAGAGATGCGCAAACAATTATCCGATTGGAGACGAAGCAATTTATTCGTTCTAGTTCCTCTCCTTGGGGAGTTTCAACTATTTTTGTGAAGAAATCCGATGGTACACTTAGGCTTTGCATAGACTACCGCAAGCTTAATGATCTTACTATCAAGAATAAATATCCTTTACCTTGGATTGATGATCTATTTGATCAACTTAGTGGTGCTAGAGTTTTTTCACAATTAGACTTAGCAACCGGTTTTCATCAGCTTTGTATTGCAGAGGATAGCATTCCTTTGACATCGTTCCGTACTTGTTATGGATCTTATGAATGGCTTGTTATGCCATTTGGTTTAACGAATGCTCCGGCTTACTTCGTTGACCTTATGAATCGAGTTTTCAAAGACTTCCTCGATCGATTTGTTCTCATCTTAATTGATGATATTCTTGTGTATTCAAAAACCAAGGAGGAACATGAAAAGCATCTTCGGATTGTGTTGGAAACTCTTAGGAGTAATCAATTAAAAGCAAAATTTCTAAATGCCACTTTTGGCAATCTCGTGTGAAGTTCCTCGGTCATATTATTTTTAAATTCGGAATTTCTTTGGATCCTTCAAAAATTGAAGTGATTCAAAATTGGAAGAGACCAAAGAGTATGACGGAGATTCGTAGCGTTCTTGGATTGGCAGGTTATTACCGTCGTTTTATAAAAGACTTTTCTAAAATTTCCGTGCCTCTTTCTAGCTTGACAAAGAAAGGAGTTAAATACATTTGGTCGGACAAATGTGAAGCTTCTTTTCAGAAATTAAAGGAACTCCTTTCCGATGCTCCTGTTCTTGTGATTCCCCTGGGAAACCAAGATTTTATTGTTTATACCGATGCTAGTCGTGTCGGGTTGGGTGCCGTTCTTATGCAAAGAGAACAGGTTATTGCTTATGCTTCTAGGCAATTAAAGCCTGACGAGACTAAATATGCCACTCATGATTTAGAGCTGGCGGCTATTGTTTTCACCCTTCAAATTTGGCGTCATTATCTTTTGGAAGAGAAATTTGTTCTCTACACCGATCATAAATCATTGAAGTATTTATTTTCTCAAAAGGAACTTAATTTGCGTCAACAGCGTTAGCTCGAGTTCCTTGCATCTTATGATCTTGATATTCTTTATACTCCTGGAAAGGGAAATCGTGTTGCCGACGCCCTTAGCCGAAAGCAACAAGCGGTTGTTTCCATGATGATATCCGAATGGAATGATCTCGAGACTTTATCCACTTGTGAGATTCGAGATCGTGTATCTGATTTATGTTCATCTCTTGTTTTACGTAGCCTTGGGGCTCATCCTTCTCCTTTAGACTGCATCCTTGAAGCTTAAAAGGTAGATCCCGAATTGGCTCTTCTTAGCCAAAGTTGTAGGATAAAATTGATATTGAAAATTTGAAAGACTTTGATATTGATTCTCGTGGCGGTATTCGAAAATTTGGTAGACTTATCGTGCCAAATATTAGTGATCTTCGTAAAGATATTTTAGAAGATTCTCATCGTTCTAAATTTACCATTCATCCCGGTAGTAGCAAAATGTACGCGAATATGAAGCGACTTTATTATTGGGATGGAATGAAATCTGATATTGCTAACTTTGTTAAGCATTGCATGACTTGCCAACTTGTCAAGGCCGAGCATCAAAGGCCTGGTGGGTTAATGCAACCTTTAGAAATTCCAATATGAAAGTGGGATCAAATTTCCATGGATTTTATTGACGGCCTTCTCCGTTCTCGTTCGGGTCATGATAGCCTGTGGGTGATAGTTGACAGACTTATGAAATCCACCCATTTTATCCCCATTCTGTCTAATCGGACCATACCTCTTTTGGCTAAACTCTTTATTAAAAAGGTTGTTAAATTGCATGGAGTTCCTACTTCTATTGTTAGAGATCGTGATCCATTGTTTACTAGTGGATTTCGGAAGAGTCTTCAAAAAGCTTTGGGAACGAACCTTAATTTTAGCACCGCTTATCATCCTCAGTCCGATGGACAAACCGAGCATGTGAATCAAATTCTTGAAGATCTACTTTGTGCATGTGTTCTTGATTTTGGTGGAAGTTGGAAAGATCATATTTCTCTTGTTGAGTTTTCCTATAATAATAGCTTCCAATCTAGTATTGGTATGGCACCTTTCGAGGCACTCTATGGAAGGCTATGCCGATCTCCTTCTTGTTCGCTTGAGGTCGGTGAGAAGCTGGTTTTAGGTCAAGATTTTATTCGTGATCCCGTAGTAAAGATTGACCTTATTCGTCATAGGATGAAAGAAGCCCAGAGTAGACAGAAATCCTATGCCGATAACCGAAGAAGGAAAATAGAATTTTCTGTGGGAGATTTTATGTTTGTTCGTGTTTCACCTATGAAGGGTGTTGTGCGTTTCAGTTGATCGGGAAAGTTAGCGCCTCGATATATTGGTCCATTTCCCATCATCGAACGTATTGGTCCATGGCTTATCGCCTTTCATTACCGGCTTAATTTTCTGCTATCCATGACGTGTTTCACGTCACTCAATTACGGAAATGTCTTTAAGAATCCGATTCTATTCTTGAGCTCGGTGTTGTTGAAGAAATTGAAGTTTCACCTAATTTGACTTATGAGAAACATCCTATTCGCATCATTACTACAGAGGTTAAATGCCTTCGAAATAAAGATGTCCTGCTTGTGAAAGTTCAATGGTCCTCAAATCCTAAGGATTGTTCTTGGGAATCCAAAGAATTCATCGAGCGAGCACATCCGGACTTACTTTCTCGTACTCTTTGAGGTGAACTTATTATTTCAAATTTCTTTTATATTGATGTGCTTTTATGGTTTTTACTTTTTATTTTCTTCTTAAATATTGCGAGGACACAATTTCTTTAAGGAGGGGAGTCTGTAACAACCCACATATTTTACGATTGTATATTTAAATATGGCATCGTTAGTCGGATTTTAGTCCGAAAAGGCTACTTTTTGCAAACAGTCGAATTAGAACTCGAGACCACTTTCTTTGAGTTCAAAATGCCGTTTGCAACCTTTTTGAATATAAACTTCGATATGTTTGGAGTTAGTAGAATTTTGCTACTTTTCACTTAGGGCTTTGGGCTGGGTTTTAGCCCATTAACCCCAATTATCAACCTAGCTCCAGCCCTCTTCTCTTCATTTCTTCATAATTTCCTAATACTCAAGCTTTAGTAACAATGGAGAAAGCAATGGGAAATTAAAACTCCAAGCCCTAATCATCTTTGCAACATCAAGTTCTAGCCCCAAATTCATAGAGGAAGCTTTGCTAAGCCTTCTCTTCTTCTTCTCCAACTCATTCTCCTTTCAATTTCAGAAATTCTTAAACCTAACTTAGAAAATGTTTCTCTTTTAAGCTTAAATTCAAGCTTGTTGGGTTGGAATTGAAGAGTGATTGTTCTTGCTATTGCTCTATAGCTTCTTCTACATTTGTTCTGTATAAAAAAAGGTGAGATTTTTATCTCACATCTATGTCTATATCTATCCTTATTGTTAGATATGAATTCCTAACACTTATTCATGTGCATTTGCTTTTGATTTGGATTGCTTTGGTGAATATTCCAATTTTTGGTGTTTTGAAAGCAAATTTTATGAAAATCCTATTATGGATATTTGGATGTTGATATTCAGGGCGTATCGAAGAGACTTTAAGGCTGGGTTGTCGCTTGGCATAAATCCTTAGTCGTCATTGCTCGTCCGATCGCTTTCGATATTCGTTTTGGCCATTTTTAGCCAAGGTTCAAGAAAGGCCTGAGAAACAGGTTTCACATGTTTGAATGCTCCTTTTGAGACGTCTGAACGTCATACTGGGAAAATTTCTATTTTCCAGATTCAGACGTCTGAATCAATATTTCCAGACGTCTGATTTGGTTCGAATTGAACCAGAGAAGAAACAAGCTTAAAATTGGCATTTCCAAACGTCTGGAATTATATATTTAGACGTCTGAATTATGTTCTAGAAAATATTTTATTTTCCAGATTCAGATGTCTGAATTCTACCTTTCAGACGTCTGAATCTGCTTGTTTTTGCCTATTTTGCCTATTTAGCTTGAGTTTCCAAATTTAATCAATTTGTGTTGATTCCTATTTGTTGTTATCATTTATTATCGACTTTGATGACATTTTCTTGGGGATTTTTTTGGAACATCCACCTTGATCGATTCGATATCGATTTCATTGGATTCAATTCACGTCTTCGTATGTGAATTTTGGTGATTGATTGTTTCTATAATCATTTTTGTGATTTGTCACTTCAAAATATAAAGGTTTTCAATACTAGTAGTAAATATCAAAACTCTTTTATCAAAACGATTTCAGCGCTATTTTATTACAAAGCTCGTTTCTTAAACCGTTTTCCAATCTACTAGTATATACAAACCTTTACCTCACTCGTATGAGAAATCTAATTAAATGACTTGGTAAAACAAGTGGTATGAAACGCTTGCGTTTGCTTCGTCGGTTAATTTTTGGACTTGTTCGATTGGAACTCTTGTGACAACTTTCGAGTGGAAATCAACAATTTGTTTGTAAATATTTTAGTTAAGCCAGTGGTTATGGGACACGAAGCTAAGCTCATATATTTACTAGCTTAGTGTAACTGACACTTCTTGATGACTGATGATGATCATTTTGTGATTTAGACTAGCAATGAGCGATGTCTCTTTGCCTGCGAGGGAGACTAATCCCCGTTTTTGTGGAGTTTCGACTCAAATTGGTGGGGTAGCGACCCATCCAATTCGGGCCGTTTTATGGAGCCTCGGCTCAAAATGAATGGTTAGCAACCATGGAATAGCGTTCCATTTTGTGATACACGTGTTGGTGAGCTCTCATGCTCCCGTTTTGTGATAGGCCTCCCCCTTTTTGTGATTTCTGGATTTCTATTGATGATTTCTAGAATTTGTGTTTCGCCAATTTTTGTGATTTCATTGATAAGTTCTATCAATATTTGTGCATTGGTGAATTTGTGTTTCAAAACTTTTACGATTGGCATTGTGATGTTTGCCAATATTTGTGACTTGCTGAATAAAAATTAAGAGTATGACATTCTTTCTTTATCTTTGAGAATATTCTTGTGATATTGATTAATCTTTGGTAGATTTTCAATTACATACTTATCACAGTACGACATTATGGTTATCATACGTTTTTGTCATATCTCTTATTCTATATCATTTCATCTGATATTTATAGCTAGACTGGTCTGTTTATTATTTTCTTATTAAATAATACTCGGGTCAGACCGAGATGTTACAGGTGCTTCTGCTTGACTCCTCATCTGGGATTTTTATTCTGACTTTTGGCTAACTACTTAGATTAGTAGTTTTTGTTGTATACATTTGAGATATAGACTCCATGATGTATACTTATTCTTTTAGGTAGCACTTGTAACTATTCTTTTGTGATATTGTGGATCTTGTTAGACCACTACTCTGATAAACACTGTTAAGTGTTATATATATTCATATCTATTTCCGCCTTTGCGATATGAACTTCTGTTACTGATTTGTGTTATGATATTTCTATATTTTTTTTCGAAGATTTCATATAGCTACTGTGTAGTAGCTTTGAGTTTGTGTCGGTATGTCAGATTTCCTCTTGTGATGAAAAGTTATATTTTTATCTGGCATATCGATACTCACACAAAGCAATTATACAGATGATTGCTCCTCAACAGCCTTATTCTTCGTGCTAGTTGACGGCATTACTCCGTAGTGTTCTTGGCTAGTGTGAGTATAGAGGTGGGGCGTCACATTAGACATCTTGGGGGTATCCATTCGTATTCTATTTTCCGAGTTAAATTTTCTTCATCATGCATTATGATATGCACTTCTTCAGGTAATTCTGTACTAGCATTAATTTTAACAAGTATTCTTGCATAACCGAGCCTTGTTTCATTAATTGTTTGCTCATCAAGTTTCAATGGAATCCCAACAACACTTGCTATAGCACTAAATGCTTCTTTTCCCATAATTTTAAATTCAATTCTATTAATCTGATCCAAATAGGAATGGTTGAGAGTAGATCTCTGTCAAGAAATAGTTTTTTGTTCCATCATTTTGGAATTATGAGTTTGCCATTAATGAAAATGGTCTTCCATTTATTCTTTTCTCACAGTCAACAGCATTTGAAAATCTGCTTATAAAGAACTCATTTTTTCTTATGCATATCTCAAAATTGCCTGATGGATTCAAAGTTCCAAAGACAAACGTCTTGAAATAATGATAATAAGGGCGGTTTTCAAAAATGTAAGCGATAACTGAATTAGCTCATTTGTTTTTAGTTCTTTTGCTAACTGCCTCTTTCACTATCATCATTTTTTTACTGCTAATGATGATAGGAACAACAAATTCCAAATCAAAATTAGAACTCATACCACCATTTTATAACGTTTCCGCATATGATGATGATTTCTTGGCTTAAGCATATTTTTCGACTGGATGTTGATTCTGATTAGGCATCGTTGCATTATTCATGATTCTCGGTTTTCTTGGTTAATTAAAATTGTTTCTGATATCCTTATTTTGAGTTTTTGTAGCCCTTTGAACTTTGCAGATTTATAAGCATGATTATTGGCTTTCTTGCGATTCTTGACAAACTAAAACTCTTCATTATCAATGTCTGAAGGTTTATTTTTGTAATTTAGAGAAGAAAGAAGAAAAGAGGTTGACAAGGGATCGAAGATGGTGGCTGAAGAGCCCTTATATTGATTTCTGGCGGCCGTTTTTATATTTTGTTTATATCTGTGTTTTGTGATATCTCTATAAGTGATTTAAGGGAGTATATCAGTGGATATACATAGTAGCACCCTTAATTTTAATCCATAATCTTTCATATTAGAAAACCATCATAAATACTCATTCACTACTTATAAAATTTGGGTTTTCATATAAGTCCTTGCCGGCTATGCATTCTTTTATTTATATTCCTCAAATGATCTCAATTTCACTACAGATTCAATTCAATTCATGAGTAAATTTCTATGGTCCTGACCAACTTATATTTTATCCAACATTCATATGGACAATCAGGGTTGCAAAAATCATTAAGCGAACAATAAATGGAAAGCGTGGACTAGTGATTAATTGTCTAGACGATTATTAATCGAGGATTTATCGAGTTAGGCGTTTTAGATAAACTCGAGCATTTTGAATAAAATTTTAGTATTATATTTAGTATTAACCGATCCAAAAGAAGATTTTATTGGTTTGAATGGTTTCAGAAGTAATCATGAAGGCAAAACAGCTTGAATCAAACATTTTGATGCTTATAAGATAACCAAGTCTAAATTGGTGCATAATCGATGCCTATAAACCCATTTATCTTCTTATAATATGACTAAGTCTTATCCAAACGGATTAGGTAAATAGTTAAACGGTAAAGCTAGCGCAACGTCTAGACGGAGCCTAACCGGAACCCTAGAAGATTTTTATAATAGTCTTGTGGGACCGATGTGAAAGAATGTATATTACCATTTTTGAAATGCTACAAGTCTGAAAAAATAAAGAAAATCCTTATAAGGGTCGGTTGTCATTGGACAGCAGTGCCGTATGGATAATTGTTACGAAACATAGAACCATTTAATGCACAAATCAGTCATGAACAACACTCTCACACAATAATAATTCAATCTTACTGAAGCAAACCAAGATGTAACAATAGAAACCTTGATCTTCAATATCCTTTTATTCCATCATTATCAACACTAAGAAATATTTTCATATACACCTCCAGTATCTTCCTCAACCCGTTCTTATTCTCTTCTTCAACCCGTTCTTTTTATTTTTTTTTCGTTCGTGAAAAAATGGCCGCTCCTCAGATTTTAGGGCTTCGTCCCTTTGGTGCCGTGCTCTTAAATTAGGGTTTCAAATTGAAGTCGCTGCCTTTGTTGGTTGATTGCAATCACTGTTTCTCTGATTTGCTTCAGTTGTTTGCGGCTTCTCCTCCTTGATCGAGTTCGATTGCTTCGGTATGTAATTTGCGATTTTTGCTTTTTCTAATCTTTCGTACTTGAACTCGATGCTCGATTGCCTGTGATGATTGGGGTTCTTATAGGATTTGATTTCCTAGAATTGCGTTCGTATATTTTTGATTGAATTCGTCAAATTCATTTCTCTGACCGCTTGATTATGTTTTGATGCTTGGGATTGATCTGACTTTGTCAATTTCGTATTTTTGATGCTTGGTTGACACGGCTTCGATTTTGACTTGTTCAACATTGAAATTTTGATCACGGCTTTGGCTTGATGCTGAATAATGTTTGACTTCGACTTGATTTTGGGTATGCGAATCCACTACTCTGTATTAGCTTCGGCCATCACCATTGCTTTTATATTGTCTCTGCTGCATACCACTGCATTTTTATACAAACTTGATTTATGACTTGGTAATCACTGCACTGTTGAAATTTGTGGCAACCACGACAATTTGATTTCTGGCATGTTTTGATTACGTGAATTTTTGGTTATTGATGCTTTGACTTTGGTCACTTGTAAAATTGCAGTATTGATTAATTTTGTGGTCACCAGCGATGTTGTTACTGCATTCATGGTCAGTGGTGCACGATTGTGAGTAGTTTGTAGTTGATGTTTTCCATGAACATGCTTCACTCCATTATTATTGATTTGTTCAAATGAAGTCGGTGAACATTTATGGCTGCACTTCAGTCATCCCTTCTGTTTTCTTTGGCTTCATTGACCTCGGCTAGATCACTTGTTGGCATTTATGTGTATTGATTTACTGTTGAGTTGCATCTACTTGTAGTTGTTGAGCTTTGATGCATATTGCAACTTGGACATTGTTTCATCTGACTTCGGTCTTGATACTTTGGCTTTCATGGCATTGAATCTGAACTGTTCGTTTTATATTTTGCTTATACTGCCGCATATCACTGCATAGACTTGTTTATTGCTTCTGGTTACTGAGTTGTTTGTTGTGGATATTGTGGGATGTCGTCTCCATTTGGTTGTTGCTGTGTTTCCATATCTCTGGTGCACTATGCCATAGCCTTGGTCTTTGTTGGTTTTGTTGTGCACTTGTACTTCTGGTTGGTCTGCATCTTATGGTTGCCACTGTGTTACATTGAGATCGACATTTTCATTATTACGGTGACTGACCATCTTATTTCTGTTGAGTTCCTGTAGTTGCATTCACTTCAATGTCACTGTTGCTTTGAGTAATTTTTAACTGCATCACCATATAACAGTTGCTCGCCCTGTCTTGATTGATGCTGTACATATTGTTGTCGTGCTTGTGATATTGGTGCATTGTCTTGTTACATTCCTGTCCACTGAGTTTGAGCATTGCAGTTTCACTTGTATACTTAAGTCAATGTTGTCTTTGATGTTGTACTTTGGTCTATTGGGCTGCATACATGTTGTAGCTGTACTGTCTTGAGCTCGACATTGTTGTTTACTTGTTTTGATGCATTCACATGCTGCCATACTTGTTCATGCTGCTGGACTTGATGCAGTTTGATTGTTTTGTAGTTGTTGATGTTCTTTGTAGTTTGTATCTGCATTTTGCATTGGCCATGCTTTGGTCATTGAAGTATGTTGTCACTTATTGACTGCATGTTCATCATTTCATATTGAACTGTTTCTTGTCATGTTCACTTGTGTTGAATCCAGTTTCAAAACTCGGATTTGACCTTGTGCTCGTGTCGTATTTTTGAATTTATTGCACCTGAGTTGAACCTGTCCGTATATTTGGGTTTGACCTTGTGCTCACCTGTCCCTGTAGCATTATCAAGTGTATATATCGGCGTGCACAACCTTGTGGCATATACAGTAATACACTGTGTATGTCACAAGTTGTTCGTGTATGATGAATTCAAATTTAAATGATGACGAACAACCCAAATAACTGAGGCAAATCATATTTTCAAAAATCATATTTCATTTTATATTGCAAAAATATTTCTTTTTCAATTTTACTGCGTTAGTTTATATTTTTGCAGATTGCTCAGATGCTGGATTCAAACTGGAATGAAGTTGAAGATAAATATGGGTGTGAGTGATATGTAGTGAGGTGATGATATGTAAAATAGTGATGTAATTGAATTTGTATCAAAGTTGTATAGTGAATAGTGAGAGCTTGAATTTGTATACTATTCAAAATTGTAATAAATATTTGTTTGAATAAAATATTCGTTTGAATTCAAATTCCGTGTTATTTATTTTATTCAGCAAATATTTATTTAATCTGTGAAAAATAAAATAGTATATTATCAAATACATTTAAACGAATGTATATATAATGTATATATGTTTATTATCATCAAACAAAAATCATATAAGCGCATATTCAACAATCTCCCCCTTTTGATGATAACAAACATATATTTAAGATTTTGAATATGTTAAATGTATTTGATCATAGATATATCCTAATTGCTCCCCCTATTTAAACGCTTCCTCTCTACATGATGCTCCCCCTACATATATGCATTACAAATAAAAATATGCAAATGATCCTAGATGCAAATAGAAAATTATTTGACCTTTGCTTGATTTTATTTGACAAAATCTTAACTTTTCTCTCCCCCTTTTGTTATCAGCAAAAGAATAATAGTGTTAGAGAAAATAGAGATAAAGTTATCGATATTAACCAACATTAAAACTCAATTGAATATAAATATTAAATTTCAATAATAAATCAAACAAAAATCATAAATATTTTGTTAGGCGCATATTCCACTTTTAGAATGATCTAAATGATATCATCATATAAAACCATACAGTTGTGTCTATATGTGGTATATTTATATCAGGAATTTGAATATCTACTAACCATGCATAACCGTTAGGACTTTTAAATGAGATTAGTAGTATTCCAATTTTATTTAAAAAAAATGAATTCAAGTATCTTCTAACCACGCATAACCGTGAGGACTTTTAAATGGGATTAGAATCAACTTGTTTATTTTAAAAGAAAAAAAATCAACTTTTGATATGCGTTCCATACATGCATAACCGCGAGGACTTTTAAATGAGCATGGAATCACATAACAAATTCCAAGTAATTCACCCATGCATAACCGTGAGGACTTTTAAATGAGAGTGAATACTTTGGTATTTATTTATTATTATTATTAATTAATTTATTTTTTAAAAAAAATATGAAAATGAAAAACGAACGATTCCTGTTTAAAGTACCACATATCGACAAACTATATAGAATTTCGATGAGTGATGGTCGTTAGAAATATGATAGATATAGAGATGGTCATGGAATTTTTACCAACAAACAGTTTTATAACTCTTGTTTAAATTTTTAAAGAAATTTATTAATTATACCGTCTCGAGTCATAATATTTGATTAATATTACCACTCATCACTTTTTCAATCACTATTTTTCTTTTCGATAAACATTAGGGAGTCAGATTAGTCAAAATAGTCATTTAAAATCAGATTCAAAAATAATTATGAAATTAATTTTTCAAAAATGACTAATCTGAAACTATGGTCAAAAATGATTTTCTCCAGGGGGTTTTAAAGAAAATTTTCTGCTATTTAAAAATTATTTGAAATGAAAAATATGCAGATATTTTCTTTGAAAAAAAAAACGATGCAGTTACTAAATGTCTCAAAAAAAATCACGTTTCACTAGTAATTTTTCTATCAACTAGATTACCAGTGTAATCTGCATCTAAATTTCTCTTTCACTCAAAAATTATCATCAATTGAATTTTATAGACCAAAACATGAAGTGTGCACCAAAAATTTCAAACTCAATTTTAACAACAATTTAAATGACATTCTTTTGAATCTGAATTGAAGCCGTGTTAATAATCAGAAAAACCGTGAATAAAGAGTTAGCCATATTATAACCAATTGTAATATCCAACAAAACACTATTTTTAATCCAAACTGATATATATGAAGTAATTCAAAGAATCTAGAGATTTTTATAGTGTTTTTGGCATAAGAATATAATTGACCAACTATGTTGAATAAGTCAGAGTCAAAATCATCATCTCAATATTGGCTGATTTTAATTCAGAATACGGTGCAGATTATCACATTTAATATATCGTTTAAAACATACCATTACCTGTTTTACCTTTACGATATTTTCCGTTGTTGTCCGTTGTGATTATGTCACCTTTATACTAGGCTAAGGAACTTAGCTTTGTCGCCCGTTGTGTTTCTGGAACAGCCAAAATCCAGAGAACACTATTGTTGTTCCTTAGCCTGCCACCACACCTACACGTGAAAAGATTTATGTGACCTATTTGTTTTTATAGGTCCATGATTGTTAGTGGCAGAATATTTCGAAAAACAATTTTGTAAAGACCCAACACTATTTATAATTGTTCCCTTTGGCACCCAAATTTGTTTAACTTTGAGAGATTTTATATTTGTGCCTTTTGGAATCCAAATCGGTATAGTTTTCACATGTTTGGGTCTATACCAACAATTATTGTGATTGTGTCCATATTTTCTACAAATTGTGCACATGGATTTAGCTTGACTAATATTGCTTTCAACAATTTTCGAACTATTATATCCAAGTCCTTGTCTAACCGAATTAACAGTTTGCTTTCCTAATAGCATATTCAACGATTTTTCACTTTTTGAAAATTTATCCAAAGTCGTTGACAATTGTTGGACTTGTGTTTTGAGAGATTCATTTTCGTTTAACAATTGTGTGCACCTTTTAATAGAATTCTCTCTCCTTGTATTTTCATTCTCTTTTAAAATCAAAATTTCATTTTCAAGTGATTTTATATTGATTTCTGACTTTTTAATTTCTTCATCAAATTTTGGACACTTATCACACTTAGGGATCCTACTTTGATAGGTTTTAACTAATTGATTAAGTTGTTTATTACATTCTATCAAAGTATCTTTTTGAGATTCAAGTTTGGCGTATTTTTCCCTAAGTCGTTCAAAACAACCGTTTACTTCATGAAAATATATAAGCAACTCAGAATGGGTAAGTTTTGATACCTCACTTGGCTCGTCATCGTCACTGTCAGTTGTATCACCTCGAAGACACAATTCTGCCTTTTCGCTTTCACTGCCAGTGCTTTGATCATTCTCGTCTATTTCATCCCAAGTGGCTGCAAAACTTTTCTTTTTCTGTTTCTTTCCGTGGCTGGATTTAATTTGTGGACAATCGGGCTTGATATGGCCGGGTTTGTTGTAATTATAACAAATAAACTTTTGTTCTTCCGAGTAGTCTAGTGCTTTGGCTATTCTGCTTTTTGCTTTTTGAATTTGAGCTGAATTTCCATGTTTTTGATTCCATTTTTTGAATTTCCTTATTAACAGCTCCAATTCTGCTGCTCCATCATCTTCATCGTTATCATCATCACTTTTGGTTGTTCCTTTGAGAGCTATTGATTTCTTTTGAGTGTCACCTCCTTCACGCTCTTCTTTGAATTTCATTTCTAGCTCATAAGTAGTGAGATTTCCGATGAGTTCTTCAACTTTAAGTTGTTTTAAATCTTTCGATTCTTGTATGGCAGTTACTTTTGCTTCAAAGCTTCGTGGAAGGACTCTGAGGATTTTCCGGACTATTTCTAATTCGGTGTATGTTTTTCCGAGAGCTTTTGATTTGTATACGATATTAGAGAGTCGTCCGTACATCTCTTTGACATTTTCTTCCTTCGCCATTTTGAAATTCTCGTATTCGCTGCTTAGCATTGCAAGGCGAGATTCTTTGACTTGAGATGTTCCTTCGTGAGTCACTTCTAGTGTGTGCCATATTTCCTGTGCAGTTAGACAATGTGAGACACGATTAAATTCAAATTGATCCAATGAACAGATAATAGAATTCATAGCTCTAGCATTTGCATTTTGTAATCTATTTTCTAGATCTGTCCATTGATCTTTTGGTTTCTCTATTTCCTGATTATCTACAGTTATAGTTGGTATACTATAACCTGTCTCAACAATATTCCAAGCGTCAATGGTTTTCAGAAAAATTTGCATTCTATTTTTCCAGTAAGCATATTCACCATTGAACATTGGTGGTCTAACTATGGATTGACCTTCTGCAAAAGCATTATTAAAAGAAGCCATTTTAAAAATTCAAATTTTTAAAACAAAAACCGATTTTTTTTCAAAACACGAATTTTTAAAACAAAAATTGATTTTTGAAACACAAATTTTTAAACGAAAATTGGTTTTTGTAAAATCAAAATTTTAAAACAAAAATGGCTTTTGTTCCTAGCTCTGATACCACTTGTAGGATCGATTTCACCCTAGAGGGGGGGTGAATAGGGTGATAGTGTAAATTATAAAAATTAATCGCGGAAGCTTATCAATTAATTTAAATTTAGATCACAGAATAGCAGCACAGATATAGCAGAAAATAAATAACAGAATAGAACAACACAGAATTTACCCAGCTTCGGCAAAAATCTGCCTACGTGCTGCCCCCAAGGTTTCTACTAGAAATTAGATAGTCCCTCGCTTACACACGTAAACTCGCTATACCCGCTATTGACTAATCTAACTCTACGCTCAAAACCCTGACCACAACTCAACCACCGAGTTGCGAATTCCCAAACTACACACCGTAGTTTGTCCCCTAGTCACACGACTAGAAAATTAAAAACGGTTTAAAAGAAAAATACAAATTAAAAACAATTTTAAATAACAAAACCCTATTTAATAAAAAACAAAGCCCCAATTAATAAAATAAAGGCCGGCCCCTTATTCTCTTCTTCAACCCGTTCATTTTATTTTTTTTCGTTCGTGAAAAAATGGCCGCTCCTCAGATTTTAGGGCTTCGTCCCTTTGGTGCCGTGCTCTTAAATTACGGTTTCAAATTTAAGTTGCTGCCTTTGTTGGTTGATTGCAATCACTGTTTCTCTGATTTGCTTCAGTTGTTTGCGGCTTCTCCTCCTTGATCGAGTTCGATTGCTTCGGTATGTAATTTGCGATTTTTGCTTTTTCTAATCTTTCGTACTTGAAATCGATGCTCGATTGCCTGTGATGATTGGGGTTCTTATAGGATTTGATTTCCTAGAATTGCGTTCGTATATTTTTGATTGAATTCGTCAAATTCATTTCTCTGACCGCTTGATTATGTTTTGATGCTTGGGATTGATCTGACTTTGTCAATTTCGTATTTTTGATGCTTGGTTGACACGGCTTCGTTTTGACTTGTTCAACATTGAAATTTTGATCACGGCTTTGGCTTGATGCTGAATAATGTTTGACTTCGACTTGATTTTGGGTATGCGAATCCACTACTCTTTATTAGCTTCGGCCATCACCATTGCTTTTATATTGTCTCTGCTGCATACCACTGCATTTTTATACAAACTTGATTTATGACTTGGTAATCACTGCACTGTTGAAATTTGTGGCAACCACGACAATTTGATTTCTGGCATGTTTTGATTACGTGAATTTTTGGTTATTGATGCTTTGACTTTGGTCACTTGTAAAATTGCAGTATTGATTAATTTTGTGGTCACCAGCGATGTTGTTACTGCATTCATGGTCAGTGGTGCACGATTGTGAGTAGTTTGTAGTTGATGTTTTCCATGAACATGCTTCACTCCATTATTATTGATTTGTTCAAATGAAGTCGGTGAACATTTATGGCTGCACTTCAGTCATCCCTTCTGTTTTCTTTGGCTTCATTGACCTCGGCTAGATCACTTGTTGGCATTTATGTGTATTGATTTACTGTTGAGTTGCATCTGCTTGTAGTTGTTGAGCTTTGATGCATATTGCAACTTGGACATTGTTTCATCTGACTTCGGTCTTGATACTTTGGCTTTCATGGCATTGAATCTGAACTGTTCGTTTTATATTTTGCTTATACTGCCGCATATCACTGCATAGACTTGTTTATTGCTTCTGGTTACTGAGTTGTTTGTTGTGGATATTGTGGGATGTCGTCTCCATTTGGTTGTTGCTGTGTTTCCATATCTCTGGTGCACTATGCCATAGCCTTGGTCTTTGTTGGTTTTGTTGTGCACTTGTACTTCTGGTTGGTCTGCATCTTATGGTTGCCACTGTGTTACATTGAGATCGACATTTTCATTATTATGGTGACTGACCATCTTATTCCTGTTGAGTTCCTGTAGTTGCATTCACTTCATTGTCACTGTTGCTTTGAGTAATTTTTAACTGCATCACCATATAACAGTTGCTCGCCCTGTCTTGATTGATGCTGTACATATTGCTGTCTTGCTTGTGATATTGGTGCATTGTCTTGTTACATTCCTGTCCATTGAGTTTGAGCATTGCAGTTTCACTTGTATACTTAAGTCAATGCTGTCTTTGATGTTGTACTTTGGTCTATTGGGCTGCATACATGTTGTAGCTGTACCGTCTTGAGCTCGACATTGTTGTTTACTTGTTTTGATGCATTCACATGCTGCCATACTTGTTCATGCTGCTGGACTTGATGCAGTTTGATTGTTTTGTAGTTGTTGATGTTCTTTGTAGTTTGTATCTGCATTTTGCATTGACCATGCTTTGGTCATTGAAGTATGTTGTCACTTATTGACTGCATGTTCATCATTTCATATTGAACTGTTTCTTGTCATGTTCACTTGTGTTGAATCCAGTTTCAAAAGACGGATTTGACCTTGTGCTCGTGTCGTATTTTTGAATTTATTGCACCTGAGTTGAACCTGTCCGTATACTTGGGTTTGACCTTGTGCTCACCTGTCCCTGTAGCATTATCAAGTGTATATATCGGCGTGCACAACCTTGTGGCATATACAGTAATACACTGTGTATGTCACAAGTTGTTCGTGTATGATGAATTCAAATTTAAATGATGACGAACAACCCAAATAACTGAGGCAAATCATATTTTAAAAAATCATATTTCATTTTATATTGCAAAAATATTTCTTTTTCAATTTTACTGCGTTAGTTTATATTTTTGCAGATTGCTCAGATGCTGGATTCAAACTGGAATGAAGTTGAAGATAAATATGAGTGTGAGTGATATGTAGTGAGGTGATGATATGTAAAATAGTGATGTAATTGAATTTGTATCAAAGTTGTATAGTGAATAGTGAGAGCTTGAATTTGTATACTATTCAAAATTGTAATAAATATTTGTTTGAATAAAATATTCGTTTGAATTCAAATTCCGTGTTATTTATTTTATTCAGCAAATATTTATTTAATCTGTGAAAAATAAAATAGTATATTATCAAATACATTTAAACGAATGTATATATAATGTATATATGTTTATTATCATCAAACAAAAATCATATAAGCGCATATTCAACAGAGATCGGACGACCCAATGGCGAAACGATCTCCAAATGTGCAAAATTAGCATCCTGTGACGTAGTCTCAGATGGTGATGTGATTTATACCATTGGATCCAAACAAATAAGATGATGGATGCAGACGAGTTTCGTGATGATCAGACGCGTCATGTGATCGTACAGACTCAAAACGTACGACCATTTATTTGAGAAATTAAATAAATGGAATATTATAATATTATAAATATCCCTAAGTTAGATTCCCTCTCATTTTTCAATTGCCCATTAATATTCCATTGATAATTCCATGGCCGCTCCTCGTCTCAACATTCAAAAATCAAAATCGACCAATCTGCTCCATTAAAAATCATGAAACCAAATCCAACGAGTTCGTATCGATGAGAGCTTCGATTTCATATTCTCGATCAAAGATACGATGCATCTTGGCCGTGATCGACCCATTCATGGCCAACTAGGGTTTGAGATTGTTGGATCTTGAAGCAACGTTTGACGAATCCGAGGTGTGCATTGCGATTCTTGTAGGAAGAGGCACCTCTCCTCAAATTTTAGTGTCATCCGACCCTTTCTAGCCATATGCAACATTTGAAGGGCCAATACATGGCTATGATTCATGAGTCCAAGAGGAAAGGCGGTCGAGATTGAAAAGATCGAGTAATGGGATGATTTGGCAAAGACGTATCGCGATATCATTGAGTATTGAGTGAGAAATCGAGGTGAGATAGAGACTGATATGCATAGCTTGGAGATTTTATGCATGCATATAGGTAATTCAAAGGAAGAAGAAGGATTAACAATTAATTAGGTAATTAACTATTTTAGTTAGTTGATTAATTGTTTAATTAATCCTTAATCGTATTTGATCCATATCTTTTGCATACGATGTCCATTTTGGATGAGGTTTCTTACATTGCTCTCCTGATGGAGAAATCTACATTTTGGCACTGGTTTAGATAGATTTTATGAAGGTGAGTGATACTGTCACTCACCACACTATGATTGGTTATATAGTATTAGATTGATATTTATGGATGATTTTTGATTTTAAAATGTGATTTTCCTATACTTATACTCCTACTGGATTTTTATAAAAGAAAATAAAATTATTTTAAATGATTTATATCGGATGTCACATATTTTCCATCGATGTGCCATTTTTAGGGAATTATTAGATTTGAGTTATTTTTGACATAATTTCCTTATTTTTTTATATGGATGGATTATACCTGTTATATGATGCTAATTCGAATGTATGAATGTTGGTTGCATGATTCCTTATTTGTCTGTTTTTGATTGAAAATGTCGATTAGTGGTGATCAGATGTCAGGGGAATATCTTATACATTGGAGTTTCGTGCACACGAAAAACTAATGAGCAAGATAAGTTGTAGAGTAGTGTTTGGATACATCTCGATGGATCTAAGGTGGAAGACTAGGCTTCAGACTTCAAGATGGATGCCTAATGTTTCCGTTTAGTTTGTATGTATCTGTTTTGGTTAAGTACAAGACCAAGGTGGTTGGTATAGACTCTGTAGAGTGTTCAACGTCTACCATTATTGTTGATTAGTGATTTGACTGATCTTTGGCTTGGACGTTATGGATATTTCATGGTGTGCGATTTGATGCTTTATTCATGCGACAGATTTAGAGTCTTGTTGTTGTTGCTCTACCGCGACCAATTTAGATGGCGAGGCGATGATGTAATACTTCGACATAAGAGTTGGTACTTTTGATATGGGCTTACGTTGGGAGCAGGTTTCATGGTAGATAGTTTTAGGATTCCGTAGATTGTGTTGGAGGTGTTGGCTCGTTTGCGTCATAGAGGATGGGGATCCACATCATGATGGAAAGTCTTATATCTTCAGTTAATGGCTTGTGGGGGTAGCAGGTTTCGAAGAGGATCACTTTGGAAGTCGTGGAGTGGGGGAACATGGTGGGTTCTGGATAGTGGAAATTGTATTAGGCTTGTAGGGCTCGGATGGATGTGTATGTGCTAAGGGATCTTTGATGACTTGAAGTGTTTTCTGTTGTACTCGAAGCAGGGGTATTTATAGTGGGGATGTCCATAGATTAGTAGCGAGGATCCATATACCCTGGACGTTTTGGGTCTAGTGTCCATCTTTGGGCTATGAGACATGTATCAAGCTTTGGGCCATGAGATACAAGAGTATAATGAAGAACCGAGATTTCCATTAGTCCTTGGTACGAGTTATCATATATCTAGAGCACATTGGTTGACAGTTGGTATTGTTTGATGGATGTTATGTTTATTATGGTTGCTTCACTAGCCACCTGTTACCTTAGGGATATCACACGAGGTAGGTATTGTGCATAGGGATACCTAGACACCTCGGATAGTTTATTTAGTATATTATAGGTATTATGGATGGAGATACCTAGGCACCCCGATAGATACTGAATATGGATTACCCTTTTACATTGTTGTAAATTAGCATATTATTAATGTTATCTGCTAACTTTTTGTTTGCAGTGATAGGCCAGGTTGATTCATATGCCCTCTATTTTGTATACTATATCGACTTTTATAGTATTTTGAGATTGATTATCGATCACACTGGAGTGTTGTCAGACTCGAGATTTTATGCTTTGCTTCTTTTTATCTCGAGTACTCTTGAATGAGTAGACTTGAGAGCAGGTGTGGATGGCATATGAGTTTCGCGTTTAGATTAGCAGGAGGTGGCATTTACTCATATTTATATTTAAGTTGTTATTGTATATTCCATTGTGTGACACCATGGAGCCTTAACAGTGTTTGACTTACTATTATTAAAGACAGCTTATCAGTTGAGTTTATATGTTAGTTGTATAAACTCTTTTAGTATATTGTATAACTCTATGGATCTTGTATTCTGATGATTAGTTCACATTATTACTACTCTCTCGACGGTTTTATATCTCTGTTAGCTATTATATTTCATCTAATGCGATATGAGATATATGATAGGTTATGTGATTATTTGATGTTTCCTTTCTCTTCTTTTTCATTCTCTTCTATTTCCTCTTTACTTTTTTTATTTCCTTTAACAGCCATCCTGCATCCTAGGTGCAGGGCGGTCATTACATTTGGTATTAGAGTATAGGTTATAGGAGTGACCTAAGTTGATATCGCGATCCAATAGAGATAGGGTAGGAGTTATTGCCTAGACTAGATCGAGTGTGTATATATATGAGAGAGTTCGTATTTGTTATATATTTTGGTTTTTAAAACTTTACAGTAGTATATAGTATATATAGTAGTGTTGCACACACGAGCACTACAGTTGTTGTTTCCTTTATGAGAGACCGAACATCCTTATTATAGAGTAGCAATGATCTGGCATATGAGAAATATTGATATTGACTCTATCTTCAAAGTTGAGGAGTATGCAAGATCGGGGTCACCAACCCTGATTGATAGGATATGTTCATAGACATGGTGCGAATCATTTTTTGAAATGCCCAATTTGTTCTGAATGGTGCTCAAGTGAAAATGGTTAAAGTCGACTTTGTTGAGCTATATAGAGACAGTGGGAGTCTAGAAGGCATACCATTCCTTGGAACATAGTGGCTATTGAAAAACAAGATTGGATGGTTAATGGCAAGAGGATTTTTGATGACTTGAAGTTAGATGATGACATGAGGTAGAAGTTAACCTCTAGATGACCCCAGGGACAAACAATGAACTAGTGGAACACTTCTATAGCTTCGATTCCCGATGATCGATTTTTTTGGGATTGGTTCATAGTTCTCTTCGAAGAATATTTGTCTTGACTTTTTTGAAGTCGGTGTTAGTTAGAGAGTTCGCAGATTTGAAGTAAGGCAATATGTTTGTGTCGAAGTATGTGGCAAAATTCGATGTGCTATCGAAGTACAACCTATTTTCTATTGATACCCCACACAGAAAGAAAGGAAAGCTTATCATTGGGTTGAGTAATCATCATAGGAAATGACTGATTGGTCCTATTGACGAGAGCTTCGAGAAGATGATCAAGAAGGCTTTATGATGAGAGAGACTATACCCAGTATAGAAGGGTTGTCCCAAACTAGTTGAGTAGGGATAAACCTACTCATCGACCGAAATTCTAACGGATTAGAAAACCATTGGACGAATTTATAATAAAAATAACTGCAAGCGCATGGCGTACTATCGTAGTATGTAGTGTGTAACAACCCAATATTTTTGAACTTTATTTTTGTTTAAATTTATTTAACTTTGAAAAAGTTTTAGAAATTATTTTAAAATTTTGTTTTAAAAATATTTTTAAAGTGAAGTAGGAATTTTTCTAGAGTTAATGGTATTTTTTGTAATTTTCATGCCGTTTTCAAATTTTAAACAATTTCCTTAGTTCTTTTTCTATTTTTCTCCAATTTAATTATTTATTTCATTTTATAAATGATAAATAAATTATTTTATTTCAAATTTTTTTCTTTATAACATTTTTAAAATAAAGTGGATATTTTTCCAAGGTTAGTGATGATTTATTTGTAATTTTTGAACCCTGTTTTGAATTTTTAAGCCATTTCTTTAATTCTTTTTCTATTTTCTTTAAATTTAATTATTTATTTTCATTTTATTTCACTTTGTTTCAGTTTTCAAGTTTATTTACTTAATTTATTTTGTTATATTTGTTTTAAAAGAAATGGTAAATTGAAGAGACAAGACTCTTCCTTTTCTTATGACTTTTCAATTGCTAGACTTTTTCAATTTTCATAACTCTTCATTTAATTTTTGTTTGGCCGTGCATTTTTTGTTTATAAGTCGTGAGTTTCATCTATTTTTCATGCACAAAAACATCTACCTCATTTTTCATTCACGGTTTGGAAAAAATATTGGTAATGGCTACATCTTTTTCTTCCTTTTTTTCTCATTTTTCTAAGATTTTGCCTTGTTTTCTCATGTATGTTGGATCGGCCTCCCCCTTATATTCACGGCCACCACCTCCTACACCTCTTCTCTGCCATCATCACTACCTACCCCTAAGGTCTTGACAATGGCCGAGACTCCTATGGTGCAAAAACTCCAAAAAAAAATGCAACATATGCCTTAAAACCTTCGTACCCAAGCCACTTTGCTTCATCACCTTCATCTACCACCATAGCCACCACCATAGCCTCCACTACCTCACTGACCAGACCACCACACACCCCTCTAGCCACTGACCAGTCATGGTGCACCCCAGGCCGAGCCCACTCATCCATGGCCGAGCCTTTGTTTTGGCAAAAATCACACTACATTGCCTAAAACCCCTTCACCTTCTCATGTTATAAACTCCACCATGTTTATGCCTTAAACCCGAGCCATACTAGCCCAAACCCGAGCCATGTATTGACGAAAACCTAACCAAAACTATCCCTAGGCCGTGCCAAAGAATAGGGAAAGCAAGGAAAAAGTTGTTGCATTCAAATCTCTTTTTATTCCAAAGTTATATCAATTTCAGAATGGCATTGAATTTTAATTTGTTTGATTTGTTTTGGGTTGTAACACAAGATTTGTAGCATTGGATCTCGCTCTCCACTCAAATCCGTAGTCTTGTCATTGTGCTTTGATTCTGTTATGTCATTTGTATTGCAATATCCAGCTATAGAGGTGAGTAAATCTCACATGACATTTTATACTTATGCAATTGTGTAGCGACAATATTTGAATATGTAAAATTATAAATGATGCTATAACTGTATGATGTTAAACCTGTAAATTACATGTCATATCAACTGTTACTGTTGTATATTGTTAAACTGTTCATTTATATTTTTTTATCAGACTGCAAGTTCCCTGTAGATTAGAAATCACTATGGGTTGAAATGATACATACCCAAACGGACTTTAGAATAGGGAAAAATTGTTATAGGCTGAAATGGTAAGCCTGAATGGTTTTTAATTATTTATTTTGACTTGGGATTGCGGGTTTGAAATGATAGAACTTGGATTTTTATTTGTAAACTGCGGATTGAAATGATATATATTTGTATCACTTGACCTAGGTTAGAAAACTATATACAGGCCCGTGGTTATTTTTATAAAATTTTCTGGAATTTTTAACTAATTTTAAAAGTGTATATATATGAAAATTTGATTTAAATTGGATTTCTAAATATTAACTATAGAAATTTGGAATTTTCTATAAGTTAAAAATGTTGGAAAAATGAGTAGTTACATTTAATTTTGAAAATATAACTTAAGTGGAAAAACGGAATTTTGTTAAACAAAAATTTAGTTATATAAATAAAAATGGAAATTGAATTATATTTGAGAAAAAAATGGAGAAAATATAAGTGTTAAGTAGTTTATTTAAACATGTAAAGAATTGGAAACTTTTACACTTGAATTTATTAAGTAATTTGTTGAAATTGGATTTAATTATAAGAAATTTATTTTATAAAAATAATATGTTAAATGATATGTTAATGAACATTTTTAATGTTAAAATATGATTTTTGGCAATGTTTAAAGGGTTTAAAATGAAGTTTATTAATTGCTGGAAATACATTAAAAATCTGGAAATCACATTTAATAGCATTCAGAAGTGCTTTGGTTTCTGGAAATGAACTAAAAGGCTAATAAAGAGCTATTATAGCATTCCTGAAATGATGTGGTTGTTGTAGTTGAACTAATAGGCTAAAAACTTAACTCAGGTCGATCATAGCATTTATGTAAATGCTGTAGTGGGCTGCTGTCTTTGTTGAAATGAATTAAAACCCTTGTTTTGAAACCTGAGCTATTACAGCATTTCTAGAAATGTTGTCTTTTCTGTTTTGAACTAAAATTTAACTAAAACTGAGTTTTAACAGCATTTTTAAGTGCTGTCTTCGCTGAATTAAAATGTTTTCAAGTGTAACTTATAACAGCTTTTTCTAAATGCTGTGAAAGGCTGGAATTTTTAATAATTATGGGTTCTGACTTAGTAAATGAGCTCAGAATGACTTGAACTGAAATTTGAATAATTGACTTGAAAGAATAATAACTTCACTTTTAAATGGTTTAAATGAATTAAGTAAATTGGAATATAAACTATTTGAAGGCGATTTGAATTGAAAATAAATGAATGTTATCTTTGAACTTTAAAAGGGTATTAAGTTTGATATTTGTATTTGAATTCAAATAATGATTTAAAAGGGAAATTTTGAAAGGATATGATATTTTGAAATATTGAAACGGTTTGGAAACGATTTAATCTTTATTTTGATAAAGATTGGGTTTTGAAATGATATTTTATTTTGAAGTATAAAGTATAATTTTTAAAGTTATAAACACGGGTTATAATAACGATTGGTTGGCAAAGAGACCGGGATCAGATATGGATATACTCTCTGTCGATATCGAAAACCACTTTGACAACTGTGTATGCGGTGGAGATTCCTGAATGAAGTTGGATGGTGGCGACATTCTTGTGGTATGTTACGTGGACCTAACTCCCGTGAGTTGGCATAAGGTGGCTAAAACAGGAGCGATCTCGGGCTAAAAGGGGTAGCTCCTCTGGTCGGACGCATTTCTTCGATACCATTCTATTACTTGCGATTGTTTGGGGACCACCCTTAGATTTGGGAATGTGTTTTGAGGTGGGCGTATGTGGCTGGTGCGTTACCACCAGCTCGGGTATCGTAGTTGGTATATCTACCCTGGCATTGCCTTGTGTGCCGTGTCACATACCCTATCGAGCCTTTACTACGAGTTTGGTTTTCTCCCGTAGCCCATGTGCATCTTCTCGTAGTCTCCCGATCAGGGGATATGCAGATATTAGATGGACTACTGGGACTATTACGTGCTGAGGTGGAAAATGTAAAGCCTTAACGCTATTTAAAAGTATGTTTATTTTACTGTAGACATTATTATAATAGCGCAATATACTACACAGTAAATAGTTTAACGGATCCTTAGAGGATGGGAGGTCCCAAGAATCTTCTAAGTTACTTGTACCTTTACTACAGTTCACTTGAGTTGGTTTACATTGGATAAGTATGTATGTCCTGACTCGAGTGTTTGTGTTTTATTTACGCTCGGGTCAGCCTGAGTTATTCACAGATTTGGATTTCCACTCTCTGGAGGTCTGGAATCGCTGGAGATTATCAGCTTATCTAGTTATCTATATTTCAGTTCTGTTGTTCTATTGTCATCTTTGTATTAGAGGACTTCTTTATATTTGGGATTTTATGTTGTATCTGTTTTCAGACTGATGTTTTATATTTGGTTTTGAGACTTTGTGATAGTAGCTTCATGAACTACTATGGTATTTTATTTTCTGCTGTGAGATATTCCGATGTTCTGCGTCTGTGATTCTGTGATTTTATTTTATTTTCTACAAATTTTTATTACAATCTGTTATTTTGTACTATTCAAGTCCGACATGTGTGGATTATTGTCGTTTTGAATGGTGGAAAATAATTGTGACGACCCGAAATTTCTGTATATTTGGAATTGAAATATTTAATTTATTTTAAATATTTTAAAGCTAGTTTAATTTGAATTTCAAATATCATTATTTATTTGGCAATTAAATTATTGAATTTAATTATTGGAAATTGGGTAAATGGTTGAATCTAAAATTTTAAGCTCGTTAAAAATGGTTTAAAAGCTTGTAAAATTTATATTGATAATACTGAAGATAGTAAAAGTGTTGAAATTGAATTTGGAAGTGTTTTGTTAAGTTTTGAAATTATATCGTTTAAATTGATATTTAGAAATAGCCTTCCGAGGCACAGTCTCGGAATTCAACGAAACTAGTTCCATTGGATCCGTAATAGTTAGTTATTATCGGATTTCAATTTTCGTAGCGTTTGGAGTTAGTCCGTACGGGTGAGAAACGTGTTGAAATTAAAATCGATAATTTAATATTTAAACTCGATTCAAAAGCTATCTTCCACATATGACTGAATTAGGCTCCGAAACATGTTCCATTGTGTTCGGAATATGGGTAAAACCTTATAAACGCCTGGCGGCATGTCTGGTCCGGAGTTCGAGATTTCAAGTTATGCTAAACGAGATATTTTGAAAATTTAATAATATTAAAAAATAGAAAAGTCAAACCAGCCAACCTATAATCGTACTCGAGCCCCCTAGCTTTTGAAACGCACAGATCTGCATTCCCCCTTCTCGTTTAAATCGCTCAACCCTCCTTCTGCTAATGAAACGAAATCGATAAAAAAGAAGAATCGAAAAGGAAAAAAGAAATGGTCGAACTAAAGTTTAGATACTCCATCCCTCAATTCAAACAATTTCCTCTAATTCCCTTTCTCCCTCTTTTCAAATCAAAACAAAATCAAAATTAATGGCAGTAATTCGAACCAAAATTTTCATTAAAAAAATAAAAAAGGGGGAAACCGATTGCGTCGAAATTTTCTGGCGCGAGGATGGATTCGCGAGCGCAGGCGCACGATAAGACCGACGATCTGGCTGCGAAAGTGGAGCGCACGTGAGGCGCGTTGCAGCAGTTAGGATGGAGGCTACTGATCGAGCAGCTTGCGTGAGCGTTTGGTTTTGGCTGGCGATCGCGATGGAAGATGAGGAAATCGAGATTTGGGAAGCTCGCGTGGGACGACTCCATCTCGTTGTCAATCAGTCGCGAATTTCAATCTCGAGCTCGAGCGAGGACTGCGTGTTGAGGGCGACGTAAGCTCCGCAGTGGGTGGGGTCATAGAATGCTGGCGGTGGTCGGTGTTGCAGTCAGACGAGGCTAGTGTTTCGTTCGACTTCGCACTCGACCGTGAGGTATTATCGTTTTTTTATATATAGCTAATGTTCGTTTCTTCCAGTTAGAATAGAATTTGGATTTTTGCAGTAAAGTTTTTATTTCGAAAAATAATACTAATGGATAAATGTATAACAGTAAGTTATAAAACAAGTTATTTTCTTAATGCTATGAATTTATAAAATGTATATACATATATAAGTAAACTGAAGTGATTATAGATTTAGAAATATAGGGATTTAAATAAAAATAAGATTTTAAAAAAAAATCTAAATAGATTATTTTTACAAAATATATGTGTTTTTAAAAAGGAAGATAAATATATATATATACATATTCCATTTACTAGTTTATTTTTTTTAAGATAATGTATTATGGAGATTAATTTGTCTAACTATCCTATTTAATTATCTTAGTCACTAAAAGTAATCTATTGGTTAATTAAAATTTATAAAATTGATAACAAATTGTACAATTAGTCAAATTTTAATAAAATCATAATATGTTTATTCAAGGTCAAAAAAATCGAGAAACCAAGGCAATATCGGAATGGATTGCAAATAAAAGCAAAGGTGAGTAAATCTCACTCATCTGGGTTTAATTTAAATTTAAATGTTTAAATTTAAATAATTGGTCGAATGATTGAAACTGATTGGATGTGGTATATAGTAGTATATATGTAGTATATATTGGAGTGATTGATTTCCCGCATTATATAGCGGATGAGACCCTATGCGCCGCATAATAGCGGATGATATTATATTAATCCCATATACCACGATATTCCACCTCGAAGTGGAATTGGTATTTTATTGTGCTAACATCTGTGGATGCGAAAAAACAGGTTGGAGGGATCAAACTGGATTCCTCAAAATTATTTAGATTGTTTAATATTTTTTGTTATGAATATTTGATATTCTGTGATGAATATTATTGATAATTGGAATATTTAATGCTATGGTTCACTTGAATATATTTCGGAACACTAAGTTATCAAAATATATAGAATTGGATTTTTGAAAAGAAAATAAAAGAAGAGAATTTGTAAGTGAAATAATTATAGAGAATTTAAATAAATTTAAGAATGAATTTGAAAACATAAAAGTGATTTTAAAATTTTAATAAATAAATTCCGTGTATGAAAGGGGAATTTTGAATAAACATGAAGATAATGAATTTTAAACTTAAGTGTTACTATTTCAAAGAATGAAGCATTTATTTAAATTTAAGATTTAAATTATGGGAAAAGATAAAGAAGGAATTTGGGGAAATCTAAAATTGGTAATTTCAGTTAGAAAGATTTTAAATCATAAATTAAGGAATAAAAATCTGAAGTCAATGGGTTTTGAAATAAATGAGCAAGTAAAGGAATTTATTTCAAATGGAGTAAATTGGAAATCAATTTGGGAATTGATTTAAGTGTGTAAAATCGGGATTTTTAAAGGAGAAGAGAGATTTGAAATTTATAAACTGGGTTTATAAAAGCAAAGTGTTATATTCGTGGATATTTGGAAGAATAAATTCACGGTGGGAATTTATTAAGGGAATGAGAAAATTTGTTTAAAAATAAACTATGATTTATTTTAAAGGGTTTGAAGAAAAGTATATTTCCCTGGATAGCCAAGTACGTTTTCAGAGCAAATTTTTAAATATAAGTTATGTTGTTTTAAAAGGCATGTTTTAGAAAATTTATTATTTCTGAATGTTTAAATTCTAAAGTAAATATTTTTCAAATCTATTATCGTAGTAATTATTTAAAGTTGACTTGGTATTTTGTTTTAAAAGAGAAAATCTAGTTTTATATTTTATAAAGTCGCCTCATTTTAAATATTCTGAAAGTATATATTTTTAATAAAGTATTGAAGTAGTTATCAATTTAAATGTTAAAGTATATTTAAAATAAGTGTTTTTAAATTATTTTAAAAATCGAAAGTTTTATGCTTGGTGTTTTAAGTGGAAATAAATATTTGGGAATTCATTCTATGAGAAGAGTATGGCTTGAAAACTGTTTACAAAAGGGTTGAAAATGGAAATATATCTTGTGAAGATATTTTGAGATTAATAAATAATTTGGTGAAATTATTTATGTTGATGGTTGTTTGGGAATGTTAATTGATATTTAAATAACCGACTATCAATATTGGCCAATGTGCTGATCGTTTCGAAGAGACCGGGATTGGGATTAATTTCTCGAAAACCACTTCGACCCAATTTGTACGTTTTCGTTTAAAAACGAGTTCGGAGTCGAAGATGGAGCAGTGAAGTGCAAAGGCTAGTCGCTACTAATCCTAAGGATGTTTCCAAAATGGATGTAGTAGGAGTAATGCCTTCGGTTCTGTTCGAAACCGGGACGGACTTGTATGGATGAGTTCTCTAAAGGTAACGCTTAGTATCAAGCCTCAACAACCGGGAATTACTGAAAATCAGGGGTTATGTAGCAAGGGTAGATGGGTAGCGCCCATTAGGGTGAGGTCATCCCTGTCTAGATGTCCCTTTTTATTCGGCTTAGTGGTGCGGTTGCTGATTCCAACCGTGGGGTGATCTTACTCGGGATTATCCAGTAAGGGGTAGTCTCGGTCTTGTGTTGCAGGGGATTTGGAGTAATCCTCGATACGGTGATCTAGGCAACGTACTGTGACAGGTGGTACCCCTGTGCCTAGTCATTAGTTGAAATCCATTCTCCCTACGCGCCTTTTACGGTTTTGTTTGTATTACCCACGACTGTGGCAAGTAGCTGGGATTTAATGAATGTAACAATTTCAGCTATTTTTATAAGTATTTGTATATAGATCCTAATATAATATCATACGATTTTAATAAAAAGTGTTTTGGCTATCGTAAGGTAAAAACCCGACATGTTTATTTGTGGCATTGTCATACGAGATGCTTTTGTTTTCAAAGGATTTTGAAACTTTAAAAATCAATTTGGGTGTGATTTCTCACACTGGTATTCCAGACTGACTCGGGTGTTATTTAACTATAATGCTCGGGTCAGACCGAGTATTATAAAATACAGGAAAGGATGCTGTGGATCTTAGGAGACGAGCTGGATGGCGATACGCACTTCCATACTTGATTATTGTTCCGCTGCGTATTCAGTTTTGAGGATTAGTTTATATGACTGTCCAGTTGTAGGTTATTGAAGTTGTTGAACTCTGATGATGTATATATATATATATATAACAGATATAGTTTTCTTTTGTGTAAAGATCTGTTATTATCTATTATATTTTATTCCGCTGCGATGGTTAGATTCTGATGTTGTTTCCTACTTTCTTCTTCTACCTCTTCTTCTTTAACCCCCATGGTTCTTATTTCTGTTCATCTTGAGTTGAACGATAGAGATAAGTGTTGACTCGAGGGGTACGGATTTGCGGGTCATTACAGTTGGTATCAGAGCTTAGGTTGGTGATAACCTTGGCTCTGGTGGGGATTACTCATTGAAAATAAAGTCCGTAGTACTCTAGAATGAGTTGAGCGTATTAATAGATATGAGCGCTATTTGTTAGTGAATATAAATTGTTTTCATATTGTGTTGACTTATTGGTTGAGTGGAATATGAATTCTGATCGAGTAAGTTGACCGCTATTCGAGAAGAATTTATAAACACCTGACACGATAAATTTGACACAGTACTGTTTTAAAGGTGGGTGAATGAAATAATTTTGGCTAAAATTATATTTTGATATAAAAGAAATATTGTGACGCCCCACCTCTATACCCGCGCTAGCCAAGGACACTACGGGGTAATGCCGTCAACTAGCTCGGAGAATAAGGCTGTTGAGGAGCGACCATCCGTGTAATTGCTTTGCGATATGCCAGATAAAATATAACATGCATTTCATCTCAAAAGGAAATCCTACATACCGACACAAACCCAAAGCTACTACACAGTGGCTACATATAATCTTCGAAAACAAATATAGAAATAAACATAACATAAATTAATCATAGATAATTCATATCACTAAGACGGAAACAAATATGAATATAACACACGAAAGTGTAAATCAGAGTAGTGGTCAAATAAGATCCACAATATCACAAAATAATAGATACAAGTGCTAGACAAAAGAATATGTATACATCAAGGAGTCTATATCACAAATGTATACAACAAAAACTACTAGACTAAAGTAGTTAAGCAAAAGTCATAAGATGGTTTCAGATAGGAAGTCATGAGGAAGCACCTGCAATATCTCAGTCTGACCCGAGTATTGTTTAAGAAGAAAATAATAAACGGATCAGTCTAGCTATAATTATCAGATAAAATGAGATATAAGAAGAGATGTAATAAAAACGTATGATAACCAAAAATGTCATACTGCGACAAGTATACATAGAAAATCAACTAAATCATACAAATATCTCAAGAATCTCATAGCATCAAAAGAATATCATATACTTTATTTACTTCACCAAGCCACAATAAATGACATACATATCAATGCCAATCGTAAAAGTTGGTGAAACATAAATTCCACAAATCATCAATTAGAAATCCAGAAATCACAAGAAAACGAGGATGGCCAATCCCGTAAACTGGACATCGACGCACCTAGAAAGACACGCCCCATGCACAGTCGAACATCGACGCACCTAGAATGATACGCCTCATGCATAAATAAACATCGATGCACCTAGAAAGATACACCCCATGCAAAGACGAACATCGACGCACCTAGAAAGGTGCGCCCCATGCTCTAGCATCGACGCACTTAGAAAGTACGCCCCATGCATAAATAAACATCGATGAACTTAGAAAGATACGCCCCATGTAATGTCTAACATCGATGCACCTAGAAAGATACACCCCATGTAATATCTAACATCGATGCACCTAGAAAGATACACCCCATGCAAAGTCGAACATCGACGCACCTAGAAAGATACGCCCCATGCATAGACGAACATCGACGCATCTAGAAAGATACGCCCCATGTCCCGACTTATTGAGCCGATTGCTCCACGAAGTAAACAAACATCGACGCACCTAAATAGGTACGACCCATGCGAGAAATGAGACGAAGCTCAGTAAAATAAAGTACAGTCCTCCACGTGGACAAAGAGACATCGCACATTGCTAGTCTAAACCATAAAATGATCATCATCGATCATCAAGAAGTGTCAATTACACTAAGCTAGTAAATATATGAGTTTAGCTTCATGTCCCATAACCACTGGCTTAACTTAAATATTTACGAACAAATTGTAGAATTCCACTCAAGAACTGTCACAAGAGATTCAATCGAACAAGTCCAAGAATTAACCGACGAAGTAAAAGCAAGCGTTTCATACCACTTGTCTTACTAAGTCGTTTAATTAGATTTCTCATACGAGTGAGGTAAAGGTTTGTATATACTAATAGGTTGGAAAACGGTTTTATAAACGAGTGTGATATTGAAAATAGAGTTTAAATATTCTTTGATAAAGAGTTTGAATATTTACTACTAGTATAGAAACCTTTGTATTTTAAAGTGACAAACCATAAAAATGATTGTAGAAACAATCAATCATTAAAATCCACATACGAAGACGTGAATCAAATCCAAAGAAACCGATAAAGAATACATCGAAATGGATATTCAAAAATCCCTAAAAAGGAGTCATCAAAGTCATAATAAATGATAACAACAAATAGGATCATTGCGAATCGATTTAAATTGGAAATTCAATCCCAAAAGGCAAATTGGGCAGAAGCAACAAATTCAGTTGACTGAACAGAGATTTCAGTTGACTAAATCATGCCTTGAAACCTTCTGTTTCCCGGTTCAGTCGACTGAACAGAGATTTGAGTCGACTGAATCATGCCTGAAAACTTTCTGTTTCCAGGCTCAGTCGACTGAACAGAGATTTCAATCGACTAAATCATGCCTGGAAACTTTCGGGTTCCACGTTCAGTCGACTGAACTGGAATTTCCAGTATTTTCAGCCTAAAAATGAAGAGGCAATCTCTTCGCAAATGCAACCGGACGAGCAATGGGCGCTGTTTGCACAAAAAATGGGCAAACACCTCCAAGTCGTATGATTTAGTCAATTTTATGTTGTTCTTAGTGATTTTGTTGATTTATGCAAATAGGTAAAAAGCAGGGACTAAAATGTAAAAGATACACAGATTTATAGTGGTTCAGGCAGAATGTGCCTACGTCCACTTCATATGTTATTCTCCTTCACTATCCGGATTACAAGTACAAAGCTTTGATTACAAGTGTATAAAAGTCGTTTAAAAGTTCTGTCCGTGCTTGAGTTCTCCCCCTCGTCTCCGCCATTGTTGTACCCCTACCCCTCTATTTATAGAGTGGGGCTTGGGGTAGGGGTCTTGGATGTATATAGTTGCTGGTGGGTCTAGGCTGACGTGATCTGGCCTGGCAATGTTGGTTCGGTAATGTCTTGGTCCGGTGGCGAGTAGAGCATGGGTTGGTCCGGTGGTGAGTGGAGCGTGGATTGGTCGGGTGTTGAGTGGAGCGTGGATTGGTCCGGTAGTGAGTGGAGCGTGATCTGGTCCGGTAGTTGGAGGAGCGTGATTTGGTTCGGTAGTGCCTTGGTCGTGCCTTGGTTCGGTCGTGCCGTGGTCCGGTGGTGAGAATACACCCAACATTTTCCCCCCAAAGTGGGGCATATGCCTGCATAGTCGCGCTTTGTTTTAGATCATTCGGTTTGGACACTGTCATTTGGCCCAAGTGCCGAACCAGTTGGTCCGGTTATCCTACGCTCGCCTATAAGTATGGGCTTCACGCCTCTGTCATTCTTTACTGTTTGAAATAGCCGAACCAAACCTTTGTCTGCCGAATCGTGTCACCGAACCAGATTTTACTGTCGGACCAGGTGAGGCTTTCTTCTGCCGAATAAACTTTATGCTTGAACTAACGAATGAACTTTAGGGAGTATGAGTGCCGAATGGACTCTTAGCCTCGAACTACCGAATGAAGCTTTAGGGAGTATGAGTGCCGAATGGACTCTTAGCCTCGAACTACCGAATGAAACTTAGGGAGTATGAGTGCCGAATGGACTCTTAGCCTCGAACTACCGAATGAAAATTTTGTGCTTTGAATTATGAATGAGATTCCAGACTGTATGCACTTGTTTGTTTATATCTCAACATTCCTGGTTCTAACGACATGCTTTCTCGTGTTGCAGATAATGTCTCATAAAGTAGAAACTCGCTATGTCAAGAAGAAATCCAAGGACAAAGGAGAGTCCTCCATAGTGCCCCCAGTCCAGGCAGAACCAGAACGACATGGACCAACCCCGAGATCATTAGTAGATGGGTACGGTCCTCATGATCTCCTGAACTCACCGCTTGACTGCTTTCCCAGCTCCCTCAAAGATGAGCAGCTTGATGTTATATCTAGATCTTTTGGGATTGACAGAGCGCATATGATTTTGCCGGGGAGGGGGGTGATACCGTATAACCCCCCAGAAGGGTATTTTTCTTACAGTAGGTATCACTGCATGTGCGGAGCCAACCCTCCGATCAACGCTTGGATAGTCAGCTTCCTCGCATACTTAAAGGTGGCCCCTTTCCAACTTCAGCCCAACTCTTATGCTATCTTGGTGAGTCTGTTCATTATCTTCCAGAGAAAATACGGGCGTCCCCCTTTTAACCAGGAGATTCGGTACCTATACAACTTGAGAGGCTACAAGAAGGGGTCTCTTTATATTAGCTTGGAATCGGCCGTGTCTTTCAAGCCAGTCCTGGACTTATATTCAAAATTTAGCATGTTCAAGAAGGAATGGTTCTTTGTCAGAGATGATTCTGCTTCTTTCCACCGCTTCACTTCTGGGTGTAAGTTGAATCTCATTTATAATTTCCGTTTTGACCGCAATGCTCCTCCTTATGTGATTTACTTCTTGCTAGTGACAGGTGGCTTTGCGGTTGTAGAGAACGATCGCCTGGTTCAGATGGCTGAGGAAATAGAAGCCATTCCGGAAAATGAGAGGGCAACCTCTTATATGATCAGAAATGCTACTCTTTTGGGGCTCAACTTGATTCTTCCACGCCAGTCTATGGTCAAGCAAAGAGACACAACTGAGGAGAAGGCCACCAAAGCTAAAGGAGGGGCTACGGCGAAGAGTAGCAAAAGGAAACCCTTCTCGAAACATCCAATTGCCGGGGGAAGAAACTTAAGAAGTCCGATGGACCCTCCCCCAGCACATGTCCAGATATCCCGGAGGAGGAGGAAGATGTGAAGGAGGAAAGAGGTGAGGATGAAGGAGGTGAGGTGGAGAGCGGAAGTGGTGGAGAAGGTGATGGTCATAGTGATGATGGTGGCGACGGACAGAGTGGTGATGGTATAAGGGCTTTGTCTTCTAAGTAAGCAAGTGTGATCCAGGAGTGGACAGACGATGATCTCCGCCTAGCTCTTGAAGGGTTGGAGGGAGGACCGGCTGTAGTAGAGAAGCCTAAGAAAGCCGACAAGGCCGAGACCGGCACCGCTTCATCTTCAAAGACCGCTTTAGCTGAGGCAACTTCTGCGATTCAAGGTGAATTTTTGACTCCTGCAGACTCTATTTATGACAAGGATTTAGGAACATTTTATGGCCAACTCCCGTCCTGGAGTGAGATCCAGGACTTATTGCAGTATCCTACTCCTTCCCAGGATTTGTATAACAAAGCATCTCTTACTCTTTTTAACTTGATATAATTCTTGAATTATAGTTCAATGTATGCTTGTAACACTTGGTTTTTATCCCAGAAGCGGGTAAGGCGGCCAAGACATCAGATGTCCGGCACCGTCTTGGACAATACAAACTTCTCAAGGCTTCTACTAAACCAAAGCCTCCAACTGACCGCCCTGGAGACGTAGTCGGCTACCGCCCTCTTCTTGGAGTTATCGAAGAGGATATCCAAAGGAAGAAGAGGATTCGTTCCTTATTTGGATCCTCACCTGGTCCTCAGTCCCCAACTCAGCCTCTTCGGGATATCACGAAGAAGAATACTGAATTTATACCTTCTCTGCACCCATCTGAAAATCCTACCATTACCCGGATAGGCCATCCTGGCTTGGCTCGTAATCCGTTTGCAGGTCATCCGAATCTGGATCCGGGTTCTTGTGATATTACCTTTGACGAGGCTACCGGTGAGCACTTTCTTCCTCGTAATCCTATGGTAAGAGTATTGGATGAAGCTAAGTCTCTGGACCTTGATTTGCTTACCACTCGGGTTGTAACTTTGGGGGATGAACCTAAAGCAAATATTAACCGGGTTGTTGAGGAAACTAGAAAGATGATGGGGCATCACGCCCGACTGGTCAAGGCTGGAGAAGAAATTGGGAGTGCTAACATTCGACTGCGGTTAATGGTTTCCGACCTGGCCAAAAAACTATTTGATCAGGCCATCCAGATCTTCCAACATGAGGCCGCCTCAAGGAAACTAAAGAAAACCATGGAAAAGGCCAGCAGAGCAGAGTTACGGAAAATAGAGGCTGCTTGTAAGGAACAGATTGATATGGCTATTGCAACGGTGGATGAGGTCCGGAAAGCGGATCTAAAGCGGGTACGGGCGCTATCCGGGAAACTTGAAGCCGTAGAGCTTATTCAAACCAAGCTGAAGGAGGAGATGGAGGCGATGAGGAAATCTTTCCAGGCCGACTGCTCGCGATACCAATCGGAGAGGGATGCTGCTACTGTAAAGTTGTTGGCTTCTGAGGACCGAATAAAGGAGTTCGAGGAGAATGAGGGGATAATGGATGAGATGCTTCAGGACATATACTTTCGCACTTGGAAACAGGGCAACTTATCTTGGATGGATGATTATCCCTGAGTCATGGCCAGGATTTATCTCAGGGCCCTGGAGGAGGCTAAGGCCAATGCAGATAGGGAGGGTGGCGTGGCCTTTAGAATGGATGTGGTCACGGCTCAATTCACCAAGGAGGATAAAGCGGCGGTGAAAGAGGGTATGCGGCTGCTTACTGTTGAGGAGGTTGGTGTGCAGTTAGAGGATGATGATCAAGGAGTAGATGCTGGTAAGTCTTCCCTTTTAGCTTCTCGTAACTTGATTGCTTATTGTTTATGACTATTAATGGATTCTCTCCCGAATTGGACAGGCGGGACTTCTGGAGCACCAACCACCTTTGGTTAACATGTTGAGAGTTCCAATCCCGCGATCAAGGAGTTCTCGTAGGGCCAGTAGGATAGAGGTAAAGCTCCGACGCAACCGATTCCTTGACTTGATCTGGATATCTTTTGGTTTGTTTGTCATTACTGCCTATGTCAGTCCCAAAACATTCGTGTAACCTTTAAGCTGTAATTGTGTTATTGGTAACGAACGACTTTACTATGTAATTTCAAACTTAGGCTGATTCTGTCATATTTGAATTGCTTTTGTTATTTTGGTGTGTTGCATAAGAAATACAGCTGTGCACATGCCCGTGACTCAATTGTGTTTTACGTCAAGTTCTTGGTTAAAATATAATTTCATATCTTGCAATGTTAGTGTGATGTGCGAATAAATTATAGCTACGTATTCATATAAAAAAGAAGAGAGTACCGCCTTTCATGTTTTAGTCGTAGATGGTTGCTTTGAATGCCTTGTATGACTGAGTATGGGATGCAGTTGAGTGACCTGTCATCCAATTGCGAGTTCCCGTCCCCATTAGTGAGCGTCTCCTATCTTGTGCCCTGTACTTTAGGGATCGTTATAGAGGATAGGAGGAAAATTTTACATAAAATAGAAATTTAAGAAATAGAAAAACTTCGAATCACGGAAGGCCTGCGATGTGCTTAAGTTCGTGGCGAACGGGTTTTGTAGTCACTTTCCCTAGCTGTGGGTCTTGGAGACATTTGTCACCCATCTTACGCCTCCGCGGGGAGTTTCTCTTTTTTTACCACAGCCGTACTTAAGACACTCGGAGCCAAGATCGCGCACATTAACTACCCGGGCCATTATGGCCCGTAATCGTGGGTATTATTCGATTTACCATGGCCGGCTAGCGTGGGTACCGATCGTCAACTACGAACTACCCCTGGCTGGCCACACCTTATGTTGGGGTTTAAAGTAGGTTCACGGTTGCCGGCGAGCCGAATGCCGTAATGAGCTGCCTAGGCTATAGTCGGCCTACTCGGTGGCTTATAATCGGCTCATTACAGTTGGCTTTAAGGGCCGATCATGAGCAATGAGCTAACCCGCAGCAGAGGGATGCTGGAGCAAAAGTGTCCCATTGGCGAGGGCATAGATTCGTATAGTACCTGTTAGGTCTTGTCCAGGTGAAGTTGCGCTGTGATGTGTCTTGAATGGAAATGCCATTACACATGATTTTGTTCAATAGAAAAGGATAAAGTTAACAAGCAGCCAAGATATAAAGGAACAAGTTAAAAAAGAGACAAGTTTTTAAAGTGGTTCGGCACGAAAATGCCTACGTCCACTGATTCTCTTTGTTAATTCACTTCATATGGGCAGTACAAGTTAAGAAATGTATCGACGAAGGTGATGGATGTTCCATGCCCTCTGGAGCACCCCTCGGTCCACTGTTGACAAAATATAAGCTCCGTTGTGGAGATCTTTATGAATTACATATGGTCCGTCCTAGATTGGATCTAGCGCTCCGGGGCGCGGGAAGACTCGCTTGAGGAAAAGATCTCCTTTTTGTAAGCTACGATGCTTGACTTTGGAGTTGTATTGTGCTGCCACTTTTTGCTTGTGAGCTCCTGCTTTAAGTGCTGCATCATTTCTTCTCTCTTCAATTAGATCCAAAGACATGTGAAAGAGTTCTTCGTTCTCTTCTGGGTTGTAGTGGATCCTACGGTGGGAAGGCACTATAGTTTCTACTGGGAGCATGGCCTCCGATCCGTATGCCAAAGAGAAAGGAGTATGACCCGTTGATGTTCTGAAAGATGTGCGGTAGGCCCAAAGTGCCGAAGGAAGTTTATCCACCCAAGCGCCTTTTGACTTTTTAAGTTTCTTCTTGATTAGAGTTTTGAGAATTTTGTTGACAGCTTCGACTTGTCCGTTTGCCTGGGGATAAGCTACAGACGAGAAGCTCTTGTGAATTCCGTGCTCTTGGCACCAGTCGGCAAACTCCTCGTTGGCAAACTGAAGTCCATTGTCCGATATGATTTTGAGTGGAACTCCGTACCTGCATAGAACACTTTTGATCAAGAAGTTAATAACTTTTGCCGAAGATATTTTATTTAGAGGTTCTGCTTCCACCCATTTGGTGAAATAGTCGACTGCCACTATAGCATATTTGGCTCCCCTCGGCTCACTGGCAGTTCGCCAATCAAATCAATTCCCCATACTGCAAAGGGCCAACGGCTGGTCATTTGAGTAATCTCATTTGTTGGTAGTCGAGAAATCTTAGCGAATTTCGGACATCTGTCACATTTTTTGACGAAGTCTAAGGCGTCTTTGTTTAAGGTGGGCCAGAAATATCCATATCGGAGTATCTTCTTCTCCAGAGTCTGCCCTCCAGTGTGATCTCCGCAGCTTCCTTGATGGATGTCGGATAAGATTTCCTTGGCTTTCCTTCCAGCGACACACCTTAATAAGGGGTTAGAGAAGCCGTGCCATTAGAGGATGCCTTCTTGTATTGTGTAGCGGGAAGCTTTCCTCAAGATTTTCTTGACTTCGTTACGCTCGCTGGGCAATGTTCCATCTTGTAAGAATTTTCGGATGGGAATCATCCAAGTTTCTTCTTCGATTGCAGCTATCAGATTCACTTGCTCGAAACTTGGGGTTAGTTGCTTTGAGATGGCTACTGTTCTGAAAATGGTACTGTCTTTCAAGCTAGCTTGCTTTGCCAGTTCGTCGGCCTCTTGATTCTCTTATCGAGGAATGTGTTTGATTAAATAGCGATCCAATTGATCGAGTAGCAGTTTGGTCTTTTTTAGATATGCTGTGAGTCGTTCTCCTCGAGTCTGAAATTCTCCTAGTATTTGATTTACAACAAATTGTGAATCACTATGAAGACATAAAGAACCGACTCCAATCTCTACGGTAAGTTCTATTCTAGCTATTACTGCTTCATATTCTGCATCATTGTTGGTGGCAGCGAATTCTAACCTTAGAGCATAGTGTAGCTTCCTTCCCCTGGGAGTGATTATTACAATACCTACCCCCGAGCCTTGTTCGTTTGATGCTCCATCCACAAAGAGATTCCACTTGATGTCTTCTGCTATTTCAGATTGCTCCTTAGCTTCATTGGTAGTGAATTCGGCAATGAAATCGGCCATGGCTTGTCCCTTGATGGCGGTGTGAGGATGGTAGGGGATATCTTATTGACTCAGTTCAATGCACCATTTAAGTAGTCACCCAGAAGTGTCGGGACGATGGAGTACCTGCCTTAGCGGTTGATCGGTTAGTACTCTGATGGAATGAGATTGGAAATAGTGTCGCAGTTTCCGTGATGTGATTAGTAAACAGTATGTCAGCTTCTCAAGTTTAGGATATCTGGCTTCTCCCCCGTAAACCTCTTGCTTACAAAGTATACTGGCCGCTGCGCGCGGTTGTCTTCTCTCACCAAAGCGGCGCTTAGAGCATGAGATGACACAGCAAGGTAAATAAATCTTATGAAAAAGATTTGCAAAATTTTAAATTTCTATTTTCATCCAAAATCAATAAATATAAGAATGTATTATCGAGATATTCATAGAATACTCGATTTATAAAATGGATGAAACAAGATGGGCAAATTGAATGACATAATAAGTCATTCATAAGAATCATAACGAGTGCGGAATGCGGTAAGTGGAATGCTAACTGCTGCAACTCATAGAAAATGAAAACCGATGGCAAGGTCGAGCTAAAAAGACCTTAACACCACTCAAGATATTGCTTAGGTGATAATCCTAAGATAAACTCCAAAAATACCGAAAAATTCTCAAACTACATGAATGAGAGAAACAACACTTTTCTCATCATGAGGACTTAAAGAATAAAATGGTGCCATCAAATTGGAATCAAAATCACAAAAGAAAAAAATAGAAATCTGCTTAACAGATAGAAAATGTCGAAAATGAATAGTCCACTCAGAACATAGAATATGGCTTCATAATGATTAAGCCAATCCTTTCCAAAAAAAATAAATTCCGAAGCCTAAGAAAAAAAATTGGCTCGAAAAGAAAAATCACATAAAATAATTTCGACATCTTTTCAAAACAAACTGAGCGTTGCGAATCCACAATTAGGATGGCAATTCTTAGCAAAGACATCAAGCTCAAAATATTTTAAAGAAAAAGAATCAACAAGTTCTTTTGATATAAAAATGATGACCCATATCGAAAAGAACTCCAATAAGAAGGTCATGAAATAAAACAATGTCATCAAGGATTGAATAGAAAGTACCTTGACCACGAGAAGCGCCACTAGGGGCTTGCACTACATTGAGCTTTCCCTCCTTCCTACTTTGAAGTATGGGACATGCAGTTATATGGTGACCCGAATTTTTGCAATAGCGACAATAAAGGGGTTTCGGACACTCCCTTGCATAGTGGTCCGTGGAACCATAATTGTAGCATTGTCCACGACTAGAGGTAGGAGTCTTGGCTACCGGAATTTGTTGCTTCCCTTCCTTGTTGGGAGTGGGTGCTTTGAATTCGATAGGCCTCTTCATGTTTTTGTTGAAGTTCTTTTGGGCACCCACAACTTCAACATCGCCTTCATTATCGGCCTCTTCAAGTTGAAGAGCGATATCAATAAGCTGATCAAAAGAAACTTCTAGTTTTAGAAGTAAAGGCTTTTTAAGGTTATTGTTCAACCCATAGACAAACCTTTGATTTTTCTTCAATGGGGTATTAATATACTCGACCCCGTACTTAGAAAGAGATTCGAAAGATGCGACGTAATCCGTCATAGAAGATTCACTTGAACAAGGTTAATAAAACGCCAGGCCAAAGTTACTTTTTCAGCCTCCGGCACAAACTTTGATGCGAATCGTTCCCGGAATTGCTCCCAAGTAAGATCCGCTTCGATAATCTCCAAAGTCAAGAGCTCATACCAATCTAACGCTCTTTCTTGGAGCATGCTAGAAGCCACTTGGACTTGATGTAGATCAATAAGGTTCATGCGAGAAAAGATGTGATCGCACGATTTGAGCCAAGCTTGAATTTCTATAACACTCTCGGATCCCTTGAATGGCCTTCCACCCAAATCAGTATAGTCTATGCACAAGCGTGCAAAACCGGATCTAGGATGAGTAGGCTTTGGGATGGGTCCGGCTGCTTGAGCGTTCTTAACAAGATCTAGAAGCTGCTGGGCAGACATAAATACTCCATCTTGGGGAGTAGCACTAGATTGACCGACGCTGGGCCGACCAGGTCTAACCGTCTCTCTTCTTTAAGAAAGAAGGAAATAAGAGGAAAAAGTTATTCTCAAAAATAAATTTCAATCAAAATTGATTGATAAAACAAGGAATCATAAAAGAAAATAGGATAGAACGGGTCCAATGACGCGAATAAAAATCCTAAGGCACGACTCCTAAAATGGACTTAGAACGACGATCCTTGTTAAATTATCTACATTGTTCCGAAGTTTGGCTCTGATACCAAGCTGTGATGCCTCGCCTCTATACCCATGCTAGCCAAGGACACTACGGGGTAATGTCGTCAACTAGCACGGAAAATAAGGCCGTTGAGGAGCGACAATCCGTGTAATTGCTTTGTGTGAGCACCGATATGCCAAATAAAATATAACATGCATTTCATCTCAAGAGGACATATCGACACAAACTCAAAGCTACTACACAGTGGCTATATATAATCTTCGGAAACAAATATAGAAATAAACATAACATAAATCAGTCACAGATAATTCATATCACTAATGCGGAAACAGATATGAATATAACACATGAAAGTGTAAATCAGAGTAGTGGTCAAATAAGATCCATAATATCATAAAAGAATAGATACAAGTGCTAGACAAAAGAATATGTATACATCAAGGAGTCTATATCTCAAATGTATACAACAAAAACTACTAGACTAAAGTAGTTAAGCAAAAGTCAGAAGATGGTTCCAAATAGAAAGTCATGAGGAAGCACCTGCAATATCTCAGTCTGACCCGAGTACTATTTAAGAAGAAAATAATGAACGGATCAGTCTAGCTATAATTATCAGATAAAATGAGATATAAGAAGAGATGTAATAGAAACGTATGATAACCAAATCAACTAAATCATACAAATATCTCAGAATCTCATAGCATCAAAAGAATATCATATTCTTTATTTACTTCACCAAGCCACAATAAATGACATACATATCAATGCCAATCGTAAAAGTTGGTGAAACATAAATTCCAGAAATCATCAATTAGAAATTCAGAAATCACAAGAAAATGAAGATGGCCAATCCCATAAACTGGACATCGACGCACCTAGAAAGACACGCCCCATGCAAAGTCGAACATCGACACACCTAGAAAGATACGCCCCATGCATAAATAAACATCGATGCACCGAGAAAGATACACCCCATTTAAAGACAAACATCGACGCACCTAGAAAGGTACGCCCCATGCTCTAGCATCGACGCACCTAGAAAGATACGCCCCATGCATAAAAAAACATCGATGCACCTAGAAAGATACACCCCGTGTAATGTCTAACATCGATGCATCTAGAAAGATACACCCCATGTAATGTCTAACATCGATGCACCTAGAAAGATACACCCCATGCAAAGTCGAACATCGACGCACCTAGAAAGATACGCCCCATGCATAGACGAACATCGACGCACCTAGAAAGATACGCCCAATGTCCCGACTTATTGAGCCGATTGCTCCACGACGTAAACAAACATCGAAGCACCTAAATAGGTACAACCCATGCGAGAAATGAGACGAAGCTCAATAAAATAAAGTACAGTCCTCCACGTGGACAAAGAGACATCGCACATTGCTAGTCTAAACCATAAAATGATCATCATCGATCATCAAGAAGTGTCGATTACACTAAGCTAGTAAATATATGAGTTTAGCTTCATGTCCCATAACCACTAGCTTAACTTAAATATTTACGAACAAATTGTAGAATTCCACTCAAGAATTGTCACAAGAGATTCAATCGAACAAGTCCAAGAATTAACCGATGAAGTAAGCGCAAGCGTTTCATACCACTTGTCTTACTAAGTCGTTTAATTAGATTTCTCATACGAGTGAGGTAAAGGTTTGTATATACTAATAGGTTGGAAAACGGTTTTATAAACGAGTGTGATATTGAAAATAGAGTTTAAATATTCTTTGATAAAGAGTTTGAATATTTACTACTAGTATAGAAACCTTTGTATTTTAAAGTGACAAACCATAAAAATGATTGTAGAAACAATCAATCATTAAAATCCACATACGAAGACGTGAATCAAATCCAAAGAAACCGATAAAGAATACATCGAAATGGATATTCAAAAATCCCTAAAAAGGAGTCATCAAAGTCATAATAAATGATAACAACAAATAGGATCATTGCGAATCGATTTAAATTGGAAATTCAATCCCAAAAGGCAAATTAGGCAGAAGCAACAAATTCAGTTGACTGAACAGAGATTTCAGTTGACTAAATCATGCCTTGAAACCTTCTGTTTCCAGGTTCAGTCGACTGAACAGAGATTTGAGTCGACTGAATCATGCCTGGAAACTTTCTGTTTCCAAGCTCAGTCGACTGAACAGAGATTTCAATCGACTAAATCATGCCTGGAAACTTTCGGGTTCCACGTTCAGTCGACTGACTCAGAGATTTCAGTCGACTGAACTGGAATTTCCAGTATTTTCAGCCTAAAAATGAAGAGGCAATCTCTTCGCAAATGCAACCGGACGAGCAATGGGTGCTAAGGATTTATGCCAAACGACGACCCGGCCCTATAAGCTCTTCGATGCTTCACTAAAAGCATGAACAAGCATCAAAGCTATCATTTTTAAAGATTTAACTTCAAAACACTAAAAATTGAAATATTCACAAAACCAATCCTAATCAAGAGAAAATACATATGAATAAGTGTTAGGAATTCATACCTAACAACCAAAGATAATTATAGTCATAGATGTGAGATAAAAATCTCACCTTTGAACCCAAAAACAATGAATGTTATAGAAAATACATATGAATATGCGCTTTGCGCTATATGATTTTTGTTTGATGATAACAAACATATATACATTTATTTAAATGTATTTGTTAATGTACTATTTTTCATAGAATAAATAAATATTTGTTGAATAAAATAAATTACACAGAATTTGAATTTGAATTCAAACTAAACAAGTTAAACAGATTTTGAATTCAAACAGAAATTTTATTCAAACAAATATTTATTACAATTTTGAATAGTATGTATTTGGTAATGTACTATTTTTTTTCATAGATTAAATAAATATTTGTTGAATAAAATTAAATTACACAGAATTCGAATTTGAATTCAAACAGAACAAGTTAAACAGATTTTGAATTCAAACAGAAATTTTTATTCAAACAAATATTTATTACAACTTTGATAGTACAATTTCAAGCTCTCACTATACATATACAATTTTGACTACAATACATGACATTTCACATTTACATCACAACCTTACTACATATCACTCACACTCATATTTTTGTCTTCAACTATAATCCAGTTTGAATCCAGCATCTGAGTAATCTGCAAAAATATTTTCAAACGCAGTAAAATTGAAAGAGAAATATTTTTGAAATTTGAAAGAAACGATGATTTTGAAAATATTGTTTGCCTCAGTTATTTGGGTTGTTCGTCATCATTTTTGACTGTGCAATATCTGTGCATATCAGTATTTTTTATCAGGGACAGGTAATTATAAGTGGCTGCAGTACACACGTGTACATTCGTATACGTGTGCACTGCCTCGCCAACTCGTGTGCAAAAATCAAACAAAAGCACAGAAATCAAAAACAAGGTCAAACCCAAGATAGGTTCAACTCAAGGCAGTAGTGTATATGAACACAATCAAACTACAATAGGCCAAGACTACTGCATGCAACATGGAATGCAAAAACAATGCACCACTGCAAATTCAAACAATGTCCAAACAACAAACATGAAAATGAACCAAAGTAATACAGCAGCCCCAAAATCAGTGACACAACAACAATAGTGCAACAGTTCCAGTTCAAGCCACAAGTGTACATGAATACAACTCGACTGCAACAGTACAGTCATGAAGACTGCAAGGACATGAATGCAACAAAGTTCAAAAGTGCATCAAAAGCAGTTCAATGTGGATAGCAACAGCAAAAAGGGACTGCAACAAACATGTATGCAGCATCAAGTCAGTGGTGAAGTAAACAACAATGTCGAGCTCACTGCAACTCAAATGTACAGGCCAGTGAACATAAAAAAAAAATGACAGAGTCGAAGCACAAAGAACAAAACAGTTCATGTATGCAACAGTCAACAAGGCAACAATAAAGGGTACAAAAACAAGTAGCAGTCTTTGAACATGAATGCAGTATACATGAATGCATCAGTGACCAACCTGAAGTACACAACATGACATGAACAACACAATTGAATCAAGTAACCAACTGCAAGTGCAAATGACCAGGACTCATGCAACAGACCCAACAACTGGTGCCAACATGAACATAACAGGTGAAGCATCACCAAAGACTCAACAGGGAACAACTAAATCAACTGCAACAACTCAAGTGCTACCAGTGAAACACAAATGAACGAATATCACAATGAATCAACAATACATGCAGGTGAACAGAAGTCTTTGAATCAAAACATAATCAAGTCCACCTACTAGTTGCAGACTCCAAGTTGCAGACTCAAAGCAAACATGACACCAAACTACAAAATCAAATGCAAACTCAGTATGGCAAATGCAGGTACAAACTATGGTGAATGCAGATACAACATGTCAAAGTAACATAAACAATGCAAACCAAAAATGATACCAGAGAAAGTGAATAGCATGCAAAAGTTATACAAACTCAAAACCAAGACAGGATGCATCATCCTCAAAAGCAGGTTCAAGTAAAAAGTTCAAGCATCAACCAGCACTGAGGATACACTACAATGGATGCAGAGGTGCAGACGACCAGTAGCCAACAACAAGCCTTGATGAAGCTACCTAACATGATTGTCAATAGTATACAAAAATGCAACAGGAACCAATCTTAAGAACTACAAAGACCATGTCAAACACAGTGACACCATTAAGCAATCAACAGTCGAAAATATGCGTGTGACAAAGTCAAATATCACAAATCACGAAATCAATTCAAAGCCGTGTGAATCAAGCTACTAGAAATACGAAATTGGCAAAGTCAGATTAATCCTCAGCATCAAAGTGTAATCGAACGGCAAAGCAAGAATTTTTGAAGCAATCAGTCGAATGCAAAAATAGGAAATCAAATCCTATTAAAACCCTAATCATCATCGGCATTTTTTTTCATCGAGTTCAAGTATCAACTTAGAAAAGCAAAAGGAGACAGTACATACCGAATTCACAAGCAACGAACTCGATCGAGCAAGTGCAAACGAGCAATAGTCAACCATCAGAGAAGCAGTGAGCTAGGGCAACATATCTCAGATCAATTGAAGAAACCGAAGCCCTAATTGGAACAAAGAGCCGAACCCTTAACTGGAACAAAGGGAACAAAGCCTCTAATCAGAACGAAGCCGCCATTATTCTCACGAACGAGACAAAAGGGGATCGGGCTGGAGATAACAAAGAAAGGAACGGGTTTAAGTGGGCCGGTCTTATTAAAAAAAAGGGGGTTTTGTTTTTAATTTAAGGCTTTATTATATTAATTAGTTTTTAGGGTTATTTTCTATTGTTTCTTAATTATTGTTTTTTATTACAAACCAAAGAATCTTGGTAAATCACCACCTAGGTTTAGGTAGTGTCAGATTGTCTATTTTGAATTAGTTCAGTGAGCAGGGTGTGCGAGTTTGCAAAGCTCTATAGGCGGGAGCAGTGTTTGCGAGTAAGCGAAACTCTATAGGCGGGAGCAGGGTGTGCGAGTCTAGTAGAGTGTTTGTGAGCGGGAGAAAAAGGGTCTGCGAGTCTAGTAGAGTGTTTGTAAGCGTGATACTGTTTAATTCTAATAGAAATCTGTGAATGCAGCAGTAGGCAGGGGTTGCCGAAGCTGGGTAAATTTTGTGTGTGATTTACTTTTCAGTATATTTATTTCTGCTATTATATCTCTGTGTTTAATTCGAGAAAATTTGCTATAACCCTATTCACCCCCCCCCCCCTCTAGGGTTAATCTAGATCCTACAAGTGGTATCAGAGCCCGGTTTATTTTTTATTTAACTCTAGAGTCATGAGTCTACAAAATAATGCTTTTTCTGAGGGGCAATCTATTGCTAGGCCACCCATGTTTAACGGGAACGATTATGCTTATTGGAAAGTTAGGATGAGTATTTATCTTAGTTCCGTTGATTATGATGTTTGGGATATTATTGAAACTGGCTATAAACCTCCCACTATAATCGTTGGTGGTACTGAGATTCCTAAACCTAAGGATAGGTGGGATGCAAACGATAAGAAATTGAAAACGACGAATGCTAAAGCCATGAATGCTTTGATATGTGCTCTTGATAAAAACGAATTTAATAGAATTTCTCATTGTACAACAGCACAGGAAATATGGCATACTTTGGAGGTGACACACGAAGGAACTTCTCAAGTCAAGGAGTCTCGGCTAGCCCTATTCAACAATGAATACGAAAACTTTGTGATGGACAAAGGCGAGAGCATAAAGGATATGTTTGGACGTTTTTCAACCTTGGTATACAATGCTAGAGCGCTTGGGAAGGTATTCACTGAGGTAGAGCTTGTGAGGAAGATACTATGAGTTTTACCAATGAACTTTGAGGCAAAAGTCACAGCAATCCAAGAATCGAAAGATTTGAGTAAACTAAGCATGGAGGAGTTGATTGGCAACTTGATGACATATGAGCTTGAGTTAAAAGCAAAGGAAGAACGCAACAACTCCGAACCAAAGAAGAAGACGATTGCCTTAAAGAGCAAAGAAGAAAGCGATGAAGAAGATCCAATTGAAGAGCTTGCAATGGCTGTCAATAATCTTAGAAGATGGTCTAGATTCAAGCCACGCAAGAAGAAAACAAAGGGAAATAGGTCAAAAGATTCCGAAAATTCCGATAATGAACTGACATGTTATAACTGCAACAAGCCTGGCCACATCAAACCAAAATGCCCACTTCTCAAAAACAACAAAGAAAAGAAAAAGGCGAAGAAGGTATTTGCAGCGACTTGGGATGATGAAGAAGGAGAGGAAGCTTCGGATAGCAGCTCAGAGGAGGCTAACTTGTGTTGCATGGCAAAATCAGAATCAGAAGCAACCTCCGAAGAATCTAGTGAGGAAGGTGAGTTTTCTTATAAAGAACTTGTTTTTATGTGTTCTGATCTTACTAAGGTAGTGGATACTCTTGAATCTAAAATTGAAAAACTGAAATCTGATAGGAGAGAATTTGCTCGTGAAAATTTTAGGTTAAAAACTGAAATTGAAAATATTCAAAACCTAGAATGTAAAAAATGTAAGATTTTAGATTCAGAATTATCAAAACTGAGGAATAACTTTGAGAATCTTGAAAAAGAAAACTTGAGTCTTAAAGAAAACATTGACACTAGAAAAAAGGATTTTATAAATCGATGCACCTCACTTGTCGCTGAAAATACAACACTAAAAACCAAAGTCCAAAATCTTGAGAAATCTTTGAATAACTTTTCAAGAGGCGAAAAATCTTTCAACATGCTATTGGGAAATCAATTTTTTGCTAACAATAGAAAAGGACTAGGTTTTGGAAAATCACAAGATGATGATAAAGGTAAAAGTGTTGCTCGATCTGAAATAATTGGAAATCATGTTGAAAATCATAGTCATAGGAACACAAAATTTAATCAAGTCAATTTAATGAGCACGTTTTGTAGAGAATTTGGACATAATCGAAATAATTGTTGTTATAGACCCAAACACGTGAAAACTATACCAATTTGGGTTCCAAAAGGCACAAATATAAAATCTTTGAAAGTCAAACAAATTTGGGTGTCAAAAGGAACATATATAAATAGTTTTGGGTCTCCAAAAACATATTTTTCATATTCTGCCACTAACAACAATGGACCTATAAAAACAAATAGGTCACATAAATCTTTTATCGTGTAGGTGTGGTGGCAGGCTAAGGAACAACAACAGTGTTCTCTGGATTTCGGCTGTTCCAGAAACACAAAAGGGCGACAAAGCAAAGTTCCGTAGCCTAGTATAAAGGTGACAGAATCACAATGGGCAATCACGAAAAATTATCGTAAAGGTAAAACAGGTAATTGTTTTTAAATGTGATTATCTGCACCATACTCTAAATTAAAATCAGCCAATATTGAGATGAACAAAAGATGATGATTTTGATGCTATGATTTTTTTTTTAAATATTGACTAACCATCTTTAAATAGAATTACTTGGAGTAATTATGATGGTTGACTGATTCGGACTTAATTGATATGATTTTTTGACTTGTTCTTATTTATGACATTGATTTGTGCTTAATCGATGACCAATCAGATTTTCAACTTTGAACTAATCCATATAAATTTGTTCGGTCAAATGATGGTATTTGATTACTCATGCTACACGTAGTTATATTTTGCTCACTGCTTGTAAATTTGCACGATTTCAATTTTCATGTGAAAGTTGTTGAAAAAGAACTTTATGAAATTGTTGAAACTTCAAGAAATTGTTTTGAAATAATAATGAAGTTTTAATGACTGTTGATAGTTGTTCATCCTATGGCTTCTAAGATTGACACTATGATATGTTTTTGATTGTTAACACGACTTAAATTCAAATTCAAAAGAATTGATGTTAAGTTTGAAATTTTTGGTGCACACTTCATGGTTCAACAAGTGAATATTGAGTGAAATTTAAATTCAGATGCAGATTACACTGGTAATATGGTTGATAGAAAAAATTACTAAGTGTAACGTGATTAATTTTTTTAAAAACATTCATTTGCTGCATCGTTTTTTTTTTCAAAGAAAATATCTGCATATTTTTCACTTGAAATAATTTTCAAATAGCAGAAAATTTTCTTATAAAACTCCCCTCAAGAAAATCATGTTTGACCATATTTACAGCTTAATCATTTTTGAAAAATTGATTTTATAATTTTTAATTTGATTTTAAATGACAAATTTGACTAATCTGACTCCCTTTGATTATCGAAAAGATAAATAGTGATTGAAAAAGAGATGAGTGTTGATATTTATCATATATTATAACTCGAGAAAGTATAATTAGAAAATTTCTTTAGAATTTCATAACAAGAGTTATAAAAAACTTTTTGTTGGGTAATAATTCCATGACCATTTCTATTTCTATCATCTTTCTATCGAACATCACTCATCAAGATCATATTTAGTATGTAAATTTGTGGTAGTTTACAAAGGAAATCATTTGTTCTTCAATATCTTTAAATCGGTGAAGGAAATTATTTGTGCTTCAACTTATTATATTTAGCAATAAAAATAAATATCCAAAGTATTCACTCTCATTTAAAAGTCCTCACGGTTATGCATGGGTGAATTACTTGGATTTTTGATTATGTGCTTCCATGCTCATTTAAAAGTCCTCACGGTTATGCATGTATGGAACGCATATTAAAAATAATTGATTTAATAGACAAGTTGATTCTAATCCCATTTAAAAGTCCTCACGGTCATGCGTGGTTAGAAGATACTTGATTTCATTTTTTAAATTAAATTGGAATACTACTAATCTCATTTAAAAGTCCTAACGGTTATGCATGGTTAGTAGATATTCAAATTTCCTGAAATAAATATACCACAAATAGACAGAATTGTATGAATCTTTTGATGATTCTATCTCCATCACTTCTGAAAGTGGAATATGCGCTTGACAAGGGTAATTATGATTTTTGTTTGAGTTTTATTGAAATTTGATATTTATATTTAATTGAGTTAAATGTTTGATTCATGTCTATCACTTCATCCCTATTTTTATAACATTGTTATTCTTTTGCTGATAACAAAAGGGGGAGAGAAAAGTTAAGATTTTGTCAAATAGAATCAAGCAAAGGTCAAATAATTTTCACTTTGCATATAGGCTCATTTACATATTTTTATTTGTATGCATATATGTAGGAAGCATTCAAATAGGGGGAGCAAATGAAATTATCAAATACATTTAATATACTCAAAATCTTAAATATATGTTTGTTATCATCAAAAGGGGGAGATTGTTGAATATGCGCTTTGCGCTATATGATTTTTGTTTGATGATAACAAACATATATACATTCATTTAAATGTATTTGTTAATGTACTACTTTTCATAGAATAAATAAATATTTGTTGAATAAAATAAATTACACAGAATTTGAATTTGAATTCAAACAAAACAAGTTAAACAGATTTTGAATTCAAACAGAAATTTTATTCAAACAAATATTTATTACAATTTTGAATACTATGTATTTGGTAATGTACTATTTTTTTTTCATAGATTAAATAAATATTTGTTGAATAAAATTAAATTACACAGAATTCGAATTTGAATTCAAACAGAACAAGTTAAACAGATTTTGAATTCAAACAGAAATTTTTATTCAAACAAATATTTATTACAACTTTGATAGTACAATTTCAAGCTCTCACTATACATATACAATTTTGACTACAATACATGACATTTCACATTTACATCACAACCTTACTACATATCACTCACACTCATATTTTTGTCTTCAACTATAATCCAGTTTGAATCCAGCATCTGAGTAATCTGCAAAAATATTTTCAAACGCAGTAAAATTGAAAGAGAAATATTTTTGAAATTTGAAAGAAACGATGATTTTGAAAACATTGTTTGCCTCAGTTATTTGGGTTGTTCGTCATCATTTTTGACTGTGCAATATCTGTGCATATCAGTATTTTTTATCAGGGACAGGTAATTATAAGTGGCTGCAGTACACACGTGTACATTCGTATACGTGTGCACTGCCTCGCCAACTCGTGTGCAAAAATCAAACAAAAGCACAGAAATCAAAAACAAGGTCAAACCCAAGATAGGTTCAACTCAAGGCAGTAGTGTATATGAACACAATCAAACTACAATAGGCCAAGACTACTGCATGCAACATGGAATGCAAAAACAATGCACCACTGCAAATTCAAACAATGTCCAAACAACAAACATGAAAATGAACCAAAGTAATACAGCAGCTCCAAAATCAGTGACACAACAACAATAGTGCAACAGTTCCAGTTCAAGCCACAAGTGTACATGAATACAACTCGACTGCAACAGTACAGTCATGAAGACTGCAAGGACATGAATGCAACAAAGTTCAAAAGTGCATCAAAAGCAGTTCAATGTGGATAGCAACAGCAAAAAGGGACTGCAACAAACATGTATGCAGCATCAAGTCAGTGGTGAAGTAAACAACAATGTCGAGCTCACTGCAACTCAAATGTACAGGCCAGTGAACATAAAAAAAAAATGACAGAGTCGAAGCACAAAGAACAAAACAGTTCATGTATGCAACAGTCAACAAGGCAACAATAAAGGGTACAAAAACAAGTAGCAGTCTTTGAACATGAATGCAGTATACATGAATGCATCAGTGACCAACCTGAAGTACACAACATGACATGAACAACACAATTGAATCAAGTAACCAACTGCAAGTGCAAATGACCAGGACTCATGCAACAGACCCAACAACTGGTGCCAACATGAACATAACAGGTGAAGCATCACCAAAGACTCAACAGGGAACAACTAAATCAACTGCAACAACTCAAGTGCTACCAGTGAAACACAAATGAACGAATATCACAATGAATCAACAATACATGCAGGTGAACAGAAGTCTTTGAATCAAAACATAATCAAGTCCACCTACTAGTTGCAGACTCCAAGTTGCAGACTCAAAGCAAACATGACACCAAACTACAAAATCAAATGCAAACTCAGTATGGCAAATGCAGGTACAAACTATGGTGAATGCAGATACAACATGTCAAAGTAACATAAACAATGCAAACCAAAAATGATACCAGAGAAAGTGAATAGCATGCAAAAGTTATACAAACTCAAAACCAAGACAGGATGCATCATCCTCAAAAGCAGGTTCAAGTAAAAAGTTCAAGCATCAACCAGCACTGAGGATACAGTACAATGGATGCAGAGGTGCAGACGACCAGTAGCCAACAACAATCCTAGATGAAGCTACCTAACATGATTGTCAATAGTATACAAAAATGCAACAGGAACCAATCTTAAGAACTACAAAGACCATGTCAAACACAGTGACACCATTAAGCAATCAACAATCGAAAATACGCGTGTGACAAAGTCAAATATCACAAATCACGAAATCAATTCAAAGCCGTGTGAATCAAGCTACTAGAAATACGAAATTGACAAAGTCAGATTAATCCTCATCATCAAAGTGTAATCGAACGGCAAAGCAAGAATTTTTGAAGCAATCAGTCGAACGCAAAAATAGGAAATCAAATCCTATTAAAACCCTAATCATCATCGGCATTTTTTTTCATCGAGTTCAAGTATCAACTTAGAAAAGCAAAAGGAGACAGTACATACCGAATTCACAAGCAACGAACTCGATCGAGCAAGTGCAAACGAGCAATAGTCAACCATCAGAGAAGCAGTGAGCTAGGGCAACATATCTCAGATCAATTGAAGAAACCGAAGCCCTAATTGGAACAAAGAGCCGAAGCCTTAACTGGAACAAAGGGAACGAAGCCTCTAATCAGAACGAAGCCGCCATTATTCTCACGAACGAGACAAAAGGGGATCGGGCTGGAGATAACAAAGAAAGGAACGGGTTTAAGTGGGCCGGTCTTATTAAAAACAAAGGGGGTTTTGTTTTTAATTTAAGGCTTTATTATATTAATTAGTTTTTAGGGTTATTTTCTATTGTTTCTTAATTATTGTTTTTTATTACAAACCAAAGAATCTTGGTAAATCACCACCTAGGTTTAGGTAGTGTCAGATTGTCTATTTTGAATTAGTTCAGTGAGCAGGGTGTGCGAGTTTGCAAAGCTCTATAGGCAGGAGCAGTGTTTGCAAGTAAGCAAAACTCTATAGGCGGGAGCAGGGTGTGCGAGTCTAGTAGAGTGTTTGTGAGCGGGAGCAAAAGGGTCTGCGAGTCTAGTAGAGTGTTTTTAAGCGTGATACTGTTTAATTCTAATAGAAATCTGTGAATGCAGCAGTAGGCAGGGGTTGCCGAAGCTGGGTAAATTTTGTGTGTGATTTACTTTTCAGTATATTTATTTCTGCTATTATATCTCTGTGTTTAATTCGAGAAAATTTGCTATAACCCTATCACCCCCCCCCCCTCTAGGGTTAATCTAGATCCTACACTGAAGACAAGGGAAGATCAACCACACTTCAATCTCAACACAAGAAGCTTGAATCTAAGCTTAAAAGAGAAACATTTCCCAAATTAGGTTTAGGAATTTTCTGAAATCAAAGAAAGAATGAGTTGGAGAAGAAGGAGATGATACTTACCAATGCTTCACTTTGAATTTGGAGCTAGAACTTGATTTGCAAATGGAAACTAGGGATTAGGATTTTAATTCTTTTTCTTTTCCCCCATTATTCTCTTTAGAACTGAAAAGATAAGGAAGAGGGAATGAATGAAGAAAAGTGGTTCAGTTTGGGGTATTAAGTTGGCTAGTGGGCTGAACCCAAACCCAAAGTGAAAAAGGTCAAATTTTTAGCTAGCTCCAAACATATCGAAGTTTATACTCAAAAAGGTCGCAAACGGCATTTTGAACTCAATGGAAGGGGTCTCGAGTCCCAATTCGACATTTTGCCAAAAGTAGGTTTTCGGACTAAAATCCGACGAACGATGAAATATTTAAATATACAATCGATAAATATGCGGGTTGTTACAAATATTTTCTTAAATTGTTGTATAACTTGGTTGTTTGGGTGATAATTTTAAACAAATAAGGGTCATAAAAATTGGAATGACTTGTATCATCAAAGGGAAAAATTGTATGAGCAGAAATTATAAATGGATTATAGTTAAGATTGGATTTAAATTAAATTTGGAAATTTAAAACCCCGGAGATTTTGGAAGTGTTTTTCGATGTGTATTGAAGACAAATAATAGCATTATTGTTTTAAAAGTATTTCTGAAAGGAAATTGTTTCAAATAAATTTTGGGAAGGGATATAGCATTGAACTCACTTCAGTCGCTGTAAAATAACTTCGGTGATGACCGCAGCATCATCGATGTTCATTTTCGAATTTCTAAGTGACGGATTACTGCAAAATTGATTTGTTCAGAAGAACTAGTTTTGTTTTTGAAATTTCAAAGGAAATTTATTGGGGATAACAACCAGGATTGGTTTAAAATTTTGAGAAGTGTGATTTTGAGAAAATTTTAAAATGATTTGAACCAAAAGCCGGGTGTTTGAAATCCTGAATCCTTATTTGAATTGAAAGTCCTGATGAGGTAAGTTATAAAATTGTAAAGTTGAGATGATTTTTAAATAAGGGAGGAAAATATGAGCTTTGAATGTTGGAATTAAAATTTAAGCAAAAAGTTAAAAATGAAATTAACTTGGATTGATGAAGAAAATTGAATTGAATTAAATAAACCTGAGCTAAAATAGAATTGAATTGGAATAAAATTCAGTTGAGTTATAGGTGACATTGAATGGAATTAAATCCTTACTTAAATAAATGGAAGTAAGTTGGATAAGAAATAAGTTGGATGTCAATTAGATTGGGATAAATGAATTAGAATAACTTATAAAAGAATTAAAAATCCATGGAATAAAAATATGCTTGGGTTATAAATAAGCGTAAATCTCGAGTTAAAGATAAAAGATGAATATATTCAAGCCTAGAATGAATGGAAATGTGAAAAATAATAAGTTGTGGCTTATAAAATTGAAAAGTGGAATAGAAAACCCAAAATAAATATTGTTTGATGTTTTGGAAAATGAAACAAAAATCCAAACTTGAATTATAAAAAAAAATTAACTTAAGAAAATTAAATGAAGTGATTTTTGAGATTAAAAATCAAGTATTGAATTATAAATAAGGGGAGAACTAATTAGATAATAAATTAGTTAATGAAATATGTAAATGGAACCTAATGTAGTTAAATAGAATCTGAATTATGAGTTAATAACGAAGTTCGGAAATAAAATTCGAGTTATAAATCAAATTCGACTTGAATCGTTAGTGAGGTAAATATAATTGAAAATGTTGCCTGATAAAAAGAATTGTATTAAAGTATGGATGGTTTTAGTTGTAAATATAACCCAGATGAATTTGGGAATAAATTGAAAATGGCCTTGTAATTAATTAAATGAATTGAGAATGAATAGAATCTGGAAATTTAAAATTTATACGAAACAGATGAACTAATCAAATAAATTTGTAGTTTGAAATGAGATTTGATTGAAATAGAATCAAGTTAGATTGAAAAGGAAAATTTATTTGCAAAATGAAAATGAGCTTAAGTATGAAATTTGAATAATTTGAAGTAAAATTAATTTAAATTTAAAATTAGTGGTAGTGTGGCTTTGAGTAAGAATGGAAGACCATTAAATAAAAGTTTGGATTAAATTAATTTGAGAAATGGTTATTAACTTATAAATGTTGAATGTGCCAAGCTTAATAAAATGACTTTGAATGAAACAATTGCGGAAATGGAATGAAATGCAGGCGTATGGCTTGTAAATAAGTTAATATGTGAGGAGGCTTTAATAAAAATTGATTTTTTTAAATCGATTGAAATAAATGTGAGTTGTTTGGATTAAAATGAATTGAATGTAAGCAATTGAGTTGTAAATCATTTAAATTGAATGAAGTTGTATATGAATTGGTTGTAAACAATTAAAATTAATGTCGGAACCCTATAAGTTGCTTATAAATATTGTTTAACCTGCATTGCTTATAGAAATTCGTATGTTTACTAGTTAAATATGTAAAATGTTGTTATGTTACATGATTTTGGCACTTACATATTTTAATTGAGTAAGTACAGGTACCGGGAAGCCGTTTGGCCGGATTTGGACGCGCTAATTGCTAAAATAATAAGCCGCTTGCTTAAAAATGCAAAATAGAGGTACGTCTACGCAATAAAAATAGGAAATATGAAATGTTTTTGTTTTTTCCGACAGTGTGGGTCGATGTATATATATTTATATCACTTGTCAAATTGCAAAAGCTCCCCCGTATAAAGGAGACTGCAAAAAATTTCCGAAAATTTTGGGAGTTAGAAAATTTTTGAAAAAATTTTCGTTAGCGACAAAATGATTTCAAATTGGAATTAAAATAAGGAATTTTGGAAATATAAGTTGAAACTAATTTAAAATAATGATATGAATCAGTTACAAATGGAAGATAAAATTTAATATTCAGAGTTGATGATAAATTGAATTCATAAGGAAATGGAAAAGGTAATTTGAATAGAAGTAGATATGAAAACTTCTGGAAGGAAATGTATAAAATGATTTTAAAAGCTATGATTGGATATTATTGCTAAGTAAGATATGTAGGTATAATAAAGGGAAAGGAAAATAGGTTTTGATTTCAGAAGATAAATTTGAATTGCTCGACAAAAAGGTATGTGTTTAAATTTATGTATGAAATTTGATTAGGTTTTTAATCTAGCCACTTGGCCTTTTGTTTTCGTTTTGAAATGGGGAGCCCGTGAGGCATTTTGTAGTTGTACCGAGCTAGCCGCGCGAAGGAGACGCTGGCGAAAAATTTCGGAAATTTAGGGAGTTAGAAAATTTTTGAGAAAATTTTGATAATTTAAATTTGAATTTGAATTATAATTTGAATGGTTGAGTTAGCAATGTTGTTTGGAAATTTTGGATAGGTTTGAAGGTTAGTAAGGGTAATAGTGTTGTTATAAAAAGATTGTTTTGGGTATTGTTTAAACTGTTTAGTTGAGGGGAGTTGATCAAAACTATTAGAATGAGAAAAGGTTAACAGGTTAAGGATCATTCCTCTTAACTAGTAATTTCGGGGATGAAAGTCTTTTAAGGGGGGAGGAATGTGACGACCCGGAATTTTTGTATATTTGGAATTGAAATATTTAATTTATTTTAAATATTTGAAAGCTAGTTTAATTTGAATTTCAGATATCATTATTTATTTGGCAATTAAATTATTGAATTCAATTATTGAAAATTGGGTAAATGGTTGAATCTAAATTTTTAAGCTTGTTAAAAATGGTTTAAAAGATTGTAAAATTTATATTGATAATACTGAAGATGGTAAAAGTATTGAAATTGGATTTGGAAGTGTTTTGTTAAGATTTGAAATTATATCGTTCAAATTGATATTTAAAAATAGCCTACCGAGGCACAGTCTTGGAATTCGACGAAACTAGTTCCATTGGAACCGTAATAGTTAGTTATTATCGGGTTTCAATTTTCGTAGCGTTTGGAGTTATCGTTTGTCCGTACGAGTGAGAAACGTGTTGAAATTAGAATCGATAATCATACTCGATTCAAAAGCTATCTTCCACATATGACTGAATTAGGCTCGGAAACACGTTCTAATGTGTTCGAAATACGGGTAAAACCTTATAAATGCCTAGTGGCATGTCCGATTCAGAGTTCGAGATTTCGAGTTATGTTAAACGAGATATTTTGGAAATTTAATAATATTAAAAAAATTGAAAAGTCAAACCAGCCAACCTATAATCATACTCGAGCCACCCTAGCTTCTGAAACGCATAGATCTGCATTCCCCCTTCTCGTTTAAATCGCTCAACCCTCCTTCTGCTAATGAAATGAAATCGAAAAAAAAGAATCAAAAAGGAAAAAGAAATGGCTGAACTAAAGTTCAGATACTCCATCCCTCAATTCAAACAATTTCCTCTAATTCCCTTTCTCCCTCTTTTCAAATCAAAACAAAATTGAAATTAACGGCAGTAGTTCGAACCAAAATTTCTCGATAATAAATAAATAAATAAATAAATAAATAAGGGGGAAAGTGATTGCGTCGAAATTTTCTGGCGCGAGGATGGATTCGCGAGCGCACTCGCACGATATGACCGACGATACGGCTGCGAGGGTGGAGTGCATATGAGGCGCGTTGCCAACGGTTAGGATGGAGGCTACTTGATGGAGCAGCTTGCGTGAGCGTTTGGTTTTGGCTGGCGATCGCGATGGAAGATGAGGGGATCGAGATTTGGGAAGCTCGCGTGGAACGACTCCATCTCGTAGTCAATCAGTAGCGAATTTCAATCTCGAGCTCGAGCGAGGACTGGGTGTTGAGGGCGACATAAGCGCGGCAGTGGGTGGGGTCGCAAAGTGCTGGCGGTGGTCGGTGTTGCAGTCAAGCGAGGCTAGGGTTTCGTTCGACTTCGCACTCGACCGTGAGATATTATCATTTTTTTATATATAGCTAATGTTTGTTTCTTCCAGTTAGAATAGAATTTGGATTTTTGCAGTAAAGTTTTTATTTAGAAAAATAATAATAATGGATAAATGTATAACAGTAAGTTATAAAGCAAGTTATTTTCTTAATGCTATGAATTTATAAAATGTATATACATATGTAAGTAAACTGAAGTGATTATAGATTTAGAAATATGGGGATCTAAATAAAAATTGGATTTAAAAAAAAATCTAAATAGATTATTTTTACAAAATATATGTGTTTTTAAAAGGGAATATAAATATATATATATATACATATTCCATTTACTAGTTTTTTTTTAAATAATGTATTATGGAGATTAATTTGTCTAACTATCCTATTTAATTATCTTAGTCACTAAAAGTAATCTATTGGTTAATTAAAATTCACAAAATGGATAACAAATTGTGCAATTAGTCAAATATTAATAAAATCATAATATGTTTATTCAAGGTCAAAAAAAATCGAGAAACCTCGACAATATCAGAATGGATTGCAAATAAAAGCAAAGGTGAGTAAATCTCACTCGTCTAGGTTTAATTTAAATTTAAATGGTTAAATTTAAATAATTGGTTGAATGATTGAAACTGATTGGATGTGGTATATATATTATATAGTAGTATATATATAGTATATATTGGAGTGATTGATTTCCCGCATTATATAGCGGATGAGACCCTATGCGTCGCATAATAACGGATGATATTATAATAATCCCATATACCGCTATATTCCACCTCGAAGTGGAATAGGTATTTTACTATGCTAACATCTGTGGATGCAGGGAAATAGGTTGGAGGGATCCAACTGGATTCCTCAAAATTATTTAGATTGTTTAATATTCCGTGTTACGAATATTTGATATTCTGTGATGAATATTATTGATAATTGGAATATTTAATGCTATGGTTTACTTGAATATATTTCGGTACACTGAATTATCAAAATATATAGAATTGGATTTTTGAAAAGAAAATAAAAGAAGAGAATTTGTAAGTGAAATAATTATAGAGAATTTAAATAAATTTAAGAATGAATTTGAAAAGGTAAAAGTGATTTTAAAATTATAATAAATAAATTCCGTGTATGAAAGGGGAATTTTGAATAAACAGGAAGATAATGAAATTTAAACTTAAGTGTTACTATTTAAAAGAATAAAGCATTTATTTAAATTTAAGATTTAAATTATTGGAAAAGATAAAGAAGGAATTTGGGGAAATCTGAAATTGGTAATTTCGTTTAAAAAGATTTTAAATCATAAATTAAGGAATAAAAATCCGAAGTCAATGGGTTTTGAAATAAATGAGTAAGTAAAGGAATTTATTTAAAATGGAGTAAATTGGAAATCAATTTGGGAATTGATTTAAGTGTGTAAAACCAGGATTTTTAAAGGAGAAGCGAGATTTGAAATTTATAAAGTGGGTTTATAAAAGTAAAGTGTTATATTCGTGGATATTTGGAAGAATAAATTCATGGTGGGAATTTATTAAGGGAATGAGAAAAATTGTTTAAAAATAAACAGTGATTTATTTTTAAAGGTTGTGAAGAAAAGTATATTTCCCTGGATAGCCATGTACGTTTTCAGAGTAAATTTTTAAATATAAGTTATGTTGTTTTAAAAGGCATGTTTTAGAAAATTTATTGTTTCTAAATGTTTAAATTTTAAAGTAAATATTTTTCAAATCTATTATCATAGTAATTATTTAAAGGTGACTTGGTATTTTGTTTTAAAAGAGAAAATCTAGTTTTATATTTTATAAAATCACCTCATTTTAAATATTCCGAAAGTATATATTTTTAATAAAGTATTGTAGTAGTTTTCAATTTAAATATTAAATTATATTTAAAATAAGTGTTTTTAAATTATTTTAAAAATCTAAAGTTTTTGTGCTTGGTGTTTTCAGTGGAAATAAATATTTGAAAATTCATTCCATGAGAAGAGTATTTCTCGAAAACTATTTCGATCTGGTTTGTATGTTTTCGTGTAAAACCGAGTTCGGAGTCGAAGATGGAGCAGTGAAGTGAAAGGGCTAGTCGCTACTGATCCTGAGGAGGTTTCCAAAGTGGATGTAGTAGGAGTAGTGCCTTCGGTTCCGTTCAAACCCAGGACGGACTTGTATGGATGAATGCTTTCGGAACATCATTAGGTGGACGATGAGCATTCTAAGAGATGAGTTCTCTAAAGGTAACGCTTAGCCTCAAGCCTCAACAACAGGGAATGACTGAAAATAAGGGGTTATGCAGCAAGGCTAGGTGGGTAGCGCCCATTAGGGTAAGGTCATCCCTGTCTATATGTCCCTTTTTATTCGGCTTAGTGGTGCGGTTGCTGATCCCAACCATGGGGTGATCTTACTCGGGATTATCCAGTAAGGGGTAGTCCCGGTCTTGTGTTGTAGGGGATAGGGATTAATCCTCGGTACGCTGATCTAGGCCACATACTGCGACAGGTGGTACCCCAATGCCTAGCCATTAGTTGGAAATTCATTCTCCCTATGCGCCTTTTACGGTTTTGTTTGTATTACCTACGACTGTGGCTAGTAGCTAGAATTTAATGAATGTAACAATTTCAGCTATTTTAATAAGTATTTGTATATAGACCCTATTATAATATCGAAGGATTTTAATAAAAAGTGTTTTGGCTATCATAAGGTAAAAACCTGACATGTTTATTTGTGGCGTGGTCTTACGAGATGCTTTTGTTTTCAAAGGATTTTGAAACTTTAATAATCAATTTAAGTGTGATTTCTCACGCTAGTATTCCAGACTGACTCGGGTGTCATTTAACTATAATGCTCGGATCCGACCGAGTATTATAAAATATAGGAAAGGATGCTGTGGAGCTCAGGAGACGAGCTGGACGGCGATACGTTCTTCTGTACTTGATTATTGTTCCGCCATGTATTCAGTTTTGAGGATAAGTTTATATGACTGTCCAGTTGTTTGTTATTGATGTTGTTGAACTCTGATGATGTATCTAATGATGTATATATATAAAACAGATATAGTTTTCTTATGTGTAAAGATCTGTTGTTATCTATTATATTTTATTCCATTGCGATGGTTAGATTCAGATGTTGTTTTCTACTTTCTTCTTCTACCTCTTCTTCTTTAACCCTCATGGTTCGTATTTCCGTTCATCTTGAGTTGAACGATGGAGCTAAGTGTCGACTCGAGGGGTACGGATTTGCGGGTCATTACAATAATAGATCGTTACAGTTGGTATCAGAGCTTTGGTTTTTAGGCAAACTTTAGCCTGCGGAGCAAAAACTCATTAGAGATAGGGTAGAAATACCATAGAATGAGTGAAATCAACTTCAGAATATTTTCTTTGTGAGAGAACGTTTTTTCAAAATATAAAATGATTTTAAAATGATTTTCAAAGGATTTTTCAAAGATTATTTTGATATAATATTTTTCTTGTTTTAAAACCAATTTTTCTAAACTTCTTTCCTTTCGTATCTACCTTGTTAGAAATTTATGTAATTAGGATGTTCATCCAAGTGAATTTATCTTGTCTTATCTTTATCTTATCTTTACCTTTGTCCTAATATTCATTCTTGAATTTTCAGGATGAATCGTAGAAATTCTAGAGGTCAGGGTCATGATGCTGCCCCAGTTCCAGCCCCCGCTCCTGTCTGTTTCACTGTTTTTTGCAAAGAATTTACTCAACTTGGTGGAACCAAGTTCACTGGGTCTGAGTCTATCATTGAGGTTCAGAAATGGCTGAGGAGTATCGAGAGGATATTTACTGATCTTGAGATTACTGATGCCCAGAAGCGTCAGTTAGCCACATGGCAGTTGCAGGAGGCTGCCCAAGATTGGTGGGAGTCTGTTACGGCTAACACCGTTGAGACTGATCTTACTTGGGAATAGCTCGGGTATCTTTTTGTGTTTCTTTGAATTCTTTTTTTCTATTCTTTTCGTGCCTTTTCTAAGCTTATCTATCATTCTTCTCAGGGAGACTTTCATTGCTATGTGGATGCCCGAAGCCGGGAAATCCCAGCTTTTTAGGGAGTTTATGGACATTAAGCAGGGAAGCATGTCTTTTTTAGAGTAAGAGAGGAAGTTTAACGAACTTTCTAAGTTCGGACATGGTCTGATAGACACTCCTTTGAAGAAGAATGAGAAGCTTATTGCTGGTGTTCGTCCCGAGTTCTAAGTCGGCTCATTTCTCATGTTCATGGCACTTCCACCCAACTTATGAATATGGCTTTTCGCTATGAGAACCCTACTTCTAAGGGTCCTGCTTCAGTTGGTGCTCCTTCATCTCAGACTTCTTCTACAAATTTTAAGAAGAGAAAGCTCAATTTCTAGCAGTAGAAGAAGAATTGGCTCAAGAATCCTGGTTTAGGATCTTCATTATTTAATCCATCATAGAGGCAGCCAGTTGACCTTTCTTCTATCACCTGCTTTAAGTGTGACCAGAAGGGAAACAATGAGAATAGTTGTCCTACTATTGTTGGTGCTGCCATTCGTCCCCCTGCTCAGTCAGCTAGGCGTGATCTTTGCCACATCTGTCTCCATCCTGGCCATTTCAGGAAGGATTGCCCTACCCAGCAGAAAGGTAAGCCTTCTGGTATATTTGCTGTCACCTCCGCCTCTTCTCCAGCTCCTAGTGATGACCAAGGTACTCTCCATGGTTCTTTTTCTTTATTTCAGCATCCTGTTCATGTTCTGTTTGATACCGGTGCATCCCACAGTTTTACATCTGTTGATTTGTGTGATAAATTTGAGCATCTCCTTTCTCCTGAGTATGTTTTGAATCTTTATGTGTTTCAAATCCAATTGGGGGCCCCACAAACCTTAACAGGATTTGTAAACAAGTGAAGCTTCTTTATTCTGATCATTGCTTCAGTGGTGATTTCTATGTTTTGGGCTTCGATGCTTTTGATTTGTTGCTTGGAAGTGATTGGCTTAGTAGGCATAATGCCCATATCTCTTGTAAAGCCCGTTCTGTTTATCTTGAGGATGATCTGGGTACTTCCTTTGTTATTCAGTGCCGCATGCCTCAGGTTTTTGCTAGCAGTTTTATATATTCTCTGGATTCTTCTCCTGGTGATCTTCATTCGACCCGTGTGGTCAAATTCTATCCAAATGTTTTTGGTGAAGTCACTGCTTTGCCACCCAAGCGGGAGATAGATTTCCGAATTGATCTTATTCCTGGAGCTCGACCTGTTATTCTTCCACCTAGAAGAATGGCACCTCGTGAGAAGGTTGAGTTGGGAAATCAGATTGAGGTTCTCCAAACATCTGATCGGACCTAGCCATTCATAATGGGGAGCAGCAGTGGTTTTCGTCACTACGTCCGATGGATCTTTGAGGATGTGTGCTGATTATAGGGAGCTGAACAAGCTCACTATGAAAAACAGATATCCAATGCCTCGCATCAATGATATGTTTGATCAGCTTTATGATGCTACTGGTTTCTCTCAGCTTAATCTTGCCACAGGTTTTCACTAGCTCAGAGTTACTGAGGAAAGTATTCCCAAGACTGCTTTCCGGACTGAGAATGGGTTTTATAAATGGTTAGTCATGTCTTTTGGTTTGATTAATGCTCCTGCTTTCTTTGTGGATCTTATGAATCATGTTTTTTGTGCTGTGCTTAATAAATTTGTTCTAGTCTTTGTTGATAATATCCTTGTCTTCTCTAAGACCAAGGAGGAGCATGAGTCACATTTGAAATATGTTCCTGAGACTCTCAGAAATCATCAGTTGAAGGCTAAATTTTCTAAATGCCATTTCTGGAAGGATGAAGTCCGATTCCTAGGGCATATTGTTTCTGGTAATGGAGTTTCTGTTGATCCAGTCAAGATCGCTGCGATCAATGTAAGTCTTTCTTTCTTTCTCTTTTCCTTCGTCATTTAATTATTCTATCTCTTCTATGGTTCTTATTTTCCCTATTTCTGCTACAGGATTGGGAAACTCCTAAGACTCCTTTTGAGATTCATAGTTTTCTGGGCCTTGTTGGTTACTACCGGAGATTCATTGAGAATTTCGCTCAGATTGCTGCACTTCTCACTGCTTTGACTCGTAAGAATGTTAAGTTTATCTTGGATGAGAAGTGTAAAGCTGCATTCAACGAGTTAAAGAGCAAGCTAACCTCCGCACCAGTTCTTACTGTTTCGAACAGAAGTGAGGGATTGACGGTATATACTGATGCCAGTCGTGAGGGATTGGGTGATGTTCTCATGCAGGATGGTAAGGTCATAGCTATGCCAGCCATCAGTTGAAAACCCACGAAGCTAATTATGCTGCCCATGATTTAGAGTTGCTTGCTGTTGTCTTTGCTTTGAAGCTTTGGAGGCATCATCTGCTAGGAACCAAGTTTGAGCTTTTCACCGATCATCAGTCTCTGAAATATATCTTCACCCAGAAGGATTTAAACCAGAGGCAAGTCCGTTGGCTTGAGTTTCTGGCTTCTTACGACCTCGATATTAGCTATGCTCTCGGTAAAGCTAATGTTGTGGCCGATGCTCTGAGTCGGAAGAAGGCTTTGTTGTGTCAGATGGTTGTTTCTTGTTCTCCTCATTTGGAGCGCATCATACCTAACTAAGATGAGGATAGGATGCTTAGGCTTATTAAGGAGAGTGTTCGGAGCTGTGTTGGTGGAAGTGGTAGAGGTAGTAGTGGAGCTCAGATCGATGATAGAGGGATTTTGAGGATTAATGGCAGGATTTCTGTCCTGAATGTTGATAGTTCAAGGTAGGAATTGCTTCGGGAGAATCATCGATCCAGACTTTCTATCCATCCTAGTGTGTCGAAGATGTATCAGGATATGAAGAGGCTTTATTGGTGGAGAGGGATGAAGCGAGGTGTCTCTATCTTTGTTAGTCGGTGTGCGACTTATCAGCAAGTCAAGGCCGGTCATCAGAAGACTCCTGGTATGTTGCAGCCTCTTGAGATTCCCAACTGGAAGTGGGAATAGGTTTCCATGGATTTCATTGATGGATTGCCGAGGTCTAGGAAAGGCAATGAAAATATCTGGGATATTGTGGATAGGCTGACCAGATCTGCTGATTTCATTCCGGTCAACTCTACCCATTCTGCTTCTAGCTTATCCGAGATCTACATGAGGGAGATTGTTCATCTCCATGGTGTTCCTCTCGGTATTGTTTGTGATTGTGATCCTATCTTTACCAGCTAGTTCTGGAAAGCTTTTCAGGAATCTTTGGGTACTCGTCTGAATTTGAGCTCTGCTTACCATCCGCAGACCGACGGTCAAATGGAAAGAGTGAATCAGATACTCGAAGATCTTCTTCGTGCTCGTGTGCTTGATTATGGTGGATCTTGGGAAGATCATTTGCGTCTCGAATTCACCTACAATAATAGTTATCAGGTATAATCTTATCTTATGTTTTAAGCTTATCTTAATCTTTTATCTATCTCTTCTATCTTTGAATTCAGGCCAGTATCAAGACGTCTCCATTTGCTGCTTTGTATGGACGACCTTGTCGATCTCCATCTTGCTGGATTAAATCCGGTAATCGTCTGGTTCTTGGTCCTGATATGATTTTGGAAGCTTCAGAGAAAGTTGAGGAGATTAAGAGAAGGTTGAGGGTTGCTCAGAATAGGCAGAAGAAGTATGCTGATAGGCGAAGGCGGAAGCTTGAGTTTGTTGTTGGCGATATGGTTTCCTTAAGGTCTCTCCCTTAAGGAATGTCATTCGTTTTGGTCATAGAGGGAAGCTTTCTCCCAGATTCATTGGTCCTTTCCTATTTTGGAAAGAGTTAGTTCCTTGGATTATCATCTGGAGTTAACCGAGAAGCTTTTTGGAGTGCATGATGTATTCCACGTCTCACATCTTCGCGGGCATCTCCATGACCAATCTCTGTTTGTTCAGCCTTCTACTTTTGACAGTTTGGATATTGAGCCTAATCTGACTGTCGAGAGGAAGCCACTTCGTATTGTCGACAGAGGTACGAAGCAGCTAAGAAGGAAATCTGTTAGTCTGGTCAAAGTATAGTGGAGTACCGATGATCGTGATTGTACTTGGGAGACAAAGGAGAGCATTCATGCTTCGAACCCGGAAATGTTTATTCCAGTTACTATTTTTTTCTATCTTGTTTTCCTTATTTCCTTGTTTCCGTTCTTTTCGAGGACGAAAAGGTTTGAGTGGGCGAGAGTGTAACAACCCAATATTTTGAAATTTATTTTTATTTGAATTTATTTCACTTTAAAAATGTTTTAGAAATTATTTTACTTAAAATTTTGTTTTTAAAATATTTTTAAAGTGAAGTAGGAATTTTTCTAGAGTTAATGGTATTTTTTTGTAATTTTCATGCCCTGTTTTCAAATTTTAAACAATTTCTTTAGTTGTTTTTCTATTTTTCTCCAATTTAATTATTTATTTCATTTTAGAAATGATAAATAAATTATTTTATTTCAAATTTTTTCTTTATAATATTTTTAAAATGAAGTGGATATTTTTCCAAGACTAGTGATGATTTATTTGTAATTTTTGAACCCTGTTTTGAATTTTTAAGCAATTTCTTTAATTCTTTTTCCATTTTCTTTAAATTTAATTATTTATTTTCATTTTATTTCACTTTGTTTCAGTTTTTAAATTTATTTACTGAATTTATTTTGTTATATTTGTTTTAAAAGAAATGTTAAATTGAAGAGACAAGACTCTTTCTTTTCTTTTGACTTTTCAATTGCTAGACTTTTCAATTTCCATAACTCTTCATTTAATTTTTGTTTGGCCATGCATTTTTTGTTTCTTAGCCTTAAGTTTCATTTAGTTTTCTTGCACAAAAACATCTTCCTCATTTTTCATTCACGGCTTGGAAAAAATTATTGATAATGGCTACATCTTTTTCTTCCTTTTTTTCTCATTTTTCTAAGATTTTGCCACGTTTTTTCATGTATGTTGGATCGGCCTCCTCCTCATATTCACAGCCACCACCTCCTACTCCTCTTCCTTGCCATCATCACTACCTACCCCTCAGGTCTTGACCATGGCCGAGACTCCTATGGTGCAAAAACTCCAAAAAAATGCAACATGTGCCTTAAAACCTTCATAGCCAAGCCACTTTGCTTCATCACCTTCATCCACCACCATAGCCACCACCATAGCCGCCGCCGCCTCACTGAACAGACCACCACACACCCCTCCAGCCACTGACCAGTCATGGTGCACCCCAGGCCGAGCCCACTCATCCGTGGTCGAGCCTTTGTTTTGGCAAAAATCACACTACATTGCCTAAAACCCCTGCACCTTCTCATGTTATAAACTCCATCATGTTTATGCCTTAAACTCGAGCCATACTAGCCCAAACTCGAGCCATGCCTTGACCAAAACCTGACCAAAAATATCCCTAGGCTATGCCAAAGAATAGAGAAAGCAAGGCAAAAGTTGTTGCATTCATATCTCTTTTTATTCCAAAGTTATATCAATTTCAAAATGGTATTGAATTTTAATTCGTTTGATTTGTTTTGGGTTGTAACACAAAATTTGTAGCATTGGATCTCGCACTCCACTCAAATCCGTAGTCTTTGTGCTTTGATTCTGTTGTGTCATTTATATTGCATTCTCCAGCTATAGAGGTGAGTAAATCTCACATGACATTTTATACTTATGAAATGTAAAGCGACAACATTTGAATGTGTAGAATTATAAATGATGCTATAACTATCTGTGATTATTTATGTATGATGTTAAACTTGTAAATTACGTGTCATATCGCTTGTTACTGTTGTATATTGTTAAACTGTTCATTTATATATGTTTATCACACTGCAAGTTCCCTGTAGATTAGAAATCACAATGGGTTGAAATGATACATACCCGGACGGACTTTAGAATAGGGAAAAATCATTATGGGCTGAAATGATAGGCCTGAACGGTTTTTAATTATTTATTTTGACTTGGGACCACGGTTTGAAATGATAGAATCCGGATTTTTATTTGTAAACTGCGGATTGAAATGATATATATCCATATCACTTGACCTAGGTTAGAAAACTATATACAGGCCTGTGGTTATTTTTATAAAATTTTATGGAATTTTTAAGTAATTTTAAAAGTGTATATATATGAAAATTTGATTTAAATTGGATTTCTAAATATTAAATATAGAAATTTGGAATTTTCTATAAGTTAAAAATGTTGGAAAAATGAATAGTCACATTTAATTATGAAAATATAATTTAGGTGGAAAATTGGAATTTTGTTAAATAAAAATTTAGTTATATAAATAAAAATGGAAATTAAATTTTATTTGAGAAAAAAATGGAGAAAATTTAAGTGTTAAGTTGTTTATTTAAAAATGTGAAGAATTGGAAACTTTTACACTTGAATTTATTAAGTAATTTGTTGAAATTGGATTTAATTATAAGAAATTTATTTTATAAAAATAATATGTTAAATGATATGTTGATGAACATTTTTAATGTTAAAATATGATTTTTGGCAATGTTTAAAGGGTTTAAAATGAAGTTTATTAATTGCTTGAGATACACTAAAATCTGGAAATCACTTTTAATAGCATTCAGAAGTGCTATGTTTTTTGGAAATGAACTAAAAGGCTAATAAAAGAGCTATTGTGGCATTTATGAAATGTTGTAGTTGCTGTAGTTGAACTAATAGGCTAAAAACTTAACTCAGGTTTATCATAACATTTCTGTAAATGCTGTAGTGGGCTGCTGTCTTTGTTGAAATGAATTAAAACTCTTGTTTTGAAACCTGAGCTATTACAGAATTTTTGGAAATATTATCTTTGCTGTTTGAACTAAATTTAACTAAAACTGAGTTTTAACAGCAGTTTTAAGTGTTTGTCTTTGCTGAAGTAAAATGTTTTCAAGTGTAACTTATAACAGCTTTTTTTAAATGCTGTAAAAGGCTGGAATTTTTAATAATTATGGGCTTTGAATTAGTAAATGAGCTTAGAATGACTTGAAACATTGAAATTTGAATACTTGACTTGAAAGAATTGTAACTTCACTTTTAAATGGTTTAAGTGAATTAAGTAGATTGGAATATAAACTATTTAAAGGCGATTTGAATTGAAAATAAATGAATGTTATTTTCGAACTTTAAAATGGTATTAAGTTTGATATTTGTATTTGAATTCAAATAATGATTTAAAAGGGAAGTTTTGAAAGGATGTGATATTTTGAAATATTGAAATGGTTTGGAAATGATTTAATCTTTATTTTGATAAAGAATGGGTTTTGAAATGATATTTTATTTTGAAGTGTAAAGTATTATTTTTAAATTATAACCACGGGTTATAATAACGATTGGTTAGCAAACAGACCGGGGTCGGATATGGACATACTCTTTGTCAATACTGAAAACCACTTTGGCAACTGCATAAGCGGTGAAGATTCCAGAATGAAATAGGATGGTGGCGACATTCTTGTGGCATGTTACGTGGACCCAACTCCTGTGAGTTGGCATAAGGTGGCTAAAACAGGAGCGACCTCGGGCCAAAAGGGGTAGCTCCTCTGGTCGGACGTATTTCTTCGATACCATTCTGTTACTTGTGATTGTTTGGTGGCCACCCTCCAATTTGGGAATGTGTTCCGAGGTGGGCGTATGTGGCTGCTGCGCTACCACCAGCCCGGGTATCATAATTGGTATATCTACCCTGGCATTGCCTTGTGTGCCGTGTCACATACCCTATCGAGCCTTTACTACGAGTTTGGTTTTCTCCCGTAGCCCATGCGTATCTTCTCGTAGTCTCCCGATTAGGAGATATGCAGATACTAGGTGGACTACTGGGACTATTACGTGTTAAGGTGGAAAATGTAAAGCATTAACGCTATTTAAAAGTATGTTTATTTTACTGTAGACATTATTATAATAGCGCAATATACTATATAGTAAATAGTTTAATGGATCCTTAGAGGATGGGCGGTCCCAAGCATCTTCTAAGTTGCATGTACCTTTATTACAGTTCACTTGAGTTGGTTTACATTAGATATATATATATATATATATATATATATATATATATATATATATGTCCTGACTCGAGTGTTTGTATTTTATTTATGCTCGGGTTAACTTGAGTTATTCACAGATTTGGATTTCCACTCTCTGGAGGTCTGGAATCGTTGGAGATTATCAGCTTATCTAGTTATCTATATTTCAGTTCTGTTGTTCTGTTATCAGCTTTGTATGAGAGGACTTCTTTATATTTGAGATTTTATGTTGTATCTGTTTTCAGACTGATGTTTTGTATATGGTTTTGAGACTTTGTGATAGTAGCTTCATGAACTACTATGGTATTTTATTTTCCACTGCGAGATATTCTGATGTTCTATGTCTGTGATTCTGTGATTTGATTTGATTTGCTCCGAATTTTTATTAAAATCTGTTATTTTGTACTATTCAAGTCCGACATGTGTGGATTATTGTCGATTTGAATGGTGGAAAATAATGGGTCGTTACATAGTGAGTACGGGTCGATCCACAAGAAATTGTTGATTCTAAATCTCTATTCAATCAAATTATACCAAACTCGAGAGAATGTTTAAGTTAGAAAATCAGAAAACTAACATAAAGAAAGTGATAAAAATATGAGAGTTAAATGACAATTTAGAGATAATTCCACTCTCTATATCATGTAATTCAATAAATTATGAAATTATGATCTCTCTTTTTGGTCATTAGTGAATTTAAATGACGTGCTTATTTTAAGTATGGTTTATTTGTGCTATAAGTTAGCTCAACATACGCCATCAAACTTTAACACACCCGTTAAACCACTATTCAAGTCTCATGAAAAATGATAACAAGTTGAAAATGAAATCTATTTTAAGCATGGCCTATTAACTATTAATTAGAAATATAGGCCATAAAATTTTAATTTCAACATTCCATTCATTACCATAATCATATAAAGATGAAGAGGTAATTATTGTTTATGATTGTTTAAGCATAGCCTATTTGGTATCAATAATATAGACTATCAAATTCAAAGAAAAAATAACAAGTTAACCACTTCATGCATTCTCATTTAGCACAAAAAGAGCAATAATTATCAAAATGTTGAAGCTACATGATTAGAGAGCTTCATTACCCCTAAATTGAAGGGGTTTAGCCTCTCATTTTTTGTTATCATTTCAACAAATGTAGCACGCAACATAGCGTAAAAATAAGAGGAAAAAGAGAGCTAAATGTAAGAAAAACTAAGCTACTTGCATAAAAAGTAAATCTAAACTACTAACATGAAATGTAAATAAGCATGTAAAAGAAAAGAGCATGTATTAAATTGCACAAAAAAGAAACAAAATTACATAGAATAAAAATGGCTAAGTAGCCATGAAAAGAGAAAGAGAGCTTTCTTTTATTTGAGATCCTAAACTAAAAAGAAGAAGAGAGTCTAAAGAAGAGGAGAGTGCTACATGAAACATAAAGGATATTTATACAAGTTCAAAACCCTAATTCCCTTTTTTGGGAACTATCTAAAATACTCTCTTAGGAAGTGCGGTGGCCAAGTTATCATTAACTTCAAATAATCATCCATTAAGTGTGCATGAAGATTTAACGGTCTTTTAGCATGTGCATTAGCTCTTAAGTGTACACTAAGGTAGGTAGGTAAGTGGGGTCCTCCATGATCATCACTTTGAATTATTTCCATCTCCATTCCTTTGTATTCACTCTTGTGCATGCATATATCTTCATGAAACCACTTGTATATGAAGCCAAATTCCTGCAAAATAATACAGAAATTTCCAATTAATTTTTTCCAAATTAATATATGCACAAAAATGATCATTTTGCCCTTAAATGAAGATGAATATATAACGATTTCAAAATAATTTGAATTTTGATTTAAACATGTTAAAACACCCAATATGATCATTTATTTTATTTAAATATATTAAATATGGTGGTAAAAATATGCACATTTACATACACATCAAATACCCCCACACTTATATTTTTATTCGTCCTCGAATAAAGAAAAACCGCGATAAATCCGTTTTCGTAGGGAGCACGATTGCATTGAGCATATGCAACAAGCCGTTAAACCTCTGGGTGTCCCCAATAGGATGAGTGTTGTCTCGTGAGGGTTTTCAACGGATACTACTACCCACAAAATCCAAATGCAAAGTGAAAATATTTACACAATGCAAGATTTATTTACAAAGAGATAAATGCGAGTTTTTGAAAATATTTACAATGAAGGATTTACTTTTAAATTGATATAAATAAGTTAAATATAGATTTTGGTCATTTTCATGAAAATTTAATCATTTACTCGTCAAAACATCCAACAAAAATCAAGTTATCATAACAAATAAACTATAGTTTAACTCGTTGTTTCGGTTGATAACAAAGTGTAACTATGAAATGGATCCTTAGTTGATTATCAAAGTTTATCAAAGTGGTATTTTCATTTCTTTTCGATAACAAGTCAAATCAAAGAAGTTATAATAGTGCTTGGATTTCATTTGCTTACTCTCTCTATTTTTTTTGAAAATTTTATTGATATTCACAATATTTACATTTTCCTAACTCAAATAAACTGAGGCCAGCTATATTACCCGTGCGCTGCCATTCGAACTTACTTGAGGGGAATACAGAGCGTGGCGAGTGAACACACAGGTGTGAACACTTATCGACTGTAGATGTTATTAATAAAAGAATTTTCGTTTTATATACACACATACCTAACTCAGATAAACTGAGGCCAGATATACCGATCGTGTACTTCTTTCGGGCTTACGTGAGAAGGGTACAGAGCATGGTGAGTGAACACACGAGTGTGAACACATGACTTTAGGTATTAACAAAACTATATACATATATATAAATATATTTTTTGTTTTTCGTTTTTTTTAAAGGGAGTTTTGCAAAATCATCTTAGCACCATTTAACTTAGAAGACAAAAAAAATGTTATTCCTTTACTTTAAATTCACCACTTTTTGAACAAAGATTTTCAATTAGGATATACTTCATAATTATCACCATGAACCTACCTATATACTAATTAAATCATCGTTAGTTGTAATCAAACTTTATTTTTATTATTGTTGAGACAAATAAATTTTCAAAAATTTCAATTTAATATCCAAAATCCTATACTTATCCTATATGTTTCTTTAAAATAAATCAAAATGCTTAATTTTTTTGAGATTTTTTTATCTTAGTTTTATGAGTTTTTTCTTTAGTTTTGGAAAGAGAATGCAAAAATAAACCATGAAAAATTGAAAATGAAAATGATGAGACTTCCCCACACTTGATTTTGACTGTGTCCCCACAGTCAACCCAAGTGAAAGGAGAAAAATAAAATAAAAATAGAACCTATATTTATATGAAAAAGATTATTATTTACAAGACATCAGAAAGTATGTCATTAAAGAGTAAATAAAACGGTATTCCAAAGACCGATTCATTTGTCTCGTCAAGTATACGAGACACAACTTAAGCTCAGAAAACCAAATCGTAAAAGATTTCAAAGTTGAACATTGATTTGGAAAAACGAATGTCGTTTTATTGAAAATTATATGAGCTGTTTTATTTTCGATGATTTTTGGGGTCGATAAAACAATTAATTGAAGTTTAAGCTTATTTTCACAAATTTGAAATTCAAGCTTATCATTGAATACTTCTTCTGAATTATCAATTTCAAAATCAAAATTGTGATTTAAATCTTCCCATTTGGAATTCAACAACTCGTTATCGAAAAGTCCAAAAATTTCGTGTTCAGTAAAATTTGTCTTCCTTTGTTGGATTATTCACAACTTCATTGCATGTGTCAAGCTCAAATTTTGAAGTTGTTGTATTCAAATTTTCAAAATTGAAAAAATGAAGATCGAAATTTTAATTTGGTTCCATACCCTCAAAAGAACTGAAATCCATATCAATTACCGTATTTTCAACAACTTATATAAGATTTTCGGTTTCGATTTCAAAAGTTTTAATTTGAAAATCTTTAATTTGGGTAAAAGGTGGATTATCACTTGACTCGTCACACATTGGGATTTGATTTTGTTTATACGTTGTTTCATATATGTTTCAATCAACAAATCTGTGTAATCATTGTAAATTTCGTCAATTTGCTCAAAAAAATCCAATTTATAATTATTAACATGAGGATTTTCACTTTGAAATTGTTGAGTATAAACATTTTCAATCGTAACGTGGTTAAGATTATTCCCATTGCCAAATTCGTTTGAAAAGTTGTTTCCATTTCATTTTGAGTTTGAAATTCATTTTGAAGTTCGAAAATGAATTGGCACAGGTTATAATCGAAATCGTTTGAATTTTCAATTGAATTCAAATTTTGAAATCCTTGACTCGAGTTATTACACAAATATGAATTACACAAATCATTTATACTTTGATTCTGTTGTGTAGAGAATTCAAGTAAAGATGAAATGCTATTTTCAAGAGTCGAGGGTTGGTCATCGTTTTGAAAACATTGTTGTTCAACGAATTGTTTATAGAATAGTTGTCGTTAAAATATCCAATTTGGAGTGAAATCATAAGGATTATATTGATTTTCACAACTATTGTAAAATTCAAGTGAATATGGGAAATTCAGACATTTTCAAGAATGTTTTTGATTTTTTTAGAAAGGAAAAATATTTATCTTGGAAAAGGAAAACTGATTTTTGTTTTGTTTTTCAATTTTCAATTTTTTTTTGTTTTTGAAAAGGTTTGATCTTTTTTTTGAACCTTTTCTTTTCGAAAAAAAACTAAGTTTAATTTTTTTCTTTTAGAATTTGGTTGAAAATAAATTTAAAAGAAAGGATTTAAAAAAAATTAAGTTAAGAAATATTTACAATTTCTTTTTTTTGTTGTGTTGTTTTTTTAAATATGCATGAACTAATGCAACTAAATGAATGCAAGGGTTTAATTGCAAATTATTTATCCTAACCCAAAATTGTATAATCACACATTGTTTTAAATTAACAAGATAGTTTTCAGCCAGGTAACGGACAGTATTTATCAGTGCACCATGAATCACCGTAGCAATGCAGCCAAAGGTTTAAGTACCTTCAAAGAAACAATTTAGTATAATATTTACGAATCACCGTAATATTTATAACTGATTATTGCTCTGTCGTAGCCTAAACACCAAGAAATTAAATTGTTCAAAGAAGACAATTTGTCAATATACAATTAAGTGTTATCGATGTCTAGCGGTTATTACTAAACAAAATTCTAGAATGAAATGCAAAGCAGAAATTAAACGCGTATTAACAATGCAACTACGAATGGATTTCTTTTTTTGGATTTTTTTTACAAAATGCAAGAGAACAACAATGCGAGGTAATTATAAAAAATAGATATAGCAAGCAAATAGTTTTTTTGGCAAGTAGAGCGAAGCAATTATTTTTGGCAAGTGATTTTCTTTTGAGTCTTTGTTTCTACAACCTGAAAAATAAAAACGAGATATATACAAAAGAAAATTATATTTGTTTATCAAAGAAGAAAACAAAGCAAATAAAGAAAAACCAAACAAATGAAAACCAAAACTAGTGAAAATGATACTTTTTTTTGTTAAAAACAAATGAAACTTAAAGAAAAATTTGGCTAAAAGGAAAAGGAAGACTAAAACAAACTACTTCTAGCAACAGTAATATATGGTTTAAAACGCCTTGTTCCATCCGGCGCGAATCCCCTCCATCATTAGTATAGTGGAGGTGTTATTTGTATTGCAATAATGAAAAAATGTACGAACACAAATAATGAGCAGACCAGCCCAAAAAATGCTAGTCAACGGTGTTTTGTTAAGTTTTTTTATTATGATTCAAAATAAAATAAACGGAAGCACGCTCTGTAGGATTTGAACCTACGACATCGGGTCGTTAATATTTTTTTTAAATGAGAAGAGCAAGACAAAAGCAAAACTGAAAACAAGTTAAACAAAAACACACAAATTAAACAAAATATACAAATTTTTTTGTTTTTTTTTTTTGAGAAGAAAGACTAAAATCCTAAACAATTTATGACAAAGAAGAAAAAAGGATTGGAAAAAAATAAGGAAAAGAAATGCAGCCCGGCCCAAACAAAATAAGTTGAAAAGCAAGTTTAACTTCTCCTATGAACGTATTTCCCAAAATCATCAACAACCTCAACTGAAAATAACAAAAACACACAAATTTCCAAATTCTCAATTTGCCTTTAAATTCCCAAATTCGCAAGTTAAATTCGCAAATCTTTTTTTTTTTTTGTTATGGGAATCTGCTCGCTATTTGATTTGGCGATTTGGGTATTGGGTTAGAGTAGTTCATGAATTTGGGTGTGTGATGTTGTGTTTGGTGCAGGCGATTTTGGGTGAAGGCGATGGTGTTGGTCACGGTGCTGAGGAGATGGGCTCGTTCGAGTGAAACGCGATTGTCAAAGTGGAAGATGGAGGCGGGTTCGAGTTCTGGTAGTTGTCGTTTGGGTTCATTTGCGATGCAGGTTGGTATGAGGAGATGAGGTGGTTCGCGAGTTCGGTCACGGTGAGTTCGCGGTGGTTTGTGAATTGATGAAGTCTGGTCGCTTGTGAGATGGTCTGATAGACGACGTTGGCTGAGTTGATCAGTAGTGTCTGACGATTTGATGAAGTTGGTCGGAGGAACTGCTATGGCTAAGTGGAAGGTTGTAAGACTGTAAATGTGGAAGTGGTTGTCTAGTGTAATATATGTCAGAGGACTGTGGTTGTCTGGTGCAGTTTTGCTGTGCACTGGAACTTGATGTGCACTGTGATAGTGGTATGAAGGTGGTAATGGAGTAGGAAGGAATGAAGCAAAGTTGGAGGCAGTTTGCGAAGTGGCAGAGAAAAGTGGAGATGTACACTGATAGTGATGGGATTGTATGTGGTGGTTGATGAATGTTAGACAGAGATGGTAGGATTGAACAGTAGTAGTTATGGTTGAAGTAACTAGCAGATGAAGTTGAGTGGTGCTTTAATGATAGGAGTTTTGGCAGTGGTTGCTCCGGTGAAGCAGTGTACAGGAAGTTTGGTTCAGTGTTGAATATATGTGGTGGCTCTGGTATGATGGCTCTGGTATGATTGTGAATGTGACAATGTTATGGTTGCTGTAGTGTGTTGTTGCAGGTATAAGGTTTGTGGAGTGACAGGTAGGGTGTATTGTTTTTGAGTGCAGTAATGCAGTGTGGATGGAAGGCAGAGGCAAACAGTGAATGTTGTATATATATTATTTTTCTTTCTTTTTTGAAAAATTGAAAATGTATAAAGGTAAATGCAAGTGTAAAACTGAAAATGCAATTTGAAATGATTTTTTTTCCTTTTTGAATTGTGTATGATTTTTTTTTTTTTAAATATATGCAAATGCCAATAAACAAAACGCTAGAAAACAATAACACACAAACAAAATGCACACAAAACTCAAACAACAAACACAACATAATTTTTTTTAATGCAAACAAACACACAAAATACACATACAATAAAATCAAACAAACTAATTCGAAGAATAGGAAATTAAAATCAAAAACCACTCCCCGACAACGGCACCAAAAACTTGTTCAATGACGAAAATTCTATCGGGATAGAAAACTGTCGGACTAATTTATTATAAAAATAACCGCAATAACCGCAAACGCACGGCGTACTATCGTAGTACGTAATGAGTATGGGTCGATCCGCAGGGAATTGTTGATTCTAAATCTTTATTCAAACAAATCAAACTCGAGAGAATGTTTAAATTAAAAAAATGAGAAAACTAAAAAAGAAAGTGATAAAAATATGAGAGTTAAATGACAATTTAGAGATAATTCCACTCTCTAGATCATATAGTTCAACAAATTATGAAATTATGATCTCTCTTTTTTGGTCATTAGTGAATTTAAACGATGTGCTTATCATAAGTATGACTTATTTGTGCTATTAATTAGCTCAACATAAACCATCAAACTATAACACGCCCCTTAAACCACTATTCAAGTCTCATGAAAAATGACAACAAGATGAAAATGAAATCTATTTTAAGCATGGCCTATTAACAATTAATTAGAAATATAGACCATCAAATTTTAATTTCAACATTCACTTCATTACCATAATCATACGTAGATGAAAAGGTAATTATTGTTTGTGATTGTTTAAGAATAGCTTATTTGGTGTCAACAATATAGACTGTCAAATTCAAAGAAAAAATAACAAGTTAACCACTTCATGCATTCTCATTTAGCACAAAAAGAGAGCAATAATTATCAAAACGTTGAAGCTATATAATTAGAGAGCTTCACTACCCCTAAATTGAAGGGATTTAGCCTCTCATTTTTCTTATCATTTCAACAAATGTAGCATGCAACATAGCATAAAAGAAGAGGAAAAAGAGAGCTAAATGTAAGAAAAACTAAGCTACGTGCATAAAAAGTAAATCTAAACTACTAACATGAAATGTAAATAAGCATGTAAAAGAAAAGAGCATGTGTTAAATTTAATAAAGAAGAAAAAAAATTACAGAATAAAAATGGCTAAATTGCCATGAAAAGAAAAAGAGAGCTTTCTTTTATTTGAGATCCTAAACTAAGGAGAAGAAGAGAGTCTAAAGAAGATGAGAGGGTTACATGAAACATAAGACGTATTTATACAAGTTTAAAACCCTAATTCACTTTTTTAGGAACTACCAAAAATACCCTCTTAGGAAGTGTGGTGGCTAAGTTATCATTAACTTCAAATAATCATCCATTAAATGTGCATGAAGATTTAACGGCCTTTTAGCATGTGCATTAGCTTTTAAGTGTACATTAAGATAGATGGGTAAGTGGGGTCCTCTATGATCGTCACTTTGATTTATTTCCATCTTCATTCCTTTTTATTCACTCTTGTGCATGCATATATCTTCATGAAATCACTTGTATATGAACCAAATTCCTACAAAATAATATAGAAATTTCCAATTAATTTTTCCCAAATTAATATATGCACAAAAACGACCAATTTGCCCTTGAATGAAGATGAATATGTGGCGATTTCAAAATAATTTGAATTTTGGTTTAAACATGTCAAAACACCTAATATGATCATTTATTTTATTTAAATAGATTAAATATGGTGGTAAAAATATGCATAGTTACGTGCACATCAAAATCGTGGAAGCATATGCATTAATTTCCATTATGATTTTATCGATGTTCCATCGATAAAAGAGAACGGAAATCGCATTACCATTTGAGATATGCTTTTCACTTATGGTGCTTCCATATGTTTTTTATTTGATGTCGAGGTTTCATACTCTTTCATATCTAGATTTGATCAAGATGTTAGGATTGAGACTCGAGATGGTTAATCGACCTTTAATTGTGAAAGACCTAGTTGGGGGCTCAGCGGGCCTATACTTGTCGAGATTTTGTCTAATTGTGTGATGGATGTTTGTTTGTTTGTTATCTATTGATTGTTTTTGGTTTGACTGGGTTTGGTATTATGGTTCGGGAATTGATTGGCTAAAGGGTGTAGGAATTTTGGTGGATTGTGAGAGGCTATTGGTGATGATTGGGGTTATGGAGGAGCGAACAATAGTGATTGGCTACCTATAAAGGATGACATTAGGGTTAGTTTTCTACTTTCACTCGATATTCAACATGGTGAGTTGTCATCTGTACCTTTAGCGAAAGAGTGTCCAGACATATTCGATGAAGTGACCAGATTACCACCATATAGGGATTGAGTTCCATATCGATCTGGTCAGAGGATCTAGACCAGTAGTTGTGCCTTTAAGGCATATGATGCCTAAAGAGCAACGGGGACTAAAGGTGCGAGCGAATGACCTATTGAGGTGATGGTTCCTTCATAGGAGCATATTTGGGTAGGATACACCTATAGTGTTCACCGCTAGGGTGGATAGTTCTTTGGGGTTGTTTGTTGGTTGTTGTGAGCTGAATAAGATGCAAACAAGTTTCTATTTCTATTTTTTATGGCTCATTCGATCAACTCTATGGCACGAGCATGTTTTCTTAGTTGGACCTAGTGATGGGGTTTTTACCAACTGAGAGTATTTAGAGAGAGAGTCGATTATAGTGTTTTGTATGTTACCTTGATTTTTGATAGGTTAGTTATGCCGTTCAAACTAACCAATGTGTCGACATACCTTGTTGATTTCATAGACCGTGTTTCAAGAAGTCACTTGAGTGGGTTATGCTCGTTGATGATACTTTTTGTTTACTCATGGACGAAAGAAGGGCACAAGATACCGATTTATGATGAGACTTTTGGAGTACCACTTCTAGAAGAGGGAAGTGAGTTACTTGGATCATGTTGTTTCAGAGTAGGACATCGCTGTAGATCTCGTAATATCAGTAGTCCGAAATTTAAATAGACCCAAGGTAGTAGCATTGTTGACCTATTTAATGGGAGAGGATCATATTTTTAGTTGAGATGCGGGCATGGATATGCATTAGTGGGTTTGAATGAGAGGTTGACGAGTGCATTGTTGTTACCCATTCAGAGCGGGAATGAGGAGATGATAATATACACATGCTTGTGGTACTTAGTTGGATGCGGTATAAATACCAAAAGGTAAGGTTGTTGCATGTTAGTCGATAACTGAAACCATATGAGAGGAAGTATCCGTCTCTTGATTTAGAGTTGGAGGCGATAGAGTTTGCTTTGGGGATTTGGAGGCATTATCTATTAGGAGAGGATGTTGAGTTGTTTAGTGATTCCACATCATTGAAGTGTCTCTTCTTTGAGAGGAATTTTGACCTTTGCCTACAGCGATGGTTAGAGATCTTAGCCTCCTTGACTTTGACATTTTAGATACATCTATAAGGGAAATGCAGTTGCTGATGCTTCGAGTGGAAGGCGTACCAAATTGGGAGCGATATTCATAGAGTGAGCATTTCTCGAGCTTTTCACTAGTTATGAATTCAGAACTCGATGAGCTATGGCCAAGGGTGATGGCTAGTTTGACATTTAGACCTATTTCGATTTAGCAGATCGGTACTAGTCAGAGGTGTTAAGTTAGATTTGTGGAGATAGTGGCTAAATTAGGAGAACGAGTAGTGTCTTTAGAGGTGATGCAGTGCGGGCTCGACCGAGATTGTTGGTTCCGTAGGGATGAGATATTTTTTACTCTCGAGTAGTGGTAACATATATTTATAGATTGCATCAATGGATTACCGATGATTGAGGATAGTATGATAGCATTTGAGTCGCAGTTGATTGGTTGACGAATAATGCTAGAGTTGTATTCCTTAAGTCTAGTAGAACGACATCCATATTTGTTGAGTTATATGTGGGATATATAGTTTGATTCCATTGTGTGCCAAGAGCATTGTAAGTGGCTGAAGCCCATTGTTTGATAGTGGGTTTTGGGACAACTTATAAGAAGCGTTTGAGAATTTGGCACTGAATTGATTATATGTTATTGAGACCGAACCAAGGATTTAAAAATCTCGTAGGCCTACTAGTATTGGTGGTAGTGATATGAATAGGTTAGAAGGAGGACAACGAAGTAGTAGAGATTCAACGGAGGGAAAGCAAAGACGATAGGATATGGAAGACCAAGTAGAGCATGAGAACAACTTATCCGGAGCTCTTCACTTGGTGAGATTTCATTTTTTATCGTTGGTTTTCATAGTAGATATAATATTTGATGATTTATACTAGATAGTTTAGTATCCTACATGCTAGGATAGGCATGGATGTTCATTTTAGATGATTGAGCTTATGTATGCATGTTTGATGTTGAATTGTTAGCATTTGCGATGATAGCCTATGTTTGCATGGTTGTTAGGCATGCAAGGTAACTTTGGTTTGATATAGCATATTTATTTGAGACAATTGCTATATATGATCTAGTATGTTTACATATATGATGTTTATATATCTTTGTTGTACTGGGATTTTTCCCAGACCTAGCTATGTAAGGGAGGTGCTGCCTAATGTTTTCGAAATCTGAGAGGCTTTTGAGGGTCTATGGGTAAGTAGACGTTCTCTTTGCTTTGTGATTTTGAGGAAAAAATCTTTTTAAGGAGGGAAGAATGTAACGACCTGTATTTTTAATGATTGAATATTTGAATAATTGATTATATTTAGCCATTAATTAATTGAAGGCCACATAAATGATTTTTTGCATACAGTCGAATAAGGAACTGAAATCGCTTCTGTTGAGTTTGTATTAGCGTTGCGAATTAAAATGAGCATATGGATTGCTATATTTAAAGATCGAACAATCTAATAGCTGAAATGATCCCAAAATGCATAAAATTAGCATCATGGGGGGCAGTATCAGATGGTGATGAGATTTATACCGTTGGATCTAGAAATGAGGTGATGTATGCAGACGAGTTTCATAACGATCGAACGCATCGTGTAATTGTATAGACTCGAAATGTATGACCATTTATTTGAGAAATTAAATAAATGGAATGTTATTATATCATAAATATCCTCGAATTAGATTCCTTCTCATTTTCAATTGCATGTTACTGTTCCATTTAGAATTCCATAGCCGCTCCTCATCTCAACATTCAAAATTCAAAATCGACCAATCCGCTCCACTTAAAATCATGAAATGAATTCCAACGAGTTTGTATCATGAGAGCTTCGATTCCATATGCTCGATATAAGGTGTGATGCATCATGGTGGAGATCGCCATTTTCGTGGCCAACTGGGGTTTGAGATTGCCAGATGTTCAAACAACGATAGGGGAATCCGGGGTGTGAGTTGTGATTCTTGTACGAAGATGCACCTCTCCTCAAATTTTGGGGTCATTCCATTCTTTCTAGCCATATCCAACAATTAGAGGGCTGGCTGATACATGGTTGTCATGTTGCGATTCCAAGGGGAGAGGCGGTTGTGATTTGGTTGAGTGCAAATCGAAGAGATTGAGTAATGGGATGATTTGTCGAAGACGGATAGTGATTTCATTGAGTATTGAGAGAGAAATCGTGGTGAGGGAGAGACTCATATGCACGGCCTAGAGATTCTTGTGCACACGTACAGGGAATTCAAAGGAGGAGGAAGTATTGAAAATGAATTAGGTAATTAAATATTTTAATTAGTTATTTAATTTTTAATTAATCTCGAATTGTATTAGATCTATAATTTTTGCATACGAGGTCCGTTTTGGATGAGGTTTCTTACATTGCACTCGTGATGGGGAGATCTATGCTTTTGCACTGGTTTAAGTAGATTTTATGAAGGTGAGTGATATTGTCTCTTACCATACTATGATTGGTTGTATAGTATTAGATTGACTCTCGGGAATGAATTTTGATTTTGAAATATGATTTTTCTATACTTATACTCATACTGGATGTTTATAAAAGAAAATAAAATTATTTTGAAATGATTTATATCAAATATGATATATTTTCCGTCGATGTTCCATTTTTAGGGAATTACTAGATTTGAGCCGTTTTTGATAAGATTACCCTATTTGTTAATATATATGGATTATACATGTCGTATGTTCGCTGACTTGGATGAACGTACAGAATTTGGTTGCATGGTTGCCTGTTTGGCTGTTTTTGATTCAAAACCTTGCTTAGTGGTGATTAGGTGCTAGGGGAATATCTTGTAAGTTGGGGTTTCGTACATGCAAAAACCTAACAAGTGAGAGAGGTTGTAGAGTAGTATTAGGATTTGAACCAACAGATCTAAGGTGGAAGATGAGGCTTCGAACTTCAGAATGGATGCTGGACGTATTTGTTGGTCTGTACTTATCCGTTTAGTTAAACATAAGACCAAGGTGGTTGGTTGACTAATGCAGAGTGGTCAATGTCCATCGCTATCATTAATTGGTGCTTTGGCTGATATTTGGCTTGGCATTATGGAGATTTTGTGGTGCGCGATTTGATGGTGTGTTCGTGTGACCAAATTATAGCCTCGATGTTATTGCTCTACAACAAGCGATTTAGATAGCGAGGCAATGATGCGATGCTTCGACATGAGAGTTGGTACTTTTGATATTGGCTTGTGTTGGATGTAGGTTTCAAGATGGATAGATTGTAACATTCCCTATCTAGAGGTCCAAAACTAAGCGCTACAGATGATGCAGTCATCCATAGTATTAACTTTCGGAGACTAAATACGACTATGTTAATGGTATCTATAATTTCAGAAGCACTTGAATATTAAAAAAATCACAGATTTCAAAATAGGATTCTCCTATTACATTTCAAAATAGATGTTTCACATCCAAATTACAAATCCCAAAACGTTTACCAAGAAATGACAAAATATAATTATTACAAAATACGCCAAGAGTGACATATGAATATGCCTCCTTATTTGATCAGAGTTATAACTAACTCAATACACAACGGAAATAAACATAAAAAAGAACTGCAACTCCTATATAGCTATCCCTTAGCCTCCTGCTCACCACCGGTAGCTTTATTCGTCATCCTACTAAAACCTAAAAAACCTCAATCCCTCTACCCACTCAAATCAATTTTGAGCACCCAAGAGTTTAAGGGGAAAAACATAAACTTCGAGTCAGACATAGAACCTGGTGTGAATAATACTATACATCCCGGTTAGTATTGTTAAAAGTGATTACGCCGCTTAGCGGAAGGGTTTTCCCCTCACTAACATTCTTTTAAAACATATATTTCGTAAATCCTTTTCATGTAACCAAAACTAGTTATAACTCTAAAGCATCATTATGTAAACATATATATCAGGTAACAAATGGACTATCTGTCTGAACACTATAGTTTTGTTTGGCTTACTTTAACCTTTGGCTGATTCGGGCCTACCAGATAAAATAACAAAACAATCTAACACCTGCTAGACACTCTTCTGGATGGTCCGTCCTTAACTATCTGTTAAATACTTCTCTTCTGGACGGTCTGTCCCTTACTTAGCATCTCCCAAGATCTCCTGATTCTAATGGTTTTGCGGGCTCACCAATAACCTATCTGTATCAAAAACATATTCCCTTCTATGTGTAATCATAATTTTAGTCTTACCTGTGACAAAACCCTACATACTGCAATTTTGGACTAAATTAGCTAGGGCCAATCTGAGTCATTTTCCTTAGGGATACCCTCCCATAATTTTCCTTGAAAAACTTTTCATCTGAAATTGATTTAAAACCTTTAAACCAAACTTAAATAAGAAAATATTTACACTCTATGCTTTACTTAAAATCATTCCCATGTAATATATATACTATATTCAAATCTTTGTTGATGAAAACATTTAAACCTTTGAAATTACCCCTTTCGGACCCCTTGAAAGTACCCCTTTCTAAACCATTAAAAGCATCTCTTTTGAAACCAAGTAAACCCTTTATTTAACCTAGGCCGAAAGGCCAAAACCTTTCTTCCGAATCCATATTTAAAACTTTTTGAAACCTCTGAAATTATTCCTTCCGAAAGCTTTAAAACCTTAGACATCATATCATACAACACTTCAAAACATTGCCTTTAGAAAACCTTCAAATTACCTTCCATTTCCACCGTTTCGAAACCAAAAGAAAACACTACCTTTCGACTCCTTTGAAACCCTTTGGGGAACTACACCTTCGAAACAATTTTAAGTACCTTTCGAAAGCATCAAACCTTTATAAACTCAAACCTTTCGAAACCACTTGGGTTCGATTTAAAACATCTTTCAAAATCATTAAGTTATACTTCAATTAGAACAAAAAGGGTCCACAAAATCATCTAATTCAGAAAGCGTACCTTTCGAAAGCTATCCTTAAGTAAAGAAGTGATGGTGTCAAAACAATCCTTTCGAAAGCATTGGAGAAATGGCTAATTTTAAAAGCTAAGTATACCTTTCGAAACCATTAACTTCGAAAGGTAGAAAGGCGGTAGCGAGGGATTTTGACCCCTTCGAAAGCATCATTTAAAACATAAGAGCGCAACCCATTTGAAACCTTTCCTTTAAAATTATTCGACCCAGTCAAAAGCTAACTGAGTCGAAACCTAACCTTTCGAAAGCAAAGCAGGCGCTACCTTTTATTTTTAAAACAAGGCATGCTCCAACCCCTTTAGAACCTAGAGTTTCGACTAAGTACCCTCCGCCTTTGTGCAACGCGCTACATACCTAGTAGCTTGACACCATGTGCATTGGTTTTGAAACCAATGATGGCGGAAGGTTTGGGTGGGAACCCCCCGTGTTGGAAGTGGTGGAACAAGCTATAACATGTTATATTTGTTTTTAACTTAAAAGAGAAACTTTTTAACTAACCTGCTATTGTTTGACAAAATTTCATTGGTTGCTAAATATCTTTTTAAAATATGCTGCCAATATTTTTAGAAATAAACAATGATTTTATTCTACAAAATACCTCTTCTCCTTAATTAGATATATAAAACATTTAAGTCCCATAACTTAAATAATTTTATATATTCATCAAAACACTTAGGAAAAATCTATAAAAAATACCGAGAATCTATTTTAGTATGTTTTCTAACATATATAAATTTTAGACCCAAATAATTAATTATTTAGCCATAAATAATTTATAACCCAATAAATCATTTTCTTCACTAGGAAACTAATATAAAATCCACATTAATTCAGAAAATTATGAAAATTAAAAATCTTATCCAAAATATTATTTTTGATCTATATTTAAATTCGCAAGGCAATTGGATGTCATTTAATAGGGTTTTCATATCAAAGATATCATAAAAATCTATATGAATGCGCATAAGTCATCAACAAGCATATATATCAATTAATTATCCAAAAACATGACATAATCTTGGAAATAATTCAGATTGAACCTTAAAACCGAAAATCATAAAAATTAGATGTAGTAATTATTCACCTTCGCTTTGTTATTAAGAATGTGAGATTTGGTCTTGATTAATTTATTTGATTCTTCTCTTGAATCCTAACTTTTACTTCTCTTGAGATTGCTAACGGTGGCCGGCCTTAGGGTGTTTTTTGTTTGAGAAAATATGAAATGAATGTTGTTTTAGTTTCCTAAGGGTTTAGGGTATAAGTTTAACCATTTTCCTGTTTTCCCTCCCTTATTTCCTAGCATTTAACTCCATATTAGTTCATTTAGCTATTCATTAACATGGCACGGCTACCCTTAATTATAATCAAATCTCAATCCATTAATCTTCTTACATTAATTTATTTAATTTAACTAATTAAATCTCCTAAATAATTTCATTAAAAATATGAGGTGTTATAATCTCCCTTCCTCAAAAAATTTCGTCCTTGAAATTATGTTAAGGAATGCATCAAAACGATCAAAGGTAAAACATACCATCAAATAAATCATGATAAGTGTCTCTAATCCTGCTCTGAGTCTTACAAGTATAGTCTCAAGCATCGTCACTCCACTAGACTTTCACTGATCTGACTATCTTGTTCCTCAACTTCTTCTCATCTCTCATGACTATTCGAACAGGCTTCCTAACTATAGTCATTACTGGTTCCACTACTAAATCTTCTAACACAGTCAATGCTATAGTAGTATCTGGATTCCTAACATACTTCCTTAGATGAGATACATGGAAAATATCATGGAATCCTACCAAATTGTTTGGTAACTTTACTCTGTACGCGAGTTTCCCGATCCTCTCTAAAATAGAAAATGGTCCTACGAACCTCGGTGCTAACATCCCCATCTTACCGAACCTGATAACACCTTTCATCGACGATACTTTAATGAAAACATGGTCTCCAACAAAGAACTCAAAATCTTTTCGTCTTCTTTCTACATAGCTTTTCTACCTAGATTGAGCTTCCTTCATTCTCGCACTTATCAGCTTAATCTTTTCTGGTGCTTCTTTTACCAAATCGGGATAAAGGACTAACCTATCTCTGGTCTTTTACCAACATGTAGGGGATTTGCATGGTCTTCCATACAAAGCCTCAAACGATGTCATCCCTATACTAGTCTGATAAATATTGTTATACGAAAACTCGACTAGGTGTAGGTCGTCTTCCCATGATCCTCCGAAGTCCAATACACAAGCTCGTAACAAGTCCTCCAGGACTTTATTCACCCTTTCTGTTTGCCCATCTGTCTGTGGATGGTAAGCGCCACTCAAATTGAGCTTGGTTCCTAAACTTTCCTATAGACTCTTCCATAATTCACCAGTGAATAAGGAATCTCTATCCTAACAATACTACTAGGAATTCCGTGCAGTCTAACCTCATTCTTTATAAATTACTTAGCCAATACAGGTGCCGTCCTATTTGACTTAACTAGGATGAAATGGGCAATCTTGGTCAATCTATCCACAACGACCCATATATTTTCACTCCCTCTATTAGATCTTGGCGACCCGTCTACGAAATCCATAAAAATAGAATCCCACTTCCATACTGGAATATCCAATGGCTGAAGCAACCCACTCGACTTATGATGCTCGGCTTTCACCTATTGACAGTTCAAACATTGTTTTACCCATAAACTAACAACCCTCTTCATTCCTTTCCAGAAGAAACGTCTCTTCATATCTTGATACATCTTCATTCCTCCTAGATGTATAGTGAACTTCGAACGATGACATACCTCCAAGGCTTGCTTCCTTATGTCCCCCCACATTTGGAACACGTGATCTACCTTTCTTCCTTAACCATCCATTTTGGTTAAGAATGAAATCTTTCAAGTCACCGCTTTCTGTTCCATCCTTTAATTTCCTGATTCTTTTAGCCAACACTGGATCCTCTTCCTATTTAGAAGCGATCTTCTCAATTAATACCGGTCGGACTTCTAAACAAGATAATATAGCAGATCCTCCACTAGACCCAGCCTCGGATCTCCATTGCACTCTGTAAGCTGTCACGGCTTCCAAGTCCTTCCACTCTGCTATCATAGCCAACACTACGTTCTGATGTTCCTATTATGCGCATCTGCAACCATGTTTCCTTTCCTTGGTGTATACTCCATTCCAAAATCATAAGTGACTAAAAACTCTAACCACCTCTGCTGTCTCATGCTCAGCTCCTTCTGAGAGAACATGTACTTCAACGACTTATGGTTGGTATATAGGTCGAACCTTTCTCCCAAAAGGTAATGCCTCCACACCTTCAAATCAAAAATAACTGTAGCTAACTCCAAGTCATGCGTTGGACATCAAACCTCGTGGGTCTAAGCTGTCTAGAAGTATAGGCGATCACTTTAGCCCTTTGCATTAGTACAGCTCCTAACCCAGTACTACAAGCATCTGTATAAACTACCAAATCTTGATTCCCCTTCGGAACCACTAACACAGGTGTATGGGCCAACAAGTGTTTCAAGCTCTGGAACGCTTCCTTACACTTATCAGTCCACTCAAACTTCACATCCTTGCGCGTTAACTTGGTCACCGGCGCTGCTATTTGCAAAAAATCCTTATTGAACCTCCTATAATATCCTCCAACACAAGGAAGCTTCTTATCTCAGTTACCATTTCTGGTCTTTTCCAATAATTAACAGCTTCGATCTTATCTGGATCGACTGCCAATCCTCTTTCTGACACTACATACCTAGAAACTTCACCTCCTTCTTCTGGAAGTGACACTTTGAAAACTTCACCTTCAGTTGATGCTCTCTCAAAGTCTCAAGAACCACTCTAAGATGAACTTCATGCTCTTTCTCTTCCTTAGAGTATATCAAAATATCATCTATGAACACCAACACAAATCTATCTAAGTGCTCTCGAAAAATCCAGTTCATCAGGTCTACAAAGAATGCCGACGCATTAGTTAGTCTGAATGGCATAACTAACCATTCATAAGACCATTACCTTGTTCTAAACGCCGTCAAAGGTATACTATCTTCTGCCACTCTATGTTGATGAAAACATGTAGCCAAATCCAACTGAGAGAATATCTTGGCTCCACTTAGTTAATCGAACAAATCGTCAATCCTAGGAAATGGGTATTGATTCGTTATCGTCTTCTCATTCAACTTACGATAATCGATATATAGCCTTAATGTTCCATCTGGCTTCTTAACAAATATAGCGGCGGCTCCCCAAGGTGAACTACTTGGTCTAATAAAACTCCTGCCTTCCAAATCTACCAACTGAGCCTTTAACTCCATCTCTGTATGTGTCATCCTGCTTGGTGGCCTACTCACCGGTTCTTCTCCGAGCACCAAACATATCAAAACCTTTATGGCTCATTTTGGTGGTAATCCCACTACCAGCTCAAAAACATCTTTGAATTCTCTAACTATGAAAATGGGATTTAACTCATCTTCTAACTCCATAACACCCAACAAAGCATTCACCTCTCAACTTGGGTTTTTTACGGTATAAACTATCCGATCACTACAATCCGAGTGTCTAAGTGATATTTTCCTATCTTGGCAAAATATCCTAGCATCGTATTCACTTAACCAATCCATACACAGTATAATTCTAAACCTACAAAGTCAAACACATGCAAACAGCAAACAAAGATGTAACCTAGCAAATCAAACTCTAAGTGGTCACACTTCATCCCAAGTGTCGCATACACACCTGTCGGATTTGAAACTCTTAAGGATGTAACTAAATATATGGGTTCTAGGTTAAGCTTATCTACCAAACATCGAGATATAAAAGAACGCGATGCACTAATATCAAACAAAACACTAACATACATGCCACAGATCTGAAGGATACCTCCTAATACTGCTTTTCCCTTCTCCTGCACTGTCAGCTTCAAAGTAGCATGCTCCAATGCAAATACTTGGCCTTATTCTCCTTTAGCTGGCTCTTTGCACTGGTTCTTATAGTGTCCAACTTGATCAAAATTGAAGCATCTAACTCCTTTCTTCTCAATAGGCTTCTTTCCTTTGCCTGTTCGGCACTCATAAGCATAATTGCCTTTCTTATCACACTTGTAACGTACCACTTTAGACTTTCCCTTCTTTGTTGCTCCTCCTTTCTGAGCATTCTTTTTATGGTAAAACTTTCTCTTTTGGCCCTATCTAACCTGGCCTCCTTCTCCTTCTTCTTCTCCACACAAGCTAACATCTCTTCGTGTCTTAACGCCATTTCCACAACTACGTTACATGGGTCTCTAATGTGCGGCAAAGTAGCCCTAACCAATTCTGGCTTCAAACCTCTAATGAACTTTTCGTTCCTTTTCATCACTGTGTTAAACAGTGGCATACCCATACCAGGCTAACTCCTTGAATCTACTAGCATACTCTAGAACTGACATTTCTCCAACTCAGCGAACTTCCTGATCAAGATAGACTACGCCAACACTGACATGAATCTCTCTTGGAATCTTCTACTAAACTCAGCCCATGTCATCTCCTCTTCATTTACCTCAGCTGTCACACTGCTCCACCAAAACAAAGCTGCCCCTTGATGCTGTCACGAGGCAAGTCTCGTCTTCTGCTCGTCGTTGAGCCCTAAATCAGTAAATATTCTTTCACAGTGCAACAACAGTTCCGATAAACGACTTCCCTCCAAGCTTATCATAATATCTACTCAAGTTAGCATAATGGTTGACCACTGGAGCTTCTTGAACTCCTCCCACAACATTTCCTCCAACAACCCCAACAACGATTCTAGCTTGTATCATGTTCACAAAAGACAAATACATGGCTCCCATGTCCACTTAGGGAACCCTAGCACATACATTATCTGCCCAAGACTGACCTTGACCTCTTTTGGCATTTGGTCGGGCATTTCCATTAGTAGTGGCGCTGTCTCCTCCCATATTAACTCTGCATGTTCTTTCGTCCATATCTATATTCAAGCCTCGTGAGATACATAAGAATAACTTAATAAAGATAGGAGACTAGAGATAAAGCGTATTCTTATATATGTAGCAAATACAAGTACGTAATATAGCATTAGCCCATACCCCGATCTTAACTCTAACTTCTAGGGTTTATGTTTTCAAAAATCTTTTTTAGTTAAAGTATTTGACAAAATTATGCTCTGATACCAAGTTGTAACATCCCCAATCTAGAGGCCCAAAGCTAAGCACTACAGGTGCCATAGTCATCAGGAGTATAAACTTCAGGCGACCACATACGGCTATGTTAATGGTATCTATAATATCATAAGCACTTGAATATGAAACAAATCACAGATTTCAAAGCAGCATTCTCCTATTACATTTCAAAACAGATTTTTTATATCCAAATTACAAATCCCAAAGTGTTTCCCAGGCAATGAAAAGATATAATTATTATAAAATACGCTAAGAGCGATATATGAAGATGTCCCTTTTAGTTGATCAGAGTTATAACTAACTTAATACACAATGGTAATAAACACAAAAAAGAATTGCAACTCCTAAATAGCTATCCGTTAGCCTCCTGCTCGCCTCCAGTAGCTTTTTCGTCATCCTACTAAAACCTAAAAAAACTCAATCCCTCAGCCTACTCAAATCAATTTTGAGAACATAAGAGTTTAAGGGGAAAAACATAAACTTTGAGTTAGACATAAAGCTTGGTGTGAATAATACTATACATCCACGTTATTAATGTTAAGTGAGACTATGCTACTTAGCGGAATGGGTTTCCCCTCACTAACATTCTTTTAAAAAATATATTTTGCAAATCCTTTTCCTGCAACCAAAAATGGTTATAACTATAAAGCATTATCATGAAAACATATATATCAAGTAACAAATGGAATATCTGTGTGAACACTATAGTTTTGTTTGGCTTACTATTAACCTTTGGCTGATTCAGGCCCACTAGACAAAATAAAAATAATAATCTAACACCTATTAAACACTCTTCTTCTGGACGGTCTGTCCTTAACTATCTGTTAAATACTTCTCTTTTGGAAGGTCTGTCCCTAACTTAACATCTCCCAAGATCTCCTGATCCTAATGGTTTTGCGAGCTCACCAATAACATATCTGTATACCAAAACATATTCCTTTCTATACGTAATCATAATTTAGTCTTACCTACGACAAATCCTTACACACTAGAATTTTGGGCTAAATTAGTTGGGGCTAATGTCAAATATACAGGACGCAACCCTATACCAATCCCATCTAGTATTCTAATATCTAAGTCATTTTCCTTAAGGATACCCTCCCATAATTTTCCTTAAAAACCTTTCCATTTGAAATTGATATAAAACCTTTTAAACCAAACTTAAACAAGGAAACATTCTCCATGCTTTACTCAAAATCACTTTGCCATGTTATAAATATACTTTACTCAAATCTTTGTTGATGAAAACATTTAAACCTTCGAAAGTACCCCTTTTGAATCTATTGAAAGTACCCCTTTCTGAAATATTGAAAGCATCTCTTTCGAAACCAAGTAATTTATTTAACCTAGGTCGAAAGACCCTAACCTTCTTTCGAAACCATATTAAAACCCTTTTGAAACCTTTTAAATTCTTCCTTTTGAAAACTTTAAAATCTTAGACATCATATCATAAAACACATTAAACATTTCCTTTAGAAAATCTTGGAAAAACATTCCATTCCCACCTTTTCGAAACCATCAGAAAACGCTACCTTTCGACTCCTTCAAAACCCTTTGGGGAACCATCCCTTCAAAACCATTTTAAATACCTTTCGAAAGCATCAAACCTTTATATACTCAAACCTTTTGAAAACACTTGGGTTCAATTTAAAACATGTGGAAAAAAACCTTTCAAAACCATTAAAACCATTTCTTTCGAGACCATTGGGTTATACTTCAATCGGAATAAAAGGGTCTATAAAATCATATAAGTCGAAAGCCTACCTTTCAAAAGCTATCCCTAAGTAAAGAAGTGATGGTGTCGAAATCATCCTTCCGAGAGCATTCGAGAAGTGGCTAATTTTAAAATCTAAGTATACCTTTCGAAACCATTAACTTCGAAAGAGAGAAAGGAGGAAGCTAGGGGTTTCCGCCCCTTCGAAAGCATCATTTAGAACATAAGAGTGCAACTCATTCGAAACCTTTCCTTTAAAATTATTTATCCCAGTCGAAAGCCAGCCGAGTCGAAACCTAACCTTTCGAAAGCAAAGTAGGTGCTAGCTTTTATTTTTAAAACAAGGCATACTCCAACCCCTTCGGAACCTAGCGATTCGACTAAGTACCCTTCGCCTTTATCCAATGCGCTACATACCAAGTAGCTTGATACCATTGGTTTTGAAATCATTGGTGGCGGAAGTTCTGGGTCAGAACCTCATGTGCCGAAAGTGTCGGAGCATACTAAAAACATGTTATTTTTATTTTTAACCTAAAAGAGAAACTTTTAACTAACCTGCTATTATTTGTCAAAATTTCATTAGTTGCTAAATATCTTTTTCAAAAGTGCTGCCATTATTTTCAGAAATAAACAATGATATTCTTTTACAAAATACCCCTTCTCCTTAATTAAATATATAAAAGATTTAAGTCCTATACCTTAAATAATTATATATATTCATCAAAACACTTAGGAAAAATCTGTAAAAATTCCAAAAAAATTATTTTAATGTGCTTTCTAACATATATAAATTTTAGACCCAAATAATTATTATATATCCATAAATAATTTAAAACCCAATAAATCGTTATCCTCACTAGAAAATTAATATAAAATCCACATTAATTCATAAATTTATGGAAATTGAAACGCATCTCCAAAATATTACGTTTGATCTATGTTTAAATTCGCATGGAAATTTGATGCCATTTAAATAGGTTTTCATATCAAACATATCATAAAATCTATATGAATGAGCATAAATCATCAACATGCATATATATCATTAAATCATCCAAAAACATGGCATAACCTTACAAATAATTCAGATTTGACCTAAAATCTAAAATCATATAAATGAGATGTAGTAATTATTCATCTTATCTTTGTGATTAAGGATGTGAGATTTGGTCTTGAATTATTGATTTAATTCTTCTCTTGAATCCTAGCTTTTACTTCTCTTGAGATTGCTAATGGTGGCCGGCCTTAGGGTGTTTTTGTTGAGACAATATGAAATGAATGTGTGTTTTAGTTTCCTAAGGGTTTAGGGTATATGTTTAACCATTTTCCTATTTTTCCCTCTCTTATTTCCGAGCACTTACCTCCATATTAGTTCATTTAGCTACTCATTAACATGGCACGACTACCCTTAATTGTAATCAAATTTCAATTCATTAATCTTCTTACATTATTTAATTTAATTTAAGTAATTAAATATGCTAAATAATGTCACCAAAAATATGGGGTGTTACGTAGATTCAGGACCCTGTAGATCGTGCTGGAGGTGTTGGCTTATTCGCATCATAGGGGATGACGTTATATAGCATGGTGGAAAGTCTTATATCTCCAGTTTATTGCTCATGTGGATAGCAGGTATTGAAGATTAGACACTCTGTATCTTTGGTTTGTGGTTCGTGAGGGTAGCAGGTACCGAAGAGGTTCATTTTGGTAGTCATAGAGTGAGGGGACGTGGTGGGTTTCTCATAGTGGAAATTGAATTGGGCTATTAGGGCTCGGGTGAATGTGTATGTGTCAAGGGATCGTTGATGAATTGGAGTGTTTTCTATTGTACTCAAAGCGGGGGTATGTATAATGGGGATGTCCATGGTTTAATAGCAAGGATCCATATATCCTAGACCCTTAGGTCTAGTGTCCAGCTTTGGGTTGTGAGATGGTATCCAGCTTTGGGGTGCAAGATAGGAGAGTATAACAAAGAGTTAGGATTTCCTTTAGTCCTTGGTAGAAAGAAGGCCATACGAGTTATCATATATCTAGAGCATACTGGGTAAAATTTAGTTGATGCTATGTTTGTTATGGCTGCTTCACTAGTCACCTGTCATCCTAGGGATGTCACATGAGGTAGGTATTATGCATAGGGATACCTAGACAACCTAGATAGTTTACTTAGCATGGAGCAAGTATTGTGGATAGAGATACCTAGGCACTTTGACGGATACTGAGTATCGAGCACCCCTTTTATGATGTCGTAGAGTAGCACATTATCGATGTTATGTGCTAAATCTTTGGTTGCAGGGACATGTCATGTATGGTTCGTGCACCCTCTATTTCATATACAATATCGACTTTTATAGTATTTTGAGATTTTTTATCACTCGCTCTAAATTATTGTCTAAGCCGAAGTTTTATACTATGATTCTTATTATCTAGGGTACTCTTAAATGAGTAGAATAAAGAGCAAGTGTGGATGGCGTATGGAGTTCTATAGATGGAATAGCAGAAGGTGACATTTACTCATACTTATATTTGAGTTGTTATTGTATATTCCACTGCATGGCACCGTGGAGCCTTTACAGTGTTTGACTTACTATTTATAGAGACACTTTATCGGTTGAGTTTATGTATCAATTGTATAAACTCTTTTACTATATTGTATAACTTTGTGGATCTTATACTCTAATCATTAGTTCATATTGTTTTGACTATTTTATATCTGTATTGTCTATTATATTTTATCTGAAGCAATGTGAGATATATGATAAGTTATGTGGTTATTTGATGTTTCCTTTCTCTTCTCTTCCATTTTCATCTCTTATATTTCCTCTTCTTTACTTCTTTTCTTTCCTTTGACAACCATTATGCATCGTAGGTGCAGGGTGGTATTTACATAGAATCTGTCAATAAAGTCATTAAGTCAATGCTCATGGAGCACCTCATAAAAGCCAAGGGAAAATGGGTCGAGGAGCTTTCACTCGTCTTTTGGTCGTAGCACTCTTTCAGCCTAACCTCAATCGACTATACACCATTCTTGCTTTTTTATGGGTATAAAGCCATGCTACCAATTAAAATAGATGTCCCCTCACCTTGGAATCTCACCTACAAGTCTGTGTGTTATCTGACCTTTTGGCCAAGCAGTATATGAACAAACATGAAGAGTCAAACTTCAAAGTTATCAAGGCAAGATGCCCAAAGGTGACCACGAAGCCAAAGACTCTAATGCAAAGGGAAACAAATGGAATATGAGTCCACTATAAAAAATCCAAGGACCCAAGATCCCAAAGTGTTGGGTCGGAACTGACTCCACTCTATCGGTCGGTACCGACCCATAAATCCCCACCATTGGAGTTCATCTTCTGCCTAACAGCCCTATTTGATGTTAGGAACCTATTTCCAATGTTGTTTTGACGATTCAATACAATTCTCTATCGATCTCCATGAACTCTTGAATCAACAACTTCATTCATCAATAACTCTACCATTTGGACTCTTAAAATGGTATTATTAATGCAAACAACTATGGAATCATGAAGCTAACCACATGACGAGCCGAGTAAAAGAGTTGAGGGCAGCCAATTTGGCAAAATTATGGGTCGATACCAACCCCTACCCTTGGTATGGTACCGATCCATCCAAGCTGATGAGGTAGCAACCTATTTTCATGGAGAAGTGGTTTATAGCAAGGAGAACGACCTGAAGATCTTTCATGTGATATTTTAGGCTACCTACCTCTATAAATAAAGGGTAGGACTTATTTTACAGGATCTTTTGGCTCTTTCTTTCTTTTCTCTATTTCTTATCATCTCTGTTAGAGTTATACCAACCCCCAATGGAGTCGTACCGATCCATAAGAAATCCTACCTGTAATAGCAATATAATAAAGGAAAACTTGAAGTGGACATAAGCCAAAGTACATTGAACCATTGTAAATCTCTGTGTGCACTTTCTTACTCATCTTTCATTTATCTTCTTCACTTTCGATTTTTCACTTACTTTCCTTGGTTGTTTGTGCCATTTTTGGTTCAAACATTTTAGTGCTTTTACTAATAAACACTTAAACCCGGTAATTTAAGACTTAGGAAGATTCAGAATAACTAGGCAATCAAATAGAAGGACTGTTACTAAACAAAATCAACCAAGGAGCAGCAAAGAGGCATCCTTAGAAGCTAACCCTCATCCATCTACATAACCAAGGATGGGATGGAAACCATGATGAACGGATTGTAGGAAAGGATGATTGCTCGCCAGGAAGATATGATGGAGAATTTCTTCAGGAGGATGGGGTAGATGGGAACAGTCGGAGTTGCTATAGATCAGAGTCAAAGACTAGAAGATGAAGCGCAACTAAGTGGAAGCGAAGTAGGACAACTCGGAACAAACCCTAAGCCAAATATAAAGGTCAGTATCGATCCCCAAGTGCTTAGATGTATGGGTCATTCTAGCCCTAGAAGGAACAAGGTGCATCCTGGACATGATGTGGAGTGTATGAATGTGAATCAGAATGCAGAAGCACGACCGGAGGAGTATATACCAAATTCCCATGCAGAGTCTAGGGGCAGGCTAAGAATGTAAACTTGGAAGTTCATTTGAATGACAATGAAAGACTAGTTGAGATGGTGAGACGAGCCATGAGGGCTGGAATGCCTAACCAGAACTTTGAAGATGTGAGTAGGAGTCCACTCACTCCGAATGTTCGATACGTTATGAATTCGCCTGATTTCAAGTTACCTATGCTAGAAACGTATGACGAGAAGATGGATTCAATGGTTTATTTAAGGAGGTAGATATGACACACAGAGGTGTTGGGTGCGTTTGAAGAGGTTATGGGGTAGTGTTTCCCTTTATACTTCACAGATTTGGTGGCGTTATGGTTCAGACAACTGGAGAATGGTTCCATTAGCACATGAGCCGAGGTGGTGAACATATTTGTGAAGCAGTTCTGAATCAATATCTCATGACCCAAGAATGTAATGACGTTAGCAAGCATGAAGAAATGGGCTCGAGAAACCCTCAATATTTTTCTAACAAGGTTTAATGTGGCGGTAGCTGTAGTCGATAAGCCAGACCCTTCGTTAGTTTTGATGGTGACAGTTTCAGGGATAGCCGCAAAGACGGATATGAAGGTGGCTTTGGAAAAAGATCCTCCCAAGGATCTCGTAGAATTTTATCATGAGACCGAGCGATAGTTGCGCCAGGAGGACGCCAAGGTTGATTAGGAAGAAATCAATACTGTGGATGTAGAGGACCGAAATCGGAGAAGGATCCAACAAAGCCAAAGGAAAGATAAAGATGGATGATAGATTTGATGGATCAATGTGATCGAGGGGGTAATCAGAATTCTTTTCTTACACCGACTTAAATGAAACCCCAAAGTGGATTTATCTGAATACTAGGGGCATATCCCTATCGGAAGCCGACGAAAAGAGAATCCATAGAGCATGAAAGGGCATTTGGAAAATATTGCCTATTCCATGAGCTTGATGGGCATAACACAAATGAATGCGGCACCTATGGGGTCTGATCGAGGAACATGTCAGAGATAACCAATTATAACAATATCTGAGAAGCTGATCTGAGGTGGTGGAACAAAAGCAGCCATCAACCATAGGGAAAGGAAATGACCCTAGATCAAGGTTAAGGATAGTCATCTCTTGATCGAAATGGTAGGAAATCAAGTTTAGTTCTCGCACTCAATTTCCTCATTCTAATAAACTAAGCAATAATACATTCTAGCCACTTACTTTTGTATGGGGTCCGAACTGTACCTAGGGACACTCTGAGCTGGATGCTAAGCTATAATGCCTGGAGAGGTGGGTATCGTAATATTTAATTTTATGTTTCTTAGTATTTGAATTCGATTCCATTAGATAAATCCTTGATTATTGAAACCCACTCGAATGTGATGACTGATATAAATTGCTTTAACTCCCGTTTGGAAAGACAAGACTGAAGTGCAAGAAGCAAGTCCCCTTATAAGAGTATGAGTGGATGGGCTTGCTTGTTGTTGAGTCCTTTCATTGGAGAGTGAGCGGATTATGCTTAGCAAGGATCTGGAGAGACCATGGACTTGAATCACTTTAAGTTCCAACTCGAAGGACTGGACTGATGTGCAATTAATGAGTTCTCTCATTAGAGCACGACCAGATAGACTTGTACGATATTAATCGCTATGCCCCATCCGAAGGGACATGGTCGGAGTGCAAGAAGCATGTGCACCCATTAAAGCATGCGTAGATGGGCTTAATTTTCGTTGAGTGCCTCTTATCAGAGAGCAAGCATATTGGGCTTAGCAAAGGTCTGGAGAGGCCATGGACTTTGATCGCATTAAGTCATGACCGGAGAGTTGGGACTGAAGAGTAGGAGGTAGGTCACTTCACAGAAGAGCTACTGGATGAGCTTACTTATCATCGAGTCCCTGTAACGACCCGCAAATCCGTACCCCTTGAGTCGGCACTATTCTACATCAATCAACTCAAGTTGAATAGAAATACGAACCATTAGGGTTAAAGAAGAAGAGGTAGAAGAAGAAAATAGGAAACAACCACAGAATCTAACCATCGCAGCGGAATAAAATATAATATAAAATACATGATCTTTGCACAAAAGAAAACTATATCTGTTTATACATACATCATCAGAGTACATCAATCACAGTTCAACATCAATAACATACAACTGGATACACAGTGGAATAATAGTCAAGTACGAAAGTACATATCGCATCCATCTCGTCTCCTGAGCTCCACAGCAACATATCCTCTATTCTATAATACTCGATCTGACCCGAGCATTACAGTTAAATAACTCCCGAGTCAGTCTGGAATACCAGCGTGAGAAATCACACCCAAATTGATTATTAAAGTTTCAAAATTCCTTTGAAAACAAAAACATCTCATAAGACCACGCCACAAATAAACATGTCAGGTTTTTACCTTACGATAGCTAAAACACTTTTTATTAAAATCCTCTGATATTATAATAGGGTCTATATACAAATACTTATTAAAATAGCCGAAATTATTACGTGATTAAATTCCAGCTACTAGTCACAGAGTGGGTAATACAAACAAAACTCGTAAAAGGCGCATAGGGAGAATGGATTTCCAACTAATGACTAGGCACTAGGGTACTACCTGTCACGGTACGTGGTCTAGATCAGCGTACCGAGGATCACTCCCGACCCTCTGCAACACAAGACCGGGACTACCCCTTACTGGATAATCCCGAGTGAGATCACCCCACGGTAAGGATCAACAACCACGCCACTAAGTTGAATAAAAAGGGACATCTAGACAGGGATGACCTCACCCTGAATGGGTGCTACCCACCTACCCTTGCTGCATAACCCCTGATTTTCAATCATTCCCGGTTGATGAGGCTTGAGGCTAAGCGTTACCTTTTAGATCGTTTCACTTAGAATGTTCATCGTCCACCTGACGATGTTCTGAAAGCATTCATCCATACAAGTCCGTCCTGGGTTCGAACGGAACCAAAGGTACTATTCCTACTACATCCATTTTGGAAATATCCTTAGGATTAGTAGCGACTAGCCCTTGCACTTCACTGCCCCATCTTCGAATCCAAACTTGTTTTCTATGAATACGTACAAACCGGATCGAAGTGGTTTTCGAGAAATAAATCCCGATCCCGGTCTCTTCAAAACAATCAACGCATTTGTCCAATATTGATAGTCGGTTATTTAACTATCAATTAACATTCACAAACAACCATCAAACAATAAATAATTTCCTAAATTATTTATTTATCTCAAATTATCTTTGCAAGATATATTTTCATTTTCAACCTTTTGAAAACAGTTTCAAACCATCTTTCTTTTTCAGAATAAACTTTCCTAAATATTTTCTATCTCCACTGAAATCATCAAGGACAAACACTTAGATTTTAGAACTGTTTTAAAAACACTTTATTAGAAAATATACTTTGAAATATTTAAATTAAAAACTACTTCGATATTTTATAAAAAATATATACTTTAGGTATATTTAAAAATGTGGTTACTTTTATAAAATATAAACCTAGATTTTCTCTTTAAAACAAACACCAAGTCATTTTAAAATAATCACTTTCATATTAGATTAAAAGAAAATACTTACTTTAGAATTTAAATATTTTGAAATAATAAATTTTCCAAAACTTGCTTTTTAAAACAACTTTAAAACTTTTGACGTATATTTAAAAATTTACTTTGAAAATGTACTTGGTTATCCAGGGAGAATTTCCAATTTCAATCACTTAAATCAATTTTTCAAATTGATTTCCAATTTATTCCATTTGAAATAAATTTCTTTACTTACTCAATTCGTTAATTATGGACTTCATTGTTATTACAATTATTTTCCGTTCGATTTTAAAACTTCTAACAGAAATATACAAAATTTAGATTTTCCCAATTTCTTCTTTATTCTTTTCAAAATTTAAATCTTAAATTTGAAATAAAAGCTTTGTTCTTTTAAATAACACCACTGAAGTTTAAAATTCATTAATTTCTGTTTATTCAAAATTCGCTTTTCATATACGGAATTTATTTATTAGAATTTTAAAATCGCTTTATTCTTATCCAGTTCATTTTAATTTATTTAAAGTCTCTATAATTATTCCACTTACAAATTCTCTTCCTTTTATTTTCAAAAATCCAATTCTATATATTTAGATAACTCAGTGTGTCGAAATAAATTCCAGCAAACCATAGCACTCAACATTCCAATATAATTCATCATAGCATATCAAAATAATCACAACAGTGAATATTAAATAATTTAAATGAATGTTGAGGAATCCAGTTGGATCCCTCCAACCTGTTTCCCTGCATCCACAGACATTAGCATAACATAAAATACCAATTCCACTTCGAGGTGGAATATCACGGTATATGGGTTTTAAATATAAAATCATCTGCTATTTAATGCGGGAAATCAATCATTCCAAGATATACTATATACTACTGTGTATAACACAACAAATCAAATCAATCAATCAATCGTTTAAATTTAACTATTTAAATTTTAAATTTAAATTCAGCTGAGTGAGATTAACTCACCTTTGATCTTTGAAATTGCAATCCGATCCAACCTCGACTTGTTCGCTTTTTGATTTTAACCTTGAATAAATATTAGATGATTTTATTAATATTCAAACCATTTGAATAATTGATTTCCATTTGATAAATTTAATTTAATTAACTAATAATTTATTTAACTCAATTTTCCTTTAATAAAATACCCTTTGGTAACTAAAACAAATAAATAAGTTTAATTAAACAAATTGATTCTCCATTATTTTAAAATTCAATTGGTGAATGAAAATAAGTACTCATGTATATTTATTTTCTTCTGAAACTACCTGTATACCTATAAAAACAAATAATCTATAGATTCCAAAAATCAAATTTTATCTAAACGTCGTATAAATAGATTATAAAATTTTATAAGCATTCAAATTGATAAATAAATTATTTAAACTAATTATAATAACTAACAGAAGCTTATCACCTTAATCCACCTACTTAAGACCAAACCCAACGACCCCTTCCCAGCAAGCGTCATCCAGTCTTCAACGTCATGCCTTCCTTTTAACATCTCAGGTAACCCGAGCCCACCAGAATTATTCCGTAGCCTCGCTTCCACCCTTAATCCATTCGCTATCAAAACCCTAACCTCGATCGAATGCCTCCCACTCGAGCCCTAACTCACGTCATGACTGGACCACGAACCCTTCGATTCCCCCAAAGTCGAACAACAGCTTGATGAGGAAGCCCAAAAGAATGATGTCGGCTTCATTATAACGACCGCGACTCTCCTCTTTTAGAAATGATTTGATTTCGAAACAATCCTGAAGGCGTTCGAACTAGAAAAGGAAAGCGCGATTTGATCGACTCAATTTGTCTAAAACAGAGGGAGCGGAAAATGAATTTTGTTCTGTGATTCTCGGCCATTTATTTATTTTTGTTGTTCATTTTCGAAAGAGAATGCTAGGCTATAAAAAAAGAAAGACGGACATGAAATTGAAGGGGAAGTGTGCTTGAGAAGAAAATGCACGGTGATTTGAGTGAAAGATGTAATGACCGATGGGATAGAAAAACGGCTGAAAGGAAAAATTGACAAGACAATTGATCAATGTATTTTAAATTTAAATTTAAATCGACTTGAATTCGTAACTTAAAATCTCGACGTCCTATCGAGATGTGCCGCTAGGCGTTTATAATGTTATACCCCTATTTCGAATGCAATGGAAAAGGTTTCGAGCCCTAATTCGATCGTATGGGGAAGATAGCTTTTTGGACCAGTTATTATATTGAATTTTCGATATAGATTTAACACGTTTATATATCGTATGCTCACACCACAACTCCAAACACTACAGAATTTAAAATCTAATAATAATACAATATTATGGATCCAATGGAACTGGTTTTGTCGAATTCCAAGACTGTGCCTCAGAAGGCTATTTTTAAATATCGATTTAAACGATAAAATTTCAAAACTTAACAAAACACTTCCAAATTCAATTTCAACACTTTCACTACCTTCCGTGCTATCAATAATTTTTTTATAAACCTTTAAATTATTTTTAACAGGCTTAAAACTCCAGATTCAACATTTTACCCAACTTCAAATTATTTAATTATCAAATAAATAGTGATATTTGGAATTCAAGTTAAAGATAAACTTATAAATATTTAAAATCAATTAAATATTCCGATTTCAAATGCTTAAAATTTCCAGGTCGTCACAATCCTCCCCCCTTAAAAGAATTTCATCCCCGAAATTACTAGTTAGGAATAACGGTCCAATACCCGTTTACCCTTTTCCCCAAAACCAAACAGTTTTATCAACTTGCCATACATATCTTTTATTAAAGACCCACTATCATTCTTACCAACTTCCCAAATTCCCCCATAGTTTTCAAACTATACTATTTGTTCAATCATTCAAGTTTCAATTTAAAACCAAATTTTGAATTATCAAAATTTTCTTAATTTTTTTTCTAACTCCTTAAATTTTTGAAAAATTTCACCAGCGTCTCCTTTGCGTGGCTAGCTCGGTACAACTACAAAAGGCCTCTACGGGCTCCCAAATTCCAAAAGAAAACAAAAGCCAAGTGGCTCGATGAAAAACCCAATCAAATTTCATATAGAAATTTAAATACATACCTTTTTGTCAAGCAATTCAAATTTATCTTCTGAAATCAAAATCAATTTTCCTTTCCCTTTTTAATACCTGCATATCCTACATTGCAATAATATCCAATCACAACATTCCAAAAACATTTTATCGACTTCCTTATAAAATGTCAATATTTATTCATTCAAATATCAACTTAGAATATATTTGTAATATTCAATTTCCAATTAAGAATTCACCATTCCTTTCTTAAGTTTAGTATAAGCATTTTATAAGCTTCTTTATTTATTTTCACTTCACCACTTTAGTTTATATCTATTTTTATTCAATTTTTTTTCCCATTTCCATCTGAATTCAATTTATTTTCAACTCTGAATATAGAACTTTATTTTCCATTTATATCTGATTCATGTCATTATTTTAAATCAGTTTTATTTACTAATCTATTTCAATTTCCAGTTTGAAATCGTTCTGTCATTAACAAAATTTTCCAAAAATTTTCCAACTCCTAAAATTTTCGATTTTTTTTGGAAGAGTCTCTTTTGTACGGAGGAGCTTTTGCAATTTGAAAAAAGATATAAATATATATACATCGACCCACCCGGTCAGAAAAACCAAAACAGTTCATATTTCCTATTTTTATTGGGTAGGCGTACCTTATTTAGCATTTTTAAGCAAGCGGCTTACAATTTTAGTAATTAGCGCAATCAAAACCAGCCTAATGACTTCCTTGAACCTGTACTTAATCAATTCAAACATGTAAGTGCAATATATATAAAGTTTAACAACATTTCACTTATTTGCAATAGTTAAACACATGAATTCTAAAAGCAATGCTCACTAAACAGTTTCCGTAAGCAATTCATATAGTTTTCATACTAATTCTGCTTTTTTCAATTAATTCATATACCATTTTCATTCAATTTGCATGGTATACAACCCACTTGCTTATATTTCATTCATTTTTAATTCTAAACAAATCCATATTATTCCAATTGATTAAAACATCAACTTTATTCACCTCTGTTAGTACATTTACTTCCATTTACGATGGAATGACAAATTTTCTATGCACATTTAAGGTTATTCATACAAATAACAATTACTTAAACTTAAAATTATTTTAAATTGATTCCAACTCAATTTATTGTTTAATTCTTTCTATTTAAAATTCATTCACAATCATTTTATTTAGCTCGACACATTCTATTTAAATTTTATTCACGATCCATTCATTTGCGTTTCATTTCTTATCCGCATTCATTTAAAACCATTCAATTAAACTTGAAAACATTCTATTTTTCTTATTGTCTCTAAGTTATTTCAATTCCTTAACAATTTAAATGGTTTACAATTATTTAATTAAGAATTTCATTCCATTAAATATTATCTATAACTCACCGAATTTTATTTCGATTTAAATTTATTTTCACTTGATTTAAATCCAACCTAATATCATTAACCCTAGTTTAAGTTGATTTCAATTCAACTCTCCTCCATCTATTCAGCTTAAGTTAATTTACTTCAATTTATTCAAATTTTATCCTTAAGCTCATTTTCATTTTACAAGTAAAATTTTCTTTTTTATTCAACTTAATTCCATCTCAATCAAATCTCATTCTAAATCTACAATTTCATTTGATTAGTTATTATAAAATTTAACTTTTCAGATTCAACTCATTCAATTGATTACAAGGCCATTTCTAATTTATTTCTACTTATTTGGATTTTATTTGCAATTCATACCATTACTATTTTAATCTTCATTTTTTTTATTCGACACATTTCCAATTATATTTAATTTGTTAACACTTCAAGTTGAATTTTAATTAATAGCTCAAATTCTGATTCTACAATTCAATTTTAATTTACCATCAAATTTTATTACTCACAATTCAATTTCTACTTAACCAATTTAAATTCCATTAAAAAATTCAATTAACTAATTTTATTCCAAATTAATTCTCCCCCTATTTATCATTCCATACTTGATTTTTAATTCTCCAAATCTCTTTATTTAATTTTCTTAAGTTTAATTTATTTCACATTTCAAGTTTTGGATTTTTCGTTTTATTTTCCAATTCATCAAAAATATTAATTTTTGGGTTCTTCTATCCCACTTTTCAATTTTATAAGTCACAACTTATTATTTTACACATTTCCATTCATTCTAGGCTTGAATATATTTATCTTTTATTTTTAACTCAAGATATATGCTTATTTATAACCCAAGCATATTTTATTCCATGGATTTTTAATTCTTTTATAAGTTATTCTAATTTATTTATTCCAATCCAATTCTTATCCAATTTATTCAGGTAAGAATCTAATTCCATTCAATAACTCAACTGAATTTTTATTCCAATTCAATTCTATTTTAACTCAGATTTATTTAATTCATTTCGATTCAATTTTCTTCCCCAATCTAAGCTAATTTTATTTTTAACTTTCACTTTAAATTTAAATTCCAACATTCAAAGCTCATATTTCCTTCTTGATTTAAAAATCATCTCAATTTATAAGCTTACAACCTATCTCATCAGGATTTTAAACACCCGACTTTTGGTTTCAAATCATTTTGAAATTTCCAACATCTCAAATCACACTTCTCAAAAATTTTAAACCAATCCTGGTTTTTATCCCCAACAGATATCCTTTGAAATTTTCAAAAACAACTAGCTTTTCTGAACAAATCAATTTGGCAGCAATCTGTCACTTAGAAATTCAAAAATGAATATTGATGGTGCGACCTTCATTATCAGAATTATTTCCAAATAATCCAAGTGATTTCAATGCTATATCACTTTCAAAATCCATTTAAAACAATTTCCTTTCAGAAATACCTCTAAAACAATAATGCTATTTATCTTCAAAACACTTCGACAAACACTTCCAAAATCTCTGGGATTTTAAATTTCCAAATCCTCCTTAAATCAATTTTAACTATAATTCATTTGTATAAATTACAATTTGATCATACTTCAATTTATAAATCACGTTGTCAATGTATATTTATAAATTTCTTTCTATAAATGAATTTATTTTCCTTAACCTTTGGTTACATTTTCAAATTCTAGTTAAATTTCCACACAACAATGGTAATAATTTAATATTATTCTTCCTAACATCTAAGCAACCATATATTAGCTAAAATAGTTTACAAAAACTTTTCTTTATATCAAAATATATTTTTGGGTAAAATTATTTCATTCACCCACATTTAAAACAATACCATGTAAACTGTTCTATTCAAGTGTTTAGAAACTCCTTCAATACAGTTGTCTAGACTGTGCCGACGAAGGTTCATATGCCACTAAATAAACCAATCAACACAATATTAAAACAATTTATATTCACTAACAAATACGCACTCATATCTACTAATACGCTCAAACTCATTCTAGAGTACTACGGACTCTATTTGATTAATTCCCACCAGAGCCAATGTTATCACCAACCTAAGCTCTGATACCAACTGTAACGACCTGCAAATCTGCACCCCTTGAGTCGACACTATTCTACATCAATCAACTCAAGTTGAATAGAAATACGAACCATTAAGGTTAAAGAAGAAGAGGTAGAAGAAGAAAATAGGAAACAACCTTAGAATCTAACCATCGCAGTAGAATAAAATATAATATAAAATAAATGATCTTTACACAAAAGAAAACTATATCTGTTTATACATACATCATCAGAGTACATCAATCACAGTTCAACATCAATAACATACAACTGGATACACAGCGGAATAATAGTCAAGTACGGAAGTATGTATCGCATCCAGCTCGTCTCCTGAGCTCCACAGCAACATATCCTATATTCTATAATACTCGGTCTGACCCGAGCATTACAGTTAAATAGCACCCGAGTCAGTCTGGAATACCAGCGTGAGAAATCACACCCAAATTGATTATTAATGTTTCAAAATCACTTTGAAAACAAAAACATCTCGTAAGACCACGCCACAAATAAACATGTCGGGTTTTTACCTTACGATAGCTAAAACACTTTTTATTAAAATCCTCTGATATTATAATAGGGTCTATATACAAATACTTATTAAAATAGCAGAAATTGTTACGTGATTAAATTTCAGCTACTAGCCAAAGAGTGGGTAATACAAACAAAACTCGTAAAAGGCGCGTAGGGAGAATGAATTTCCAACTAATGACTAGGCACTGGGGTACCACCTATCACGGTACGTGGTCTAGATCATCGTACCGAGGATCCCTCCCGACCCACCGCAACACAAGACCGAGACTACCCCTTACTGGATAATCCCCAGTGAGATCACCCCACGGTTGGGATCAGCAACCGCATCACTTAGCCGAATAAAAAGGGACATCTAGACAGGGATGACCACACCCTTAATGGGTGCTACCCACCTAGCCTTGCTGCATAACCCCTGATTTTCAGTCATTCCGGTTGATGAGGCTTGAGGCTAAGCGTTAACTTTTAGATCTTTCACTTAGAATGCTCATCGTCCACCTGACGATGTTCTGAAAGCATTCATCCATACAAGTCCATAAACGGTTCGAACGGAATCGAAGGCACTATTCCTACTACATCCATTTTGGAAATATCTTTAGGATTAGTAGTGACTAGCCCTTGCACTTCACTGCTCCATCTTCGAATCCAAACTCGTTTTCTACAAAAATGAACAAACCGGATCGATGTGGTTTTCGAGAAATAAATCCCGATGCCGGTTCTTCGAAACGATCAACGCATTTGTCCAATATTGATAGTCGCTTATTTAACTATCAATTAACATTCACAAACAACCATCAAACAATAAATAATTTCCCAAATTATTTATTTATCTCAAATTATCTTCGCAAGATATATTTCCATTTTCAACCCTTTGAAAATAGTTTCAAACCATCTTTCTTTTTTAGAATAAACTTTCCCAAATATTTTCTATCTCCACTGAAATCACCAAGGACAAACACTTAGATTTTAGAACAGTTTTAAAAACACTTTATTTGAAATTATACTTTAAAATATTTAAATTAAAAACTACTTCGATATTTTATAAAAAAATATATACTTTAGGAATATTAAAAAATGAGGTTACTTTTATAAAATATAAACCTAGATTTTCTCTTTAAAACAAACACCAAGTCATTTTAAAATAATTACTTCCATATTAGATTAAAAGAAAATACTTACTTTAGAATTTGAATATTTTGAAACAATAAATTTTCCAAAACTTGCTTTTTAAAACCACTTTAAAACTTTTAACGTATATTTAAAAATTTACTTCGAAAACATACTTGGTTATCCAGGGAGAATTTCCAATTTCAATCACTTAAATCAATTTTCCAAATTGATTTCCAATTTATTCCATTTGAAATAAATTTCTTTACTTACTCAATTCATATCAAAATTCGTTAATTATGGACTTTATTGTTATTATTATTTTCCGTTTGATTTTAAAACTTTTAAAAAAATATAAAAATTTTAGATTTTCCCAATTTCTTCTTTATTCTTTTCAAAATTTAAATCTTAAATTTAAAATAAAAGCTTTGTTCTTTTAAATAATACCACTGAAGTTTAAAATTCATTAACTTTCTGTTTATTCAAAATTCCCTTTTCATATACGGAATTTATTTATTAGAATTTTAAAATCACTTTATTCTTATCCAGTTCATTTTAATTTATTTAAATTCTCTATAATTATTCCACTTACAAATCCTCTTCCTTTTATTTTCAAAAATCCAATTCTATATATTTAGATAACTCAGTGTGTCGAAATAAATTCCAGCAAACCATAGCACTCAACATTCCAATATAATTCATCATAGCATATCAAAATAATCACAACAGCGAATATTAAATAATTTAAATGAATGTTGAGGAATCCAGTTGGATCCCTCCAACCTGTTTCCCTGCATCCACAACGTTAGCACAACATAAAATACCAATTCCACTTCGAGGTGGAATATCACGGTATATGGGTTTTAAATATAAAATCATCCTCTATTTAATGCGGGAAATCAAACATTCCAAGATATACTATATACTACTATATATAACACACCAAATCAAATCAATCAATCAATTGTTTAAATTTAACTATTTAAATTTTAAATTAAAATTCAGCTGAGTGAGATTAACTCACCTTTGATCTTTGAAATTGCAACCCGATCCAACCTTGACTTGTTCCCTTTTTGATTTTAACCTTGACTATAGGCATATATTTTAATGGCGATATTTCTACAGGCGTTATTTCGTTCTTCTCTCCGTTGATTCCGTCCTTATCTCGTTCGCCTCTTCCTTGCTGCTGCAGTTCTTCTCTCACCCGCCGCTTTTCCATGCCTAGCCCCCCACTTCCTCCCCTTCTTCCCGTCGCTTCTTCCCATTCTCCATCCTCTACACGATTTGGTAGGATTTTTAATGGTGTATCTTCTGTGAACTCGATTCCTCCCTTGCTCTTCGAAAACGAGTTTCCCCCTTTGCCTGCAAAAAAGAATGCGGTCTCTGCTTCTGTCGTTGGCCTAAGCACGAGCCCGGTTATGGTTAACGCTGTGGAAGATGATTTGTCTTGTAGTCTAGCACCATTGGTTGATGTTGCAGTGAACATTTGTGAATCTGGTCTTGCTGTTGGAGTTGTCTCGGCTGCAATATTTGCTGACTCATCTGGTTGTGCTCGTGGCACATCTTCTGTTCGATATAATGCCATTGACAATGTTGTCCCAATTCACAATGTTTTAAGTTCTGGAGATACCGTGCAAGCAATCTCTTCGCCATATGTTGATCGATGTCCCATTCCTGTGGCCTGGCCTATTCTGGTGACGAGGAGTGTCGACCTGCTGCTACTTGTCCTTCTGCTCCCAAAACTTGGTCTTCACTTTTTACAACCTTGCCCTGTAATGCGGGTGTTTATGAACCAGTTGAGTTTGAAATCGTAGAGGAAAATGGAGTGATGATTCCTCCCCCTAATGTTATGCAAGCCGGTATGGACTTTTGGTCAGAATATTTAGTTGTATTCGTTTTGGACCCTAATCATCGCCTTCATGATGTGGCTGCTGTTTGTCGATGGGCCCGGAGACTTCGCGGTGACCTTCGTGTTAAGCTGGTTGACTCCTTGTACTACCTGTTGTTCTCCCCCCCTGAGGAACGTAGACGTCTTCTTGAGGCCGGGCCTTCCTTTTTTGATGGACAGCCTTTTATTATTACCCCCTGGTCTCCAACGGTAGCTAGTGCTCGTGAGAAAGTTTTTTCTGTCCTTGTTTGGGTTTATTTCTCTCAAATTCCTTCTGCTCTTCAACCGCTGCTTGGTTTGAATTGGCTTGCTTGCAATGTTGGTAAATTGAAATGTTTTGGCTCTAGTACAGTTGCGCGTGATAAGCTTGTTTATGCTAAGGCCCTGATTGATATTTCTCCCCTTAAGCCTCTTCCTACCTCTATTACTGTCCAGCTAGCTGTTGGACACGTGGTGGATGTTCGTGTTCGTTATGGATGGGTCCCTAACATTTGTTCCTCCTGTCACTCCTCTGGCCATTTAGCTTCCGCCTTCTCGCAATCTTCTACAGTTGCTCCTAAGATCCCTCTGCCTCGGCCTCCGCTCAGGAAATGGGTTCCCAAAGTCTCTCTGGTTGCTTCTCCTTTATCTGACCCTGGACCTCCTCCTTCCATTGCTCGGCCCGCTTCCCCTTTGGCTGGTGATGGTACAGTGGATCACATTGCTGTGCTAGATCCTTCTCCGCCTCTCGTTGTTTGGTCTGTGTCTGAACATTGTTGGGTTGATCGTCGTTCTGATATGAGATTCAATCCCGTGGACGATTCCTATTTTAGATATGTATTTGATGATCTTTTGGACCTTCGATGCCTTTATTACAGAATTTCTGGTGATTCCTTGGTCCTTGACTTGCATGGTTCGTATGCTGAGATTAATTCTGTAATTCTTGCTGATGCTACCTGGGATCGATCTTTTATCTACTCATCTGATGCTGATATTTATGATCCTTCTCTTGCTGTTCTTTTTCGCCCCTATTTTGGAATTGTTGGGAATGATTCTCTGGTTTCATCCCTGGTTGATGAGGTCGATGGTGATTCTTCCTCTGCGGAGGAGAACTAGTCTTGTTATTTATATTTAGTAGTTGTGACATGTCTGTCATACTCCTGTGTTGTTTTCTTTTCTTCCGTTTATAGTAGCTAAGGTGCATTTACCTTACTCCTGTACTTCAATTTTTATTACATTCGTAATAAAAAGTGGACGGTCCACTATAAAACCGGCTGGCCTTGCCAAAAAAAAATATTAGATGATTTTATTAATATTCGAACCATTTGAATAATTGATTTTCATTTGATAAATTTAATTTAATTAACTAATAATTTATTTAAATCAATTTTCCTTTAACAAAATACCCTTTGGTAACTAAAACAAATAAATAAGTTTAATTAAACAAATTGATTCTCCATTATTTTAAAATTCAATTGGTGAATGAAAATAAGTACTTATGTACATTTATTTTCTTGTGAAACTACCTGTATACCTATAAAAACAAATAATCTATAGATTCCAAAAATAAGATTTTATCTAAATGTCGTATAAATAGATTATAAAATTTTATAAGCATTAAAATTGATAAATAAATTACTTAAACTAGTTATAATAATTAACAGAAGCTTATCACCTTAATCCACCTACTCAAGACCAAACCCAACGGCCCCTTCCCAGCAAGCGTCATCCAGCCTTCAACGTCATGCCTTCCTTTTAACATCTCAGGCAACCTGAGCCCACCAGAATTATTCCGCAACCTCGCTTCCACCCTTAATCTATTCGCTACCGAAACCCTAATCTCGATCGAATGCCTCCCACTCGAGCCCTAACTCACGTCATGACTGGACCACGAACCCTTCGATTCCCCTAAAGTCGAACAACAGCTTGATGAGGAAGCCCAAAGGAACGATGTCGGCTTCATTCTAGCGATCGCGACTCTCCTCTTTTAGAAATGATTCGATTTCGAAACAATCTTGAAGGCGTTCGAACTAGAAAAAGAAAGCGCGATTCGATTGACTCGATTTGTCTAAAACAGAGGGAGCGGCCCCATTTTATTTTCGAATGAAAATGAATTTTGTTCTGTTGATTCTCGGCCATTTAATTATTTATTTTTGTTGTTGATTTTCGAAAGAGAATGCTCGGCTATAAAAAGAAAGAAAGAGGGACACGAAATTGAAGGGGAAGCGTGCTTGAGATGGAAAAGCACGATGATTTGAGTGAAAGAAGTAATGACCGATGGGATAGAAAAACGGCTGAAAGGAAACGTTGACAAGACAATTGATCAATGTATTTTAAATTTAAATTTAAATCAACTTGAATTCGTAACTTAAAATCTCGACGTCCTATCGAGATGTGCCGCTAGGCGTTTATAATGTTATACCCCTATTTCGAACGCAATGGAAAAGGTTTCGAGCCCTAATTCGATCGTATGGGGAAGATAGCGTTTTGGACCTGTTATTATATTGAATTTTCGATATAGATTTAACATGTTTATATATCGTATGCTTGCACCACAACTCCAAACACTACAGAATTTGAAATCCAATAATAATACAATATTATGGATCCAATGGAACTAGTTTTGTCGAATTCCGAGACTGTGCCTCGGAAGGCTATTTTTAAATATCGATTTAAACGATAAAATTTCAAAACTTAACAAAACACTTCCAAATTCGATTTCAACACTTTCACTACCTTCCGTGCTATCAATAACTTTTTTATAAACCTTCAAATTATTTTTAACAGGCTTAAAACTCCAGATTCAACATTTTACCCAACTTCAAATTATTTAATTATCAAATAAGTAGTGATATTTGGAATTCAAGTTAAAAATTAACTTTTAAATATTTAAAATCAATTAAATATTCCGATTTCAAATGCTCAAAATTTCCGGGTCATCACAGTACCTTTGTTGGAGAGAGAGAGTAGATTGGACTCAATAAGGGTCCAAAGAGACCATGCATTTGATTATCGACCCCAAACAGCCATGGATTTGATTATCGGTCCCGAATGACCATGGTTTCAATTATTGGCCCCGAACGACCATGGATTTGATTAGCAGCCCAAACGTTAGATTTGATGATCAGCTCCAAATGCCCACAATTTGATTGCCTTCCTTAAACAGCTATAACCTCAACTAATGATTCAGAGAGATCGTGGATTTAACTATCGACACTGAACATTCGTGAATTTGATTACCGATCCAGAGATTGCACGAATTAAACTAACATATATTGATTTTGATAAAAGGGTTTGAACGTCTTATAATTAGAATAGAATTGACAAATCTCGGGTGAACACGGGATGATTTTAATATGATGACTCTTAATAAAATTAAAATGATAACAACGTAAATCCTAGATGAACACAGGACGATTTAGATATGTTATATAATAATTTCGAATGAGATCGGTAAGATGATGATGTATTGAATGCACTTAGGCAAAGTCAGGAGTTTTAGGCTATAACAGGTTTGGAATGATCTTTGATTCACAAGAAAATCCAAAGAAACTGGATGATTCACCAAGATTGAAGGAGCCGGAGAGCTCACCTACTAAAGATTAATATCCATGATTTGTTCTTGAGCAAAGAACACCTTCTATTCGCAAGGCGTGCTTTGTGGGGAAAATGTTATCCCACCTTTTGATCATGCAGTATATGAACATACTTGATGAGTCAAACTTCGAAGTTATTAAGACAAGACACCCAGAGAGGTGACCACAAAGCCCAAGAATCAAATGCAAATGTAACTAAAAGGAAAATGCGAGTCCACCACAAAAAAATCCAAGGACCCAAGATACCAAAGTGTTGGGTCGATACCAACCCCTAAATACTCCACATTGGAGTTCGTCTTCGGCTTGCTGGCTCTATTTGATGTTATAAACCTATTTACATTATTGTTTTTTCGATTCAATGCAATTCCCTATCGATATCCATGAACTCTTGAATCAACAACTTCATTCATCCACATCTCCATCATTTAGACTTTGAAAAAAGTGATTGTTGATGTAGATAACTGTTGAATCACGAAGCTAACTAAAAGACCAATCAAACTGAAGAGTTGAAGGAAGCTAATTTGAAAATATTATGGGTTGGTACCGATCCCTACCCTTGGAGTTGTACCGACCCAACCGAACCGATGAGGTAGCAATCTATATTCATGGAGAACTAGCCTATAGTAAGGAGAATGACAATCTTTTGTGCGAGATTTTAGGTTTCCTACCTCTATAAATAGAGGGGTAGCGCTCAGTTTTCAGGATCTTTTAGCTCTTTCTCTCTCTTATTTAATTTTTGGTAATCTCTGTCGGAGTTATTCCAACTCCTAATGGAGTCGTACCGACCTGTAAAAAATCTTGCATGTAAACAATAATATAATAAATGAAAATTTAAAGTGGACATAGGCCAAAGTACGCCGAACCACTATAAATCTCGATATGCACTTCCTTACTCATTTTTTAATTTGTTTTCTTCACTTTTTAATGTCTACTTACTTTCATTGGGTGTTTGTGCCATTTTTGTTTCAAACACCAAGCAAAATGACATGTTACTCAAGCATGGGCTCGAAACCCTTAAAGAACGAAGAGCCGAAGCCGAACTTCGTACTAAAGCCTATAGGAGGAAGATAACCAAGCACTATAATTCTATAATAAGGTCCCAGTAATTCACTGCTAGTGATTTAGTTCTACGTTGGGTGTTTGCAAACACAAAAAACCACCCAAAGATGTGCTCGACCGAAATTGGAATGAAGTGTACATCTTCAACAACATCTTGCCAAATGGCGCTTACCGCCTCTCACGCTTAGATAGGATGTACATACCTCACACTTGGAATACAGAGTATCTTCGGCCATCACATTGGAACGAAAGATGCAACTATAAGGCTAACGTTGTAATAAGCCTTATGTGAATAACATACCAAAGTCTTTGAAGCCATTTCTGTCTAACACAATCACCTAGGCTATCTGACGGGGATGGGCTCTGCATTGCTTGTTAACTGGGTTTTTAACCTAGCAGAAATAATAGGAGTTAGAAAGTAAATATGAAGACAAAATGATGTGAAACTTGACAATAAAATTTAGAAAGACTAAAGAAAGAACTCATGGACGTATGAACCAAAAACGAGCTAAGTCCCTAATTCGGCCCAAATTACGGAACCATAATTTGGTATCGAATATTGGTGTTTGACTTTAGCACCTTTATAATTGGCATAAGTGACCTGCCATCCTATGCATATTTGTGAAGTTCCATAGATCTCCAGAGGACTTGTAATTGATAATAAGGGTGTGGCGATCCAAACGACAAGATAATCCAAGTCATGGAAAAATGAAGATCAAGACTCATCCATGACCTACCAAATTACATGGAGAGCATCTAAACGAAGCAAGAAGCTCAATACAAAAGAGTATGATCACTCGAAGCCTAAGGATTAGATTTGGCATCGAATTAAGTGTCTTAATTTGGCATCAAATCTAGCCCCTAACTCGGGTAATCACCATTTTCCCTATGCTATCATGGGTTACTTCTTGGACTTCTCTAGTGGTGGGCTTCTTATCCAATATGGCTGGTACCACTATAAATACAAACCTAAGAGAAACTAAGATGGGAGCTGGATTCTTCCATTACCACATGGAAGCCCTGTCATTTCTTTAACTCTCTCTACTCCATGGTCACAAAAGTAGTTCCTTTAGGCAATTCTAGGACTTAGAATATGTCTAATACTTGTACTTGTGACTAACTCTCCCTTGGTAACTTTGTAATCATATTCCATTAAGACCAAATTAGTAAGTAAATTTATAAAGTGGATGTAGGCTTAGTTAACAACCGAACCACTATAAAAATCTATCTCCCATTTTCTTGTCTATTATTTTATATTATATTTGCTCTGTTCCAACAAGACTAGTGCCTTCACATCATTATCCAGGGTGTTGATCCATTTTTTGGGTTAACATTTTGGTGCTTTCGTTGAGAATAGTAAATCCAGGCTTAGATCTAGCTTTCCACTTTAGATCGGATAGGTCCAGAAGTTAGATCCACAAATTGTACTTTAAAAAGAGTTTGAAGACTTGCCGTTGAAGATCAATGATAGGAAAAAAGAGAACAACTTCTGGGAGATTTACCGGTGCAACAATTTGCAGTGATGTACCAAACCGCTAGTAGTTTGAAGTCAACAACACCACTAACTTACCAAAAGGAGTTAATACATGAAATCAACCACCAGAATCTTTTGCACATCATGAAGTTGTAATGAAAGGAGAATTTTACTAGATGGTTGATCAGCTTAACCAAAAGATGGCTGATGGACAAAAAATCTTATGTATAAGACAGACGATTTTCTAGTGCTATAACCACCAATTTCCCCAAGAACTAGGCCGAAAATTATGGAGGCCATGGAACTGGAAAATTACTCCGTCTCGGGCTTGAATATTAGGGATGGAAAGAAAAAAGAAAATGGAGATAGCTAGTGGAACGAATGGAATTGTTGTTGAAGGTAATGGAAGTACTCCTCCTACTAGAGGACAACCTACCACAAACCCCAACCTTGGAGTGAAGGCTCAATAAAGGAATATTGTGATACTTCTCTTTGATTCTAAAGATGATATGCAACTCAATGCTAACGGTCTGGAATTAAATGTTGATGTAAACAGATAGAATGTCGAAAAAGAGGCCAAACTACCGCTACCGGCAAACTGTGCATCAGCGAGATTATACAGGTGCGGTTCTCATGGAGAATGGAAATCCTAGGCTTCAATTGGCTAACAGAGGCAGTTTGTAGAGCCAAATGCTTGGTGTAGCCCCTGATAGTAAACCTGTGGGCTACCGACCTAGTGATACATACATAGCAGACATGGTCAAACGCTTGATGGAAGAAAGTAAGGGCATAAAAGATGACGACTGGGGTTTTGCTCCATGCCAGACTCTGTTCACTGAAAATATTCTAAGGGAGGAATATCTCGAGAAGTTCACTATACCCACTATATCAGCTTATAATTGTATGATAGACCCTAAACTACACTTGTACGAGTACAGTTGGTACATGGACGGAGCTAGGGCAACATATTCAGTCCCCTATTGATGTTTCCTTATCTTCCTAGAAGGTGTTACTTTAATGTGGTTTACCAGACTCCCACCCAGATCCATTTCTACTTCGAAGAGTTAGCAAGGAAATTCTTGGACAAGTTCAAGCTTTGCATGGCATAGCATAAAGATATGATGACTCTATTTGGCCTTTTCCAAGGACCAAATGTGTAACACCCCGTAATTTAGTGTTAGTTATTAGGTAGCTACTTAGTTAATTAACCAGGTCCTGAAAATGAAATTTGTGTAAAAGAAAGAATTTGACCATGAAATTTGCATCATTGCGTTCGTGTGAAATTCTAAGAAACTTTAATTTTTGGAATTTTGCGATCGGAGCTCAAATGAAGGAGTTACGGACGAAAAACGAATTTGAAATAGAAAAAAATTCGATTAGAAAATTAACGTTTGTAAATTACTCGCCTGGGCCCACATGCCGACCTGTCATTGAGCTTGGTTAACCCTAGTGGTCGACCACTGCTCCATAGGTGGTCGACCGATCACCTTCAGGCGGCTACAATAAACCTAAGTTGGAACGACATAGATTTATTATATTTTGATCTAATAGTTCTGACTTATTCTAGCTTCTATAAATATAGGCCCAACCCTTCTTTCTCTGCTCATATTTTTCTGAATAGTGCAATAAAGCTCTGCCAATTCTTCTTCTCCTCTTTCTTTCTAAATTATTAAAATAAGATATTTATATCTATATTCATACAAATGGGAGAAGAATAGAATCTAATGAAAAGAAGAAGAGAAGAAAATCAACCATATGCGTATTTGCGATGATTTGTATATATTTATATATTTGTGTCAATTTTCTCTCCTAATCCTAAATTTCTTCTCAGATCTATAGTTTCAATGTATGTATATACTCTTTTTCTACATATTTCTTGGAGTAAAAAAGAATTTGGAAATGAATCAAGGTTCTACTTCAGATTTGGATTTCTTTTAAAAAGTTTGTGGAAATTTTACGTATTGTTTATGATTTTAAATCTATTCCATTGGCATACGTTTGATTTTTATGCCTAAATCAATTTTATTTATGAATTATAGGCTTAAATTAGTGTAGAAAACTATTGCTGCATATTCTTGTTCTACATCTAATTTGAAATATGTCTACACCTAGATTTGGAAATCAGTCCCAAAGATTTTAGATTTTGAATGTTGTATATATTTATTCCAAATCTGTAGTTGGATGCAAATAGGATTTTTGGATTATTGTCCAATTTGTGTTATGTTGTAGATTTTCCATAGTTTAATTTATGGAAAGAACATCTGTTTGATTTTTATAATTTTTTTTACCTTTTCCACTTTTCATTTTAAAAGACGACATTTAACGTAACAAGGAATACCCACCAATAAAAAGGAAAGAGATGTGTAAAGTACAGATTTATTCTCCGTAGTTTACATTATCTATTCCAATAAAAAAGAAATTATCCATTCCTTGTAATTTCAAATGGATTCAATCTATCCTTTTTGTGTTAAACTAATTTATGGAAATCATAATTGAAAATCTTCCTTAAGAATTTAATTCCAGCAAATTAAATATGGAAAGTATATTCTAATCACATATTTATGACATGAATATATTTGGTTATGAATAGGTAGTTCTGTTAAGCAGTTTGTATGTATTTATTGCATTAATAAAGAAGAACATCGTTTATTCATGCGTTATTTATGCATAACATTTGTCAGTTATTATTATGTTAAAGAAAGCGAATAGTTAGAATTTGAAAAGTTAGTAATTCAGATTAATCAGAAACAAATTAGAAATTCCTATTAATTAATTAATAGGAAATGGAAGATTGTAACTTAAATTAATAAGCAATTAATGAGAAATAATGGATAGTATTAATTAAAGGTAACAATTAATACATATAAGTGGATTAATGATAAAATTAGAATAGATATAAAAATGTTACTAATTTGAAATTAGTAATCATACATAAATGTCTTTGGAAATGTTCATTAGGATTTTATGGACAAATTAACATTTATGAGCATTAAAAGGGGATTTATGACTAGATAACCATTTAAGGTAAATCATATTGCCTTAGACAAAAAGGGAATTAGTAAGCTAGTTCAATGTGCACTTAATATAGTATAACTAAAGATTTAGGATGGTTAACTAGACTTAGTAGGTTAGTGATGCGAGGTCAGTAGAGTCACTCGATGAAAGACTGCCATTTACTTTAAGGCTATCAATAGTCATGTGCACTTACTACTGATGTAAGATATCACTAATCCTAGGACCTATAACAACATGAGAGATTAGACTTTCTTTTTTAATTGGAAAGTATTAAATGGTACAAGTTTTGAATTTGGAGCCGTGAGAGATATCTCTAAATAAGTTTACTTCAGTGTTGAGGTATTAAGTGTCAATCTTAGGTCCCACCTCTCTAGTGAAAGAATTAACATATTGAGATTCCATATTTATAATTAAGAGTGATGATGGATATCCCGGGAAGGGTTTGCTTTGGGTTTGAGGTACTAAGTGACTGATCTAGGGTTCGTGTCTCTCTTATAAAGGAGTACTAAGTAGCCTAATGAGATTTTCAAGCAGTGTCAGCTAGATATTACAAGTGGGGAGTCCACCTTGTGGTTAGGTATTAAATGACAAAGGCCTACCTACAAAATATGTGTTAAATGGTCAGAGGCCCGCCTTGTCCTTGTTAATAAGGTATTAAGTAGCTTGGGTACAGTCTCTCACATTGCTAAGACTTTAATAATAATAGATGTGCTACTAGTATGGCTATTACAAATTATAAGGCAATAAATAATGGTTAAAGATCTTTGTAGCTAGGACCAATAATGACGACACTATCAGTCCATATTGGTAATAGGTTTTAAATGATGAGTCTACCTCAATTGAGGTCTTAAGTGGCAAAGTCTGCCTGTTTCTCTTTTAAAAGTATTATGTTGTGATAGTAGAAGCCTGTTTCATATTTAGAAGTATTAAGTAGCAACTGGGTATGGAAGTATTGGGTGGTTGATAAGGCTTCGTCAGTATTTCGTACCTTGGGAATGGGTAAGTAAGTAATTGTGTATGCATTTAATGTTAGATTAGAATTGCTAACCTTAATAGACATAACAATTAGATGGAAACCAATCGGTATAAATTTTTGTTGTGGATAGTTTATTGATTTTCCGATCACTGGAACGTTGTTCTGAGCCCCTCCTCATTACAACCCACATGATAGATTTTGAGGAACATGTCACTGAAGCTGGATGTGTTCAGTTGTTGAAGAAGTCTTCTTTTCTCTCATGCTTGATGCTGATGTGACATTTAGCTATCCAAGGAATACCATTAATTCCAAGGTAGTGGTCATAACCAGTATTCTTATCCTTTTATTGTTTGCGCTGTGAGTTTAGATTTTATCAATCTCTGATTGTGCTTTTGTTTATTTGTGGGTACCAAATCCAATGATCCGTGCTTTGATGGACTTGGGTTTCGATTTTTTTAGAAATGTAGGCCTATTAAGTTACAGGTTGTTATATTTGGGGTCAACGCCAGGTTAGTAAATCAGAGGAATGGGGATAAATTAAGAGAACATATTCGTACTTTCCTTTATAGTATTATTATATTTATGTTATAGATTCTAAGAATTCCAACGATAGAAGTAGTTGTAGTTCCACTCCGAAATAATGGGCAATGCAACTATCGGTAGAAAGTATCTTAAAGTTTAGATTTTCACGTGGACTTTGAAGAACCCGTCGGAGTGCCAGCGATGCTTAAGGCACTATTGGTAAAGGGTATGAGTACAACATATGGCAGAATTCCGAAGACTAGAAGTATTCGACTTGATGGTTGAAATTCTAGCTACCTTATGATTATGGATTTTTATGATGAGTTCCAATCAAAGACACACGTTTAGTCCATACGGGTAGGAAATTAGAGTCCGTATGTCGTAATTGTCCAAAGGCATGTTTTTGCTAAGGTGCATTCATTAATCACCTCTTTGATGGTAAACCCTATTTTTATTTGAATAATTAATGTCAATTCCTTAGTCTAAAACCTCTAAGTGATTTTTTATAAAGTATATTTTGGGAATGCCTTAGATTTTGGGAAAAGGGTTTTCAAAGGATTTCTTTTCCCAAGGATTTATTTTGAAAATTTTGTTTTGGGAAAGTTTTGTAATTTCAAAGAAACACATATACTACTACGTTATTCGTGTTAAGAAATATTTAGTTTATCAAAGATTAATTTTTTAAATCCTTATATATATATATATCAATAAAGACTTGATTTTGACTTTTGGAAAGGAAATGGTTTTCCAGTTTGGGAAATTTATGTTTAAAAAAATGTTTTGAAAACCCTAAAATATTTATATGTATATATAAGTTTGATTTTTAAGGAAAGTTTGGGTATGAAATAGTCTCTATTATTTGAAAACAAGTATAAATGAGTATATATTTAGCTCAGTGATTTTTCAGTTTATAAAATCGAGGTTTTTAACGTCTTCTCTCTTTAAGATATAGAAAAAATAGAAACGACATCAATATTATTGGGGCATGTAGTTTTAAGTGTTGTTGTATCACCAACTATTGAAAGATATATTTCTGTATGAAGTAGGCTGGAAATAGCAGCTGGAATATTTTTAGGTTTTTGGAATTGTTATTGGTCACAATAGTTTTGTTGGAATTACCGTGATTTGATGGAGCATAGTTCGACACTAGGCAGTAGGGTTTGACGTGGTGAGGACAGGAATTTCTCGAGTCGTGTCGAATCGAAGGAGACGACATGAAACGATTATTATTATTTAATTTGACCCTAATTGGATCCAGGTTCAATTAACGTCTAAAACCTGCCTAGCGGTTGACCACTTAGCGTAAACCTTCAATAGTCTACCGGTTAATGAAATTTGACACGACTTGAACATGGAACGGGATTATAAAAGTCGCGTCTGAATTCTCCCAGTTTCCTTCTTTCATTCCTTCTTCCTCAGCAAGTCAAACCCAATCTCCATTCTCCTCCTCCTCCAAGTATCAGTCTCTCTCTTTCGTTCCTTCCTAAGGCAAGGCTATTTTTCCCTAGGAACAGTAGCATTGCCTCCCCATCGTGTTGGTTTTGCACATTAGATGTTGCCTTACCACCGCTCCAAATCTAAACCCTATTTTCCCCCTCCGACCACTTCTTAGGCCAATACACTTTTCCACACCGTCGGTTTTTCCTCACATCATTATGGTCTTAACCCTCAAGAGGCCACTTGGCTAGACCAGAATGAGCAGAATGTTTCACCGCTTTTGGGCTGGAAGAGCTATTCGTTGCGGTAGGATTTGCACTGATCCTATGCTTTGAGATCTTTGAGCAGGAATGTTACCCGTGCCGCATCTGCCTTTTCGATGTCTTATTTGCATGGAATTTCAACAAAGATAATAGTCTGATTCATTCGGAGGTGAAGAGTCTTGATTGAGCTTACTAATGATAATCTCGCTGAGATTTTGGATGGCTCCATGAAGGACGCGGACTTGGATGATTTTGAAGTGACCGACCCAAAGATTTTGTAGCAGATTTTTTCTCAAGATGTCAATGTTTGGAAGACAAATAATCTAAGTTCGACTGCCCATCAGGTTGTGCACATCATTCAACATAACATCATCACTATGATGGGAAGTTACGATCGGAATTATCCCATGGTGCGGAAGACTACCTATGCTAGTATTGGCGACATCATCGTTAATTGGACCCACACCCTTATGATGCAATTTTTTAGTTAAGGATTAAAAATCCATAGAATCATCTTCCGTATTTTCACCTATCCACTCTCGTTTTTAGGTAATACGAGTGAACCTCCATGGAGAGACAGTTTAGTAGAAGGTTCCTTTTGCCATCATTTGAATCCTGCCTTAGGAAACGGCAATTATGAAGCCATCAACACCAGCAGCCCTAAAGGCTTGAGATTGGGTGTATAGCCTTGCTACGACCATTCAAGGATTGCAAACGAGCTCCAACTGTGGGGCAAGGCATCTCATAGTCTATAGGCATTATTTTATGATTTATGGTGTTGTTGTATTTGCTCTTCCAGCATTTGTTCTTTTCTTTTATGTTGTGAAAAAATTGATTTGAAGGCCGCATGTTAAGCATAGGAAAGGAAAATAGAGTTAGAATTTACGGATTTTGAAGTGCATTATGATCGACGATGTGATAAATGCAAGCGATGACAAGGGAAAAGATGTTTTAGCCTTGGAATTTCTATTTTCATACCTTGTCGATGACACATGTGAGTCTATTTTTAGACTCAGTTCCATTTTAGAGCTTGAAATAAGCCTCCTTATGCATTTTATGCGTGGAAAATTTAGAGCAAATTTGGGATAGCGAGGAAATTTCCACTGTACTACAGCTATGGAACGATTATAGAGTGGTAAGAATGTTGAATTCTCCATCTAAATTCCTTTTTCTGGTATAGAATAAAGTTTAGGAAGCGACTTTTCGACGTGTTAGATTTTTGGATGGTAGAAATGGATGCAAAATTGGTTGCTTCAAACTTCTATTCATAGGAGTATAGGGTTTTAGTTGAAAAGATTTTTTAAAAGTTGCATACATATGGAACTGCCTGATATACATATAGGTTGTTTGCATCATATTTTTAAAATATTTTCGAAGAAATGCATTCATATAGGAGGTTTGATTTAGAATTATTTTGCATACATATTTTATGTGTGGTGATATAGTAATGCACTATGCACTTTTGCACATTTGGTTGCAAAAATTAGCTGTATACTTATTGGTTGTGTAGTTTGGATAATTAGGAGCCAAAACTATGCCTTAGTTATTAGTGAAATCTCGGGGATGAAATTCTTTTTAAGGGGGAAGAATGTTACATCCCACAATTTGGCATTAGTTGTTTAATTAGTTAGTTAGTTAGTAATTTGGCTCCAAAAATGGAATTTGTGCAAACAATAGATTTGACCACGAACTTAAATCATTGTATTCGTAGCAAAATTATGAGCAACTTTCATATTTGGAGTTCTACGATCGGATTCCAAACGAAGAAGTTACGAACGAAAAATGAATTCGGAACAAAAATAATTCGATTAGATAAATTAACATTTATTAATTAATCGCCTAGGCTCGACCTGTCATTCAGACTGGTCGACCTTTAACAATCCACCGATGCTTCATGGGCAGTCGACCGATCGCTATTAGGGGGCTATAATAAACCTAGGCTGCAACGACCATGATTTTATATATTTCGACCTAATGGCTCTGGTTGATTCTAGCGCCTATAAATATAGGCCTAACCCTTCCTACTCTTCTCATATTTTTCTAAATAGAGCAATGTGGCTCTACCATTTCTTCTTCTCCACTTTCTTTCTATTTATAAAAATAAGATATTTATATCTATGTTCATACAAATTGGAGAAGAATAGAAGATGATCAACTATACGCACGTTTGAGGTAATATATATATATTTATATATTTGTATCTATTTTCTCTTCTAATCTCAAATCTCTTTTCAGATTTGTAACTCTGATGTATGTATATACCATTTTTATACATAATTCTTGGATTAAAAAGGATTTGGAAATGAATCAAAGGTTCTACTTTAGATATAGAGATTTGGATTACTTTTAAAAGATGAGTGTGAAATTTTATATTTTTTTTATTATCTTAAATCCGTTCCATTGGGATACATTTGATTTTTATTTCTAAATCACTTTATTTATGAATTGTAGGCTTAAATTAATGTAAAAGTCAAATTTTGATGTTGGTAGAGACCCACCCCTTGTTTCAATCAGAATGAGTCCCAGGATCTTGAGATATTGGCTTTCACCAACTGTGAACTATTAAGGATCGCATCCCATGCATATCCTACATTATAGCCGACAATTGATTCAGCTTCCGCTTCTAGGAGATCAGATGAAGCTCGATTAGTTTCTAGTAGATGAAACTATTGCCTATATTTTCTTGTTTTAGATCTAATTTGAAATTTGTTTACACCTAGTTCTGGAAATTAGTCCTAAAGATTTAGAATTTGAATGTTGTATATTTTTACTCCAAATCTTTACTTTGGTGTAAAATAAATTTTTGGGATTATTACCCATTTTGTGCTATGTTGAAGATTTTCCATATTTTAATCTGTGGGAAGAATATCCATTTGATTTATATAAATTTGTTTACTTTCCCCACTTTTCATTCAAAGAGGCGACGTTTGATTTAACAATGACTACCCATATACAAAAATAAAAGAGATGTGTAAAGTATAGATTTAGTCTCCATAGTTTACACTATCAATTCCAATCAAAAAGAAATTACCCATACCTTTTAATTTCAAACGGAATCAATCTTTCCTTTTTGCATTAAACGAATTTGTGGAAATCACAGCGAAAAGTCTTCCTAAGGAGTTTAAATTCAGCAAATTAAATATGGAAAGCATATTTACATATTTATGAATATAATATATTTGGTTACGAATAGGTAGTTTTATTAGGTAGTTTATAATTATTATTGCGTTAATAAAGAAGAATAGCATTTATTCGTGTGTTATTTATGCGTAACAATCATTAGTTATTATATTTTGGGAAGCGAGTAGTTAGAATTAGAAAAGTTAGTAATTCATATTAATTAGAAATAAATTGGGAATTTTTGTTAAATAATTAATAGGAAATGAAAGATTGCAACCTAAATTAATGAGAATTAATGAGATAAAATGGATGGTGTTAAATTAAGGGTTACAATTAATAGGGACAAGTGGATTAATGGGACTGATAAAAATGGAATAGTTATAAAATGTTACTTATTTGAAACTAGTAATCATACATGTCTTATAAAATATCCATTAAGATATTATGGACAAATTGACATTTTTAAGCATTAAAAGGGGATTTATGGGTAGATAAGCATTTAAGTTAAACCTTATTGCCTTAAATAAAACAAGAATTAGTAAGAAAAGTCCAATATCAACCTAAGACAATATAAATAAATATATAGGATTGTTAATTGGACTTAGTAGGTTAGTGATGCGAGGTCAGCACTCCGAGGCTACCAACAGTCGACTGCACTTACTACTGATGTGAGATATCACCAATCCTAGGACCTGGGATGATGTAAGAGATTGGAATTGCTTCCTTAATTGGAAATATTAAATGGTCCAAATTTTGAGTTAGAAGCGGTAAGGGATGTCTCTAAAAAGGTTTACTTAAGTGTTGATGTGTAAAAGGCTATCTTAGGGCCCGCCCTTCCAACCAAAGTAAGTAACTTAATGAGATTCCATATTTATAATTAAGCATGATGATGGATATCTTAGGAAGGGGTTTGAGTTACTAAGTGACTGATCTAGAGTTCTCCTCTCTCCTATAAAGATTTACTAAGTAGCATAATGTGATTTCCCAGCAATGTCAACTAGATATTACCGGTGGGGATTCCGCGTTAGGGTTAGGTATTAAATCGCAAAGGCCTACCTATAAAATATGTGTTAAATGGTTAGAGGCCTATCTATTCCTTGTTAATGAGGAATTATGCAGCTTGGGTACAGTCTCTCACATTGCTAAGACTTTAATAATGATAGATGCACTAATATTATGGCTATTATAAGTATATGACCATAAATATTCGTCAAAGGTAGATAGGACTAATAGACAATAATGAGGATGCTAGAAGTCCATCTTGGGAATAAGTCTTAAATAATTAAGTCTATTTCGATTGAGTTCTTAAATGGAAAAGTCTACCTATTTCTCTTTTAAAAGTATTATGTGGTGATAGTAGAAGCCCGCTTCATATTTAGAAGTATTAAGTGGCAAATGGGTATGGAAGTATTGGGTGGTTGATAAGGCTTCGTTGGTATTTCGTACCTTGGGAAGAGGAAGGTAAGTAATCGTGTATGCGTTGCAAGGTTAGATTAGAATTACTAACCATAATAGACATAATAATTAAATGGAAACTAATCGGTGTAAATTTATGTTATGGACAGTTTATAGATTTTCCAGTCACCAAAACGTGGTTCTGACCCCCTCCTCATTAGAACTTATAAGATAGATTTAGAGGAATAGATCACTAGAGCTGGATGTGTTTAGTTGTTAAAAAAGTCTTCTTTTCTCTCATGCTCAATGATGATGTGACAATTTGGTATCCTAGGAATACCATTGATTGTAGTTCTAATCAGTATTCTTATTTTATTATTGTTTCTACTGTTTGGTTAGATTTTATCAATCTCTAATTATGCTTATGCTTATTTGAAGGTACCAAATATAACGATTTGTGCTTTGATGGACCTCAGTTTCGATTTTTTTCAAAGTTTAGGCCTATTAAGGTATGTCTTATTATAAAATGAGTCGTTAAAAACCTTCATGAACCGGTTTGATACTGCGCTTAATGAAGTGAGAAATCCTGATGAAGATATGGTATTCATGGCTTTTAGTCCGAGCTATCCTTCTGGACATAGACTTTGGAAGATGGATTAAGATGAAATAACCAACCGCCATAAAGGAGTTCAACCAGAAGATGACTATGTATCTAAGATTGGAAGAGGAAAACGCGTTGGAAGGAAAGACTATCAGTGTGCAACGAAAGGAGGTAGTTCAGAGAATGTAGAGGTCAACCACGATGGAAATAATTCTGGAGCCATGCTAGGAAATGCAAGGAAAGATGGAAATTAGAAAAGGAAAAACTTGGCCATTAGTATGCACGATATGAATGGAAAGCGGACCAGGAACCTGAGATCCTAATAGTATATGTGACATCCTAGAGAACACCTACCTTGCAACCCAGGGAACTGAGTGATACAACAAGCTTCCCAGGAAGGAAGAATCAAAGCAACAGAAGCAATTATGGAAGTTCTACCGTTTCCATGAGACTCATAGGCACAACACGAACGAGTGCCGACATCTAAAAGATCTGATTAAGTAGTTGATTAGGAACAGTAGGCTTCAGTAATATGTAAAGAAATCTCAAAGCTCTGACCAACCTGTTGGACCTCAAGTTCCAAGTACTCAAGTGAACCAACCTGGACTAAGCAGAGAAGGATCCAAACGGACGGAATAGAGACTAGTTATCAACATTATTTCTGAAGGACCTTACCCAACATAGAAAAGTTGAGGGGAGATGAAGCGATACGCAAGTTCACTAAAGCACACTCCAAAAGAAACTTGTTTTGCAATTGTGGATGGTGCCCCAACCAAGCAACAAAGGACATTAATTGATGATATATTGTTTTAAAACCTAGACACCGAAGGAGTAGAAGCGTTGACTCTTGACTCGATGGTGGTAACTGTTGGAATCAGGGTGGTGGTTGTACGTTGAGCACTGGTAGATAGTGGAAGTTCTGTCAACATCTTGTTCGACATATTTTCAACTAGATGAAACAGTATAAATGATGTGTCTACTTACCAAATGAAAATCCTAGGCTTTACGAGAGAACCCAGACAGCCAGTCTAGACAATTAACTTGCCTGTTGAGCTCGTATAAGAAAAATGTAGTGTAGTCTTTACCCGAAGCTTCACTACCGTGGATGAAATGTCAGCTTAGGACACTTTCTTTGGGTGATCGGCCCTTGCTGATTTTAGGATCTCTTTGTCTCCATGGTGCCTACCTTGAAATTCCAACTAAAAACGGATTCGTAGTGGTAAAGGGAGACCAAAGCGCTATAAGAGAGTGTTATATCGTTGAATTGCACGAATCAAAAGGGAAAGAAAAGGGGGAAAATGCGAGGAAATCTCTCCATATTCCCGAACAGTCAGCATAGAAATTACAGAACTGCTCCTAGCTCGGGGACCATTGCCAATTTGATAAGACTTTGTACCCTAGGAAGAAAAATTCAGGGAAGGAATTGGTGGCAACGGTAGAGATTATGGTGTCTGTCCCTGTCAATATGGATGACCTAACTCCAGTCTTAAAGAAAGGGTCGTGATCTAAATCAAAATGCAATAGGAATTGATCAAATTTCTTTGTGCCAACCTGGACATCTTCAGATGATGCATTTCGATATGTGCAGGATATCGCTGAAGATAGCATGCCACACACTCAATATCGTTCCTAAGTACACTCTAGTAAGGCAGAAGAGATGCAATCTGGGTTCGGAGCGATCTACTGCACTGAAAAAAGAAGTGGATAAGCTATTGGCTAATGGCTTCATCCGTGATTCGACTTATCCTAAAACGATATCAAATCCAGTGCTGGTTAAAGGTCATATGGGAAGTGGTGAAATTATGTTGAATACTCAGACCTAAATAAAGCTTTCCCAAAATATAGCTTCTTGCTCCTCAAAATCCACCAGTTAGTTAACCAAATCGCAGGACATGAGTTGCTCTCGTTCATTGACGCCTACTCAAGATATAATCATATTATGATGCACGAACCTGTTCAGGAGAACACCAACATCATCACCGACCTTGGATTGTATTGTTATTGAGTAATATCATTCGACCAAAAGAACACTAGGGAAACTTATCAATGGTTGGTGAACACAATGTGCAAAGATTAGATTAAACGAACAATGGAAGTCTATGTGAATGGCATGCTAGTCAAATCATGTGTATTTGGAAATCTTTTGGATAACCTCTTGGAAATGTTTGAGATTCTTCAAATGTATGGAAGAAGCTTAACCCGCTAAAATGCACTTTCGGTATGCCTTTGGGAAAATTCATAGGTTTCATCGTGAATGCTAGGGGCATTGAAGCTAATCCCAAGTAGATTACTGCCTTGCAGAATGTCACAACCCCTACTAACAAGGAGTTCCAAAGTCTAAATGGAAAGGTCGTAGTGTTGAGCCGATTCATTTCCAAAGCCACAGACAAGTGTACCGTTTTTCAATGCATTGAAGAAGGGTAAGAGGAATTTCGAATGGAATCATGCCTATCAAACCGCCTTTGAGGAGTTATTGCGACATATGGAGACCCACCGGTCTTGTTCCAACTAATGGACGGGGAAGACCTATTCATTTATCTAGTCAGCTCATCCCCTGAGCACAACACTGGTGCATGAAGAAGCTAGGATCCAATGACCGATTTAATACATTAGTAAACAACTCACCGGAGTCGAGAAGAACCATCTAAAATTGGAAAAACTAGCCCATTGCTTATTGATTGCATCGAGGAAGTTACGCCCATACTTTTTGGCTCAACCGATCAAAGTGTTGATGGATCAACATACCATCCGGAGACATCGAGACGACTTCTTAAATGGAACATTGCATTGAGACAGTACGACATCACTTATTACCCCAAAAGGGCAATCAATGGATAGGTATTGGTAGATTTCACTGTTGAGTTCACAATATGAGATGGGGAAGAAGAAAACACTCTAGAAGTATTGTCATAGCGGAAACTGTTTGTCGATGGTGCATCAATTGATTTCTTCTCAGAAGATGGAGCTATTCTTGAAACTCCTGAAGGATGGTATGTTTGATATGCTTTGAGATTGGAGTTCCCTACTACTAACAACAAGGTAAAGTACAAGGCGTTAATAGTAGTGATGAAAATTATGAAGGAGTTAGGAATAAGGGTTGCGCACATCTACTATAACTCTAAGCTAGTTGTCTATTAGGTGAAAGGAGAATATCAGGCAAAGAGGGCAAACCTTGCCATTACTTTTCAAAGGCATGGGAACTGCTAAATGAAATTGAATACTATACCATAAGTCATATTTTGAGAGAGTAGAACATGAAAGCAGATTACCTAGCTAAACTAGCCAGTTTCGGAGAAGCACAATCAATGAGGTTGGTTACGGTTGAGATGCTAATGGCTTCTAGCATAGATCAAATGGACATTGATTGGATTCTAGAAATTACAGTGGATGAGGTATCATGGATGACACCGATCAAAGACTATCTACTCAAAGGGACACTCCCCAGGGATCAGAATGAGCGGAAGAAGCATCTTTGAAAGGCACCATAATTTGTACTACAAGACGGAATGCTCTACAGGAGGGGATTCTCTATGCCTTTACTTAGACGTGTAACCATCTGCGAAACCAAGAGGATCCTCTAGGAAGTTCACAAAGGCAGCTGTGGAGACCATATAGGCGGGCAAACACTAGCAAAGAAGGTCCTTCGTTATGGATATTTCTGGCCATTAGTAAACCAAGATGCAGTAGACTACACAAGATGTTGTGATCGGTGCCAGAGATTTTCCAAAGTTACGAGAACACCATCCATAGAGCCAACATAAGTGGTCAACCCATGGCCGTTTTCAATCTAGGAAATCGATCTAATTGACGTATAACCAATACTAAAGGGGGGCCAAATATGCTATCGTCGCAGTTGATTACTTCACTAAATGGGACAAAGCAGAACCGCTGTCCACCATCACTACTAAGAAAGTAATGAACTTCATTACTAAAAATATTATTTGCAGGTTTAAAGTACCATAGAAAATCATCACAGACGATGGAACTCAGTTCGAGAGCGCTAAATTCTAGAACTTCTACGAGCGTTTGCGGATCGCTAAGAGCTTCTCCATGGTGGAATACCCATAAGAAAATGGGAAAGTTGAGGTAGTGAACAAAATCATCAAATCCACCATCAAGAAATGGATAAAAAAGCTAAAGGAAATTGGATTGATGAACTTCCGCTTGCACTATGGGCTTACCGAACAACTCATAAATCGGCAACCAAGCACTCACCTTTCGCTTTAGCATATGGTTCAGAAGCAATACTTTCGATGGAACTAGAAGTCCCCTCTCATTGGAGACCAGACTTCAATCGAAGTAAGAACTGGTAGCTCTATCTCAAATCGCTTGATCAAATAAATTAGAAGCAGGAGGAAGCTAAACGAAGGACCGCCGCTCACCAAAAATATGTAGCGTGATACTTCAAATCCAAGTTTGCAACCTACCATCAAAGTGAAGGATCTTGTCCAGAAATGGATTTATCTCACAATGGGAGCACTTAGATCAAATTGGGAAGGACCCTATGTGATTGGCTAGAAACTTGGAGATGGAACTTTCAAGCTAACAACGACCAATGGAATTAAGATTCCACATGCGTGGAGCACCCACTTGCTACAACACTATTTTATTTAGTATTTCTTTATGTATTTCCAATTTTCACAGATAAGCCACTAGGGACACTAAGGGTATTGTAAATAGGCAAGGGCTTGCCTTTCTCTCTTTATTTTATCAATAAAGTTATTTAGCTTCTTGAACCAATGGAACCACATTCATGTAAGCAACTTTCTGAGTCAACGAGGTAAGATCGGCTTGAAATCCATTCATTCACTACTTTGGCTGGTGGAATTGCATCCAAGTATGCTCCATCCATTTGCCTCTTAAACTAATGGAATTGCGTTCACATAAGCAACCCGATGAGTCGTTGGAAGCAAATCAATTTAAACCGCCAGATCGACGGGGAAAACCTATCCACCCCTTTTGAGAACTGATGTTGCCTTGATAGCATCAGGTAGGCTCAAACTCCCATGCGTACCCATAAGCCGCACTTTGCTGCTTGAGCCGGTGGAACTGTGCTCAAATATGCTCCCTTCGTTCGCTGCTCGAACCAACGGAACTACATTCTAGTATCCCCGATTCTTTTGCCACATGAACTATAGGAACCACATTCAAGTGCACTCCATTTCCTTTGCTTCTTGGACCGATGAAACTGCATCCAAGTAAGCATCCATTCTTTTGCCACTTGAACCGATGGAACTGTGTTCAAGTGCAGCCCGTTCCTCTGCTTCTTGAACTAATGTAATTGCATCCATAGTACGCACTTGTTCAATTAGTAACCGGTCACTGCCTTAAAAAATTCAACATTGCAAGATATCAGCAATGTTGAAGTAAAATCCAAGGGTTTGCGATGTCCATATGTTTCGGAAACAGACGTAGATATGCAGATATAACCTCAATACTGAATTTAGAAGAATCAACCACATCAAAAAGTACAAGATGTTGGGAATCAAGCATTCACACTATAAGTTCTCGGAGATAGGAGCTGTAATACATCTTTGACTAGGGGCAACCAGAAAGTAGCCCAGAGTATAGAGTCCTGTAGTAAGGGTTCGAAGTAAGAAGCCCTATGGAGTAGGGGGCACACAAAAAAACTTGGCCATAATAAGGATTACTTCACAGTTCTCTCACGCCAAACAAAGAATTTCGGCAACCACAATAGAGCTAACTAAAGTAGTAACCTAAATGACTGCAAGTTACACTATTTACACCTTTCACATGCATAGAATTGCAGTAAATGAACACATCATTTATCATATAGACAGTTGATATATGAACAAGCATAGTACATAGAATGTAAAAAGTACATAGAAGAGGTAATAGTATATAAACTATCCTTTTCCTTGCTTATATCACTTTATGTACTAAATTAAACAATAGGGGCCGCTTCCACATAATGTCAGCATGTTTGGACAACAAAAAGCAAAAGTACAGACTGCATTGACACAAAAACAAAGATTAGAAGATACATAAACAAAAGACCACCAAAACCCAGCTCCATTAACGCTCAAGCCTGCCACTTCTTTCTGCTCTCATCTCTTCCTTTGTTGCTAGTGCCTTGGTGGATCGGAATTTTCTTCCTACCGTGTTTACCAGTCACTCCCCATATAGAGGAATCAGACCCCTCTAATCCTCCAATGACTGCACTTTTCTCCTTGGGCACCTTCAACATGATGGTAGTGGGAGTCTTACGTTTCCGTTCCCTCTATCCTTCTTCACCTCTAGCCCTTTCCTTCCTCCAATCTCTCCGCTATAGTCGTTTTTCCAGTTGATCACAGCTCTCTAGTGATTACCACCTCCTCATTGGTAGATGCGGAGATGTCCTCTTGACTCTACAGCACTTCTATCTTTTCAAAATTAGGCTTAGGATCAGATCCAAAAACTGGGGTTTTTCCAGTAGCCACTGTGGAAATGATAGTGCAAGCAGTGAAAATAGAGACAGCTCCCGAGCCCTCCATAGCCAAAGGATGAGGCGAGAAAGGTGGCTGACATACATGTTCAAAAATGGAAGTGCACAATTTTGAGAAGGACTCCAGAGTAAATTGAATTACCTAGAGCATCGAAGATGCGAGAGAAATACCTGATCCAAGAGTCTTGTCAGGAACATGTATTTCAAAAGCTTCACCACTTGTCCCCACCTGAGAGGGTTGCACTATAGCTGGAACTGGGTGTGGCTTACCTAAGGCTTCAAATATCTCATGGGTATGGGTGGCGTCAGAAACAATCACCATGGATGTTAGGATGGATGTCGCTTTCTCTTGAAAAGTAGGAACAAGTGTTTGGTGTTGAACCGAAGAGCTTAGTCTAGCAAGAGCTTTTACTGCAGCATCAGTGGCTTCCTTCTCCCTCTCTTGCTGAAGCGTAACCTTGCCAATAGCTAGGAAATCTATGTCTTTAGAAGTTAAATAGTCTGCCATCAACTCTTCTTCTGAACACATATCATTAGCTTTCTCCGACCTAACCAACTCCTCTTCCTATACCATGACAAAGGTCCAAGGGTAGTTGACACCAAGCCATTTCAAATTCCCCTTGTTCATCACACATCTAGTGTAGAGGTGGAGCACATTGCTATCCATATCGCTTATCGCATCACCACATTTTTTGAGGAGATCAGCAAGCTCTGGCCCTGTGGCTAAATGGTCCATATCTTCCACTAGTTTAGCGGAGACAGCTTGTTCTTTCTCTTTTATCAACCATTCATTCTCCTCTTGAAGTTGGGTAAGCTCAACAGCTTGTTCGACAATAATAGTTCCATGGCCAACAATGGTTTGGTATCGAGACTTGATAGTCTTCTCGGCTTCGGTGAGCTACTCTTTCAGTTTCCCTAATTCAATGCATGCGTCCTTAAGTTGGTCTTTGATTACTAAGAGATGGCTTAGTTGTGGGGTCAATTTTCTTCGACCATTATGTTATTGACAGTGGCCTTGATCTTCAGGGCTACATTCCTCTCAACCTTTAACTTAGCTATTTCATCATCATAATATTTGATTGCCCTAGTGTGATCTTCTATCTCGGCTTCGAACGAGAGGATCTCTTGATAGTTGATGCAGCTTACATTCTATATGGCCTTTATGAGATGTTCACAATCACATCCGGCCTTCGATTCTTTACGGACCGTATCTAAGTTACCGAGGGAAGCAACTCTATTTAGTGGCATTAATGCTTTGTCAAACTTGACTCCCTTCAAGAGCAAGTTCGAAAAAGAAGCCTGAAGCGAGGGTGGACTACGAGGAAGCACAAACTTTTCCCTTTGGTTGGAAAAGGTGTGAGCCATTATGGTAGTCATTTCTCTAGAAGGTGTAATTTCTTGAGTCATGGTGGGAAATTCGAACGAGGAGGAGTAATCGATTGCAAGGGCCCACATTGGTCATGAGAGTCTCCTTGGTGTTTAGCTGCATTATCAGAGGCATTTCTCTCATTGTATCTTTTGTTTTCTCCCTTCTCACACTCTCGCACCAAGTGGCGAGCCTCATCGTCCTTCCTCTTTCTTCTCTCTTCGTCTTTCTTGCGAGAGGGATAATAGGCCGGATCAAAAGTTCTACTCTTTCGGGTGCTAGAATCCTGGTGTAACTGGTGATATAGTCCATGTCCCATTTACCTAAAATGAAAACCAGAATGAAGTTAACACTCAATCTTAGGAACTTAATACAGTGCAGAGATGTGTGATTGCGATTCTAAAGTGAAGTGCGTAGTGCCGACGACCCCTTATATACTCTATCAACCATATCGGTAGGGTTTAAGAGTTGGAGTTTTTTCACCACTATTCCTAATTGTGCCTGATGAAATATAATTTTTGATCCGATCTCAGCTATCATTTCGCTAATGGAGATATCCTTGTGTTCATCTACATAGATGGTGACATCGCTCATGAAATCAGAAGTAGACATATCTCCCGTGGGGGTCCCGGTAGCTTGACCTCTGGCAGTCCATGGAGTCTCAATAGTAGGTTGTTCTTTAAGAGGAGAAATTGGGGGTTCGAGGCCTAATGCCTCAGTAGATAACAAGTCCAGAGATCTCAGTTGAGGAAGATCAGTATTCATTTTAGACGACTTGTCGAAAGATTCATCTGTTTCTACGGTGATGCAAAAGTCAATATCGTCACCATACGAGCCTTCTTTCTCTCCTTACTCAACCATATGCTACTTCCCATCTCTCTTTTGATATATTTCATCTTCTTTTTCGAAGATCAAAGGCATCCTATAGGCCTCATCCCTAATGCCGGTAATGTCCTCTCCGGAGGGTAAGTTTATATCAACTACAAGAATCACTTTTGGCTATGCTTCCTCTAATGAAACAACCACTTTTTCTTGAGCTTCCTCGATAAAGTCATGAGCATAAGCTAAAGAACGAGTGTGTCTCCCAGGGCCACTTAACATTGATGGCTCATCATCCATAGCAAATCTATCAGGATAAAGTAATCTAAATTTCCAAAGATGTTCATTCGTCAGGAGAAAATTAATTGAATGCTTAGAAGCTCTCATAGCCTTGAGAGTTTCTAGCATCTTGTCAAGATCATGTTACATTCCCTCCTCGAGATGACTAGAATAAAACATAATAGGATGAGAAATATAATAAATTGGAAAACTAATAGAAATAGCAAACGCTAGGGTTCTAGATAACTAGATGCAGTTAAAGCCCTTCGGACGCCTAATGAAGAAATACTTGTTCTTGAAAGTAGAAAGTTTATTATGAAGGTATGATATTAGCTTACATCCCTTCTGGGCTTTGATAATTAAAAAAGACGGGCGGTCTTATCTCCTCCTAAAGTGCAAAACGAACGCAAGATCGTTTAGCCTTGGGGGATGTCCACTTGTTCTCATGAATAGAATATATATGGAACTTAAAAGTGCATAACTGTTGGAATGGATTTGAAACGACACTAATCCAAAGTCTTAAAACACCACAGACAATAACTGAATGGTGGCACACACCACTCAAGCACATGTACCGATTGTAAGCAGTAAAATCTTATGGTGGGTTAAGAGAAAATTCGACTAGAGTGGGCAGACGAACATCACCCTTAGGGAAGCCATAGTGTATGCATATAATGCTGAGTATTTTAGTTGTTAGTATTGATGGCACATGCTTTGGAGAATTAGTTAGAATTCTCAATCCATGAGGCAACTAATTAGGCACAGGTCTGACCGAAACTATTAGGCTATAGAAATTAAAGGGTATGGTTTGGCTTGATCCTATGGGGATAGATGGAGGAGCTGGGGTATCGGTCGTTGATTATGCTCTTGAAGATGTGGACGCTCCATCGATGGACTTAAGGTGTGCTGACAGACATGTCATTCTAGACAATAAAACTCATCGATCACAGTTAGGTATGCTTTGTTTCTACCTATAGTTCCCATGCGCTAAACACTTGAGACCCAAGGGAAGTTAGCGTGCACTGACAAACTAAACTTCAAGTATTGGACTAGGTAAATGCAGTGTGCTGTCTATGTGGAATGAGTCCGGTGTCCCAAACACTACGAATGGTCCATACTGTGTAGATATCCCGCTCTTAAAAGAAACAAACGATCTGTATCGTCCTTTGAAATTATTCCTCACGTACTTACCCATTATCAATCAAAGATCAATAATGGATCCGTTGTCCAGAGCGATAATGAAAGTTCACTCTTTTTAGGAACATAGAATGTGCAAAAATGCAACGCATTAGAGTTGTCTGATATGTCCAAATCTAAGGTGAATCGTCATATTGAAGTCAATTCAGTAATCTGTCTTTAGTCGATCCCACGAAAAGAGATGGGTGAAACTAGAAGTCGTGTCCCATCTTGAATCATATGTATCCAACATGAAACTAAACCCTAGCTATATCGATAGCAAATCAAGCTTGCATTCAACCATCTCCTTCTTCAAAATCACAATCAGCCAAATCCCAAACACTGTCTCCACTACCCCCATAATACAAGAACGCCATCGCCAACCTTTAAGTCAAGTTACATGATGTTTCAATATATGGTTTGAGGTGATTTGGGTCCGAATTTTCTAGGAAACGAACTAGGCGACGACGACTCATTCAGGCAATGATGAGTGAAGCGAGGGGGTAGTGGATCCTGGTGGCGAGATTGAAGGACGATCGATGATTGATCTAGGGCTTGGAACGACGGTACTAGAGCTCAAATCGGCAGAAAGAAGATAGACTCAGATTAGAGATGAGCGAGTGGAGTGGTGAAGTAATTTAAGTAATGAATTTTCTTCGAAAATCTACCAAGTCCCAAATTCGACGTTGAATTAAGATTCTTAATTCAGTATCGAATTAACCATTTTAACCTACGCCAATCCCGACTAATCGTAGTGAAACTATATGCTAACCTAAGGCATTGCATAAATTTTAGAGACAAGGCTACAACATCAGTACAAAGAATTGAAATTCAAATTGGGATCGAGAATTTATAACTGAACAGGAGTCGATCAATTAAAAAAAATCTCAAGATGGAATTCGACTATTCTTTGAAACTCATAGATAGTAATCTGAAACTTATCTTGTTCTGGAGCACACTTTGTCTTCAGAGAAAGCAAACTCTAGGGGGCAAATGTTAATCGGGTTTTTAATCCAGCAGAAATCAATAAGAGTTAAACGTCGAAATGAAGATGGAATGATGTAAAACATAGGAATAACACTCATAAAGACTAAAGAAAGAACTCATGGAAGTATGAACAAAAAAGAGCTAAGTCCCTAGTTCGGCCCAAATTAGGGAACCTTCATTTGGTACCGAATATAAGTGTTTATCTCTAACGCCTTCATACTTGGCACAAGCAATCTGCTAGTCATCCTATGCATATTCATGACGTTTCATAAATTTCCAAAGAGCCTGTAATTAAGATTGAAGATGTGGCGATCCAAATTACGAGATAATCTACTCATGGAAGAACGATGATCAAGACTCATCAACGACCTACCAAATTGCATGGAGAGCATCTAAGTGAAGCAAGAAGATAAGCAAAAAAGAGTTCAATCACCCTAAGACTAAGGATTAGATTCGGTATCGAATCATGGATAATAATTTGGCACCGAATCTAGCCCTTAACTCGGCTAGTCACCATTTTCCTTATGCTATCTTGGGTTACTTCCTGGACTTCTCTGGTAGCAGGCTTCTGATCCGCTGTTACCACTATAAATAAAAACCTAAGAGCAACAAAGATGGGAGCTTGATTCTGCCATTACCTTATGGAAGCCCTATCATTTCTTTAACTCTCTCTACTCCATAGTCACCAAGGCAGTTCCTTTAGGTAATTCTAGGACTTAGAATATGTCTAACACTTGTACTTGTGACTAACTCTCCCTCAACCACTATGTAATCATATTCCATCAAGACCAAATTAGTAAGAAAAGTTATAAAGTGGATGTAGGCTTACTTAACAGCCGAACCACTATAAAAATCTCTCTCTCATGTACTTTTTTGTTATTTTCTATTATATTTGCTTGTTAATAAGGTTGGTGCTTTCACATCATACTCTAGGGCATTGATCCATTTTTTGAGTTAACATCGCTCTTCCCTGTCGAGGACGACCGACTCACTCCAACCAGGATCATACGACCCACTCAACTCTCCCTTCCTTGCTGTAAGGCTATTTGATGGGGATGGGCTACATCATTCTTCCCCCAAGGACTACCGACTCACTCCGTAAAGGATCGCATGAGCCACTCAACGCTTCTCCCTTTACCATAAGGCTATCTGCTATGGACGGGCCTCTCAGCGCTCTCTTTCATGTCGAGGACTACCATCACTATAGGATATCCAATAAGGTTGAGTTAGTATACGCTCAATTCCTCATTTAGGTACTGCCGACCTACTCCGGCTTCGATGCTCCACTCCATAATAGAAGGCTATCTAACAAGGGTGGATTACTAAGCATTCGCCTCCTTGTCTTGGACTACTAACTTACCCCATTAAGCTTGGGTGAGATGACCCTCCACTTCGTGCAGAGGTGCATCGATGGCTGATGGCACGATCACAATGTTCTCGATCCCCTCATCTATGTTGTCGTTCAGTCCTCTTGCAAGACGAATCACTATTACCCAGATTGGCGCATAACTTTCTCCAAAGTCCGACATTCGTAATGCACCCCCTTGCAACTAAGCCATGCACTATATGAATTTATCGTGCATCATCTGATAGAATCCTCGCACCATCAAATGTTTCGATTCATGTTGTGACCGCCTCTCGCAAAACCTTAGAGCGCATCACCCAAGAGAACCCTCGAGCCACTCATTGCTTCGGTTTGTGTAGGGACTGCCCCCATAACACAACATTACTAGGCTCAGTATTCATGTGCTCAGCCCATCCACAAGAAATTCTCTATTTGGTTTATTTTGCATAACTCCTATGAATAGGCTTTGACAACCACCCGGCCCATAACCCTACACAGTCTTGCATTAATAGTACATATAATGCAGGTGAACCATGCTAACTTTAGTATGAATACCCACAGATCATACACTAATAACCAGAGTACTGGAATTCCTATGAACTAACTCATATGCCAAAACGATTACTCTATTAACCACCAAAAATACGGGGAACAAAGGCCGCCTCATTTAGCAAAAAACATGAAAAGAAAGAAACTCAAAATCTCATTTTAATGAAAAAGAAATGCAAATGAAGAAGAATCAAGAGAGGAGGGGTAGGCTTACTATTAGCTTGAAGAAGAAGAACGCTAAAAGATTGGAAACTATGGATTTTTGTATAGCAGCGAATAATGTTTGGAGAATCGGTAAAGAATGAAGAAAGGGAATAAGAGAGGTATTTATTAATTCTTCTCCTTTATCGTAACCATCTGATTCGAAAATAAGGAAATCCCAGCCATCTAGGTTTAATTATGATGTTGTCATATCAATGGATCCAATACATTGAAACGTCGTAGAGTCTCTTTGGAAAAAGAATCGCCTTGGCACATCACGTGTGACACATGGCATGTACATTATATGCAAAGCTAACACCCCTAGCAGCGGGATCTTTTTGACTTGACAAGCTCGCCCTTACATATAGAGATGGGCTTAGGTGATAAAATGTTGCATAATTTTCTCATAAGTTAAAAATAAGCCAGTCAGCCTACATAAGCCTAGCCTAACTCAAGTCAATCTGTATGGTGACAACAAACAAATATCAAAGCCCAACCACCCGCTTTCCTTAGCCGGCCAGACTAGCTCAACAACAACAGACAACTCATTCAACTAGACATAATAGGTTTTTAGCTGACCTATGATACGTTCCACTTAGCCCATCTCATCATGACATTAACAGCTTGCCTCGCCCTCCTTAGCCTTGTCTTTACGCTGTAGGCTTTAGATACAACTGTCGAGTGTCACTATACAAAATAAGCTCCACTTCATTGTTATTTTTATGGAGAAGTACACTACAAAGATTATTCATTTGATATAAGTGCAACTGTGCATACCAACTAGTGGTCCATTGTAACATGTTGGACAAAATCACACCCACACTATGTCATGTCGCCTTGCTTTATCCAAAGCATGAATCTAGTATGGAAAGACAATTGTAGTGAATCCTATTCGCACAATTGCACCACCTTACCATCCATACTCCATCAGCAGAAGTGACAAAATCAATAGCCTATTTTCTGTCTTTTAGCTATGTAACCTTAACCACTCAAGCACCGATTCCAACAGCTATAAATACATCAAAACATGCATCTTTACATGGGTTAAACAACATAAGATCTCAACCATTTATTATTTTTGTCTCTTGTAATAACATATATTGTAAGAGAAGCAAAGCAGTAAGAAATTCCTTATTGTAGATGCAAATCAACTTTGATCAAACTAATCTAAATCTTGCATTCTTTCACATTTTATGCATTTTACTTCCTTATTTTATATTTTTAAATCAAGGTACTAGTAAGTTACATTTGCTTGTAGCACCTGATAATCAGAATTTCATGGTTCACTAAATTTCCAGTCAATGGTTTGTGATGCCAAATGATGATTAGCATTCAAAATTGTGTCCAAATCCGAGTTGCTATGTTTAAAATATCTCTATTTGAAGACATATCACATGTTTATCCTGACTGGGCCTACCTGGAAGGCTTATAAAATTTGAACAAAACTAAGCAACGGTGTGTGCCAATATGTTCTATTTGATGATAAAGATGAGCAGTTAAAACTACATGTGAATTTGACTTGGTAGGAATGGGTTATGGACCATTCGTCTTTTTTCTCATTAGTTCGTTCTTATCGATCAACCCATTAATAAGAATGCCTCCATAGAAAACATCATCATCTATTCAAGATTTAAGTAAACAAGTGTGCTAAAGTATTCTACATAATGATACAGGATGAATCGTTCAAGTCTTGGGTGTATCCAACTCAAGACAGAGGAGCCATGGATCAATCATTCTTATACTCCCTAGTCCTTTCTTAGAAAGAACCCTGATCGATAAAATGTCACCTTGGATAACCCTATGAAATATTATGAAAGTGAAGCGATGGATCACGTTGGTATCGAAAGAGTCAGGGATATACCCTATGGATAGTTATATAGTTTGTTACTTGACTAATCTTGTTCATAGTAATGGTATTTGATTTCGATAATGTATTTTGTTATATAGTGATGTAGTTAATTAAATGAAATTAAAGTATATTAAAATAAAGATTCTTTAAAAGATATGATATGTGATAATAATTATAAGGAGTTGTAATCATGAGAAAATTATCACAATAGAAAATAACATGTTATTTTAAATATTCCCTGTCAAGATGTTTCAAGAAAGGATATCAATACATCCTTTGAGACTAGAGTACGCAATGCTCTCCAAATGTTGGACAATGTATTACTTATGGATTTTAGGGGAGCCAAGGGATTGCATATTGACTGTTATTTGATAATATGGAATGACTCACCTGAGGTTTTCCTTCTTGTTAACTGTAACTAGGTCAAATGGAAAATCTTGAAGTGATGATATTATACAGTTCTCTTGACTTGAGAATGCCATTGATAATTAAATCATGGCATGTCAGCCATTGAATTACTATAGTTACGTCTGAATTGAAGCATTGGAACAGATATAGTTTCAATAGAGTATGTCTCCTTAATAATATGATGTTAGTATCATGGTCAACTGTATTCAACTCAAAATCAAAGTTTCTAGCTAGAACAGTATGGTTAATAATAATACTACTAGAAAAGTAACTATATACCCAAATGAAATTACCAACTTCCAGTTGATGCCATTACTAAGGCATCGGCGCGACATCGGCATGTCATACGTAAATCATTATCTACAGAATAGTGTCGACACCTTGCCGACGCAAACAAAGGAATCATCATGGCATTGGTACAACATCATGCCTCTATAACCTCCCACCCGAGGCTTCACTTTGTCAGTTTCTTTTGTAATAAAACACCTAGGTTTCCATTGCCTTGCCCTACCCTCCCCATCGTCGATCTCAAGCACCATCGTAAGCATCGCCAAGCCCTAGCCTCCGCCATAGCCGATCACAAGCACCATCACAAGAATCCCCTAATCCTTACCCATCACTTAACCCTCCCCATCACATAGCCCTAGCCTTTCCCTTGCCGCATCTGCAAGAACCCTTCCCTAGCTAATAGTAAGCACCCTGACATCAAAGGCACCCCGTAAGTATCCACCATAAGTAACATCGATACAAGCAATCACCACCGTTACTACCCTGCCTCCATCAGTATGATTTAATACTGATTCAATTTTTGTTCGACATTGTGATTTAATATAGACTGTTACTACAAATTTTTTGAAAAAAGTTAGTAGGTATAGATTCTTTCGTATGATCATTCATATATAAATTGATTATTGGTATTGTTGTGAAATTGTTCGATAAATTCAATGTTATCGATATGCATTATTAAAAAAAACCCCGTATATCTTATTTGGCCCCATCTTACAAGTACCATATGTGATCATTATATAGGTTGTTGTGTAATAAATAAAATGAAAAACGGTATTCATCTGACACGTCATTTGTCAAATTTGTTCCAGTATTGGAGAAGTTATAAATGCAATGGTATTTATGTTTTGTAAATCAATATTTTAAATAAAACAGTTAAAATAATTTCGGCAACACTTCCTTCTTAATCCCCATGTATTCTCCATTGCGTATGATATGGGTAATAAAGCAAAGTGCTGTGAAAATTTTCTAATCGTTCGATCTGAAATGATATATGAAACGTAAATAAAATTGCATTTGTAATATGATATAGGATTACCATCCATTTAAAAAAGTCTATAAGTCCCTATGTTATATAGCGTTAAAATTATTTGTGAATTCCATTGTTTTAAAATTGTCTTATAATAAAATTTATTATGTTATTGAAATTAATAGTAAAGTTAATAATTTACCAGTAATGATAGAATTAATTATGTTATTGGAAAATAATGTTATTTAAACTGATAAAATTATTAATAAAATTAATAAACAATGATAAAATCAATGATAAAACCAATAATAGCGATGTATGTGTAAAGGAAATGAACATGGATGATGATTTACAAGATTACTATGGAGTGTCATAGGAAATAATTAAACTCTCTTAATCTACAATACTGGAACTTAAAAGATTTCTATTCAAATGCGACTGGTTTAATACCGCTCCTGATGTAGGAGTACATTGTACAAATAAAGATTATCCTCTTCCTGAGGTAAATGTAAAAGGCAATATAAAGGAAATCATATATTTATGCTCAGGACACTAGCAATTTAAGTTTATAATGCACTTTTTCCTGCCATGAACAATAACAAGGACAACTGATGGGCTTTTATTAAAGAATAACAGATATGGTTAATAAACAAGGATATGATCATAATCATCGATTAGCCGTACCAAAATGATGCGAAATAAAAAAATAATAATCCAAATAACAAGAGACGTTATGATATATGACCATTTAATAATGAAGTATTTGACATAGTTGGACTAGATGAGGATGTCAAGGTTAATGACGATGGTAATGGTGATGTCGAAGTTAGCGAACATAAATATGAAAATGATATTGAAAATGATGATATTGATAATTATGCCTACAATTGATAGCTTATATATGTATATCTTATTGAAAGAGCGTTTTTATATATGCACATTATTTATATATAAGTTAGGGTAATATACTTTGATTTTGTTGGAGATGAAAATTATGCATGTAATCTTAGAGACTGTATTTTAGGGTTAGTAGAAAATCCTTCTATTGACCAATTGAAAAAGCTATATATCCCCCAACGTTTAGATTATTTGCATCTAAGAAAATATTTCCAGTCTGAAGAAAGCACTATACATTTTTGAAATAGTACAACTGACATTCTATTTTTGTCCTTTTCTTGCAACTTCAAGAATAAAATAGGAATATTCTTGAAATTGTTGGAAGAGATAAACATGAATTGTTGGTTATACTATTAAAAAATATATGTAGTGCTTTCCCCAGGATGGATATAATTTGTTTGAGGTACATAATTTACAATTTGGGGATATATTCCATTTTTAATTATTCAATAAATGCAGCTGGAAAAAATATAAACATGTGTATAAAAATAGATTGATTATATACCAACTATAATTCACTTATTTATATGTGAATTTGCTAATCTCATTGTCATACATATTCACTAATTTATGATGTAACACAATTCAGACTTATTCTAATCGCTACCCTAATTGCATGTCATTGTAAAACACAAGTAACATATCAATATTATTATATATACATCTGTATTGTTATTATAATAGATATGTCTAGTCAACGCTAAAACATTCATGGTGGCTCATCATCATTAGGTCAAGGTGGCTGCCACTTGTTAAAACATGGTTGCGTCAATGTACATATGATGTCTCCATTTATTCAAATCCTCGATGCTGCCATTGATGCTACTGATCCATCTACTCATGCGTCTGAGATGGACTCTTCCTCCGTCCAATGAGTTGATGTCTTCCAAAGAGAAGGAGGACCTATGTGAGTATGTTCTTTTTCAAATATTATAGTCTAAATCATGTATATGCTAACATTAATATATATGTACTCGTACACACACATACATACATATATACATACATACATACATATATACATACATATATATATAAACATACTTGTATAAACAATAATTTACTTATTAAATATGCATACACATGCATCTACAAACATACATACATATACATACATACATACATACATACATACATACATACATACATACATACATACATACATACATACATACATACATACATATATATATATATGTATATTATCTATGTATATTTATATGATTTCAACAGAAACCGCATCTAATGTCATCCACGACAGCTTAATTACATTGATCACGACATTCTGGCCTAGATTTAATGGTATTCCTGATGACGTGAAGAAAGTCATGTTTGAGAAATTTATGTTGAAAATAATTTATCACACCACGCTATTAAAATATGTATGTCATTTTGTTAATAATATATTCAATTTGAGGAAATTTTTTAGAGAGAGAGAATTTCTGAAGAAATTGTAAAAAGGGCTTGGGTGGCCACAACAGGCAAAAAATACCGAGAATGAACGTATTGTACGTGCAAGAGGAAAAAAGCATCCATCCCTTGCCCAGAAGATATGCAAGCTATTCTCGAAGTATTGAGAGATAGACGACTTCAAGTAGATAGCGAAATAGAATGTCAAAGTCAGGAAGAGAAACCCTAAGTAGCATAATAGCTGCTCCAGATCATACGTAGATCATCATAGCGATCTAGTATATATTTATTTGTTAAATTTATTTAACATTTTAATTAATTAAGATATGCCTATATGATAAAATACCTAATTCCAATTTCAGTACGAAGAGCAGCATAGTGAGCCTACATCTTGGTAAGCCTACTGCAGATCTCATAAGAGTGAGTCATCGGATGGGTCTGCCGCTAATAGCTGGGTAGATGATGCTTCCACTGAGTTTGCGGTATGTTATTCATAAAACTTTATATAAATTATATTTTCATTACAAATGTATAAAATTATAATGAATACATAAAATGCAAAATAGGTGAAGTATCAGGCTTGAACCGAGGAGCTTTAGAGTCAAGGTGTCGAGGTAACAAGAGAAGTGGATGAAAATGTATTCCACGCACTCACTAGAGTTGTTGCCAATATAATTCATAATTATATCACTATTTGCTATATTAAAATTAAAAAAACTAAGACTATTTATACGAATACGACTGGTGATAAGGCATTTAAATATAAATGCAATACATTTTCCATTCCCATACTACAAAAAACATTTAATATCAATAAATATATTTTTCTTTTTAAAACTTCTATGCTTTTTAAAATTAAAAACATATTTACTTTTGTTTTGAGCAAAGCATTACCTTTCCAAACATATTTAAATATGTTTGACATTATTCTCAAAGAATTCAGAAATTTATCAAAAGAATGAGATGTGTGATTTTTACTCTTATTCCAACACCATATTTTAATGTCCTTTTCATTATCAATGTTGTATAATCCTACTTTAGCACTAAGTAAAGAAAATTAATTCTAGGTACAATATAAATTTTGTTAAATCACCTAATAGATTGAAAAAAATATATTATTAAGTCAAATTATAAATTATGTTTCAATAAATTAAATAAATTTATTCGAGTTAAAATCTAGATTTTGTTAGATCACCCAATAAATTAAACAAATATATTATTAAGTAACTCAATAAACTAAACAAATACATATTAAGTCTAATTATAAATTTTGTTTCAATAGACTAAACAAACTTTAAAAAAATAAAGTTATTATAAACAAATAAATTTGGTTAAAATGTAGAGATCATCATTAGATAGAGTTGTCAAATTTACTAATAAAGAAGATGAAAACTGATGGTTGAAGTCACATGTCGGTAAGCTGGAGCAGAGGCTCCATAAGCTTAGCAATGTATTTATGTAACGGTTTCCAGAAACATATCCTCTAATGATGACGATGGTGATGTTAGGGAGTGTTCGAGTTAGTCGGTAGTATTTGTGTTAGTTAGACATTTTTTACATTATGGTTTGTATTGGATGGATATTTTTTATGCTAGACATTTTTATGTATGCACATAAGTATTTTGTTGGATATTTATCTTTTTAGGTCATGTGATGTGTGTTTATGTTTTATGTATGTGGACATTTGTGTTGGTTGGATATTTTTTGCGTTGGATGATATAGTTTGGTGATATCTATATGTTTATGATGTAGGACAAAATTTATAAAATATTAAATTATGATATTAAGTTATATTAGTGTGACTATATATCAAATAAATATGGATTTGTGATTGAAGTTAAAAATGCAGTAGAAATGTTACATAAATGCTTTTGCTAATCCGTAAGCCATAAGAAAATCCAATTTTAGCATTTTAAATAGGCATCAATATGTCATTAGCGAATCCAATTTTAACATTTTAAATTAGCGTCGGTACGACGTTAATAAGTAAATCTAATTGGTGTCGACATGTCATAGACAATGCATCGGCATGGAATTGCAAAGGCATTGATAAGGCTTCAATAAGTGGTGTTTGATATGTACTCCATGGAACATGTTGCCAAGGCGTCGAATTTTTTTATATCAATTCCATATAATCCTTCGGTGTGACATCAGAATTATGTTTACCGATACCATGCTGACGCCTTTTGATGTTGGTTAATAATAGCTTTTTTATAGTGTAAATATAATTATTGAACCAATGACTTTGTCTACGGGCTATCCGATTTGAATGTGGATGATATTATAATTTTGACCAAAACTAAATTTCATAAGTCCAAAAGTGGTATAAAATTGACAAAGAGAATTGGTGTAAACAATCATTGCAAAAAGGTAACACTTAAGTTGTAGAATTGGATTTTTTCGATGAAGATTTATAAGCCATAACTTCAACCAAACTATCACAATACTAGCTAAGATACTGTGCGAAAGTTAATATTTAAATGGTTCGATGTTAATCGCTGACTAAATTTACACATACGAGGCGCACAACCGTGTTGTTGATTTCTCTGAAGCACTATATGATTTAATTGATTTATAATTGTTATAAATTAATTAATATTTATGAAATATTAATTATTAAGTAATTAAGTTATATACGTGCTGCTACTATTTTCTAGGCGCCATCAGTAATTAACTGAGTGCGTAAACATAAGTTATACATGTACGTATGATATACGATATAAATACAAAATTAAATATGATTTAAATGATATTAATTACTTAATGGGTTTGGATGCTTATAATGGCCCAAAGAGCCTAAGGAATGGCTAGCAATAACATGGTAGGTAGAGGAGACATTTTGGCTTCAAATTCTACATCTAGATCTTAGAATCATTAAGAGGAGATGCAGTAAAAGACAGATAATTTTTATCCTTCTCCTTTACTTAAATCAAATTATTTACTCATTGTTCTCTTCTTGAAACCCTATACACCTTTGTCTTCCATTCCTTACCTCACTTACCCCTAGCCAAAATTATCATACTTAAGATTAACATTAAACTAAAAACATATGGTGGTGCTTTAGACTATTGCAAGATTTAGAGATTGGCTCAAGGGAAATCGAGGAGTTATCTTCAACTAACGTACATTTAACGGCTTTGTCTTCAAGAGATACACTGTAATTTAAATTTTACAATCATGTGAAAATTAGACCTGCATATATAACAATTTAATATGTGCATATATTTTGTCAATAATTTAATATGTGCATATATTTTCTCAATCGATTACAGTATTAATTTAATCACATCAAATAACTAGTATACATGTTTTAATATACTTGTTCAAATTCATTAATTTTTTTATTCAGCCACATTTAATATATTTTTGTGTGTGTGTATTCGAAACATTATTTACATAATGTATAAAGTAATTATCTATCATATTATAATCGAAATTTTACTAATAAATGTTATAAAATTCACACACACACACACACACATATATGTATGTATAATCTCCAGAACATGGTCAGGCTTAAAGAGAATGACAAGGTTGCTATCTTGCGAAAATCTTGTGAGGAGCTGGTATCTAGAATAGATGCTGAAGATACTAATGAATACACATGGAGAAATATTATCACTATCAGGAGCAGCATAAGAAGCTCTTAAAATTAAAGCTGTGGAGTTTGAAGAAAAAATCCAAAGACAAATGGATCGTTGAGCGGGATGAGTGCACTAAGTTTTTTTACATTAAAATCACTATTAGATGTAACACTAACAATAACTTTCGATGTTTCAATTAGGAGGTGGTGTCTTATAATAACTCACAAGTGATTGAGGAAAAGGCCTTGCCACTATAGTAAATTATACAATAGGTAAAAAGAGACTAACTTACGGCACATTGAATGTAGGAAATTGCCGAACTCCAAAAGAAATAGGCTGCTGTAGAAGTGGATTACCTTAACCGAAACTTGGGAGGCCCAGAGGTCCATCCATTATGACTCTAGTCCTGGCCCAGATGGGCTGGGGTCTACGTGCGGCACTAGAGCTGCCTGAATAACAACATAGGTTCAACAATCCAAGAATCTTTCCAAACTGCTAAAATTCTGAAAGTGATTAATCATACTTTTCTCCATCTCATTCCAAAAAATGATAAACCTACTAAGACTGAAGATTATAGACCGATAGTATGCTGTGATGTCATACATAAGATCTTGAGCAAAGTTATATGTAATAAAATTAAGCAAATCTTACCAGACCTCATAGTTGAATGTCAAAACGCATTTATCAAAGGTAAGTATATCTGATAACTCTCTAATGACATATAAATTGATTAGAAATTTTAGTAAGAAAGGTGTAGTTAAACTATGTTTGACGGTTGATCTCCACAAGGCATATGATAAGATAAATAGACAATTCATCATTCGCACGCTTAGAAATATAGGGTTACCATACAAAGTAGTTGATTTGATTAATGAATGTATTATCACTCCTATCTTTTCTATCCTTGTGAATGATATCCCCAAAGATCACATTATCAGTAATAGAGGAATTAGGGAAGTAGATCCTTTATTCCTGTACCTATTCCCAATTTCCATGGAATAATTTACTCTCTAAATGGAGTTAGCATGCCACAATAAGCAATTCAAGACTACACACAACTTACAGCCTAGAGTTAATCACCTGTTATATGCAGATGACCTGATTATATGTATTAAGTCAGAAAAATGTGGCTATGACCATAAAGAATACTTTACTTTCTTTAGAAAAGAATATTGGACTGAAACATAATGAGCTAAAGACAAACTGTTATTTTAACAAGTTTTGCAAGAACTGGAATGAGGTTTGGAGATAATGGGTGTCTAGGAGAGGGAACTTCCAGTAAAGTATTTGGGAGTTCCTCTTTCTTCCAACAAAATCACTGATAGAGGGTGTGTTTAAATAATTTCAAAAATTAGGACAAGTTAAAAGGTTGGATTTCTCGTTTACTTTCATTTGCTGGCCGAATTGTGTTAGTTCATATGGTGATACAGGCTAAAGACAATTTCAAGCTTCAAACATTCCAACTAGCTAAAGCTTCTATTGACAATATTGATAGAGTTTGCCCTGACTTTATCTAGAAAGGAGTACTTCAAAGAATCGGTTATAATGATCTATGCAGGCCGAAAGAGGAAGGAAGTGGTGGACTTAGAAATTGGAGGGACATAAGAAATGTATTCACTTTGAAACAAGGATGGAAAATCATCAATTCAACAGGATTATGGGCTAGATGGATGAGACAAAGATTTCTAAGAGGTAATTTTAGGCAAATAGCTGTAAATAGCAATTCTTCCCCCACTAGGAAGGCGATCCTGAGAATTAGGAACAAACTGGTCGAAAACTGCTGTACAGAGATAGCTCGAGGAAAGGAGATAGTTTTGTGGAAAGAACCATGGATTAATGGTAAGTCTCTAATAGATTTTTTGGGTTGGGACTCTTACTTGGCATTTGGTTGTCCAAACAGAAAATTAGAAACAATAATACGAGATAATGCATGGAATTGTGAATCTATCCCACTTAATCCAGATCAAAAGAAACAAATAGAGTACATGCCTCCATTTTTCGATGGAGATAACGATTTATGGACATGGAAAACACTGTAGTAGTGATTTTACCACCAAATCGGCTTAGGAAGCAACTAGAAGGAAAGACTCGAAAAATACTTGGCCTAAAATCATTTAGAACAAGGCTAAATATCCCAAAATGGCTTTGACTGCCTACAAAGCAATGCTTGGCAGGCTCCAAATCAGAGGAAGGTCAGTTAAATGGAATATAACTCAAGACACGATATGCATCTTATGCAAAAATCAGGGGGAATCACACACGAATGTCTTTTCCGAACGTGGATTCACTAAGAAAATTTGGGACAAGTGTAGGTCTACAGCCAGTCTCAAATTTTCGAAAACTAATTTGCAAGAAATAGTAGATCACCTGTGCTCCACTAGCAATCTTACACCATGATCCGAAACTGTGGAAGATGGCCGTCACCGTAATTGTATAGAGTATTTAGAGGGAACAAAATCGTAGAATTTTTTAACATACAGAGAGAAATGAATAAAATGTTAGTGGCTTGGCCATTATTGACATGAACTTGATAGTGAAGAGATTAAGTAGAAATCGACTTACCAGAGGTAGGGGACTTGAAAGAGACGGTGTTGTAAGAGTGGATTCAAGGCGGTAAAGGGAGAAAATCGATGTACAAGTAGTTACTATTTTAAGCCGTCATGATCTAGATAAAGGAAAGGTTGAAGGAGATAGATCTGATTTGGAAAGTATACTTTATTATTCTCTGAGCTTGATACTTTACTTGTAAAGCGCGTTTCATTTATACGTATAGTTGTATGCGTGCATTTGTATGGGTTAATTTTGGGCCATCCTTTTGGTCTGTAATGCCTAATAAAATATTTACCCACTTCAAAAAAAATTAATCTCCAAGTTATTTTCGATAAATAGAAAATTATTTTCTTCAGCCAAAACCTTTATCTATATATAATATATATATCTACTTTAATTATTTTATAATAATGTTTTCGTTTAGTAATAATAATATACACACACATATATACACTCACACATATTATTTCAAGTAGTTTTTCAAAAAAAATCATTTTTCCTAGTCAAAATGTTTTAATTGATTATATATTATATGTATATATAAATATATTTTATAATAAATGTGCATATTGTTTTATTCACACACACACATACACACACACACATATTTAAATAGTTTTGAAAAATGAAATTTGACTAAATAGTTAGTTATATATATTATTTGCTATGATATTTTAAATTACCATTATTAAAATTTGGTGAATTTTAAAGATATTTACTTAGTTTTTTTCATATGTTTAAATATAAAATTTGAATTTTAAATCCTTTTAATCTGGTCAAAAGAAATCTTTATTTTCATTTATTTTTGTTATGTATTTAACTCAAAATTTAAAAATTGTTTATATATTTTTTCAAATGTCTTATACAAATATTAAACAATGTTTTGAGATGGTCAATGCAAATATAAATAGCGAATGCTTAGGTTGTAGATACAAATCCCAACAATTGTATACGTGGACATAGACTATGTACGTTTTGATATATGTTGCATATGCATGACATACACAAATGAGTACATTTGATATACTCATAAACTATACAAAATTCATTTTGTTAAATTTATAAATTAAAGAAACTAGAAAATTAAATAAAATGTATTTATTTAAATAATTTGGATTCGATTAGTCCAATCTTTAATAATTTATAGGCTCGCTACAATCCAAAATAGAATTCTTTTTTAAAATCTACTTATTTCACCCACTTTCGACAAGTTCGTTTTCAATAATTATATCAGAATTCTAATGGTTTATGCATTCTAAATTAGCAACGTTAGGGCCAACTGTTAAATCTACCATTCATTTGGGTCTCTTGAATAATATTGTTTAGCCTTAGGGTTGGATAATCATGTATGCTCCAATCCTTGGCTTTAGGCATGGCTAAATAACGGAGTAAGTCTAAAAGATTCGCTCAATTATAATGATCCAAATTTCTTTGGCCTTGGGATAACCTTCAAATTTTAGTTTGAAAATTATAAAACATATTTTAATTTAAAAGTTAAATAATAAACATAAAGTAAATATATAACGGCTGTAAAATATTGTATTTTATTTTGAAATTAAATTAATCTAAATTATTTTATAATTTAATTAATTGGATTAATTAATAAATAAACAATTAAAAGTTAAAGAATTAAAATAAACATATATATATATATATATCGGAAAAATAAATATTTTCAAATTTATTAAATTAATTATTTAAAATTATTTTTAATTAATAGATAATAATTAGTAAATAACTTAACCACATTTTAATATATATATATATATATATAGATATATGTATATTGAATTATAAGTTTATGGTTAATATTCATCTTAAACTGTTTAGGATAAATAAAATAAAAATTTGAATTTTAAAATAATTTAACTTACTAGTCAATTGAATTAATAATTAACTTAATTAAATCCGATTTATTTAGTAATATTATATACATTAATTAAGCTATAAAATTATATAAATAAATTAAACTTGTATAATATTAGTTTATAATGTAAGTGTAACTATAAGAAATCCAACTTAGTTTTAAGGAACGAGCACTTACATATTGTACATATACTGTGATTTTCGATGTGCCCAACACTCGAATCACGAGGTTATTTCATAAGAAATACATTATTCTGAAAATAGAAATTGCTCAATCATATATATTAAAAATTACGAATCCTTAGTATATAAGCTGTCATCTACCATTCATATACTAATAGATTATTTGCGTACTCTTTAGTTGTAGATCTTCCTCAAGCTAGAGATGTTATGTGTATTATTATTAATACATTGACTAGATAAGATAAGCTACATGCACACATATTTTGATCTTCCTCAAGGTATATGCATTATACTTAGACCATCACAGAATGGTGGGTACGAGTGAATAATCTCTTTCGATTTGTTAATCATCCTCACGGTTGAGATGTTATCAAAACAAAGACCAATGGTTAGGAGTTGTATTTGGTACAATCGATGAAGTGTTATCCATTACTTGCAAGCATATTATTTGTTGATCGTCTATAAGGACATAATCACAAGGAAAGTAAGTTCTAACACCCACTAACGAAATTGAAAGACTTTATGTTTCCTCTTAGGAATTGAGAAATATCAAAATCTAGTTGGAGTTTATTAGAAAAATGAAATGAATAAGTTTAACCTTTCTAATACTGTGAGAATATATGTTATGTAAAGTTAAAATAATAAACTTCGACAAATTGTGTAAATATAATTGATTAAATTTCCATTAGTTGTTAACCTGGTTTTTAACCGAGCAGAAGTCAATAGATGTTACAAGGCTGAAACGAAGACAAAATGATTAAAGGACTTTGGAAATATTATAAAAAGGCAAAAGGAAGGAAATATTAAAAAATAATCGGGAAAAGTTGACTTGAGATTTTCAATTTGGTCCTTGGTGTCGGATACGAGTCATATCTGAGCTGAACCTAGGAATAATGAAGGGAAACCCAAGTTATTCTTTTACTTGGACACGACTCACAAAAGTCTTAGGTCAGACTCCAAGCAACATAACTCGATACCGAGTTATAGGGGATAACTTGATGCTGAGCTTTTTTTTCTCGGGTCTGACTCACAAAACTCTCAGGCCAGATTCCAATTAGTTGTCGCTGAATATAACTCAAGTATGACACACAAAACTCTCTGGTCGAACTCCAAGCACTCTAACCTTTGGATGATCTCAAGCAAGAAGAAACCGAAATGGATTGAAACCTAGAAAGTAGACCCATATGGTAAAAGGAAATAAGTTAACATGGAGCTAAGTCCATAACTTTACACCATGTTAACACTATATAACTCGGTAACGAGCTATGGTGCTTCATCTTGGACCCTCTAACTTTCAAAATTCATTCACTAATTATTAAACGCGTGCCCACGCAATTTCATAAAGTTATGAACTACCAATCTTAAGACATGGAGAGTTAGCTCTAGTAAATTGCAGAACGTGCCAAGTTATCAAGGAATGATCATCAAAATAAGTCATCGGATTACGAAAACATAAGGGGCACTTTAAAATGAAGTAGGAAGCATGATCCAAGAGGCAATACGATCCAAGAGGAAACACTAAGTTTCTCTCTAAGGGGATAAATCGGTACCGAGTTATCCCCCTAGGTCGTGGCACTTCCAACCTTTTCACACTATCTTAGGCTAACGTTTGGACCACTGTGGTAGCGGGCTTATAATACAATATGACTGCAACCACTATAAATACAAACCATTGAGCAACCAAAATAGGATCTGGTTTCTACCATCACTACGTGGAAGCTCTATCTCTTCTCTAACACCTTCCTCTGTACAATAGTCAATAAGGTAGCAACTCTAGGAAATTATAGGACTTAGAATCTGTCTAACCCCTATACTTGTGACATATTCTCTCTAAAATCTTTTGTAATATTGATCAAACTACATTAAATCAATAAGCAACAAAACTATAAAGTGGAGGTAAGGCTAGAGATCGCCGAACCACTATAAAATTCTTGTGTCTCTTTCTTATTTCTAAAAATTTCCGTTTATTTCTACTATTTACTGCTAGATCTAGATCTCAGAAGTTCTACATAGCATATATTTAGGTATTGATCCATTTTTGACTTTAATGTTTTGGTGCTTTCATTGAGAAAACTGTCTCTAGGCATAGATCTAGTTGTTAGATCCATATAATGTCTTTAAGGGATTTGAAGGCTTGCTATTAGAGATCAATGGCACCTAGAAAACATAAATCTGGTTCTCGAAGATCTACAGAAGCACGGTTGGGGTGATAAAGCAAACCTTCATCAAACTGAAGTTAACAATACCAACAATAATTAAGTGGAAGTTAACACTGGAAATGCAGTTCCAAGATCCTCCACTCAACAGGAATTTGTAACCGAAGGAGAACTCAACCTGATTATTAATAATCTTAACCAAAAAATGGTTGATAGCCAAAAAGCTCATATGGATAAGGTTGATGCTTTCCTAGCACTACAGCCACCAAGTGCTCTGAGAGCTAGGCAAGAAACTACAGTTGCTATGGAACATGAGAATTCCTTTGTTCCAGGCTTAAACAGAAGGAATGATGTGATGACCCGCCCTTCTACTCCCAGAAAGACGTATCATCATTAAGAAAAGAAAGGGATAGAAATAGAAAAGAATAGAAAGAATAAAAACATCAGAATTTCACAGCGGAACGGAACAAAATATAATACATCACATAACTATTACATAATTTTTACATATATCAGAGTTATACAATATCATACACATGACAGTCATATATATCTGTTACTACATACATCAGAGATACAATATACATCAACTAACACAGTGGAACTAGATAGATATCTACATACGTCTGGAACTCCTGCTCCAAGCTCCTCCAGAAATCAACAATCCAAAACCTACCACTTGGCTACTCATAAAAATTTGAGTACCCAAGAGTTTATGAAAAATAAAATATAAACTCCGGGTCAGACATGGGTCTAGTATGAGTAAACGGTTTAAAGTTGTTTAACTTTGAAAATCGTTTGAAATTAAAGATATCACGTAAGACTCCTTACACATAAATACGGGTAAGTTTTTACCTTACGCTTACCAAAACATTTTATAAGAAATCCTATGATATTATAATAGTGTCTAGGGTTTTCAAGTAAATAGAAAATAGCCTAAATGGTTACATTCATCAAATTCCAGCTGCTAGCCACGAAAGTAAGTAATACAAATGAAAACCGTAGGGTCTCGTAGGGAAAATGGGTTTCCAACAATGGCAGGGCTACCGGGGTATTTCCCGTCACAGTATGAGGCCTAGATCACCGTACCGAGGATCACTCCCGACCCCCTACAACACAAGGCCGGACCATTCCTTACTGAGCAGTCCCGAACAAGATAACCCCACGGTTGTAGCTAGCAACCGCCTACACAGCCGAAATAAAAAGGGACATCTAGACAGAGGTGTATCTTGTCCTGCTTGGGCATGACCCACCTAACCTTGCTGCACATCCCCTGTTTTAGTCATTCCCGGTTGATGAGGCTTGAGGCTACGATTACCTTTTACAGAACAATATCTATTAGAATGCTCATCGTCCGCCTGACGATGTGCTGAAACCATTCAATCCATACAAGTTCGTTCCGGGTTCGAAACGAAACTGAAGGCATTATCTCGTTACACTCATTTTGGATTCACCCTCAGAGTCCACGACAATAACCCTTGCATTCTGAAAACACTATCTCAATCTCCACTTGAGATGCCACGACCTAACGTTTAATTTGGATCGATGTGGTTTTCGAAAAATCATAAATGACACCCGATCCCGGTCTCATCGAAATCCAAACGCCATTTTAAAGGCCAAGTTGTTTAATTAATTTAAATAGTTTAATTCAACACTTGAATTCACATAGCATTGATCACAGATAAATCATACACAGTCATCATAGATATATCAAGAGCATATCATAGAAACATTACAGAATATCACCAAATTAATATCACAAATCAGATATTCTACTTACACAACTTTCATAAGCAAACATCTTAAATTTTTGTTGTAATTAATTCAATTAAAATCAATTACTTGAGAATTAATCACTTTACCTTGTTTAATCGATCATTAATTATCAATTAATTACTTATTCCATTTCAAATTATTTAATAAATTAATCATCTCTTAATCAATTATTAAGTCTTAATTACTTAATTATTTTATTTCACACTATTTAATTAATTACTTCCTAATCAATTTACTTAAGCTTAATTAACTATTCCTTAATGATTAATTAATAACCTTAATTATTAATTAATAAATTTAATTACCCATTTATTAACTGCTAATTACTTAATTAATAATTTATTAATTCTTAATTAAAGTACTTAATTAATTAACTATTAATCATTTATTAATTAACTTAAGTAGTTAATTAAAATCTATTATCACTTAATCATTAATTTATCCAATCTCTAACTACAATTATAATTTAATTATTCTTAATTACTTCCAAATTAATTACTTAATACTAATTATTCATCTTAATTAACATTTAAAAGTCTTCTTTAAACTTGAAAATCAATTTATTATTAACTGCACAACTTAATTGTTAATTAGTTTAGTATTTAACTTAAATTAATTACTTAATTAAAATATTAACTAAGTGTTAAAGATGGTTACACATAAACTAAAATAATTAAACTTGTATTTAAGTTTTAACTTAACTTGTTAAACACTTGTTTAGTTTTCAATTTAAAACCCTACTGGAACACAAATTAGTTAACCGAATTTCTTTATTTTATTTTATTTGCAGTTCTGAAAGGAAGCAAACCCGAGACTCTTCTGCATTTTACTCGAGTTACACTTCGAGTTAATCACCCATTCCCCCGAGTCTTCCCTGTACACAACTTCTTCTTCTCTGTAACAACCCTGTATTTTGTAATTATTTTAATTGAATTTTGATTTAACTTTATTATATTCAATTTAGATAATTTTGTTATTTTAAAATATAAACTTTGATTTGGATATGAATTATTATTCCAACATGACTAGATAGAATAATTTCCGAAATAATGAATTTTGGTCAAATTTGACTTTAACTTAAAAATTTAGAAGTTTGAGAATTTGAATTTTATCTTTTATTATGAAAGCAAATAAAATTTTAAGATCACTACTTTTCATTTCGTTGAAATCTGATTTATTATGTGAAAGTTATGCCTTTTTAACTATTGTGTGAAATTTGCTGTATTTAACAAAATTGTTTATTTTAAATTATATAAATAATATTTTATTTGGTCATGTAATGTTCTAATTTATATTTATATCAGTAAAAGAACAAGTTATGTTTATCTTTTTGGTTTTCAAACATTTTTCTAAGTGTAATTGACATTTTCTAGTGTCAGTTGTATATTTTGTTTACAATTTCTAATTTCCAGCTTCAATTAATTTAAGTAATTCCTTATTTATTTTTATATTTTTATTAAGAACTTATTTTCTTCTCATTCCCATTTAATTTTGTTCTTCATTTATTTATTTAATTACCTTTTTATTTGTTTTAAAGTGAAATATAAATTTTCTAAAAGCTTGTGATGTTTTATTTGTAATTTACATGTCCTGTTTGCCATTTTTTAAACAATTTCAATAATTATCTTCTATTTTCTCTAAATATAATTATTTATTTCATTTTATAAATGATAAATGAAGTATTTTATTTCAAAAATTTTCTTTAGAATATTTTTAAAATGAAGTAGATATTTTTCCAAAGCCAGTGATGTTTTAATTGTAATTTTTGAACCTTGTTTTGAATTTTTATGCAATTTCTTTTATTCTTTTTCTATTTTCTTTAAACTTTATTATTCATTTTCATTTTATTTCACTTTGGTTCGGTTTTTAAAAATATTTTCTGAATTCTATTTTGTTTTATTTGATTTTAAAGAAAAGGAAATATGAAAGGTTTTAAAAGCTTTTGAAACTTAAGTCTTTTCACCTCCTAAAGACCTTTCATTTGCCATAACCTCTCCATTACTCCTCTTGGCCGTGCATTTTTTTCATTTGCTGTGTACTCCCTTCAATTTTCACATGAAAAAAACTCATATCTCACTTCTCTTTCACGGCTAAGAAGTTTGGTAATGGCTTCATTTCTTTTTTTCTACTTTTTCTTCTTATTTTCTATGAATTATACCTTGCTTTCTCATGCTATTTGCCAGGCCTCTCCTCCATAGCCGCAGCCACCACTCTCTACACCTCTTCCCTGCCATAACCACCACCTATACTTCCATCCATGACCAAGGCCGAGCCCTCAATGATGACCAAACCCCTCAAAAATGCAACCAAAGGCCTAAAACTATGCTTATTTGACCACTACTTGTTCATCTCCTTCAACCACCACCCTAACCATCACCATAGCCACCACCACTCCTCTGACCTGACCTCTACACACCCCTTTCCACCACTGACCAGTCATGGTGCACCCATGCCGAGCCATAACCCCAAGATCGAGCCTTTGTTTTGACCAAAGATCACACTATTTGCCTTAAAACTCTTCACATCCTTATATATAAACTTCTCCACCATATTCCACTACCTAGGCCGTGCATACACATGACCAAATTTGAGCCAAAAGTTCTTCAAACTAGAGCCAAACGCATCCCTAGGCCATACCAAATAGTAGAGAAGGCAAGGCAAAAGACTGTGTATTCGTATCTCTTTTTATTTCAAAGTTATTTAAATTGAATGTTGTATTGAACTTTAAATTTATTCGGTTTTGTTTTGGGTTGTAACACAAGATCTATAGCTTGGATCTCGCTCTCCATTCAAAGTCCGTAGTCTTGTCTGTTTGCTTTTGATTCCGTGTGTTATTGGTTTGCAATCTTCATCATTTAGAGGTGAGTAAAACTCACACGACATTTATACTTATGCAGTTGTGAAACAACAACAACTGAATGTGTGGAAAAAATATATGATGTTATAACTGCCATGTGATTATTTATATATGATGTTCAACCTGTTAAATTTCATGTCATATCATCTGTTACTGCTATATGTTGTTAACTGTTCATTTATATTTGTTTATCACACTGCAAGTTCCCTATAGTTTAGGTTCACTATGGGTTGAAATGACACATACCTAACGGACTTTAGAATAGGAAAAAAATCGTTATAGGCTGAAATGATAGGCCTGAACAATTTTTATTTATTTATTTTAACTTGGGATTGCGGGTTTGAAATGATAGAACCCGGATTTTTCTTTTAAACTGCGGATTGAAATGATATATATCCGTATCACTTGAGCTAGGTTAGAAAACTATATAGAGGCCCATGGTTATATTTTATAAAGTATTTTGAATATATTAAATATTTTTAAAAGTGAAAAATTATGAAATTTGATTTAAATTGGATTTTTAATGTTTATATAAAGAAATTTTGGATTTTTTCTAGAAGCAAAAAAAAAGTAATTCAAATGAATGGTAAAAAGTAAATTTTTGAAATATAACTTAAATTTAGAAATTTGGACTTTGGCTTCTAAAATGACATTTAAGTTATATAAATAAAATTTTAAGTGGTTTAAATGTAAATTTATGATAATTTGATTTAAATAGATTTTTAAAGTGCTTTAAATAAAGGATTTATGATTTTGTATAAGTGGTAAATGTTAAACAAATAAATGGTTAAGTTGAATTATTAAAATATAACTTAAAGTCTGAAAATTTGGGTTTTGGTTTAAAAAGGGAATTTTAAGTTATATAAATAAAATGGAAATTTAATTATATTTGGAAAATGGTAAATATGATGATTTGATTAAAATTGAGTTTAAATGAATCAATAAAGTATTATTGATTTTTCTATGTATTAAAATGGTTAAATGAATGAATGCTTAAAAGTGTAATTTTAAAATGAACTTGACCTGAAAATGTGAATTTGGTTTTAATTAAGGGTTTAAGTTAATTTAATAAATTGGACATTTAGTTTAATTTGTGAAATGATAATTTGAAAATGTAAATGTTAATAAAGTGTTAAATGTAAAAAAATGGGAAAGTTTACACTTGAATTGATTAAGTGGATTTGTGAAATTTGATTTAATTATAAAATGTTGCTTTATAAAAATCATTAATTTAAAGAGTATTTTAATGAACATCTTTGAATGTTAAAATATCATTTTTATAATGTTTAAATGGTTTAAATTAAATGTTTTCAAGTATAACTTTTAGCAGCTTTTTCTGAATGCTGTGAAAGGTTGAAATTTTCAATGTTTATGGTTTTAACTTAGTAAATGTACTCATAATGGTTTAAAACTTTGGAAATTGAATACTTGATTTGAAAGTATATAAACTTAAATTTTAAATGGTTTAAATGAATTATTTTGATTAAAATATAAGCTATTTAAAAGGTGATTTGAAAGGATAATAAATGAATGTTATCTTGAATTTAGAAGGTATTCAAAGTTGAATATTTGGATTTGAACTTATATAATAAAGTTTTGAAAGATATGATATTTTGATATTAAAATGATTAAAAATAAAGTTATGAAAGATATGATATTTTGATATTAAAATGATTTGAAAATGAAGCTTTGAAAGGATATGATAATTTAATATATTGAAATGGTTTGGAAATGATTTAATCTTTATTTCGATAAAGATTTGGATTGAAATGATATTTTATTTTGAAGTATAAAATATTATTTCAAAGTTATAACCACAGGTTATAATAACGATTGGTTGGCAAAAAAGACCGGGATCGGATATGGACATACTCTCTGTCGATACCGAAAACCACTTTGACAACCGTGTACGCGGTGGAGATTCCAAAATGAAGTAGGATGGTGGCGACGTTCTTAAGGTATACTACGTGGACCCAACTCCCGTGAGTTGGAATAAGGTGGCTAAAATAGGAGCGGTCTCGGGCCAGTTGAGGTCGCACCTCGTAGCGGACGCATTTCTTCGATACCATACTATTACTTGTGATTGTTTGGGCGACCCTCCGATTTTTGTGGGGATGTGTTCCGCGATGGGCGTATGTGGCTGCTGCGTTACCACCAGCCCGATTGTCGTAATTGATATATCTACCTTGGCATTGCCTTGTGTGCCGTGTCACCTACCATATCGAGCATTTACTATGAGTTTCTATTTGTGTCGTACCTATGCAGTATGTTCTCGTAGTCTCCCGATCTGGAGATATGCAGGTATTGTATAGACTATTGGCGTTATTTGTGTTAAGGTGGAAAATGTAAAGCCTTAACGCTATTTAAAAGTATGTTTATTTTACTGTTATACATTATTATAATAGCTCAATATACTATATAGTAAATAGTTTAACAGATCCTTAGAGGATGGACGGTCCCAAGCATCCTTTAAGTTACTTGTACTTTTACTACAGTTCACTTGAGTTGGTTTACATTGTATAAGTATGTATGTCCTGACTCGATTGTTTGTATTTTTATTTACGCTCGGGTCAGCCTGAGTAGATTTGGATTTCCTCTTTCTGGAGATTGGAATTGCGACGACCCGATTTTCTCTCCACAGGAAATCGCATCATCACGAAGAAAGAAAGGGATAGAAAAGAGAAAAGGAAGAGAAGAAAGAAGAACAACATCAGAATCTCAACAGCGGAACGAATAAATTATATTAATAACAAAAGTATTACATAGATATACAACAACTATCAGAGTTACACAGAATATACATCACATACTTGACAGTTATAAACACATCTCTAGTTATTACATCTCAAAACACAATACAGAGAACACATAGCGGAACTATATATCTAACGCCGAAGCCTCCTGCTCCATTGCTCCTCCATAATCCGCCAAAGCTAACCTGAATCCCTTGGCTACTCGTAAAAATTTGAGTACCCAAGAGTTTAAGAAAGCAGAAGATAAACTCTGGGTCAGACATGGGTCTGGTGTAAGTAACAGGTTAAAGTTGCTTAACTTTGAAAATCTTTTGAAAAGAAAGGTATCACGTAAGACTTTCCACACATAAACATGGAAAAGTTTTTACCTTACGCTAACCAAAACATTTGATAGGAAATCCAATGATATTATAATCGGTCTAGGGTTTTCAAGCAAATATGAAATAGACGAAATTGTTACATTCATTAAATTCCAGCTACCAGCCACAAAAGTGGGTAATACAATCAAAACCGTTGGTACTTATTGGATTGTGGATTCCATCAATGGCTGGGCTACTGGGGTACCGCCCGTCACAGTACGTGGCCTAGATCAACGTACCGTGGAGTACGCCCGCTCCCCATGCAACACAAGACCGGAACCATTCCTTACTGAACAGTTCTGAACAAGACAACCCTGCAGTTGGCGTACGTTGTAACAACCCTATATTTTGTGATTTTTTTTGTATATTTTAATTTTTTTAATTGAATTTTTGATTTAAAAACTTATTTTATTTATTTTGAATGATAAACTTTAGTTTTGATATGAATTATTGTAATAGCCCTAGTTTTTCTAGCAAATTATTTCTTTTATTTATTAAACCTTGAAATTTATTTAATATATTTTTAATTTGATTTAATCTTTTCCCAAACTGCTAAGAATAATATAAATGAAAGTTCTGAAATTTTTAACTTTGTTTAAAGGATAACTCTAATTGGAATTTTATTAAAAGATTGGTTTATCTACTTGCTTTAAAAATTGGTAATATTTTGTCCATATGAATAATAAATCGATTTGTAAATGGTAATGGTAATCAGAGAGAAGATAATCAAAATTATATCTTTTATTCCAGTAATAAATTTAAAGAAATTTATGGTGTACAAGGAAACTGTTAAATTTCGCTTTTAAAAGGGTACGACATTTTAAATAACGTAAAATAGAGAAACGTATTAATTAAAAAGCGTTACTTTTGTATTTAAATTGGGTATATTTTATTGAGTCGGTTTTACGCATTTAAAAATTTATACTGTAATGTCTATAAGAATAAATAAATCAGTAGAGAATTAATATAGCCAAACGTTACATTTTCACAGCCTTAAATTGGTTTTTAAATTCTGGTATAAGATCTTTTAATAAATTTTTACACACAACTGTTATTAATGCAGTAAATCATTTATTTCCTTTAAACATTCTAGGATTTGAATTTACTTGCCTTTTTCCCATTTGATTTCGCTTCCTCTCTGATACGTTCAAAAGCAAAAATATCTCTTGCCATTTTATCACCTGATTTCTTTTTGCATACCGTTCCTGCTTCCCTTAAATCAAGCCTTCGCTCTGTTAACATTCAAAAAAAACTAAATAATATTGCTTGCCTTTTTCACGCATGAAATTAGGCCGAGTGCCTTGATTTGTGCACGTTATATTTTTCTTTGCGTACAAAGCAACCCAATACTCCCCTATAAATTCAAGCCTCACAAAATTTTCATTTCATCTCAGTGGCCTTCAGCTTCTTCTCGCATGCAACACCAGGTACGGCCGAGTTTTCCTTTTTATTCCTTTTTGTTTTTTTTTTGTTTTTTTTTTGTTTTTGTGTTCTTGTATTTTCATGTTCCTCTGATTCTTCGACTGCTCCACTACCCACTCAACCCTGACTATCAGTGCCTCGACCTATCCTTAGCACGTCACCAAGCTTGCACAGCCGAGTGATGTTGCCGTGCCTTCGTGAAAATTATATGCATGTATGCAAAGATTTGTACTGCCGAGTACCATCATCTTAGGGTAGTTTTCCCAGCATGTTGAGAATATCGAAAAAAGCCTTGCTTGGCCGATCAAACTCCTCTTCTCCGCCATAACACCCATCGCTGCATCACCTATATCTGGCGAGTCACCACTTGGCCGAGCCCTGCATGCATCAGCCATGTTTCATAACAAAAGAGGATACATGCACCCTTGTTTTGCGTACTAAGAGTTGAGCCACCTGTACTTTTTGAAATAGGAAACATAGGACCACTTTTGCATATTGCAGTCACTATCTTCTACAATACTGGGAAGTATCAGACTAGTAGAAAAAAAAGAAGAGTTTCCAGTACCTTGGATGCGTGCGTGAGGAGGAAAAAAAAACAGAGAAAAAAAAGGGCAACGTGCATGCATTCAAATTGGGATGTAGGCTTTGGCCGTGCCTTCATCATGACAAACCAGGCTCTTACCGTGCCTTTAGATCAATTAATGAATTTATCCATGCATTTAGTTTTGAAGTATAGGCTGGGTGTAGATTTTGCATGTGTACATGAAAATCAGATAGGAAATAGGCAGTGTATTTTTGGCGTGAGTGGGAAAAGAACAGGGGGAGCTCTGCCTATAGGGGAGTGAAGTAATATTTTTTTATAGAGTTACAGTGAGCGTGCATTCATTCTGATAAAAAAATGGGCAAACCAAGTGGATCGTCGAGTCGGGTTGTGTGGGGAGTAGTCGAGCAAGTTTGGTCCAACTATCTTTTACATAATCCCGTCCCAATTTCGTTTTATTTAAATTTTTCTTTGACCGTAAATTAAAGTCGCGTATTTGGTTTTATTTGGATCTTGTTCTAGATTTGAATCAAGATGTTGCATCCGCGGAAATCTGATCGTGCCATTTATACGTTTCTTTATCAAGTGATACAATCGTTTGAATCAAATTTTCTGCAGCTTTAAAGTGAGTATTTCTCACCAGACAAACATACCTATATATCTGTGAATTTATCACAAGTGTAATTGTAAATTTATTTTATTTAATTTTATCTGCCTGTGATATAAACGTATGATGGTAAACCCCATTATTTATTGACACATCATCAGTTGTTTATTTATTGAAGTATTATTGCAGTTATACTATTTAATGATTATTTACTGTAAATCACACTGCAAGTTCCCTGTAAATTTGGGATCGTTATAGGCTGAAACGATAGGCATGAACGATAATTATTTACCCATTTATTTATTTAATTGTTTAATTATTTATTATTTAACTTGGGATTGCGGGTTTAAAATGATAGAAACCGGGTTTTTGTAAATTGCAGATTGAAATGATATATATCCGTATCACTTGACCTAGGCTAGAAAACTATATACAGACCTGTGGTTTATATAATATCTTATGAAATGTTTTAAAAATATTTTAAATAGAAAGTTTATGATATTCTGGCTTAAATGTATTTAAAGGTTTTTATGAAATTTATAATGAATTTTGAATGAGTCAAAATGTTAAATAAATGGAAGTAAGTAAAATTTTGGAATATAACTTATTCCGAATTTTTGTTAAAAGTGAAATTTTAGTTAAGTAAAATAATTGATAATAAGTTATATTTGGGAATTTAAAATTAATTGTTAAGTTAATAATTTATTTCAGCACTTAAATGTCGTCTTTTGTAAATGAACTGTTTTAACCTATGACTTTAGGTAGCATTTTATAAGTGCTATGGAAACGGAATTTTTGATTTTTTTTAATGAAATGCAATGGAGATAATCTTTGGGAAAAGGCTTAAATTTTGGAATTTAATATGAATTAATAAAGATAAGGAATTGACTTTAAATGGTTTTAAATGGAAGAATTTAGCTTATAAATGTGGGTTGAAAGGCAATTTATTCCTAAATAAATAGATTTAAAGGGTATTTTATATTAAATAGAATGACTGATGTTTAAATAAATGATGTTTTAAAATGATATTATTGGAAGGTATTTGAAATTTATTTTGATTCTTTAAAGTATAAATACCATTTTAGGGTTATAATAACGCTTGGTTGTTAAAGAGATCGGGATCAGATATCTGGTATACTCTCTGTCGATACCGAAAACCACTTGACAACCGTGTACGCGGTGGAGATTCCAGAAAGAAGTAGGATGATGGTGACGTTTTCTTTGAGGTAAATACGTGGATCCGACTCCCGTGAGTTGGCATAAGGTGGCTAAAACAGGAGCGATTCTCGGATTAATGAGGTAGCACCTCTGATCGGACGCACTTCTTCGTATGCCATTCTATTACTTTTGTGATTGTTTTGGTGCGCACCTTTGATTTGGGAGTGTTGTTCGAGGTGGGCGGCAGCTGCGCGCTGCGCGTTTCCATCGGTCCGGATAGCAATTGGTATATCTACCCTGGCATTGCCTAGTTGTGCCGTGTCATCTACTATAGCGAGCCTTGTACGAGTTTGTTTTTCTCCCGTAGCCCGTGTGGTATCCTCTGGTGGCTTCCCGATCAGGAGAGACTATGATATTGGATGGACTACTGGGACTATTACGTGTTAAGGTGGAAAATGTAAAGCCTTAACGCTATTTAAAAGTATGTTTATTTTAGTATAGACACTATTATAATAGCGAAAATATTACTACATAGTAAATAGTTTAACGGATCCTTAGAGGATGTGCGGTCCCAAGCATCCTTTAAGTTACTTGCTCTATATTACAGTACACTTGAATTGGCTTACACTATATAAGTATGTATGTCCTGACTTGAGTGTTTATGTTTTATGTTACGCTCGGGTCAGCCTGAGTTGCAGTTCAGCTTTCATCCCGAAGCTAGGACTTCTGTAGATTTTTCAAGTTGCCGGCAAAACTTTCAGTCCGTTATCTTATTTATGTAATCAAGACTATGGAATATCTGGATTTTTCTATTTGATGATTTAAACTATATCTGAGATTAAAGACTATGTAATTTTTATTTGTTTGAGACTTTTTATAGTGGCTTCATGAACCACCAAGTATTTTTAAATTCCGCTGCGAGTTTTCTGATATCTATGTCTGTGATTCTGTGATTTGATTTCATTTGCTCCCAATTTATTTAAAATCTATTGTTTTGAACTCTTCAAGTTTTGACAAGTTTAAATTTATCATCAAATTTTAATGGTACAAAATAGTGGGTCGTCAAATTTAAAACTTCATTCATTTTCAGCTATGATTCAATTTATGCTTGAATCCATAATTAAAACTAGATTTAAACTCATTTTAAATCTTTGCTTAATGTTTTAAAAATTTAGTTTAAATTTTGAAAACAAGACAAGTTTTCAAACTTGAACAAACTAACTCAAGCTTACATACAACACTCGAGTAAAACACTAAATAAACTCGAGTAAAACTCGAGTAACTCTTTCATCTAGAATTCATTCAATTCAAAATTGACAGGCTTAACACAAACCTGAAACTATCAAACTCACCTGAGTCCACAACACAAAATCTTCGAGTCTCATATCCTAAATCTTCGAGCCAAACGCAAAACAACTCGATACCAAACACGAGAATACAATCTTCCCCAAAACCAACTGACACGCCATGAATCCTTGTGCACCTGCACCACCACAGCAATCAACTCCGACCCCTCGCGACCCCATGCGCAAGTCAATGGTCATCTCCCAGTGCCATTCTGACCCTCAATTTGAATGCAGAACCCCTAATTCAAAATCTAGCATGAGAGCTCAAAACCAGAAAACAATGTCGAATCTGAAACCGCCTCAACCACCAACTTCTGATCATCAGAGGATCAACGCCTCCGTCCGCTACTTCCTCCACACCCCAGCTACCATCAACTCCAATCTGGAAGAACTCGATCGCTTAAAGGAGTTGGGGTGATCAATTTACTGATCATAGCGTAAACTAGGGTTTAAAATTTCAATTCGAAATTCCCATCATCTCAATGCTGTAATCCCCTTCCAATATTTTTCCATGATTCAACCACCACCATTCCATCACCAGAAACAACGCTGGCCACCCCGATCACCTAAGTTGTCAATTTCAACCCAAAACACCATTTCTGGTTAAACCAGAAATTCTCAATCAAATACAAACTAAAAATTCTAATTTTAGTTTTAAAATTCAAGTTTTTGATCATGTAATCTATTGATAATATTAAATCAATAAATCAGGATGATTGAATTCCTATTTTCAAAAGTTTTGTTCTGTTATTTGTTTCCAGAATCAACTTCAGAGATTTTTTTTATTAAATAAAATTTTAAACTCTATCTTATGTTCACATCCGTACTCTAATTAAATCTCACTTCTTACATAGATTAGATTATGATATGATGATTGTTGATCATGATTTTAAACTGGAATTCTAGAACAGGCCAGAATAAATCACAGTAAGCATTCATTCAGTAACCAAACATATATGCAGAAAAATCTATCATACTTTTTCACATAAATCATGACTATATCAGGAAACAATTTAAGCAACTTAATTTACTTAAATTAGTTTTTAAAAAATTGTTACTCACTTGATATTTTATATTAGCAGAGCATATGTTTTAGCAAAGCTGGAACCTGAATTGCTTGATTCCCAACTTCAAGTTGCTTCCTTTTTTATAAAAACTTTAGATCTTGATTTTGCACAATGCTTGGCTTCCTGATTTCATTAAAATGTTTTTGCTTCCAGATTCTACAGCTACATGCATGTAGTTTTGGATGTTGCTTTCAAACAGAGAAGGACTACAGGCTTGAGAATTTGCATCGTGATTTCATGTTTATGAATTGAAGTGCTACAGGTTTTGAGGATGTTGCATGCAGGTTTGGTGAAATTGCAGTTGCAAATTTGCTTTTTTTCCCAGGTTGATAAATTTTAGAGCTTCAGTTTTTACTTTGATTTTGCAAAATGAATTTCAGGTTGAGGAAATATTTGTGCAGACTGGTTCTTTGAGGGGATCATTTGCAGATTTTTATTTTAAACAGAAAACAGGTTTTTAATTTGAATTTGAGAGGAAATTACTGGATTTGTTGAACAGAGTTTCTGTTTTGATCAAAGATGAGTTTGGATTTCGGATCTGAAAATTCTCTTAAAGTTTTGAGGAAGAAAGAATAGAAAAAGAAAAAGGATAAGAAGTAACATGTTTATATGAGTAGATTTTTGATTTAATTAAAAATAAAAGAAAAAGAAAACTAAAAGGACACTTGTTCTAATTTTAAACATTTGTCACTTTGTTTTATTATATGACTAACACAGGTCTATTAAGTGTTAATAAACTTACACATGTATTAAGTATTTTAATTCAAATTCTAAATTGTTTATAAAACTCTAACTTATTTTATAAGAGCTTTTAAGTCTTATTTTATTTCTTATGTAATATATATATAAATGATTTTCTCTATTTTTAATTAAAAAGAAATGAAACAACAAATTTAAAATATAAGTTTATTCAAAAATATTTAAATATTTATTCTATTAAATTTAAGACATTAAATTCATCTTTAAATTAATTTATCAAATCCAATTTTAAAAATCAAGTTATATATGTATGCATATATAACTGTTATTAAAATTAAAAATAATAAATCCTATTTCTAACAAAATCTAGTTATGTTTATGAAAAACTAAGCATTATAATTATTATCTAAAAATAACAAATTAAACAATATTAAATAATTTATAAAAGAGGTTACAAACAAATTAAGATCATTTGTAATTTGTATTGTAAATTCTTATATATAAATTTCAAGTAATATAAAATAAAACTTAGCTTTTATATTTATCTAATTTAAATTCACATTTAAGCTAATTAAAATATAAATTTAAAAAAATCAGATTTACCTTAAGTATAAGCCAGATTATTTATTAAATTGCTTAGAAAAGTTAAATATTAAATTTAAATCAAATTTCCAATTTTCCAAATATAAATCAAAACTAGAAAATTAATCCATTTACTAAATTCAAAATCAAAGTTCATCAATTTAAAATATATACAATTATATATATTATAAATAGAAAACAATTTATTTGCTTTTAAAAAGATAAAATCTACCAATTTAAATATTTATTAAAAGATGATTATTAGATCAAATTCAAAATTTATTATCAAAATTTATTAAATAAAATTCAATTTTAAACACAGATTATTAAATTTATATTGCCAAATTTTCGGGATATTACAGGAATCACTGGAGATTATCTGCTAGTCTAGTTTTATCTGTTTCACTTCCAGTTATCCTGTTGATCCCAGTGTTGTATTCATTTTGTACTTGGTTATCATACTTAGACATCTGTTGCACTTTATTTCTTCTGTTTTGTCTTATTTAACTCTGATATATTTATATAGTAGCTTCATGAACTACTATTTCTTTTACTTCCGCTGCACTATTATTACTCTGTGTCTGTGATCTGTGATTATTATTTACTGTATATTCTGAGATTTGCCAAATTTTATTTACAATGCGGTATTTTGAGCAATTCAAGTCCAACATGTGCGGATGTGAATCGTTGAAAATACCTAGTTGTTACATTTGGTATCAGAGCTTTGGCTTTGAGGCATAACTTAGAATGTTTGGTAAATTTAGTTACAAAATCACTTTCGTCCAAACTTGAATCTCTTCCTCTTTGATTCAAATTTCATTTGAATTTTGGAACATTCCTTGCGGTTCCAAAAATTCATTCGTGTCCCTCACTATTCATCTCCTTTTGATTCTGGAGTATCCCATAACTCCACTTCGAATGAGCTTTATAGTGAATTGGCGGTCCCGCCAATCTCAAAAATTCATTTGCAAAGGGGGAAACTCCTTTGCAATTAGCATAGATTCACCAGAGATTTATATCTATCCTTAGTTTAGATGCTAATATCTTTGTTATTCCAAGCTCTATCTCTTAAGATCGAATGTAGATTTATCACAGAAAAAAATCCACATTGATCTTATTCTTTAAATCACGGTTGACCCTGTTAAGGTTGCCCACGATTTACTTAAGCTTACCCATTCCCTACTCTGTTATTTAATCATCTTGTCTTTTGTTTCCAATCTATTTTTCCAAACATTTTGAATTGTACTTGTAAATCTATATTTTGTTTTATATATTGTGTTGTTTGGGTTGTTAATGTTGATTTGGGTTTCCGATCGATTCGTCTGATCAATGCTATCGATAGGATTTCTAAAACACTTTGACAAAACAAATTGACACAATATTATTTTTAAATTTGGTTAATCAAATAAATTTTGATATATAAGTAAATTTATGGAAATTAATAAATTGATTTAAATTTATTATTTGAAATGATAATACTTGATTTATCATTTATTGTTCTATAAATGAATTTATAAATAGTTGTTTATAAGTTGATTTGGGAACTGAATTGAATTTAAAACAAGAAATTTGAGAATTTAATTTTCGATGGTTTCAAACCTCGTGTTTAAGTTTTGAAGTATATTATTTAAAGCATTTTCGAATAAGAATATGTTTCCAATGAATTTTTAAGTTTAAAAATCAGTGCTCTTCTCTTTGTCGCTAGGAAATAATTTCGATGATGACTGCAGCATCATCGACATTCATTTCCGAGTTTCGAAGTGAAGAGACCATTATGTAGTCCTGCTACAGCTTTGTTTTGGGAAATCAAATTGATTTGAATTTCTAAAATATGACTTGATTTATAATATATATAGATATATGATTTAAATTTGATTTGATAAATTATGTACATACATTTATTTATCTCTAAATGGTTTGAAGAAATCGAAAATCTAATTCTTAAATTTTATTTTAAAGAATAAATTAAATTATAAAAAGAAAATAATTTTTTTGGATGAATATTCAAGCATGAAATGATTTAATTGGAAAGTTTTATTTGTATAATACAATTCCAATCAAATACAACTTACCTTAATTTCAGAAGTTAACAATGTAATTGGATAATATACAATATAAAAAAAATTTATAAAAAAAATTTGAGTGGTTAAAATAAATGTTATACACTTAAATTTTAGTTATAAAATGATTAACATAGGTAAATAGAATAAAAGGTAAATTGAATAATTTACAATATAAAATGATGTTAAAGGAACTAAGAATAAGTTAAAACAGTTATAATAAGTGTAAACATACTTAACATAGGAAAAAAAAATATTGAGCAGAGTAAATTTAATTTTTCATTAGGGATAAAGGAGAATTAAATTTATTAAGTACATTTTGAGTATAATAAATAATTTTTCTTCAAATCCATGATTTTAGAAAGTGTTAATTTAAGATGATTGGATAATAAGATAATGAAATTTAAGATAGTTAAGATTTATTTAACTTGTGTAAAAAAAAAATTTCTATTTAAGTTGAAATTTACAAGGTTTCAAACTTATTTCCTTATTTTGTTTTTCAAACTATCTTTTGGTTGTCCTTATTATCCTTATCTTGCTACAGACTGGTATAGACATTTTTCTATACTCTTTCTGTTTAGAAATCTTTCTATAATCTTTGGTGCTCATTTTGAATCCACCTTTTCGTGCTTGTGTTCTTTATTCTAGAGGATCTTGGAAAGATCATCTCCACCTTGTTAAACTTACCTATAACGACAGTTATCAGGTATAATCTCAATCTTCTTGTCACCTTGTCTTAATCTTATTTCATTTCTATCTTTTCTGTGCTTTCCCGTACCTCATTCCTTTTCGGGGACGAAAAGTTTTGAGTGGGGGAGAGTGTAACAACCCTTTATTTTGTAATTATTTTTATTGAATTTTGATTTAACTTTATTATATTTAATTTATATAATTTTGTTATTTTAAAATATAAACTTTGATTTTGATATGAATTACCATTCCAAACATGACTAGATAGAATAATTTCCAAAATAATGAATTTTGGTCAACTTTGACTTTTAACTTAAAAATTTAAAAGTTTGAGAATTTGAATTTTATCTTTTATTATGAAATTAAATAAAATTTTAAGATCAATACTTTTCGTTTCGTTGAAATCTGATTTATTATGTGAAAGATGCCTTTTTAACTATTGTGTGAAATTTGGTGTATTTAACAAAATTGTTTATGTTAAATTATATAAATAATATTTTATTTGGTCATGTGATGTTCTAATTTATATTTATATCAGTAAAATAACATGTTATGTGTATATTTTTGGTTTTCAAACATTTTTTAAGTGTAATTGACATTTTCCAGTGTCAGTTGTATATTTTGTTTATAATTTCTAATTTCCAGCTTCAATTAATTTAAGTAATTCCTTATTTATTTTTATATTTTTCTTAATAATTTATTTTCTTATCATTCCCATTTTATTTTTTTCCTCATTTATTTATTTAATTTCCTTTTTATTTGTTTTAAAGTGAAATATAAATTTTCTAAAAGCTTGTGATGTTTTATTTGTAATGTTCATGTCCTGTTTGCCATTTTTTAAACAATTTCTCTAATTATCTTCTATTTTCTATAAATATAATTATTTATTTCATTTTAGAAATGATAAGTGAAGTATTTTATTTCAAAATTTTGCTTTATAATATTTTTTAAAATGAAGTAGATATTTTTCCAAAGCCCGTGATGTTTTAATTGTAATTTTTGAACCCTGTTTTGAATTTTTATGCAATTTCTTTTATTCTTTTTCTACTTTCTTTAAATTTTATTATCTATTTTCATTTTATTTCACTTTGTTTCGGTTTTTAAAAATATTTTCTGAATCATATTTTGTTTTATTTTATTTTAAAGAAAAGGAAATATGAAAGGTTTTAAAAACTTTTGAAACTTAAGTCTTTTCACCTCCTAAGGCCCTTTCATTTTGCCATAACCTCTCCATTACTCCTCTTGGCCGTGCATTTTTTTTCATTTTCTATGTATTACCTTCAATTTTCACATGAAAAAAAATCATATCTCACTTCTCTTTCACGGCTAAGAAGTTTGGTAATGACTTCACTCCTTTTTTTCTATTTTTCCTTCTTATTTTCTATGAATTATACCTTGCTTTCTCATGCTATTTGCTAGGCCTCTCCTCCATAGCCGCAGCCACCACTCTCTACACATCTTCCCTGCCATCACCACCACCTAGACTTCCAGCCATGACCAAGGCCGAGCCCTCCATGATGGCCAAACCCCTCAACAATGCAACCAAAGGCCTAAAACTATGCTTATTTGACCACTAATTGTGCATCTCCTTCAACCACCTCCCTAACCATCACCATAGCCGCCACCACTCCTCTGACCTGACCTCTACACACCCCTTTCCACCACTGACCAGTCATGGTGCACCCAGGCCGAGCCATAACCCCAAGGTCGAGCCTTTGTTTGGACTAAAAATCACACTATTTGCCTTAAAACTCTTCACATCCTTATATATAAACTTCTCCACCATATTCCACTACCTAGGCCATGCATACACATGACCAAACCTGAGCCAAAACTTGTTCAAACTAGATCCAAACACATCCCTAGGCCGTACCAAATAGTAGAGAAGGCAAGGCAAAAGACTGTGTATTCGTATCTCTGTTTATTTCAAAGTTATTTAAATTGAATGTTGTATTGAACTTTAAATTTATTTGGTTTTGTTTTGGGTTGTAACACAAGACCTATAGCTTGGATCTTGCTCTCCATTCAAAGTCCGTAGTCTTGTCTGTTTGCTTTTGATTTCATGTGTTATTGGTTTGCAATCTCCAGCATTTAGAGGTGAGTAAAACTCACACGACATTTATACTTGTGTAGTTGTGAAACAACAACAGAATGTGTAGAAAAAAATATATGATGTTATAACTGCCATGTGATTATTTATATATGATGTTCAACCTGTTAAATTTCATGTCATATCATCTGTTACTGCAATATGTTGTTAACTGTTCATTTATATCTGTTTATCACACTGCAAGTTCCGTGTAGTTTAGGTTCACTATGGGTTGAAATGATACAAACCCGAACGGTATTTAGAATAGGAAAAAAATCGTTATGGGCTGAAATGATAGGCCTGAACGGTTTTTATTTATTTTATTTTAACTTGGGATTACGGGTTTGAAATGATAGAACCTGGATTTTTCTTTTAAACTGCGGATTGAAATGATATATATCCGTATCACTTGACCTAGGTTAGAAAACTATATACAGGCCCGTGGTTATATTTTATAAAGTATTTTGAATATATTAAATATTTTTAAAAGTAAAAAATTATGAAATTTGATTTAAATTGGATTTTTAATGTTTATATAAAGAAATTTTGGATTTTTTCAAGAAGAAAAAAAAAGTAATTCAAATGAATGGTAAAAAGTGAATTTTTGAAATATAACTTAAATTTAGAAATTTGGACTTTGGCTTCAAAAATGACATTTAAGTTATATAAATAAAATTTTAAGTGGTTTAAATGTAAATTTGTGATAATTTGATTTAAATAGATTTTTCAAGTGCTTCAAATAAAGGATTTATGATTTTATATAAGTGGTAAATGTTAAACAAATAAATGGTTAAGTTGAATTATTGAAATATAACTTAAAGTCTGAAAATTTGGGTTTCGGTTTAGAAAGGGAATTTTAAGTTATATAAATAAAATGGAAATTTATTTATATTTGGAAAATGGTAAATATGATGATTTGATTAAATTTGAGTTTAAATAGTAGAGAAGGCAAGGCAAAAGACTGTGTATTCGTATCTCTTTTTATTTCAAAGTTATTTAAATTGAATGTTGTATTGAACTTTAAATTTATTCGGTTTTGTTTTGGGTTGTAACACAAGATCTATAGCTTGGATCTCGCTCTCCATTCAAAGTCCGTAGTCTTGTCTGTTTGCTTTTGATTCCGTGTGTTATTGGTTTGCAATCTTCATCATTTAGAGGTGAGTAAAACTCACACGACATTTATACTTATGCAGTTGTGAAACAACAACAACTGAATGTGTAGAAAAAATATATGATGTTATAACTGCCATGTGATTATTTATATATGATGTTCAACCTGTTAAATTTCATGTCATATCATTTGTTACTGCTATATGTTGTTAACTGTTCATTTATATTTGTTTATCACACTGCAAGTTCCTTGTAGTTTAGGTTCACTATGGGTTGAAATGACACATACCCAACAGACTTTAGAATAGGAAAAAAATCGTTATAGGCTGAAATGATAGGCCTGAACAATTTTTATTTATTTATTTTAACTTGGGATTGCGGGTTTGAAATGATAGAACCCGGATTTTTCTTTTAAACTGCGGATTGAAATGATATATATCCGTATCACTTGACCTAGGTTAGAAAACTATATACAGGCCCATGGTTATATTTTATAAAGTATTTTGAATATATTAAATATTTTTAAAAGTGAAAAATTATGAAATTTGATTTAAATTGGATTTTTAATGTTTATATAAAGAAATTTTGGATTTTTTCTAGAAGCAAAAAAAAAGTAATTCAAATGAGTGGTAAAAAGTAAATTTTTGAAATATAACTTAAATTTAGAAATTTGGACTTTGGCTTCTAAAATGACATTTAAGTTATATAAATAAAATTTTAAGTGGTTTAAATGTAAATTTATGATAATTTGATTTAAATAGATTTTTAAAGTGCTTTAAATAAAGGATTTATGATTTTGTATAAGTGGTAAATGTTAAACAAATAAATGGTTAAGTTGAATTATTAAAATATAACTTAAAGTCTGAAAATTTGGGTTTTGGTTTAAAAAGGGAATTTTAAGTTATATAAATAAAATGGAAATTTAATTATATTTGGAAAATGGTAAATATGATGATTTGATTAAAATTGAGTTTAAATGAATCAATAAAGTATTATTGATTTTTCTATGTATTAAAATGGTTAAATGAATGAATGCTTAAAAGTGTAATTTTAAAATGAACTTGACCTGAAAATGTGAATTTGGTTTTAATTAAGGGTTTAAGTTAATTTAATAAATTGGACATTTAGTTTAATTTGTGAAATGATAATTTGAAAATGTAAATGTTAATAAAGTGTTAAATGTAAAAAAATGGGAAAGTTTACACTTGAATTGATTAAGTGGATTTGTGAAATTTGATTTAATTATAAAATGTTGCTTTATAAAAATCATTAATTTAAAGAGTATTTTAATGAACATCTTTGAATGTTAAAATATCATTTTTATAATGTTTAAATGGTTTAAATTAAATGTTTTCAAGTATAACTTTTAGCAGCTTTTTCTGAATGCTGTGAAAGGTTGAAATTTTCAATGTTTATGGTTTTAACTTAGTAAATGTACTCATAATGGTTTAAAACTTTGGAAATTGAATACTTGATTTGAAAGTATATAAACTTAAATTTTAAATGGTTTAAATGAATTATTTTGATTAAAATATAAGCTATTTAAAAGGTGATTTGAAAGGATAATAAATGAATGTTATCTTGAATTTAGAAGGTATTCAAAGTTGAATATTTGGATTTGAACTTATATAATAAAGTTTTGAAAGATATGATATTTTGATATTAAAATGATTAAAAATAAAGTTATGAAAGATATGATATTTTGATATTAAAATGATTTGAAAATGAAGCTTTGAAAGGATATGATAATTTAATATATTGAAATGGTTTGGAAATGATTTAATCTTTATTTCGATAAAGATTTGGATTGAAATGATATTTTATTTTGAAGTATAAAATATTATTTTAAAGTTATAACCACAGGTTATAAAAACGATTGGTTGGCAAAGAGACCGGGATCGGATATGGACATACTCTCTGTCGATACCGAAAACCACTTTGACAACCGTGTACGCGGTGGAGATTCCAGAATGAAGTAGGATGTTGGCGACGTTCTTAAGGTATACTACGTGGACCCAACTCCCGTGAGTTGGAATAAGGTGGCTAAAATAGGAGCGGTCTCGGGCCAGTTGAGGTCGCACCTCGTAGCGGAGGCATTTCTTCGATACCATACTATTACTTGTGATTGTTTGGGCGCCCCTCCGATTTTTGTGGGGATGTGTTCCGCGGTGGGCGTATGTGGCTGCTGCGTTACCACCAGCCCGATTGTCGTAATTGATATATCTACCTTGGCATTGCCTTGTGTGCCGTGTCACCTACCATATCGAGCATTTACTATGAGTTTCTATTTGTGTCGTACCTATGCAGTATCTTCTCGTAGTCTCCCGATCAGGAGATATGCAGGTATTGTATAGACTATTGGCGTTATTTGTGTTAAGGTGGAAAATGTAAAGCCTTAACGCTATTTAAAAGTATGTTTATTTTACTGTTATACATTATTATAATAGCGCAATATACTATATAGTAAATAGTTTAACGGATCCTTAGAGGATGGGCGGTCCCAAGCATCCTTTAAGTTACTTGTACTTTTACTACAGTTCACTTGAGTTGGTTTACATTGTATAAGTATGTATGTCCTGACTCGATTGTTTGTATTTTTATTTACGCTCGGGTCAGCCTGAGTAGATTTGGATTTCCTCTTTCTGGAGATTGGAATTGCGACGACCCGATTTTCTCTCCACAGGAAATCGCATCATCATGAAGAAAGAAAGGGATAGAAAAGAGAAAAGGAAGAGAAGAAAGAAGAACAACATCAGAATCTCAACAGCGGAACGAATAAATTATATTAATAACAAAAGTATTACATAGATATACAACAACTATCAGAGTTACACAGAATATACATCACATACTTGACAGTTATAAACACATCTCTAGTTATTACATCTCAAAACACAATACAGAGAACACATAGCGGAACTATATATCTAACGCCGAAGCCTCCTGGTCCATTGTTCCTCCATAATCCGCCAAAGCTAACCTGAATCCCTTGGCTACTCGTAAAAATTTGAGTACCCAAGAGTTTAAGAAAACAGAAGATAAACTCTGGGTCAGACATGGGTCTGGTGTAAGTAACAGGTTAAAGTTTGCATAACTTTGAAAATCTTTTGAAAAGAAAGGTATCACGTAAGACTTTCCACACATAAACATGGAAAAGTTTTTACCTTACGCTAACCAAAACATTTGATAGGAAATCCAGTGATATTATAATCGGTCTAGGGTTTTCAAGCAAATATGAAATAGCCGAAATTGTTACATTCATTAAATTCCAGCTACCAGCCACAAAAGTGGGTAATACAATCAAAACCGTTGGTACTTATTGGATTGTGGATTCCATCAATGGCTGGGCTACTGGGGTACCGCCCGTCACAGTACGTGGCCTAGATCAACGTACCGAGGAGTACGCCCGCTCCCCATGCAACACAAGACCGGAACCATTCCTTACTGAACAGTTCTGAACAAGACAACCCTGCAGTTGGCGTACGTTGTAACAACCCTATATTTTGTGATTTATTTTTTTGTATATTTTAATTTTTTTAATTGAATTTTTGATTTAAAAACTTATTTTATTTATTTTGAATGATAAACTTTAGTTTTGATATGAATTATTGTAATAGCCCTAGTTTTTCTAGCAAATTATTTCTTTTATTTATTAAACCTTGAAATTTATTTTAATATATTTTTAATTTGATTTAATCTTTTCCCAAACTGCTAAGAATAATATAAATGAAAGTTCTGAAATTTTTAACTTTGTTTAAAGGATAACTCTAATTGGAATTTTATTAAAAGATTAGTTTATCTACTTGCTTTAAAAATTGGTGGCGATTCTAGAATGAAGTAGGATGGTGGCGACGTTCTTGAGGTATACTACGTGGACCCAACTCCCGTGAGTTGGCATAAGGTGGCTAAAACAGGAGCGATTTCGGGCCAGTTGAGGTCGCACCTCGTAGCGAACGCATTTCTTCGATACCATACTATTACTTGTGATTTTTTGGGCGCCCCTCCGATTTTTGTGGGAATGTGTTCCGCGGTGGGCGTATGTGGATGCTGCGTTACCACCAGCCCGAGTGTCGTAATTGGTATATCTACCCTGGCATTGCCTTGTGTGTCGTGTCACCTACCATATCAAGCCTTTACTACGAGTTTCTATTTGTGTCGTACCTATGCAGTATCTTCTCGTAGTCTCCCGATCAGGAGATATGCAGGTATTGTATAGACTATTGGCATTATTTGTGTTAAGGTGGAAAATGTAAAGCCTTAACGCTATTTAAAATTATGTTTATTTTACTGTTAGACATTATTATAATAGCGCAATATACTATATAGTAAATAGTTTAATGGATCCTTAGAGGATGGGCGGTCCCAAGCATCCTTTAAGTTACTTGTACTTTTTCTACCAGTTCACTTCAGTTGGTTTACATTGTATAAGTACGTATGTCCTGACTCGAGTGTTTGTATTTTTATTTACACTCGGGTCAGCCTGAGTATTCACAGATTTGGATTTCCTCTTTCTGGAGATTGGAGTCGCTGGAGATTATCTGCTTATCTAGTTTTATCTGTTTCACTTCCAGTTATCCTGTTGATCCCAGTGTTGTATTCATTTTGTACTTGGTTATCATACTTAGACTTCTGTTGTACTTTATTTTTTCTGTTTTGTCTTATTTAACTCTGATATATTTATATAGTAGCTTCATGAACTACTATTTCTTTTACTTCCGCTGCACTATTATTACTCTGTGTCTGTGATCTGTGATTACTATTTACTGTATATTCTGAGATTTGCCAAATTTTATTTACAACGCGGTATTTTGAGCAATTCAAGTTCGACATGTGCGGATGCGAATGGTTGAAAATACCTGGTTGTTACATTCTTCCTCTTTTTTTTCATTTATTTGTTCCAGTAAGTTTTAAATTTAAACTAAATTAAAAATTAAAGCATCAGGTTCATACTCACGCACTCGATCAAAACCCTGAAGCAACTAACCTCAAAACTCGAGCACGACTCGAGACGCAAGCCCTCACGGCACTGACACCATCTCCTCAACGCCGTACGCGTGCACGGCGGCGCAACTCGACTCCGGCGAACACCAACGCCTTAGGCAAATCACAAATCACACACATACTCGAAATCCAAGTTCGAATTGCCTACAGAAATTTTGAATCGAAAAACAACAGTTCGATCGAAATGCAGAACTCTATCCAATCAACATGATCACCTAGCCACCGCCCCTCACTCCACCGGAGACGCCTAAAATTCAACCACACCACGACAACACGACAAGCTTCCACCCTCCAGAACCTCGTGACACTCGATCGCGTGTAGGCGACGAACTCGTCTAGTTACTGACATGTTCAAAAACTTGAAATAAAACCCTAAAATGATCCTGTTTGTCAAATTTACTCAATGGAAAAATTATTGCATATTTATCTCGAGATCATGATGTCCATACTATCTTCATACCAAATTTCAACTTTTTAAATTGATTAAAGTGTCTGAAATTTGTAAAAATGCAATTTTTACTCAATTTCAAACTGCTTTTGGTTTGAATTTTGCTGAGTTTGCTTCTTCTTTTTTCTTTCTCTATGTGTTTTGCTGAACGAACTAAATGGATCAGATGTACATATATATAAGATAACAGTATGTATGAGGAAGGTATTATCTGGACAAACATTTTCTTTATTTTGTTTTGTTATGAACAGATTTGTATAAATATTTTGAATAGACGAAATATTAGGCTGAGATGAAAGCAATTTAATGCCTTGTTTCTTAATTAGTTTACATATTATAATTATGTTTTCTGTGTATATAGATATTTGTATAGAAATATACACCTTTCAGGTAGATTTATGGCTTGTGTGTGAAGGCATTCATTTATAAACATTTGTTTTGTTAACTATCACTTTGCAGGTAGATATTTAGTCTTGTGTGTATATGAAGATAATTTATTTCATTATTTCTAGCTTGAATAGTTTATATACATATGTTGTGTTATTTTATTTTATATTTTGCAGGTAGACATGGCTTGTGTATGAAGATTTGTTTTGTTATGTTCTAGCTTTTCCAATGTACAACGCATGTTTGTATTTCACTTATTTCTTGTTTATATTTATTAACTTCTACTTTGAATAATTTACATACATATGTGGGTGTAAGGTTTATTTTATAGATTTAGTTTTTGTGTATGAAGATTATTTTATTTTGTCTCTTCTTGTTTAGATACAAATGTTTGTCTTATTTTATTTTATACTTTGGTCTTACAATTTTAAATCTATTTGTACGTCAACTATCAATATTTAAATTACATTCATATGTTTGACTTACATTTAATATTTATATTTTATACTGATAGAATTAGATTTTAATTTAAACAATATCATCCATATGTATATTTACCAAATGTAAAAAAGTAAAGTATTTTAATTCAATTATAAAGAATAAATTTTATTGTAAATATTACCGAGAGATTTATTTCAAAATTTCAAATCAATTTCCTTTCAAGAATACAAATCCATACAAATAAATGGCAATTATTCCCAAAAGTCATATTCATTTTAAAATGATCAGTTCACTTTTTATTTAATTAGATTAAATATTTATTAAAATAAATAGGGCCAAAATCCAGGGTCGTTACATTCCTCCCCCCTTAAAAGAATTTCGGCCCTAAAATTTTAAAACAAAAGATCATTCAAAAGCTTTTATACCAATCATTCAAGCATACATATCATTCATACATTAGCAAACAACCAAACTATTTATCCTAACAAACATCACTAGCTATCTGGACACAAATCCGGATAAGCTTTCCTAAAACTATCCAGAGTTTCCCAGGTGCAATGCTCTAGGATCCTCACTCCACTGCACTTTGACAAGCTTCACTATCTTGCTCCTGAGTTGTCTCTCGTCTTGATCAAAAATATGAACTGGATTCCTGACCACAGTAAAATTCAGCTTGACTTCCAAATCTTCCTGAACTACTGGTTCTACAACTAATGATGAATCCTAAACAAATTTCCTTAGATGGATACATGGAATACATTATGAATTCCATACATCCGTTCTGACAATTCAACTCTGTAAGCTACAGCACCAACTCCTTCCAATACCCTAAATGGACCAATATATTCTGGGCAAGTTTTCCCGTCTTTCCGAATCTTACAGCTCCTTTAATCGGGGAAACTTTGACAAAAACAAAATCACCAATCTCAAAATTCCCATTGTCTCCTTCTCTTATCTGCGTACTTCTTCTGACGGTCTTGAGCAGCTCTCATCCTTTCCTTGATAAGCTCAACTTTAACAGAAGCTTCACGAATCAAATCTGGACCAAGCACAAGACGATCTCCGACTCTATTCAACAGGAGGGGATCTACACGGTCTTCCATGCAGAGCTTCATAAGGAGCCATCTTGATAATTGCTTGGTAACTATTATTATAGGAGAATTCTACCAAATGAAGATGGTCTTCCCATGAACCACCAAAATCCAAAATACAAGCTCGCAGCATACCTTTTAAAATACAGTTCATCCCCTCTGTCCATCCATCTGTCTGAGAATGATAGGTTGTACTCAATCTCAAACTCGTCCCCATAGCTGATTGTAGAGCCTCCCAGAATTGCTAGTGAAAATAGGATCACGATCACTTACTATGCTGATAGGAGCACCATGCAATCTGACAATCTCCCTCAAGAAAATCTCTGCCAGAGAAATTGCAGTACGAGTTGCCTTAATCGTTAAAGTACTCTTAGTTAAACGATTTATAATAACCCATATTCCATCGTTTTCTTTCTTAGTTCTAGGAAACCGTCGATGAAATCCATCAAAATAATCTCCCATTTCCATTCTGGGATTTTCAAAGGCTAAAACAACTCGGCTGTCTTCTTTTGATCTCCTTTCACCTACTGATAGATAGCAACACTATTAACGAGAGCAGCTACATGCCTCTTCATGCTCGGCCACCAGAAAACTCTCCTCATATCCTTATACATCTTAGAGATTCCTGGGTGGATATTCTGTCTAGAGCGATGACACTCAGCTAAAACTTCTTGCCTCAATCCATCTATATTAGGTACACACAAATGACCATTAATCCTCAAAACACCTTGATCATCCACCTTGAAATCTGAATACCGGCCATCCTTAGTTCCAAGAATTAGTTCCTCAAAAGATCTATCCTCTATTTGCTTACTAATGATTTTGTCTTGGAGGGATGGAATGACTTCCAAAAGAGACAAAACTGCATTCCTGCTAAGAGCATCAACCACAACATTCGCCTTTCTCGAGGTATACAGAATATCCAATCATTTGATGCCAAAAACTAGACCCATCGCTGCTGCTTAAGATTAAGATCCTTTTGAGAGAAAAGATATTTCAATGGTTTGTAATCCGTGAATAACCCAAACTTCTCTTCCAAGGGATAGTGTCTCCAAATCATCAAAGCAAAAACAATGGCTAATAACTCAAGATCGTGCGTAGCGTAGTTCCTTTCATATGGCTTTAATTGTCGACTCGCATACACAATCACTCTTCCATTCTGCATCAACACTGCTCCCAAACCAACTATACAAGCATCTGTACATACCTCAAATTTGCTCTTTCCCATCCGGAATAGCTAGTACTGGTGCACTGGTTAGTCTCGTCTTCAATTCTTGAAAAGCTTCTTCACACTGGGGTGTCCATTTGAACTTAGCTCCTTTCCTTGTCAACTTAGTCAGATGCGAAGAAATCTTGGAATAGTCCTTGATAAATTTCCAAAAATGGCACTTAGAGAACTTCGCCTTCAAAACATGCTTCCTCAGAGTCTCCAACACTTTCCTCAAATGCTGCCGTGCTCTTCTTCCGACTTAAAATAGACCAGACTATCATCGATGAATACCAAACAAACTTATTCAACACATCCCAAAAGAATCGGTTCATCAGATCAAGGAAGAACCTTAGCGATCCATCCGATTTAGTGAAAACACTGCCGCAGACCCCAACAAGAAAAACTGGGCCTAATCAACCTCTTCTCCAAAAAAAATCCTAAGTCTGCTTAACTAACTCTTCTCTCTCTCTAGGAGTCGTCCTCCTACTAGGCTGAATCACCTGCACTGCTCCTAGAATCAAATCAATTCGAAACTCTATCTCACGATGCGGAGTCAAACACTTAATTTCCTCAAATACACCAAGGAAATCTTGGACCACATCGATATCTTTAACCTTCTCTTGATAAGTCTCAATTCCATGTAAAAGACTACTCAAGTGAATTCCAGAATTATCACACAACACCCTGGCAATCCTACCCAAATCGGTTTCCAAAGAAATGGTTCTCTCATCACAATTCAGAACAGCCTTATACTTATCGAGCCAATCCATCGAAAAAATGGATCCACTCTGCTACTTCTGAAATTACCTCAAGAAAAACTGATAAGCCAGAAAATCTTCTCGACGGCACACAGAACCCTCGAGCTACATTGCTGAATCAGATGCCCAAAGACTTCTTATCCAAAGCTCTTCGAGAAACTCGGTCCTTGAACCAAACAATAACACCCTACTGAGCTTAGCCACAACACCGAAGCATACATACTTCCTTAACTTGTTCCAAAGAAACATCTTCCGAGACATCCATAGTCACTATGTCTCATCACACAGCTTCTACATCCTGAGGTATCAAGATATAATGACTTGCTTCCGTCCAACTGACAGATCCAACTCTAGCTCATCTAAACTTACACTTCAAAGATGAACTCCAAACCTTAATAGGTTTTCTTCAGAGATCGATGAAATCCTTACACCACCCAAATCTCACTCGAGACGGTAATAGGTCTACAGTCTCGACATATACACTTCTAACCTCAAACATTCAAATTCCAACTATTGGTAGTCGTGTTACACACACCACTACCCTATCTACTTTATAACTTATATTGGAAAACCAGAACAGGTAACCCAATAAATAGGTAGAAATATATATATATATATATATATATATATATATATCAAAATTACAAATACGCTCTCTCAAGAAGGAAATCACTCAAGAGCCTAGGTATTCGCTCAACCTAGCGCTCTGATACCAACTGTGACGATCCACCCTTCTACTCCTAGAAAGACGTATCATCATTAAGAAAAGAAAGGGATAGAAATAGAAAAGAATAGAAAGAAAGAATAACAACATCAGAATCTCACAGCGGAACGATACAAAATATAATACATCACATAACTATTACATAATTTTTACATATATCAGAGTTATACAATATCATACACATGATAGTCATATATATATATATATATATATATCTGTTACTACATATATCAGAGATATAGTATACATCAACTAACACAGTGGAACTAGATAGATATCTACATACGTCTGGAACTCCTGCTCCGAGCTCCTCTAGAAATCAACAATCCAAAACCTACCACTTGGCTACTCATAAAAATTTGAGTACCCAAGAGTTTATGAAAAATAAAATATAAACTTCGGGTCAAACATGGGTCTGGTATGAGTAAACGGTTTAACGTTGTTTAACTTTGAAAATCATTTGAAATTAAAGGTATCACGTAAGACTCCCCACACATAAATGCGAGTAAGTTTTCACCTTACGCTAACCAAAACATTTTATAGGAAATCCTGTGATATTATAATAGTGTCTAGGGTTTTCAAGTAAATAGAAAATAGCTGAAATTGTTACATTCATTAAATTCTAGCTACTAGCCATGAAAGTGGGTAATACAAATCAAAACCGTAGGGTCTCGTAGGGAAAATAGGTTTCCAACAATGGCAGGGCTACTGGGGTACCGCCGGTCACAGTACGGAGCCTAGATCACCGTACCGAGGATCTCTCCCGACCTCCTACAACACAAGGCCAGAACCATTACTTACTGAACAGTCCCGAACTAGATAACCCCGCGGTTGTAGCTGGAAACCGCCCACATAGCCGAAATAAAAAGGGACATCTAGATAGGGGTATATCTCATCCTGCTTGGGCATGACCCACCTAACCTTGCTGCACATCCCCTATTTTAGCCATTCCCGGTTGATGAGGCTTGATGCTGCAATTACCTTTTACAGAACAATATCTCTTAGAATGCTCATCGTCCGCCTGACGATGTGCTAAAAGAATTCAATCCATACAAGTTCGTTCCGGGTTCGAACGAAACCGAAGACATTATCTTGTTACACTCATTTTGGAATCACCCTCAGAGTCAACGACAATAACCCTTGCATTTTGAAAACACCATCTCGATCTCCACTTAAGATGCCATGACCTAACGTTTAATTTGGATCGATGTGGTTTTCGAAAAATCATAAATGACACCCGATCCCGGTCTCATCGAAATCCAAACGCCATTTTAAAGGCCAAGTTGTTTAATTAATTTAAATAGTTTAATTCAACACTTGAATTCACATAGCATTAATCATGGATAAATCATACACAGTCATCATAGATATAACAAGAGCATATCATAGAAACATCACAGAATATCGCCAAATTAATATCACAAATCAGATATTCAACACACACAACATTCATAAGCAAACATCTTAAATTCTTGTTGTAATTAATTCAATTAAAGTCAATTACTTGAGAATTAATCACTTTTCCCTGTTTAATTGATCATTAATTATCAATTAATTACTTATTCCATTTCAAATTATTTAATAAATTAATCATCTCTTAATCAATTATTAAGTCTTAATTACTTAATTATTTTATTTCACACTATTTAATTAATTACTTCCTAATCAATTTACTTAACCTTAATTAACTATTCCTTAATCATTAATTAATAACCTTAATTATTAATTAATAAAACTTAATTACCCATTTATTAACTGCTAATTACTTAATTAATCATGTATTAATTCTTAATTAAATTACTTAATTAATTAACTATTAATCATTTATTAATTAACTTAAGTAGTTAATTACAATCTATTATCACTTAATCATTAATTTATCCAATCTCTAACTACAATTATAATTTAATTATTCTTAATTACTTCCAAATTAATTACTTAATATTAATTATTCATCTTAATTAACATTTAAATGTCTTCTTTAAACTTGAAAATCAATTTATTCTTAACTACACAAATTAATTGTTCATTAATTTAGTACTTAACTTAAATTAATTACTTAACTAAAATATTAACTAAGTGTTAAACATGGTTACACATAAACTAAAATAATTAAACTTGTATTTAAGTTTTAACTTAACTTGTTAAACACTTGTTTAGTTTTCAATGCTTAAAACCCTGCTGCAACACAAATTACTTAACCATATTTCTTTTTTTATTTTATTTGCAGTTCTGAAAGAAAGCAAACCCGAGACTCTCCTACGTTTTACTCGAGTTACACTTCGAGTTAATCACCCATTCCCCCGAGTCTTCCCTGTACACAACTTTTTCTTCTCCCTCTTTTTTTCGTTTATTTGTTCCAGTAAGTTTTAAGTTTAAACTAAGTTATAAATTAAAGCATCAGGTTCATACTTATGCACTCGATCAAAACCAAGAAGCAACTAACCTCAAAACTCGAGCACGACTCGAGACGCAAGCCCTCACGGCACTGACACCATCTCCTCCATGCCGTACACGTGCACGGCGGCGCAACTCGACTCCAACGAACACCAACGCCTCAGGAAAATCACAAATCACGTACATACTCGAAATCCAGGTTCAAATTGCCTACAGAAATTTCGAATCGAAAAACAACAGTTCGACCGAAATGCAGAACTCAATCCAATCAACATGATCACCTCGCCATCCCCCTCACTCCGCCGGAGACGCCTAAAATTCAACCACACCACGACAAGCTTCCACCCTCTAGAACCTCGTGATACTCGATCACGTGTAGGCAACGAACTCGTTTAGTTACTGACATGTTCAAAAACTTGAAATAAAACCCTAAAATGATCCTGTTTCTCAAGTTTACTCAATGGAAAAATTATTGCATATTTTTCTCGAGATCACTGACGTTCATACAATCTTCATGCCAAATTTCAAATTTCAAATTGATTAAAGTGTCTGAAATTTATAAAAATGCAATTTTTACTCAATTTCAAACTGCTCATAAAATACTAATCTAAAAATCTTAATTTTTGTTTTAAAAATCATGACTTGCAGTATGAATTCAAGATATAATCTCGAATTAATATTTTACAACAATCGATTTTATCACATTTCTACTTACTTACCTGTAAAACAAAACTACAGTGTATATTTTCAAACAGGATTTTAAAACAACCTTTAAAATCTAAATTTAAAGTTTAAACCTCTTGTTTGATTGGAAACTGAAAGCTTAACAATGATTCAGTTGGATACAATTCAAATTTGAATGATAATCAATCCCTGCAATTCATAACAGAGAAGAACAACATACAGAGTAACCTATATACACAGAATTTTATCCAAAGATATAACATATACAATACCATGTATTAAAGGAATCACCTTTACTGATTTTAGTTTAAACTTAAATTTTTTAAAAATTGATTGTTTACTCACCTGCAAAGTTGTAAACAGAGAATACTTTGATGTTCTTGAAAACTGCAGTTGGATCTGCTCTTAATCCCTATCTGCTTTTGGTTTGAATTTTACATGAGTTTGCTTTTTTTTTTTCTCTATGTGTTTTGCTGAACGTACCAAATGGCTCAGATGTATACATATATATAAGATAACAGTATGTATGAGGAAGGTATTATCTAGACAAACATTTTCTTTATTTTGTTTTGTTATGAATAGATTTTTATAAATATTTTGAATAGACAAAATATTAGGCTAAGATGAAAGCAATTTAATGCCTTGTTTCTTAATTAGTTATGTTTTCTATGTATATAGATATTTGTATAGAAATATACACCTTTCAGGTAGATTTATGGCTTGTGTGTGAAGGCATTCATTTATAAATATTTGTTTTGTTAACTATCACTTCGCAGGTAGACATTTAGTCTTGTGTGTATATGAAGATAATTTGTTTCATTATTTCTAGCTTGAATAGTTTATATACATATGTTGTGTTATTTTATTTTATATTTTGCAGGTAGACAGGGCTTGTGTATGAAGATTTGTTTTGTTATCTTCAAGCTTTTTTCAATGTACAACATATGTTTGTATTTCTCTTATTTCTTGTTTGTATTTATTAACTTCTAGTTTGAATAATTTACATACATATGTGGGTGTCAGGTTTATTTTATAGATTTAGTTTTTGTGTATGAAGATTATTTTATTTTGTCTTTTCTTGCTTACATACAAATGTTTGTCTTATTTTATTTTATACTTTGGTCTTACAATTTTAAATCTATTTGTATGTTAACTATCAATATTTAAATTACATTCATATGTTTGACTTACATTTAATATTTATATTTTATATTGATAGAATTAGATTTTAATTTAAACATTATCATCCATATGCATATTTACCAAATGTAAACAAAGTAAACTATTTTAATTCAATTATAAAGAATAAATTTTATTGTAAATATTACTGAGAGATTTATTTCAAAATTTCAAATCAATTTCCTTTCAAGAATACAAATCCATACAAATAAATGGCAATTATTCCCAAAAGTCATATTCATTTTAAAATAATCAGTTCACTTTTTATTTAATTGGATTAAGTATTTATTAAAATGAAAAGGGCCAAAATCCGGGGTCATTACGAATGACAAATAGAACAGAAAGAGGTAGTTGGTGGTACTGCAGGGATTATTATAAGGGCAATGGGAGTGCTCCTCTTACCGGAAGATAACCTAGTGCTAACCCAAATCTTAGAGTGCACACTCCTTGGGTGAACAACGCAGTGCTTGTTCTTGACTCTAAAGGTGACATGCAGCTTGATGGTGATGGATTGGAACTAAATACTAATGTAAACATGGAAAACGCTAGAAATGAAATCCAAGTTTCCATGATAAGGCCAACCGCGTGCCAATGGAACTCTGCAGGAGTGGTTCCCCTAGAGAATGGAGAACCTAGGCTTTAGTTGGAAAATCGAGACTATTTACAGAGTCATACACTCAACGTACTCCCTATTAGTTGACCTATATATTACTGTGCCTGCAAAGGCTACATCCTTGACATGGTCAAACGGTTGGTGGAGGAAAACAGAGGCAAAAAGAATGAGAAGCGGGTTTCTGCACCAAGCCAAACTCCGTTCACTAAAAGTGTTCAAAGAGAAGAATGTCCTCGGAAGTTCACCTGCCAACTATGCCATCATACAATGGCACAACAGATGCAAGAAAACATTTGTTTAAGTATGAATGGCACACGAACGGAGCTAGAGCTGCAGATGCCATTCACTCGGATGTGTCTCCATCTTCTTGATAGGAGTCGCTTCCATGTGGTTTACTAGACTTTCACCAAAATACATATGCACTTTGGACGAACTGACCAAGAGGTTTTTGGAGCTGCTTAGACTCCATTCTTTATGTCCCAACGACTTGATATTTCTATTTAGCTTGTCATAAGGACCTAAAGAACCACCAAATCGGCCTAAAATTTCTTCAAAAGCCTCGGTGTTGCTCTAGCGATATCAAGATATTTACTCTTTCCTAATTCATCTGTGTTGCTCCGGCAACATCAAGAAAATTTCTATTTTTATAAAGCCTCGGTGTTCCTCCAGCGATGTCAAAAACTTATCTTCATAAGCATCGACGTTGCCCGATAACACTAAGAATACTTCTTTGCTTCCAAAGCCCCATTGTCTCATCGAAAACATTAGTGAACGTTTTATTTTTCGAAGTATTAACATCACTCCGACAACGCCAATGCAGCTTCAAATCGCTTAGGACTTACCTTTCCTTTCGTTTATAAATAAATTTCCCTACTTGAATTGATGAAACTGTGTCCAAGTATGCTCCACTCCTTCGCTTCTTCAACCGATGGAACTATGTTCAAGTACGCTCCACTCCTTCATTGCTTGAACCTATGGAACTATGTTCAAGTATGCTTTGCTGCTTCGCTGCTCGAACTGATGGAATTGTGTTCAAGTACGCTCCACTCCTTCGTTGCTTGAACCAATGGAACTATGTTCAAGTATGTTCCTCTCCTTTACTACTTCGACTGATGGAACTGTGCTAAGTATGCTATGCTCCTTCACTGCTTGAACTAATGGAACTATGTTCAAGTATGCTCCAATGGCTCGCTGCTTGAACCAAAGGAACTATGTTCATGTGCGCCCCACTCTCTCACTACTTGAATTAATGGTACCACGTTCTAGCATACAATATTCCTTAGGCATATCTTATAATCCGCACGTTGCTACTTGAATCGATGGAACCGCCTTCGAACATGCAATTTCTTCTACAATCTGCACTTCTCTCCTTGAATCGATGGAACTATGTTCTCACAAGCGATGTTCCATATGATCGAGAAAGTATTTCCTAAATCTTTGGATAAGAAGCTTAGACTCAATAACCATTGGATCGATGGTGAAAATAAATTCCACCTGCCCAAGTACCATTATTGCATCGACAACGTAGGGAAACCCTTCTATTTTCTACTTATCGGTGTTATCTTATCAACACCAAGAGGCTATCAAATTTTATAAGTACCGATGCTGTCTTGATTACACCGGGAAGGTTTTTGATTGCAAGATAGGTGGAAAATCAATCCCCGCTTTCCAAGTATTAGCATTGCCCAGGCAATGTCAAAAATTCTCCCACTCTCAAGTTCCAATGTTGCCTCGATAACACTAGGGAGTGATTTGACACAAGTACCGAAGTTGCCCCAAAAACATAAAGGAATCTTTCAAATACAAAATTGGAAGAAAAATTGGTCTGGCCTCATAGGCACCGATGTCGCCCCGGCAACATCGGGAACCCCAGACTGTCATATTAATAAGGGAATCGAATTCCTTAGAACTTACTATCACCCAGAGATAGGCGATAGTAGGAAGAATTTAGTATCGCCCAGAGGTAGGCGGTAACAGGAAGAACTTTCCATCACCTAGGCATAGGCGACGAAAAATGGCATTTCCTGAATCAAATCATTGACGCACCAGTTTTCGAAGATAGAATCTGGTGCTCGACTGAGTTCTCAAACTCTAATCTACCAGAATCCAGCATAGCCTGAAGATTGGCAATGTCTAGAGGGAATAACTTGTCTTCTAGATATCTTATGACGCTCAGAGACTAGTAATGTTAAGAAGGATAACCCTTAACTGCCATAGATTTGACATGGCTTAGACATTAACTGCTTTTGGAATAATCAATCGTGCAGAGATCGCTTAGGTACTTTGACTCCTGCTCGTGGAGAACCAATCATTGTCCAAAGATCGACAACGATAGGGAGAGAATCCTTGGAATCGATGAACGAATCATCAATTCTCAAAGATTGAAACTAACGAATAAGGCGGATATCCACAATAATGCTATTGGCCTAGCAGAATGCATATGGCATGGAACAAGCGAGGTTAATTGTCACAAATTCAAGGAAAGCACTACAGAACTCTACCAGTCCATGTTGAAGATATGAAGAGCGTATTTTTATTAGGAGCAATGTAACAACTTGCTCCACAGTGTTTAATTTTCTATAAATGCTTAGAGTTTGTCACTTGGGAGTAATAGGTTCCATAAATGGAAGTAATTAGATTGCAACAAAAATCGATCGAAGGAAATTTTACCCTATGCAAATAAGAATAACCAAGGAATTGGTTAAACAGTGCCCTACATCGCCAAAGGGAGCACTTGAGGATTATAAACAAAGCTAAGTAACGAAAATTCCCGAGACTCTCATTCTTCCAAAATGTGATGGAACCCGAAGTTAGGGAATATCGAGAAAACAACCACATTAGGGTGAGAGGGATCTACCCAACACTATTGAATCATATGAATGATTTGATCCCAAATTACAAGGCTGTACGATTGCTCGAAGACTGGTAGCACTAAGGAAAGACTCTTACGATACAATCATCGAAGTGCTAGTTTTCGAAGACTAAAACTAGTATCCATAAGAATACAACACTGCCAAGCCGATAGAAAGTTGACTCAAACTGCTGGATCGATGGAAAATCGATCCCTGCCCTTTGAAAACTGACATTGCTCCGGAAATGTCTGGAAAGCCCAAAACCACTAGATCGATGGAGAAAATCGACCCTAACCTCATAAATATTAGTATTGCCCCTGCAACGTCGAGAAACTCTCATATATCTTAAGTACCGATTTTGTCCCGACAACATCGGAAAACTTTCTATTTTCTTGGTACTGATGTTGTCCCAACAATGTCAAGAAACTTTCTATTTTCTAAGTAATAGTATTTCCCCGGTAGTGCCATATAAACTTCATAATATAGGGTCGACGAGAAACACTCACAGCAATAAACCATCGACGCCTAGCTTAGCCGATGCCATTCTGGATGTATGTATTAGAAAGATGCATCACCATTATCTTTTATCCTAGTAAATTCTTCCAAACCCCAGTATGGAGATCCTGATCATGCATCAGTTTCTATCTTTGGAAACTTGCACATGAATGGCTCAACTCTGTGGATTTTTCCTTGATGTCGTGAGTCTTCAAGCAATGCTGAATTCCTGAATGTTATGACCTTTATTTCCTTGGGTGGTAATTTATTAATAGAATCCTCTGTTTTGTGAAACATAACTATAATCTAATCAACTCCATGATTATTCATGTTTGAACTTGGTGAGGTTCCGATCTACCAAGTATTTGTGTAGCTATCCCTGTTAGCGGGACTAACATTTCGATCGCCTGTATGAAATTGTTTATGGGAGATGGAAAGGTGTAGGACAAATGATTCAATCACCCTCGGTTTGGCACTCAATCATACTCTAGGATTGAGGAAGTTTGGTGATTTAACTTTCGACCTTCCATGATTTTCCTTGCTTGTCCTTAGCTGTGCATGCCTTGCTTGACTGCTAACGTTGTCATGGAAGTCATGTTCATATGTCAGTTCCTATCGTCGAGAACATATGAATTAGCTGCTTGGTTCCAAGCAACTTTTTCTCGAGGCTGCCTATCTTTGGGATACATCAAAATTCTTTCTAAGTTGAATGTTGGAAATTTGCTTATGCACCAGCTTCTATCTTTGGACATAAGTGATTTGATCCTAAGGGTTTCCCTTCGGTGTTATCTTATTTTCGAGCAACGGTGAATTCCTACAATAAAGGGCCGAACTATTTGATTGACAAATGAAAGTTTATGTCTTCCCATTAGTGCCAATCTTCAAGCAATAGTAGTTTTTTGAAGACAAAGGTAGAAACTTAGTTGAGAAACTCACAATAATTCGATCGTAGTCAAGGAACTGGCAGCATTAAAAGCTCAGAGCTTTGAATCAAAGAGCAAAGTCGCTATTTCCCAAAGATAGGAACTCCCATGCAAATCAGGCTGGTGGTAGTTAAACATATTGCTCGGGAAACCTAGTCTCCTGAAAATGTATGGACTTAGTACTCAGAGTGATCAGCCCTATGGACTGGGGCATATACATCTACACTTGGTCGAAATGAACTCAACCTAGCTTAAATGGAACAACCATTCTATGGCTAAACCAAGCTACATCACAATTCCGAACAGAGCTATGCAATATAATATGCCAAAATGACTGTAGGAGTATTATTAACGTGCATAGAGTTGTAGTAAATAAATATGCTACACAGGAAGTGCAGCAACAAGAGATGGAAATGCTCGAAATCAAGCAATTAAACAACTAATCCTTGGAGACAGAGATTGGTGTGCGAACTAGATTCTAGAGACCTTGAAAGAAGGGGAATCATGGATGACTCCGACAAAGAACTATTTGCTTGAAAGAAATAGCACAATCCAAGTAGAACCTCTTGGTGCCAAAAGGCATGGAATTGAGTAATTGATATTCCAGTTTTCGGTGATGAAAACTGATGCATGACTGGACTTTTAGTCACAACCTTCAGGAATCTACCATTTCCAAAAGGTTGTAAATGTTAGGAGGGTGAGATCACCATCCTCCATGAATTCTATCAATCCTTAAAAATGGAAAGCTTTAGGGAAGGACAATCGGGACTGGATAATTTGTGAGCTAATTTACGGAGATTGAAATTATGCCTGATCGAACTTCAATGACAGCGCTGGCGACCAAGCAGGACATAATCGGTGGAGGATATGCGAAGGTAGTCATGAAAAATAAAAAACAAGTACTATTGGACTTTTCTCGATCCAAAACCAAGGTTGTGGAAGCTCAATTAGACAGAGGGTGATTGGATAATCTGCTCCGCATGTTTAACTCGTACTAACGCCTAAATTTGTGGTGGAAGAACCCCATAAATAAGATTCATTTCACAATAGAAACATATTACTAAGGAGTATATATTACATATAATGTTCCCTAATGACAGGGAGTAAATGGAGCTTTGCATATTTGCAATGATAGTTGGTCGACAAGAACATGACCAAACACATGCAAGAATGGATACGAGGTTGGTTAAATGACGTCCTTATCTTGCCAAGATGAGCACTTTAATAACTGTATATAGGGTCGATATAGGAACATAACCAAAGAAATTGTTAGGATTTTGTTTATCTACACAAAGTTGTGAGACAGCGGGGGATACTTCTATGCAAGCATTACTAAAAATAAAGCCAACAAGCTTCAGGGAATCCCTTCTTTACCCTTCCTCTTCGTCCAAGACTTTTAATGCCAAGCACTCATTTAAAGGAGGAGATTAATTTAAAGGTAACTATATAAGAGCAGTCATGCCTTATAATTCATTCGTAATCAATCATCCTAGAATGACAGGAATAAAAGGCAAAGCCTAAGTTGTGAAGGACCCATCTTCTAGAGGAGTGGATGTTCCATCGCCAGACTAAAATGGACTGACTGATGAGTCATTCTAGCAAGAAAACTTGGTGCTCAACGTGGTCATTTATGTTTTACTTTGAATAATATTCCCACATGACCAATTCCCAAAATCCAAGAGAAGTTAACGTATGTTGACCAGGAAGACTCTGAGCGTTGACTGGGGCAAGTGCAATGTGTTATCTATACAAAGCAATTCTAATGCCTTGTAGACAAAAAATGGACCATCCTATGTAGATAACTTGCTAGTGCTAGAAAATGAGTTGCATCGTACTTTAAGATTATCCTTTTTGGGACTTGCCCGTTGTCGATGAGAAATGATGATGGAGCCGCTGTCCGGAGTAATGTAAAAAGCTTCTCTTTTCAAGATCATTGGAAGTGCAGAAACGGGAAAAATAATAAGATGGAGTCATCCACTCCGTCCAGTTTTGGAATAATCATCGCATTGGAATTTAAACGGTGATAAAGACTTAAAAATTCTTGAAAAGAGATAGTTGAAGCTAGAGAATAATATGACTCGACTTTGGAAAGGCATGCATTCAACCGAGGAAAAGCTCGGCTTCAATATCAGACAAGCACACTCTAGAATTCAACCATCTCTCTTTGAAAATGCCTAAAATCATCACGAAAGAATTTCTATATTAACCCGAAGCACGAAGTAATCTCCAAAGTGCAAATTGCATTGCTAAAACAAAGGAATCAGATTTCAACTACGACCAATTCAAAAGGTTAAAGGAAAATCCACCAAGCAAAAGCGATGTCTCGAGATGGCACTTAAGCAATCTACTAGAATTCTCAAGATAACAGTCCAGGACTTGTCTTAATCCAGAGCATAGTTGGTTTTCAAAGAAAGCATACTCTGAGAGGTAAATTTTAATCGAGTTTTTAACCAAGCAGAAGCTAACAGAAGTTAAAACATTGAAACGAAGAAAAATGGTTCAGGAACTATGGAAACATCATAAAAAGGGAAGAGGAAGGAAATATCAAAAACTAAGCTGGAAAATTTGACTATAGATTTTCAAATTGGCGCTTGGTGTCCGACCGAGTCATACCTGAGCTGAACCTAGGAAAAATGAAGGAAAGCTTGAGTTATGATTTTACTTGGGTACGACTCCTAAAAGTATTGGGTCAGACTCCAAGCAAAAACACTCGATACCGAGTTATGCGGATAACTCGGTGCCGACTTGTTTTTTCTTGGGTCTGACTCGTGAAACTCTCAGGTCGGACTCCAAGTAGTCGTCGCTGAATATAACTCGGGTCTGACACATAAAACTCTCAGGTTAGACTCCAAACCCTCCAATCTTTGGATGATCTCATGCAAGACGAAGATGAAATGACATGAAACCTGTAATGTAGACCCATATGGACCAATGAAACAAGCTATGGAAGATTGGACCAACACGGACCTAAGTCCATGGCTCAACACCGAGTTATGGCTATAACTCGGTATCGAGTTATGGTGCTTCATCATTGGTCGCTCCAACTTTTCACAAGTCATCCACTAACTATTATATGTGATCCCAAACAATTTCATAAAGGTCTGAATTACCGGTCTTATGAGTTTGAGAGTTAACTCTAGCAAACTGTAATACGAGCCAAGTTATCAAGGAATAATCATGAAAATAAGTCATCGGACTAGGAAAACACAATAGGCACCTTAAAATTAAGTAGGAAGCACAATCTAAGAGGAAACACTAAGTTTCCTCCTAAGGGGATAACTCGGTACTGAGTTATAGGGATAACTCGGTATTGAGTTATCAATTTAGCTCGTGGCACTTCCAAATTTTTCACACTATCTTGGGTAGATGTCCGAACCTCTTTGGTTGTGGGCTTTTGATCCAATATGACTGCAACTGCTATAAATACAAACCACAGAGAAACCAAAACAAGATCTAGTTTCTTCCTTACTATGCATAAGCTTCGTCTCTTCTCCAACCTCTTCCTCTATACAATAGTCATCAACACAGCAACACTAGGAAATTTTAGGACTTAGAATATGTTTAACCCTTGTACTTTTGACTTATTCTCTCTCAAATCTCTTATAATCTAGATCGAACTGTATCAAATCAAAAAGCAACAAAACTATAACATGGACGTAGGCTAAAGATTATCGAATCACTATAAAATTCTTGTCTCTTTCTTATTAAGATATTTTCCTTTTGTTTCTACTATTATCCACTAGATTTGGGTCTCATAAGTTCTATACAACATATCTTTTGGTGTTGATCGATTTAGGGCATTAACATTAGTTAAAATATACAAACGGACTGAATTAAGATTGACAATGAAATATAATATACTTACTGATAATTCTTTTCACATGTTTTCAATTCAAGGCCCATAAGAGCCAGTTTGTATAACTACTAAATACATTCGTACCTTGGTGAATAACGGTTTTATTTGCTCAAGATAGTGTGTTGTCTTCTATGTGTTTTGAATTCATATGAAATATAATAATAAGGATATTTGATCCATATTTGGTCACATATAAATATTATATGATGAACAATCATGGTACGTAATGTACGAAACCTCGATAAGATTAGTACAATTGAAATGAGCAAGAAATACATGATGCAAAATCATGCATTCAATATAACCGATTGCAATAAGGATCTGGTTGAATTTGATGTAGCATTACACCAGGAGCTACAAGTTGGATCTAAGAATTCGATCACTAAAATACCAGTTTGATTAATTTACATAATATGCAACTTATTTGATATCCTTAAATGTTAAGGATGACTAAATGCAATTTTCTAAAGAGTTCGTCGTGATCTTGTAGTAAGGGTTTCTTTTAAATGATTCAACCATTTGGAAAGGAAAGTAAATGTATAAGGGTGGTTGTAACTTAAGGCACATTTGGAATGGAGAAAGTGAATGGTCACTTCTATTTCAAGAAGATACATAAGAAATGAGAATTACATAAAATAGTAAAAGATTCTTAATAGGGAATCATAAATGTGATTTCTATTCCAAATATATTTTCAAATATAAATTGCTTTCTATTAAAATTATTTCTCCAAGTTCAAGTGGCACCCATGCTTTGTGAGGGATTCACACTAGACAGTTGGCTTTGGATAGAGTGAAAAGCAGTTACAATAAACAAATAAATATTCCATATTAAGGGGTTGAACGGAGCTTTGTATTTCATACTTTATTAAAGTAATTGTGTGAATAGTGAGAGCATGTCATCTAACACTTATACATGGATGCTTCAAAATGCGAAGATTATTTTTATATACATACATACACACACAGACACAGACACACACACATATGTATCAAATATTATTAATGAAATAATACCGTTTTCAGTTTTGAATTGAAATATATATATATATATATATGTATGGCTTTATTTTATTATGAATATTCATTATAATATATCAAGAATAATAGTATTTGTTGCATTAGCTACATAATAAAGAAGTATCTAAATTTTTATCTATTATTTAGAATTATGGACTAAGTCATATCTTTGAGAAAAAATTCTATAATCATATATTTATGAATCATATGATACTAGTGAATTGTTTCTCAAACGATTAAGGGAAAATCAATTATTCGGTAGAGCGACAAAAGAGTGGTGAATTCTTTGGATTGATACATATAAATGTATATAGTCTAAGGTCTAATAATACCAAAATGTAATCACTTACTTTGTTAAATTCACAAATTAATTATCACAGAAATGAATATATGTATTTGATGCAAATGTACTGTATTTATGATAAGTTCATTAATTGTACAATGAAAGTAGAAACAAAATATGGAAAGGAAATAAAAGAATTCGATTTGATCCAATAGGTGAGTGTATTAGGAAGGATTTAAAAGGCACCTAAAAATGAACAAGATTCAATCTCAAAAGTTGCTCCTCCTTGTGATATATTAATGCATCGATAAGTAGAAAATGGACTTTACTAAACAAAATAACATATATAATGAGTGAACTTAAGTTTTCTTCTTTCTATAAGTTCATGTACTTAAGAGTAAGTATGTAAGGTTAAATGATTTTTGTCTAAAGCATAGTTTACGAGATCATACAAGATAAGAGCTTATGAGAAACCCCTATATATCCTAAGTCAAGGAGTTGGCATGTTATATGAGTCGAAAAACTACACATACTATTTGTTTGTGAGGGATCTTATGTGGACCATCCCCAAGGAGTTTGGGATCAACCAACATTGGTTGACTAATTTATGTTATGAAAATAATTTTCATTAACTAAAAAACTAAAGTGATTTTATACATATGTAAAGGCAGTTCATAAAATGATCGTTGCACTTGGAAATAATTGTTGTTTCGAGAAATGCCCACTTCATAGAATTTATTTTATAAATTATTAGTAGTAAAATGGAGATGGATACGATCCAAAGAAAAAACTGATTATGTAAGATTAAATGAAATTAACTAAGCCAAAATAGACACGACACATTAGAATGTCTAATAAGAACACTTGCACATTAAAGAGGAACTATCGATTTCATTATCAATGTTGAGAATAGGATTTCCTCGGTTGATAATAAAGCCATAAAGAGTATCGACTTTGACATATACTACAATGCACAAATCCTAAATAGATCACAAGAACTATATCAAAATATGATTTTTGACAGTTGTAACCAAAGGGATATAATCCATCAGCCGCAAATGTACCTTCATGTAGAAGACCAATGTAGTTTGAATAGAGTAACAATATTGATAAGAACAACATTGTAAATTTCAATTGTTGAAATTAGCATAACAAATTCATCATTCGACGTGCTTAAGTTAGTTCAAATTACTTGCAAAACTATCACCTGGTATGACTTTGAATTATGGTACTTTTATTTTTAAATAGAAAAATCTAAATAACGATTTAGAGTAAATTATTTGCACATAACAACAAAAGTGTCTCGAAGTCAGTGGTAGCTACCGAGTGTTTGGGTTTCGGATATGATCTAAAAACTGATACAAAAGTATCGGTCGATAAACATCAAAGTTAGACAAGTATTTTGATGGAAATATCAAATTGTTTGGTTTTTAGTCAAAATGTACACGAAGCATGTGTCGTTAAGAATTAACATCAAAGGTACTAAAATATTTCTAAAATTATAATCAATCAACACAATTCTGATTATTAGTGACGTATTCATGTTAAAATTAGTATTAGTACTATTATTTAATTCTCTATATCAGATTTGAAAATGTCAACTTTTATAATTAGTATAAAGGGATGTTGGGAGTGTCCCAAATGATATACACAAACACCATATTAAAATGTATAATATGGAGCATGTAAGATAGATTCCTTATCCATTAGCAATACGAATTACCATACATGTTATATTGCCTATAGTATCAGATTTTGCTTACGTATTTGATACATAAAGAAAGTATCAAATCCGATTTAAGGTCACTAATGATTATTTAGAGTGTTATCGAATATTTGTGAAATACTACATAATTGTTTATAGAAGCAACAAATTCCTTATGAAGGACTATTCAGACTTGAACTTTGTAAATGATTTCGAGTGTAATATGCCAGTCCTTAATTCATGTTCAACCTAGTAAAGGAACTTTAAGTTGGAAATATTCCAAATAGGAGGTTGTGGCTGATTCAACCAAAAGGCTAAGTACGTCGCCTTGAATTGCACTGCTGCAAAACTATATATAAACGACGAACAAATCTATACCAGATCTAAGGGTGATTCTAAAGATTAAAAATCATGTAGCATTATTATGCAATAAAAAAGCCACAATATAAATCACGAAAGAAGCTGGAGCTCACTGGAAGTCGAGAAACATACACAAAAAAGTTCTACATGATAAAGGCAACTTATCAGCGTCAGAGAAAGTTGATTGACATAGTAGATGACATAACAACATAACATTCTTGTTCACCAGGGAACTAACTCGACCAGCTTTAAAAAAATTGATCAATATTGGAAGAATGAGATTTCATAATTGACCTCAAGTGCAAGTGGGAGATTGAAAATTTAAGGGTCTGCCCTAAAGGCAATTATGTAATTTGTTACATATATCTAGCTCTTTGACCAATCTTGTTTGTAATAGAGATATTTGATTTCAATAATAGACTTTGTTATATAGTAATATTATTGATTAAATTAAATTAATGTATATTAAAATAGAAATTCCTTAAACGCTATTTTATGTGATAATAATTACGAGGAGTTATAATCATGAGAAAATTATCAACATAAAAGAACACATTACTTTAGGAATTCTTAGTTAAGACGTTTTGAGAAAGGATATCAATACATTCGTTGACACTAGAGTTCATATCACTCTCTTAATGCTGGGCAGTGTGTTACTCATGGTTATTTGCTTCATGAAGGGGTTATACGCTGATAGTTATTTGATAACTATAGAATGGCTCACTCGAGGTTTTCCTACCAGTTAACTATTATTACGGTCAAATATGAAATCTTGAAGTGGGGATGTTACACAATTATCTCAACTTGAGAATACTATTGAAATTCAACGTGGATTGTAGCATGGAATCTATCAAATGATTATAGTTAGGTATGTGTTAGAGCCTTCGAGGTGAAATACTATTCAATAAAGAGTTTGTCTTCTTATTAATATGATGTTAGTATCACGGTCAATTGTTGTCAACTCAAAGTCAAAGCCTCTTGCTAGAGTAGTAAAGTTAATAATAATTGTTATTATCAACCAAGGACTTTGTTTATGGACTATGAGTTGAATGCGAAGGATATTGGAATTTTAACCAAAACCAAATTTCGTAAGCCCTAAAGTGATATAGTGTTGATGAATAGAACTAGTGGAATCATTTGTGGCTAAATGGTACCGCTTGAATTGTAAATTGCATTTTACTAATGAAGATTTATAAGTGATAAATTGACCAAATTGTAACACCACTAGTTATGGTGATGTGTGAATATTAATGTTTGAACAACTCGATCTTAATCACCCATTGAATCTACAACTACGAGTCATATAACTGCATTATTGATTTCTCCGAAATACCACACAAATTATTAGACTTAGAATTGTTATAAAATAATTAAATTAACTAATATTTGTGAAATATTAATTATTTGTTTGTTATATTGGGTGTTATTAGAATTTTATGGATGCCATTAGTAATTAATTGGGTACATATATAAATGTTATATACATGCATCAGTATACAATATCGATACATACTTAAATACGGGTTTGGAGGCCTTTGATGGCCCAAAGAGCCTAAGAAATGGACGACAATACCATATTAGGGAGAGGTGACATTTTGGTTCCAAATTCGAGAACAAAATTTTAGAATTAGTAAGAGGTGATATCTTCGAGCAGTACTACACCCGGAAAAGGCTTTCTCGTGCTATGCAAAAACAAGCAAGGCTAATCAACTGATCATCCAACAATAAGAAATCGAGAAAAAAGACCACTAGAGAGTCTGTAAGTTCAATATAAAGGAGGTGGATCATTTCGAGAAGGCATTAGAAGACTCGTGAAGAAATGTCGAAATGAGTGGAAGGCTTTGAAGGCCAAATACAAATTGTAGGAATTGAAACTGCAAATGCATATCACAAGTGCATTAAGCTATCCAAAGAAAAGTCAGCGGTTTAAACCACCATTGACGCCCAAGCCCTCACGGTTAAAAACCTTTAGGCTAAGGTAATAAAAGAAAAGAAGGAAAAAGATGATGCCCTCACTCTAGCTGAGGAGTATATGATCAAAGTTTTCAACATCGATGAGGAAAAGAAGATTTTAGAGACTTGAGTCATTAAGATTAAGAAAAGAGAAGAGGAGATTCGAGATAAAATCAAATAGTCTTTGGTATGCTTCTACAAAAACTTAATAAAATTTGGAAACCTCAGGCGATTCGATGAAAAGTACCCCCAAAGCATTGGCTTTGACTTTCGATGAGATTCTAAGACAAAAGAGAGAGAATGTAGGTGATATCAATGAAGAGGAAATCAAGGTTGACCGTCGCGAAGAGGAAGACTTGAAGGCCCTTGTTATGGTCAGGCTGAGCTAGCTCTTGAGGCCTCAACTTCTAACCAAGTGCCTGTTGGGGTTCTCCCTAAATTCGTTTCTAAGGATTTGGAGGGAAACACTGTTCCTTTTCAACGAGAACCTCAAGCATTAACAATAGCCATCTCTGAGGCTACCACACTTCCTACACTTTGGTCATCCATGCCTATATTTTCCACTTCTATTTCAATAATAGCAACCACAATAGCAACTTCAACAACCACAACTACGATCATAACTTTCGGGGAACATAGTCTCGAGGATCCTGGCTTTACACCAACAGCAGTTCCTATAAAGATTTCCACATCATGACATGTTCTTGAGGAAGAGTGGAGTGGGAAATTGTAACGACCCATAAATTTTTAATAATTAAAATTGTTAAATTGATAAAATTTTGGTACTTTAATATGAGGAAAAATAAACTTTGTAATAAAATAAGGAAGAAATGTTGAAGTGGAAATGCATAATTTATTCATAAGGTAATATAAAAGAATGAAACTTATCTTAATGAATTTATTTGAGGATTCAATCATAATAAATGTACACATTTAACAAATTCAACATAATTAAGAACAACTGTTAATACAAAGGAAAGAAATTAATTAAATCCATCGGGTCATTGATTATTTTCTTCCCCTTTTCTATAAGGCCTCTTTATTTCTTGCTTTAGCCATACAAACTCTTTTCCTAGCCGTGTATTTCTCATTTTCAAATCATGTACAAGAAGATTTATTTCTTGTTTCAAAACTCCTCATTTTCATTTTCATTTAAGAATAAAACATATATACGTTTCTTTCTCCTTAACTTATGCCTTTTCTGTTTCTTAGCATTTACTCTCACTTTGCTTGCCATCCAAACAATCTACGTATCAACCAAAAAATTTTAATAAATGTTTTATCTATTTAATTTAGATAATTTTGTTATTTAAAATATAAATTTTGCTATGGATTAGAATTCCACAGATGAATTAATAGAATATTTTTCCGGAAATGTGAATTTTGTCAATATGGTCAAACTTTGACTTTAAATTTAAAAATGTAAAAGTTTGAAAATTTGAATTTTTTCTTTTATTTTGAAAGTAAATAAAATTTTAAGAATACTGCTTTTCATTTCGTTGAAATCTGATTTATAATGTGAAAGTTATGCCTTTTTAACAATTGTGTGTAATTTGTTGTATTTAACAAAATTGTTTACTTCAAATTATATAAATAATATTTTATTTGGTCATGTAATGTTCTAATTTATGTTTTCAGAGGTAAAATAACTTTGTTTTGTATATATTTTGGTTTTAAAACGTTTTTAAAAGTGTAATTGACATTTTCCAGTGTCAGTTGTATTTTGTTTATAATTTCTAATTTCCAACTTCAATTAATTTAAGAAATTCTTTATTTATTTTTATATTTTTCTTAAGAACTTATTTTATTCTCATTCTCACTTTATTTTGTTTCTCAAAGATTTATTTTAAACCATTTTTAAGGAGAGTTGTAATTTTCCAAAGTCAAGTGGATTATGTTTGCAATTTTCTTAAGCTAGTTTCAATAAATTAAGCTATTTTCTTTATTTATCTTTCTATTTTCCTAAAATATAATTATTTATTTTATTTTTCACTTTATTTAAGTTTTTTTTATTTTATTCACTGATTTTTATTTGTTTTAAAGTGTGGTAGAAAATTTTCCAAAGCTAGTGGTATTGTATGTAAATTTTTAAGCCTTGTTTCAATTTAATAAACTATTTCTTTAATTGTTTTCCATTTTTTTCTTGAAATCATTTATTTATTTCCTACCTTAACTTATTCCTCAAAATCCATAGCCGTTCCTTACATGTAGCCTATCAATTCACGTGAAGATAGGAAGATTTCTCATTTTCCACTTATTCTTTTTATTAAATAGGAATCAAATCCCTTCATTTTCTTTTGCCGTTTTAAACATTGGTTGCTTGACCATTTCTTCCACTTGATTGCCATGAGTTTTCTCACTGTATTTCTCACACAAAAACATCTCCTCTCATTTTATTTCTCATGGCTAGGAATATGGTAATGGCCTCCTTTTTTTCTACTTTTTTCTTCTTCTAAACTTTTATTTAAACTGTATATATTTGTACAACATTTTGTTCCACTTTTGTTTCTTTTAAAATTGGTTATATACTTTTTAAATTAAGTAATAAATATTGTGTAAAAAGAAATAAAATGTTACGTTTCTTTATACGTATATACATGAGTTCTTAGTTAAAGGATAAATAAATCAAACGAATGTAAACAAATCAAAATTTAAATTTATGTAATAAATAGTGTATAAATAAGCTATATAATTTCACGTTTTAATTTGGTACGTTTATATCCGTTTTGTTTAATTTAGTTGGTATGTAAATGGTACGCTATTTGATGAAATATCCGTTAGCATATATTTTACTAAATATATTTACTAAATGAATGAGAAACATACAAATAAAATACGTTACTTTTATTATAAATTTGGGCATAATTTGGACGTACGTTGTTTTATTTATTGCGTCTATAGTACGCCCTCCTAAATTTCTTACCTTAGCTATAAATAAATTAATAGATCAGTAGCCATGCATTTCCAAGCGGGAAAGAAATGAATCCCCTAGCTATTCAATTTCATTTAAAACCTTGCTTAATTCACGAATAAACTTTTCTATACTTTCCTTTTGCCTCTTCTGTTTGATAGGAACGAAATCCTTTATTTCCTTAACGTTCAAATATCTTTATTTCTTGCGTTTCTTTAATTAATTTATCAAGCGCAATTACCTCTTATAAATTCAAACATCACGCACAAAAAATTTCCTGACCGTTTCAAAATCCTTTCTTGCCTTTTTCTTTCACCAAAATCAACGCAGCCTACCAAATATATATTCAAACCCACGTACAATATTTCATGTGCATCTCATTTTGGTTTCAGTCTTCTTCTTTCTTGCGTGAGCTCTCTGCTTCAGGTAATGGCTGCAAAAAATTTCTTCCTTCTTTTATTTATTTTCTTTCTTTTTCTTTTTCTTGTGTTTCTTTTGTCCATTGTTTTGCTACACCAATTACTCGTCCCTCCACCACCTTTGAGTTTTAACCCCAGCCTAAATTTTCCAATCTCCCACTACTTGCGTGTTTCAGGCTATAAATAAAAAAAATTAATTTTTTTTATATATTAATGCATGCGCCACCTGTTCATAATTAAATCCCAGCCTATATACCTCAGCATCCCTCTGCGTACGTGCTTCTCTAGCCTTGAATATGGTAAATAGCCAAAACTTGAGGTGTGGGTTAAATCGTGTGGTAAAGGGACCGAGTTATTGGTTAATCATATCATTTTATTCAATCTAGATTTTTAGTTTTGCTTTATTGAATTTGATATGATCGCATTTGAATTCACGTAATTAGTTTATTCATTTTGTTTCAAGATTTGAATATGATCGTCGTACTCTGTAAAATTTGATCGTACCTTCTGTACGTTTGTTCCGTTGTGGATATCGTTTTGAATCTAACCTTCAGCGTTGTAGAGGTGAGTATTCATGCCTGACAAACATAGTTATAGATCTGTAAATTAATAACAAGTGAAATTGTAGAATGAATAATTTTATTTTACTTACCTATGATATAAAAATTTATGATGTTAGAACCCTGTTATAAAATTGTCACATCACCCGTTATATTATCTGCTGTTATATTTTATGCCGTTTTACTGTTTATTTATTACTGATTATCACACTCGAAGTTCCCTATAGAGTAGAAATCACTTTGGGCTGAAATGATAGGCCTGAGCGATTTTTATTTATTTTATCTATTTTATTTATCTTAATTATCTATTTGACTTGGGATTGAGGGTTTGAAATGATAGAACCTGGGTTTCTTTGTAATTTACGAATTGAAATGATATATTATCCGTATGACTTGAACTAGGTTAGAAAATATTATACAGACCCGTGGTTATTATGCATATATTTTTTGGAAATATTAAATATTTTTAAATTTGTATATTATAATATTTTTTTTTAAAATTTGAATAAAAAAGATTTTATAAGGTATAGTGATTTTGTACAAGTTAAATATATAAATAAATAAATGGTTAAGTTAGAATTTGAAGTATAAATTTATTTTGGAATTTGGATTTTTGTAAAGGAATGGAATTCAAGTTAAGTAAATAAATTATAATAAATATGATATAAATTTGAATTAAAATAAATTAATAAGGTGTTATTTAAATTTTCTATGAATTAAATGGTTAAATAAGTGAATACTTAAAAGTTCAAGTTGAAATATAACTTAATTTAGAAATTGAAATTGGTTTTAGAATAAAGGTAAGTTAAGAAATAAATTGGAAATTAAGTTATTTTTGAAATGTTAATTAAGCTAATTGTTAAGTAAAATTTTATAGAAATTTGTGCCCTTGATTTTTATAAGTAAAGCATAGAGAAGTTTGATATTTATTTCGAAATTTACTTTATAAAAATCGTAAATTATTGGGTAAATTACATGACTATTTCAAAGTGTAAAATATGATTTTATAAGTTAAACGTTTAAATTAAGGTTTAATTATTGCTGAAATTATATTGAAGTCTGAAATTTAATTTACTTAATCTGTTGTAAAGAATAATACCGCACTTTGCAAGTGTTGTAGTTGATGCAAATGAACTTAGGCTAAACTTTTGGGATTTATATTGGATTGTGTAAGAATAATAACTTCACCTTTAAATAGTTTAAAATGAAGTATTTTGATTGAAATATAAACTATTTTGGAATTTATAATCATGGGTAATAATAACGTTGGTTGTTAAAGAGACCGGGATCGGATATGGGCATACCCTCTGTCGATACCGAAAACCACTTTGACAACCGTGTACGTGGTGGAGATTCCACAATGAAGTAGGATGGTGGTGATGTTCTATTGAGGTATGTACGTGGACCCGACTCCCGTGAGTTGGCATAAGGTGGCTAAAACGGAGCGATTGACGGGCTAAGGAGGTAGCATCTCTTATTGGACGCACTTCTTCATATGCCATTCTATTACTTTTGTGATTGTTTGGTGCGCACCTTTGATTTGGGAGTGTTGTTCGAGGTGGGCGGTAGTAGAAGCTACGCGCTACCACTGGTCTGGATGCGTAATTGGTATATCTACCCTAGCATTTCCTAGTTGTGCCGTGTCACCTACCCTAGCAAGCCTTATACGATTTTGGTTTTGTACCATACCTATGGAGTGCCCTCTGACGACGCCTAGTACGGGGGAGATTACAGTACATTATAGACTATGGGAATATATCATGTGTTAAGGGGAATATTAGGTCACTCCTTAACGCTATTTTAAAGTAAGTTTATTTTACTAATAGACACTATTATAATAGCGAAGTATTACTACATAGTAAATAGTTTAACGGGTCTTTAGAAGATGAGCGGTCCCAAGCATCCTTTAAGTTACTTGTCTTTATATTACAGTTCACTTGGATTAGCATACACTATATTATGTATGTCCTGACTCGAGTGTTTTTGTTTATTTCTTATGCTCGGGTCAACCTGAGTATCAGTTCAGACTTCATTTCCCGGATCTAGGACTGTTGAAGATAATCTCTTTCAAGCTGCTGTCTACCTTCTATTCAGTCTTTTATCTTAGCTTATGTAATTAAGACAAATAAATTTGGGATTTTCTGTGGTTGATTCAAACTATATTTGGTTTTAAGAGTGTAATTTATACTTATTTTGAGACTGTGATAGTGGCTTCATGAACTACTATTTCTCTATTTCCGCTGCATTTCTTACTCTGTGTCTATGACCTGTGATTATTTATTTACTGTATATTCTGAGATTTTCCAAATTTTATTTACTACGCGGTATTTTGAACTATTCAAGTCTGACATGTGCGGATGTGAATGGTTAAAAATATCGGGTCGTTACATTTGGTATCAAAGCTTTGGCTCTAGGCAAGATTTAGAATGTATGGTAAATTTGATTTACAAAATCACTTTCATTCGAGCTTGAATCTCTTCCTTTTGATTCGATTTCCTTTGAATTTTGGAACTTTCCCTGCGGTTCCAAAGTTCATTCGTATCCCTCACTATTCATCTTCTTTCGATTCTGGAGTATCCCATAACTCCACTTCGGATGGTCTTTATAGTGAATTGGCGGTCTCGCCAATATTCTAATAAAGGGGTGAAACTTCTTTACAATTAGCATTGATTCACCAAAGATTTATATTTATCCTCGGTTTAGATGCTAGTATCTTTGGTTATTCTGAATTCAATCTTTTCGGATTGAATGTGGATTTACCCCAGAAAATCCACATCGATCTTATTCTTTAAGTCACGGTTGACCTGGTTAAGGTTGCCCGCGATTTATATAAACTTATCAAGTTCCTTAGTCTGTTATTTAATCATCGGATCTTGTGATTCCAACTTATCTTTAAATCAAAATTCTCTTTGATTTGAGTCCATCAAATTTGTATCTCTATCCTTGTTTTGAAAAAATTTATTCCTATATTTGGAAAAAAAATCTAATATTATATATATAAGTATAATTTTTAGAATTTTTAGAATTAACTTAACTAGTTGTCAATAGATAATAGTCTTTGATTTTATGTATGGTCTTGTAAACCATGGGTTTTATCTCACATAAATAAGTGAACTATAAACAATGGTTATAAATTAATTTGGAAACAGAAATGAATTTAAAAGAAGAAATTGAGAATTCAATTTCCGATGGTTTCAAACCTTGTGTTTAAAATTTTAAAAGGATATATTATTTAAATTATTTTCGAATAGAAATTTGTTTCCAAAGAATTTTAAAGGTTTAAAAATCAGTGCTCTTCTCTTTGCCGCTGAGAAATAATTTCGGTGATGTCTGTAGCATCATCGATATTCATTTTCGAGTTTCGAAGTGAAGAGACTATTCTGTAGTCTGGCTACAGTGTTACCTTGAGAATTTAATTGATTTGAATCTCTAAAATATGACTTGATTTATAATATATAGATATATGATTTAAATTTGATTTGACAAATTATGTACATATATTTATTTATCTCTAAATGGTTTGATAGGAATCAGAAATTTAATTCTTAAATTTTATCTTGAAGAATAATTTCAATTATAAAAAGAAATCAAAATTTTGAATAAATGATTCAAACTTGAGATAATTGAATTTGAAAGTTTTATTTGTATAATACTCAATTGCATTTCAATATAACTTACCTTGATTTTCAGAAGTTAACAATGTAATTGGATAATATACAATATAAAAAGATTTTATAAATAAAATATGAGTGGTTATAATAAATGTTATACACTTAAATTCTAGATATAAAAAGATTAACAGAGGTAAATAGAATAAAAGGGTAATGGAATAATTTACAATATAAAATGATGTCAAAGGAACTAAGAATACATTTAAGTAGTTGTAATAAGTGTAAACATATTTAACATAGATGATAAAAATATATTGAGAGAAATAAATTTAGTTATAATTAGGAATAAAGAAGAAATTAATTTATTGAACACATTTTTGAGTATAACAAATGATTTTCAAACTTATGATTTTAGAAATTTTTATTTTAAGATAATTGGAAGATGAATTAATGAAATTTGAAATAGTTAAAGTTAACTTAAGTGAAATTAAATAGATGAAATCAATTATTAATTTAAAATTGAATTTTTATGGTTTAGATTAATGATTCTATTTTGAGTTTCAGTTTAGTTTTCTTTTAGGTTGTTTCTATTACCCTACCTTCTTCCTTTTTGAGGACGAAAAGTTTTAAGTGGGGGAGAGTGTAACGACCCATAAATTTTTAATAATTAAAATTATTAAATTGATAAAATTTTGGTAATTTAATATGAAGAAAAAATAAACTTTATAATAAAATAAGGAAGAAATGTTAAAGTGGAAATGCATATTTTATTCATAAGGTAATATAAAAGAATGAAACTTATCTGAATGAATTTATTTGAGGATTCGATCATAAAAAATGTACACATTTAAAGAATTTAATATAATTAAGAACAACTGTTAATACAAAGGAAAGAAATTATTTAAATCCATCAGGTCATTGATTGTTTTCTTACCTTTTTCTACATGACCTCTTTATTCTTTCTTTAGCCGTACAAACTCTTTTCCTAGCCGTGTATTTCTCATTTGCAAATCATGTACAAGAAGATTTATTTCTCATTTCAAAACTTCTCATTTTCATTTGCATTTAAGAATAAAACATATATACGTTTCTTTCTCCTTAACTTATGCCTTTTCTGTTTCTTAGCATTTACTCTCACTTTGCTTGCCATCCAAACCATCTATGTATCAACCCAAAATTTTTAATAAATGTTTTATTTACTTAATTTAGATAATTTTGTTATTTAAAATATAAATTTTGGTGTGGATTAGAATTCCATACATGAATTAATAGAATATTTTTCCGAAAATTCGAATTTTGTCAATATAGTCAAACTTTGACTTTTAAATTTAAAAATTTAAAAGTTTGAAAATTTGAATTTTTTCTTATATTTTGAAAGTAAATAAATTTTAAGAATACTGCTTTTTATTTCGTTGAAATCTGATTTATAATGTGAAAGTTATGCCTTTTTAACCATTGTGTGTAATTTGTTGTATTTAACAAAATTGTTTACTTTACATTATATAAATAATGTTTTATTTGGTCATGTAATGTTCTAATTTATGTTTTCAGGGGCAAAATAACTTGTTTTGTATGTTTTTGGTTTTAAAATGTTTTTAAAAGTGTAATTGACATTTTTCCAGTGTCAGTTGTATTTTGTTTATAATTTCTAATTTCCAACTTCAATTAATTTAAAAAATTCTTTATTTATTTTTATATTTTTCTTAAGAATTTATTTTATTCTCATTCACACTTTATTTTATTCTCAAAGATTTACTTTAAATCATTTTTAAGAAGAGTTGTAATTTCCCAAAGTTAAGTGGATTATGTTTGCAATTTTCTTAAGCTAGTTTCAAAAAATTAAGCTGTTTTCTTTATTTATCTTTCTATTTTCCTAAAATATAATTATTTATTTTCTTTTTCACTTTATTTCAGTTTTTTTTATTTTGTTCACTGATTTTTATTTGTTTTAAAGTGTGGTAGAAAATTTTCCAAAGCTAGTGGTATTGTGTGTAAATTTTTAAGCCTTGTTTCAATTTAATAACTATTTCTTTAATTCTTTTCCATTTTTTTCTTGAAATCATTTATTTATTTCCTACCTTAACTTATTCCTCAAAATGCATAGCCGTTCCTTACATGTAGCCTATCAATTCATGTGAAGATAGGAAGAGTTCTCATTTTCCACTTATTCTTTTTATTAAATAGGAATCAAATCCCTTCATTTTCTCTTGCATTTTAAACATTGATTGCTTGACCATTTCTTCCACTTGATTGTCGTGAGTTTTCTCACTTTATTTCTCATGCAAAAATATCTCCTCTCATTTTTATTTCTCACGGCTAGGAATATGGTAATGGCCTCCTTTTTTTTCTACTTTTTCCTTCTTCCAAACTTTTATTTAAACTGTATACATTTGTACAACATTTTGTTCCACTTTTGTTTCTTTTAAAATTGTTTATATACTATTTAAATTAAGTATTAAATATTATGTAAAAAGAAATAAAATGTTACGTTTCTTTATACGTATATACATGAGTTCTTAGTTAAAGGATAAATTAATCAAATGAATGTAAACAAATCAAAATCAAAATTTATGTAATAAATAGTGCATAAATAAGCTATATAATTTCACGTTTTAATTTGGTACGTTTATATCTGTTTTATTTAATTTAGTTGGTATGTAAATGGTACGCTATTTGATGAAATATCCGTTAGCGTATATTTTACTAAATATATTTACTAAATGAATAAGAAACGTATAAATAAAATACGTTACTTTTGTTTTCAATTTGGGCATAATTTGGACGTACGTTCGTTTATTTATTGCGTCTATAGTACGCACTGCTAAATTTCTTACCTTAGCTATAAATAAATCGGTAGCCATGCATTTCCAAGTGGTAAAGAAATGAATCCCCTAGCCATTTATTTCATTTAAAACCTTGCTTAATTCACGTACAAACTTTTCTAGACTTTCATTTTGCCTCTTCTGTTTGATAGGAATGAAATCCTTTATTTCCTTAACGTTCAAATATCTTTATTTCTTGCGTTTCTTTAATTAATTTATCAAGCGCAATTACCTCTTATAAATTCAAACATCACGCACAAAAAATTTCCTGACCGTTTCAAAATCCTTTCTTGCCTTTTTCTTTTACCAAAATCAATGCAGCCTACCTCATATATATTCAAACCCACATAAAATATTTCATGTCGATCTCATTTTGGTTTCAGTCTTCTTCTTTCTTGCGTGAGCTCTCTGCTTTAGGTAATGGCTGCAAAATTTTTCTTTCTTCTTTTATTTATTTTTTTTCTTTTTTTTTCTTGTGTTTCTTTTGTTCATTGTTTTACTATACTAAGTACTCGGCCCTCCACCACCTTTGAGTTTTAACCCCAGCCTAAATTTTCCAATCTCCCATTGCTTACGTGTTTCAGGCTATAAATAAAAAAAAACTATTTTTTTTATGTATTAATGCATGCGCCACATGTGCATAATTAAATCTCAGCCTATATATCTCAACATCCCTCTGCGTACGTGCTTCTCTAGCCTTGAATATGGTAAATAGCCGAGACTTGAGGTGTGGGTTAAATCGTGTGGTGAAGGGACCGAGTTATTGGTTAATCATATAATTTTATTTAATCTAGCTTTTCAGTTTTGCTTTATTAAATTTGATATGATCGTAACTGAATTCGCGTAATTAGTTTATTCGTTTTGTTTCAAGATCTGAATATGATCGTGCCTTCTGTACGTTTGTTCAGGTGTGGATATCGTCTTGAATCTAACCTTCAGCATCGTAGAGGTGAGTATTCACACCTGACAAACATACTTATAGATCTGTAAATTAATAACAAGTGAAATTGTAGAATGAATAATTTTATTTTACTTACCCGTGATATAAAAATTTATGATGTTAGAGCCCTGTTATAAAATTGTCACATCACCCGTTATATTATCTGCTGTTATATTTTATGTTGCTTTACTGTTTATTTATTACTGATTATCACACTGCAAGTTCCCTGTAGAGTAGAAATCACTTTGGGCTGAAATGATAGGCCTGAGTGATTTTTATTTATTTTATCTATTTCACTTATTTTAATTATCTATTTGACTTGGGATTGCGGGTTTGAAATGATAGAACCCGGGTTTCTTTGTAAATTACGGATTGAAATGACATATTATCCGTATCACTTGACCTAGGTTAGAAAATATTATACAGACCCGTGGTTATTTATATATATATATATATTTTCTAGAAATATTAAATATTTTTAAATTTGTATATTTTTTTTTAAATTTGAATAAAAATGATTTTATAAGGTATAGTGATTTTGTACAAGTTAAATATATAAATAAATAAATGGTTAAGTTAGAATTTGAAGTATAAATTTATTTTGGAATTTGGATTTTTGTAAAGGAATGGAATTCAAGTTAAGTAAATAAATTATAATAAATATGATATAAATTTGAATTTAAATAAATTAATAAGGCGTTATTTAAATTTTCTATGAATTAAATGGTTAAATAAGTGAATACTTAAAAATGGAAGTTGAAATATAACTTAATTTAGAAATTGAAGTTGGTTTTAGAATAAAGGTAAGTTAAGAAATAAATTGAAAGTTAAGTTATTTTTGAAATGGTAATTAAACTAATTGTTAAGTAAAATTTTATAGAAATTTGTGCACTTGATTTATATAAGTAAAGCATAGAGAAGTTTGATATTTATTTGCGAAATTTACTTTATAAAAATCGTAAATAATTGAGTAAATTTAATGACTATTTCAAAGTGGAAAATATGATTTTATAACTTAAAATTGGTTTAAATTAAGGTTTAATTATTGCTGAAATTATATTGAAGTCTGAAATTTAATTTACTTAAATCTGTTGTAAAGGATATTACCGCACTTTGCAAGTGTTGTAGTTGATGCAAATGAACTAAGGCTAAACTTTTGGGATTTATATTCGATTGTGTAAGAATAATAACTTCACCTTTAAATAGTTTAAAATGAAGTATTTTGATGTAAGTATAAACTATTTTGGAATTTATAACCACGGGTAATAATAACGTTGGTTGTTAAAGAGACCGGGATCAGATATGGGCATACTCTCTGTCGATACCGAAAACCACTTTCACAACCGTGTACACGGTGGAGATTCCAGAATGAAGTAGGATGGTGGTGACATTCTATTGAGGTATGTACATGGACCCGACTCCCGTGAGTTGGCATAAGGTGGCTAAAACAGGAGCGATTGACTGGCAAAGGAGGTAGCACCTCTTATCGAACGCACTTCTTCGTATGCCATTCTATTACTTTTGTGATTGTTTGATGCGCACCTTTGATTTGGGAGTGTTGTTCGAGGTGGGCGGTAGTAGCAGCTACGCGCTACCACCGATCCGGATGCCTAGTTGGTATATCTACCCTGGCATTGCCTAGTTGTGCCGTGTCACCTACCCTAGCGAGCCTTATACGATTTTGATTTTGTACCATACCTATGGAGTGCCCTCTGACGACGCCCAGTACGGGGGAGATTACGGTTCTGTATAGACTATGGGAATATATTATGTGTTAAGGGGAATATTGGGTCACTCCTTAATGCTATTTTAAAGTAAGTTTATTTTATTAATAGACACTATTACAGTAGCGAAGTATTACTACATAGTAAATAGTTTAACGGATTCTTAGAGGATGAGTGGTCCCAAGCATCCTTTAAGTTACTTGCCTTTATATTATAGTTCACTTGAATTAGCTTACACCGTATAAGTATGTATGTCCTGATTCGATTGTTTGTGTTTATTTCTTACGCTCGGGTCAGCCTGAGTATAAGTTCAGACTTCATTTGCCGAAGCTAGGACTGCTGAAGATCATCTCTTTCAAGCTGTTGTCTACCTTCTGTTCAGCCTTCTATCTTGGCATATGTAATTGAGACAAATAAATTTGGGATTTTCTGTGGTTGATTCAAACTATATTTGGTTTTAAGACTATGTAATTTATACTTATTTTGAGACTGTGATAGTGGCTTCATGAACTACTATTTCTCTACTTCCGCTGCATTTCTTACTCAATGTCTGTGACCAGTGATTATTCATTTACTGTAATTCTGAGATTTGCCGAATTTTATTTACAACGCGGTATTTTGAATAATTCAAGTCCGACATATGCAGATGCGAATGGTTGAAAATACCGGGTCGTTACAGAAATCTTCCTAAATTCTAATGTCGTCTCCTAGTGGTATATCACTGGTCTCTCCTATATTTGAGAAACTTTGAATGTCTTTAGAGATGTCTCTAACATTTTCTTTTCTATCTGTTAACTTTCACGTTAACCATTCATTGCTCCCCTATCAGATGTGGCTATTTCTCCTTGCCCTAAGGCCTCCATTATTGAATCTTTCATTATCTCTGCATAATTCCACATTCCAACCTCTTAAACGTGGTTTGATCCTGGTCCCAATGTAGAAAAGATCGCCGCTTCGAATGAGGATGTCACCAATGTTGACATCAATGGGCATGCATGTGTTATTTCTATAGCAGGGAAGAAAGCCGCAAACCTCTCAAAGCTTAATCGCATTAAGGAAAAATCCTATTTGGAGAAATTTCTAGTTCCCCTTTCTAAACCCTGACCTATCCCTCCTTCCTTAATTTTGACTTCCTCTCCTCTCGCTGTTGGGCTATATGCTGAAGTCCTCGACCCTATCTCGACTCAAATAGCAATTTCAACTAGGACGAGCATCTTGAAGGTCATCTTGCTCAATCCAAGGATGTCGATACATTTAAGAGAAAGTCTTCCTCCTCCACTAAGTATAAGAAGAAAACAAAGATGGGGAAGCATAAGTAAGGATAGCTCTTTTTGCTCTTTTCGGGTACATTGCGAGTGCGGCCCCCACCATTTCATGTAGAAAAGTTCGAGTAATGAATGGTTTTTTTTCATCTTCGTTTCATGTATTATATCATACTCTGCCTTCTTTTCCTATGTACTAGCCTGCACATATACATATAATCATCAATAATTCATTATACATATACTATACATGTTTAGGTCGATAATCTATGCAATGCCATTATTTACCATAACTCTTTAAGTATAAATAAATTTATGCAATTTCTTAGTTTCATTATGGTTACTTATCCTTGTTTATCATCAACCAACCGTGTCTCACTCGGTTATTTAAAACCACTTTACACCAACTAACTTGTAAATCATCAACCAAACCTATCACGGTTGTTCATAAACGAGCTCTTCTTATCGATGCAACTGTGCCTAAATGCTCGTCCGTTCATGTCAACATAAACACTGAAATAGTTAACTACAAAAAGATTCAATTCAATGATGGTTCCTATTTCCAAGAATCCATGTCTATGGTGCCTATCTTTGAACGCTAATTCTCGACCTTGCCTATCTTTAGGTGGTTGTCAAAGAATAGATATGTAAAGGAGAGTCTTCCGATCTATCCCAATACAACTATAATCCAACGATGCAATTATGGACCAAAGGAGTTTATCGATACCTATCTCCAGCTACATAGACATCTAGTTTTTCATAACATAGAATGTTTGATTTTGTTGCTGATCATAAGACACAAAGTCGGACTTTAAGAATATAGTTCCATTCTTTCTAGAAGTCAACTTTATTTATGAATAGAAGGATTGGCAATCTTTGCCTTTTTACATCGAGTCCCAATGATTGGGACATTTACTTTGCAAAATAGAATGCAAATGAAATAGCACTATAAGTGCTTACAAGTCCATGCTCGATGAATTGAGATCCCATCAACGATCGATAGCTTGAAACTTCCATCTCCAAGCTTGTCTGCAACCACATAAAGACCTTCCCATTCGACCAAGTGAACCCTACATGGAAAGACATATTTCAAAACAAGGTCGCTTACCTCGAAGGTACAGTTTTTGTCCTTGGCCTTGAACTACTTTACTACTTTTATGATAAGTAGCTACCCTCAGATCTGACATTCTCGTTTCTTCAACCAAGTCAAGGGTCTCAAGCAATAGTTCCTTGTTCATCTTGGGATCATTTTGCAATCTTCCATAAGAAGGGACTTTACCTTTGATCGGTATCATGACCTCAGTTCCGTAGGCTAAAGCAAATGGAGTATGACCAGATGTGGACTTATGGGTTGTCCGATAAACTGACAATGTTGGTGGTAACTCATACACCTAGTTTCCCTTATCCCTTATCAGTCTCTTCTTAATGTTGGATTTGATGATCTTGTTCATTGCTCCACCCATCGCTCACTTATGGGTGTGGTACTGCTAAGAAAGCCTTATCAATTCGGTATCGATCATAGAATTCTTTGAACTTGGAATCGTGAACTAAGTCGCATTATTAGCGATTATCTATTCTTGGAACCTAAACCTACACAAGATGTGCTTCACTACAAAGTTGATCGGTAGTGATTATCAGTGGCTCTGCTTTATCCCATTCTATGAAGTAATCCATGGCCATTATTGCATATTTTGCTCAGCCTCTCAATATTGATAGCATGCCAATGATGTCTATCCTCATACCGCAAACGACCATGGGCTAACCATTTGCGTATACTTGATGGATGGGTCTCTTGGTATCTTTGCAAACCATTAGGACTTTTCACATCTTCTAGAAAAGTCAGCCGCACTCCCTTTGATTGTTGGACAAAAGTATCCACAACTAAGAATCTTCTTTGCTTGTGTTTTCCCTCCAGTGTGATCACCACAACTTTCTTCATGCACATCTGTAAGAATCCTTTTTGCTTCATCTTTGCTGACACACCTCGGCAAGGACACTAAGAATCCTCTCTTATACAACACTCCTTCTTACATAATAAATCGTGGCACATTGCATAGGATAATTTTCATTCATTCCTTTCATTTGGGAAGTCCCCTTAACAAAATCTTTAACCGAAATCACCCATAATGTTATGTAATGGTGTTCGGACCAAGTTCCCCATCTCCAGCCCATGACATACAAATATGCGCTGGCACACATTTATTGTAACTAAAGGAATCTCAATGTTACGTGCCTACAAAACCATATTTATACACAGCTCCTCTATTTTATTAACAATATGGGACTATTCCAAATACGAACCATCCTCCCTTTTTTCCACATGCGAGACAACCCTAACAATCTCCCCTTGACTCGCATCCTCTTGGAGTACTCTTTGAGAGCAATATTTTGTCAACACAGCCTAATTCACAACCTTCGGCTCTGGTAACACTTGTTATATAACGATGATCGGACCAAGCTCCACATCTCTAGCACATTTATATGCATATGAGTTGGTACACATTTATTGTAACAAAAGGAATCCATGATGTTAGATTCTTCTCAACCCATATTTATACACCACTTCCCTGAGTTATTAGTGATGCAGGACTATTCCTCACAAACAAGCATTCCTATTTTCCACAAGATAAACAACCTTAACACATGACTCCTTTTCTTCTTCAACCTCCCAGATCCAATCAACATCTATCTCATCGAAGCTTAGAGCCTTCAAAACCTCCACTGGAATGATTCCCAATGTTGTGCATCCCCAGAGCTGGATAGTTTGGATAGCGAATTGTCTTTCACATTCTCTCCTTAGAGATGTGCGTTATCGTGTAATGCTCGGTAACATTTAGTAGTTCTTGCACTTTTTCCAAGTAAGGGACAAGTCCCTTTCCCTTATCTTGAAGTTCCCTCTTCATTTTCTGGACCACCGACCAAGAGTCATTGAATTATGAAATGTCTTGACTCCTTATTCGTTTGCTATCTTAAGTACCATAATCAAGGCTTCATATTCATCTTCGTTGTATGTTGCTCGGAACTCTAGCATCAAACTTGACATATCCTTTATCCCTTCCTAGTTATAAGAATAACTCTTGAGCCAGAATAATAATCATTGGACCGAAGCTTCTTCTACTTCATCATCTTGGATAGTGAACTCGATAATAAAATCTACCAATGCCTGTCCTCGAATCGCCTTCCTAGAATGGTAAAATATATCATACTAACTCAACACAATTTTCCTCTTTATCAATCTTCCCGAAGTATCAGTGCGATGTAGCACTTGCCTCAATAGGTGATCAAAAACACCTTTGTTGGATGTGCCTGAAAGTATGGCCTTAATTTCCTTCCAACAATCAACAAACAGTATGCCTGTCTCTCTAGCCTCAAATAATTATTTTTTGCCGTAATAAACTGCTTGCTGATGTAGTGTATCAAACTATAGATTCTACACTCCTCACATACCAAGGTTGCACTTTGTGAATAAACAGATGTTGCTAAGTAAATAAAAGGATCTTCTCCTTCCAAAGGGTTTGGTTGAACCATGGTCTCTTTATATGGTTTAGCAGATTCCAGAAAGCATCCTGGCATTCTTTCATTTGAATGAACTTTCCTTTTTCTTTCCTGAGGGCACCAAATAATGAAATGTATTTGCTCGTTGCTTCCAAAATGAATTAACTTGTTGTGATGACCTTCTCATTCAAGCTCTACATCTTCCTCCTTGTCTTTGGGGCAGTAACCTCCCTTCATGCTTTTTTCTATTTCGGGTTAAGTTTAATACTCTCTGAGTGTAAAATGAAACACAATAACTTGCCTGATCCAACTCTGAAAGAACACTTCAGTGGGTGAATCTTCATTCTAAACTTTCAAAGTATATCAAAAATTGCTGAGAGAATGCCCACGTGATCTACTAATCGATGTGAGTTCATAAGCATATTGTCCATATAGACCTTCATAGTTTTTTCGATCTGGTCATCTTTGAACATTTTGTTCACTATTCATTGGTAAGTAGCTTCAGCATTCTTCAGACGGAATGACTTAACTCAATAACAATACATTGTTAATTCTATGATGATGCTCGTATGCTCTTGGTCTAGGACATGAATCTCCTATGATTGTAGCCAGAGTACACATCCATAAAGGATAATAGTTCATGTTCGGTTTTTCCATCTACAAGTTGGCCGATCCCCAGCAAGGGAAAATAGTCCTTTGGGTATCTTTATTCTAGTCAGAGTAATCAATGCATGTCCACCATTTCTTGTTCGCCTTTTTCACTAAAACATAACTAGATACCCATTTCGGGTATAGTGTATCATAGATGAAGCCATCTACCTTTAGCTTTTCCAATCCTTCTTTTAACGTATTGGATCACTCTGGTTCCATAATGCACTTCTTCTGCTTTACTTGAGGGCATCTTGGATCCACATTCAATATTCGGTATGATATCTCTGGCAAAAGTCCACACATATCAAATGCATCCAAGCAAACTAATCCATGATTGTTTGCGAAAATCCTACCAAATCTTTCCTTATCTTCAGGCCTAACATAGACCCGATCTTGAGAACCCACATGAGATCATCATTATCAATCAGAATATTGATCATCGACTCTACCCGGGCTTGCATCCTCTAGCTCATTTTGTGGGTCCATTAGCTTGTGGAATTTTTTGTTGAACCTGAGCTAGGGCTTTGATGGTAGTTGTTATGCACTGGAAGTTTTCTATATTATTTCCCTTTTCATGTTTCTTTACCTCTCTGAGCTCTACGATATGGCACTCTTGACCTGTGTGTCGGTTACCTTAGATCACCCTTACTTCATTTCTAGTTGGTAACTTCAACGTTAGACATCAGGGAGCAAGCGCAATCTAAAAACTAGAGGGTCGGTCGGCCCAAAAAGGAATTGTATGTTTAAAAATCATCCGCTACAACAAATATCTACATTTTCCCAACCTTGTAGTTACCTTGTCCTTATTGTACTGATAATTCTATGCATCCCACCAGTTCCTTTGCCTCTCTGGTAACTCCTTGGATGTAGGACTTATAAGTCTTTAGATCCTACTCATCCGGGTGCATCTTGTCAAAAGTTTGTTTGAATAAGATGTTCATCAAGCTCTCATAGTAAATAAGGACTCGATGCACTACGCTATCCTAATCACGATTGTAATCATGATACGGTCAAGTGTCAGTGCTTGAACCTCATAAGCTTCTCGATTTTAAAGCACAATATCATTAGTAATCATTTTATGTTGCTATGGTGTAGTCCCATCCTCTATAGAAAAACACATTTCTTGTGGCACATGCCTTAATGAGCTTCCATAGGGCTACATTTCATTCTATCTCCTATCTACGGAATGTGTAACTCCAAAGATGGTATTTATCAAAATTCCTCTAGCAGGTTGTCTTGATCCTTCTCCTCTAGATCCAGCTTGGTTCCCTTAGGCAAGCTGCCTTTGGGGTCTACAGTTCGTTCGTCCACCAACCGACGAGTCCCTAACATACTATTTTAGTTTCTTTTAAGGAATAAAAACTTTAATGACATCTCTCAAACGCTTACACTCATTCGTATTTTTCTTGTAGGTCTCATGGAAGTAACAATATTTCCTCGAACATCTTTCTTCTTCGGTTTCTTTCCTCGGAGGCAGTTTCTTATAATGCTCAATACCTTGCATAGCAAGGTAGATATTTTCGATATAATCATTCCACTCCATATAATCTCCAGGTCAAGTATACCTAGTTCACTTCTTGATATCATGTTCTTACTACCAATGCCTTTGTTCTCCCTCTTGCTATTATTGTTATTCCCAACATTCACTATAAAGTTTCCAACATTGTCACCTCTTTATTTGACAACAACGTTACTCTGTATCAAACTACTCGGTTCGTCTTGACCTTTAGCAGCTAATCCAGTAGAAAATTCTACGTCTTGCCTGCGCATAAATTGAGAAGATTTACAATAAAACTCTTCCATTGTAGATGGTTGCTTTTGTTTGAGCTATCTACCAAAACCTATCCTTGGGTGAATCCTATTTATTAGTGTCATCAATACAATCTCCTCCTTGGGCTTGCTCACCACTATGACAGTATCATCAAATCTCTATAGAAAGTTCTTCAAAGTCTCTCCAAAGCTATGATGCATGTTTGCTAATGGCATAACATGTTTTGATCGCGCAACGTAGACCTAGAACTGCTTCATAAAATTCTTAGCCGATTGGTAAAATAATGATATGAACCTTGGCATGAGCCGGGTGGACCACATCATTGCTAATCCATTGAGGAACATATGAAAGCACTTGCATCTGATTACACCCCTCGTGAGAGCACTGCCATATGTCATTTGTACTTCAATAGACATTGCCTTGGATTGTTGTTTCATTGTAAGTTGACAGAGTTGGCATCATGAACTTCTTCATATACCTTTCTTCAAAGATTTCAGTGAAAGGGTTCCAGCTTGATGATGAACCCCACTCCTTAATCTGTCTTGCTGGCTCTCACTCAACAATCTTTCACCCTATTAGTAATAAACTCCCCATTGCTTTGGGCGATTGAACGATGCTGGTTAAGATCACCCCCGAGCATTTGACTTTGTCGACGTTCTCAATTAGTTGCATGATGTCTAAACTCCCCTAACTCCAGATGAACCATTTGTCCTAACCCCTATTATTATCTCTAGTTGGTTCCATAACATTGGCCTGAATTCCATCATCCTATATATTAGTAATTCATCCATATCCACTCCCATCATTGTCCTGTAAGTCCTCCTCAATATTGATAGGTTTAGAATGTCATGAAACCTCTCGGAACTGACTTGATTAGACATCTTGATATTGAATTGATTTGATGTTGGCAAAGTTACTCCATCTTTCTTACCGTCTTCTGTGTACCCCAACCCCTCTTTGCATCGGCTATTTGCATGGTCTCCTGGTCTGTTTAGTTGAAGCCAAGCTTTTTTCGTTGGAATTAAATAATGACAATTCCCTTCTACTTTTGCATTGCTCTGTAATTCAATCCTTTTACTGGGCCAGTGTCGTCAACTGCTCCTGCATACTCCTCATCAATTCCATCTGATAGTTTTGCTATTTTAGCATTTTGCATTCATGTACAGCATCATCTTCTCCATTTTAGCTCTTGTCACAACTTCTGTCGTCTGAGACAATGATTCTGTTAGAGCATCTGGTTGGATAATCTACTATTCATGATGAGATCCTTTGTTGTCTCCTTCGGTAATAGCTGCAGATATAACATTCTTCTCTTTTTTAGGAGCTATCTCTCTTCAGATTAGATGGTAGATTCTTTCTAAACCTAAGTAACAACAAATCCACAACAAAGAACTCTAGCTCTATCTTTTGTACTCTTCAAACCCAAGTAAAAGGAAAGATATACTCTTGAGATTAGTCTTTCTCAGTGAAGGCACTGAAATGTCACATAAAAATTAATGCAACACCCCAATTTATATGAAAACGAGATAAGTGAATCAAAAATTAAATGAAAAATGAGGAAAGATGAATTTTAGAGTGGTTTGGCCTCAATTCGATTGCATGTGTACATTATTAACTCTACTTTGATTAAATCTTACAACTTCCACCAAATACCCTATGATTTCCAAAACGAAATAGATAAGAAAGAGAAATGGTAGAATTTAGTTGCTATAAATCAAAATAGGAATAAAAATTCCTCTTTTTGTTGTTGAAACATGTGTATTTATAGTTAAATCCTTCCTCTATAATCGGTAGCTTATGTAGGAATATGTAAGAAGTCAGATCCTAACAACCAAGCACGAAGAACGTGCAAAATTCATCAATCTACAAAACTCAGTACCGACATGATCATGTGGTTACTAATATGTTTTTACCACCTTATTTCTTTTATTCCTCTTTTTATTTGCTTAAGTCTTCTAGCTTTTGACCTCATTTGAAAAAATCCCCTTTCAAATCATGCCAGGGCTAACATGATTTGTTCTATTTGATTCGTTCTCTTTTTATTCAATGTACATGGCTACTTTATCTACAGTTCAAAGTGATTCTCCAATCTTCAAACAGCTCGGTGCAGACATGATCAATAATGTTTGTACCGAAATGTTCAATCATGTTGGTACCAACATGATTTGCCTTATACAAATCTTAGCCAAACTACACGTACTCCATTTGTCCATCATTCCTGGCACCTCCTTAGTTTCTTGATTATCTCTTCATCATTATGAAGTCTAAATCTATTAATATGTCGCTTGGTACTAATGTTGGATAACAACCGCTTAAAGTTGTAAACATATATTTTACCAATAAGAATTATAAGCGATGAATTCGGCTAGGCTATCACTCCACTAGCTAAGGTGATGTGTGAACATTAGTATTTGAGTTGCTTAAATATTAGCCACTATCTAAATTCATACCAATGAGTCGCATAACCAAATTCATTTCAGTCTCCAAAATACCACTTGATTTACTTAGTTTATAAAGTCTTGTAAATTGAATAAATTAACTTATATTTAAATAAGCATTAATTATTATTGTATTTAATATTTTGGGCATGTTTCATAATTAGGTTAGCCTCTAGAAATGATCCAAATGCTATTAGCAAATAATTGGGTGCATATATGAAAGTTATATACGTGCATGTCAATATACGATACCGATAAGAAATCAAGTTAGATTTAAATAGAATTAACGAGTATTGGTTTCGATATCCATTTGGTCCATAATAGACCAGGTATAGGTTAGCCAAAATTTAGGGGATGGGAGGTCTTTGGGCATGATTTGGTAAGAGGAAATAGTGGAACATATTTCTACTAGATTCCTTATTTTAGCATACCTTTGCCTCCGCTTTTCTTTTTTACTATTTGCTCCACCTCTCTTGCTCCTCACTAGCCATAAACCTATATAATCTTTAACACACCCTAAATCAAATACAAAAATCTTTCAAGTGGTGGAACTACAAAGTTTACAATCATGGATAAGTATCTGGGAGATTTAGAAGACGATTTGAATCAACATGTGTATCAAAGGCTACTTTTCTTATGTATATTCTGTTATGCTACGTATATTGTTCATTATACCTCGTTTATATCATTATAATGATATTATATCTATGATACTGGCTTTCCATAAATATGAACATATATTAAATAATTAATCTACATGAAATTGTTAATTTAAATTTAACGTTTAAAATAAAAAGTATGTAAATATTTTAAATTTAGTCTTGTTTGTATTTTAATATATATATACATATATTCTAAACATTATAAATATTGTACGTCCTACCATTCCTTTGGGCATCTTTCGGATGCCTGTTCTAGATTGGCCTCTTCTGATCCTGTTCCACTATGTGATTAGATTCCTCTTCCATGATCTCCAATCAAGAAGTGGGTCCCGAAGGTTGCTCCTTCCCCCTTTCCTGTGGACACTATCCTTTCTTTTGTTCCTACTCCTGATGCTATTTCTGTCCTTGATGCTGATGCTTCTCCTTCTGTTGACCCTATCCCATCTACTATCACCTCTTCTTGTGTTCCTCCTGACGATCCTGGTCCTTCTAGTGGAGCCCAGTTAGAGACTGCATCTTTTGATTTGTCCAATTCTATTATTTGGAATTCTGAGAAGCAGGCTGCAACATCCCACCTTTTCATACGCTTTAAATCGACGATAAACCACACACATCAGACTTAAAGCATACAGAAGGGCGGATTGTTATTGGGGTGAATAAGAAGAAGTAGAGAAAGAAAGAAAGAAACACAGAATCTTGCAGTGGAACGACAAAATATAATAATCAAATATAGTTCCTGAAGTTGTTTTACAAAACATTTGATTATACTTATACAATGCATATAAGAGTTACACATACCAGAGAATAATAAATAACAATGGAGCGTAACAATGTGCTGCAGTGGAATATAATAAATAATAGTATTAAAAATCTTCTTCTTCGTCCTCCAAAGATAAAGTCTTCGAACCCTGAAATGCTCAGACTGACCCGAGCAAATTGAAAAGACAAAACACTCGAGTCAAAACTAAAAGATCTTATGTAAGTTAAATCAACGGTAAATAATATGAGTGGAACGGCGTCAGAGATGTTTACGGGATTTGACATCTCCTATCCAGTGTCTAACGTGAGTGCAATAACTTAAGATATGCTTGGGATTCACATCTCCTAGGGATTCGTTAAACTATTTACTATGTAGTAATATTTCGCTATTATAGTAGTGTCTAACAGTAAAATAAACTTACTTTTAAATAGCATTAAGGAGTTACCCAATCTCCCCCTTAACATAATAATAGTCCCAGTAGTCCATCCAGTATCAGCGCATCTCCAGATCGGGAGACTACCCTAAATACTCCACGGGCTACGGGAGAAAACCAAACTCGTACAAGGCGTGCTAGGGTAGGTGACACGGCACAACTAGGCAATGCCAGAGTAGATATACCAATTATGCTTCTGGGCCAGTGGTAACGCGTAGCAGCTACTACCGCCCACCTCGAGCCACATCCCCAAAATCAAAAATCAAAAGTGGCCACCGAGTCAATCCAAAAGTCAGAGTATAATATCGAAGGGATGTGTCTGATAAAAGTTGCTACCTTCTTAGCCCATCAATCGCTCCTTTTATAGCCACCTTATGCCAACTCACGGGAGTCAGGTCCACGTGCATACCTCAAAGGAAACACTGCCACCATCCTACTTCATTCTGGAATCTCCACCATGTACACGGTTGATAAAGTGGTTTTAGGAGTTGGCAGAGAGTATGACAACTTCTGATCCCAGTCTCTTTAACAACCAAACGTTATTATAACACCGCGGTCATTTCAACATAATTATACTTCAAAACCAGGATATAATATTCATTTCAAAACCATATAAATACGATATCATTTTCGTTTTAAAAACCAAATCAATATGATTTCATTTTAAAATCATAGTATTTCAAATTTATAAAATTTCGAAACCAAAGATTTAAAAGTATAATACTTCCAAAACGTAATACTTTGAAATTTATAAATTTTAAACATAACTTCCACCACTTACATGGTTTAGATATTAAAATGTTTTATAAAATAAACTAGCTTCTTAAATTTCACAAATTAATTCGAAAACAACATGAATTTCTAAATTTTAAATTTAACCAAATCCCCAAATCATAAATTTCGATTCAATTCGGTTTTCAAATAGACCAATCCAAATTATATCAATTTCAAAATAGATTTGATCAACAAAATAAACCATTTCAAATTCAATATATTTCAAAGCTTAAATATTCAATATTTTAAAACTAAATTTTATAATTCATATATATATATATATACACACACACACCAAATTTACTTTACTATTATTTATTTTTGAAATATTTTCTTAATAAATCCAATATGCTTTAAATAAAACTTCAAATTTCAATAAATGAATATTCCTCAATTTATTTTGACTTGATATATTCACTTAAATCACCTTAAACCCGAATTAAGTTATAAAACCATATTCTTTTAAAATCTCAAATTGAATAAGTCCCAAATGGATTCTTATTAAATATAACTGTTAATTAAATAAAATCTCAAATCAATTTCAAAACTATCCTCTCAACCTTGTTTTATAAAAATCAATATAAACTCTATATTAAAATATAATTTTAGTAAATACTTATCCATATTATATTTTAATAAAATCAAACTTTATAATTAAACTTATTTTATACTTTAAACAATTTTATTCATAGCTTAAAACCAAGAATTTAACTATATATAAAATAACATTCATAAAATATCCAAATCAATATTTCATAAAATCATATATTTCTTTACAAAGCCATAGAAGTCATTTCAAAATATTTTTATATATAGACCGTGGTGTTTGTATAAAATTTTCTATCTTATGGTCAAGTGAAACGGATATTTATCATTTCAATCTGCAATTTAAAATAAAAATACGGTTATATATCATTTCAAACCGCAATCCCGAATAAAATAAAATGCATAACAACTTGCAGTTCATGACAATATAAAATCCAGCATCCATTCATCCAATATCAATCATCAAACATTTGTCACAATCATCATCCAATTCAAACAATAACATTAAAATAGAATAGAAAATAAATAACAAGTATTTACTGGTAGTTTATATGACAAATTAAATAACAACTTAATTCAATAATTTCAATTTAACTGAGATGATGATTAAAATATGCCAAACATTCATAAATAAATTTGTAATCACAACATAAATTAAATTAACACACATAAGAAATTTTAGAAGTTGTGAGTGGGTTAAAACACTCACCTTTCGAAATAAAATTGAATTTACATCCAATTTAAACCCGAAATTTGAGTTGTCTCAGAATTCGTCCAAATAAGCGCCAAAACGTTTGAAATTTAATTACGAATCCAGCGGAGAAAATCGCGTGAAATTTCGACCTCGTATGCAAAAGTTATACGCGTTAGATCATTTGAAAATAATTTTTAAACTAAAACAAAACAAAAAAATAATAAATTACTAACCCTCACAAAGCCACGTCACTGTTCTTCTAGAGAGCTGCACGCACGAACTCCAGGCAAATTTTAAAACGCGCGAACCCCATTGCACCCTCAATGGCAGTAACACGCCGCACCGCCTCCTCTGGCCTCACGCCTACAACCAGAATGTCGCGACCCCATCACAGCCACATGGCCCCCCACGCGACTGTCTCGCGTTCACTGTCGATCGAGAAATGACACGCAACTGCCACCAAGCTAAACCCTAGTCCAATTATTACACCCAATCCAACCATCAATTCGACGCAAAAACTATGCCGATGAACTCCCCATCGTCCACTCTACAAAACCCATAAATCAATTCGTCGATCAGCTGATGTTCATCGACGCACGATGAATGACCGTGAATGCTTCCTCGATTTCTGGCCACATCGAAACTCAAATTGAAAAACAAATCATATTTTTGACTTGCACTCGTCGAGAGCTTCAAATCCATATATAATTCGATATACTTTGAAGAGATTTAATTTTTGGCTTGGAATTTTATTCGAAATTGCATTTTGGAATTTAGGGTTTGCAGCCATTGGAAAGAAGAGGGGCTAATGGAATTGAAAGTACATGAATGAGGAATAAGGAATAGGCTGGGGTATATAACAAGGTATATATAGGCAGACTGAAATTAGAATGGATGGATAAGATTAATATACGCGTTGAACGATAAAGTGGCCCGAAAAGCCTGTTTCGACTCCGGAACGAAATTGGGTCAACCCATATAACAAAGTAGATGTTTTAATATATTTTAAAGCAATGGAACAGGTTTCAGGTCCAAATTCCACCGTATGAAGAAGTTATGCTAAAATCAAATTATTTCAAATTGATTTCAATTGATTTCAATTTCATTGATTTCCAGGCGTTTCAAGCCCATACGATCAGACGACAAATCGGATCGCTACGAAACTTGAAATCCTACAATAATTCACCGTTATGGATCCGATAAAACTAGTTTTGTCGAAATCCGAGTCAGTGGCCAAAATTGCTATTTTCCAGTTAATTAATTAAATAAATATTAAATAAATCAAATCAAATCTTAAATTCCAATTACAAAATGTACAAATTTTATCATTTTTGATTTCCTACACCATTAGAACCCTTTAAACAATTCAGATATTAATTTAAAGTTAAATAAATTTACTCATTACCGTATATAGTTTCAATTTTAATAAATTTATTAATTATCAATTGAAATCTCAATGAATCCATTTATTTGATTTAAAATCTTGCTATTCAATAAATTGATATCTTATGTGTATAATTAACATTTATTTATATTACATTTCATTAATGTAAGTTTCATTCTATATTAATTCCTATTAACGTGATATTTTATTTCATTTAATTTCAATAATCCATTTATTACAGCTCCAAATCCAATAGATTAATCAAACATGAATTTCAATTGTTTTCATTCAATCAATTGCCATATTATGGATAGAGTTTACATCGGTTACTTCTTGTTGAATTAACTGTGACGACCGCCCATGACTCCCGTACGGAAACAAGGGAATAGTGCGCTGAAAGTGTGACAGGCAGCCATGAGTGACCGTCAAGGGTAAAATAAACATCGCAGACTCTATCGTAAAACTCACAGCGCATGGATAAAATACAATTAGAGAAATATAATACAGTGAAGCTTTCATAGAACAGAATATCATCATCTAATCATAATAGCTTTATACAAACATATGAATCATCCATACATCAAAGCCTCACTACATAACACTCAAACAAATACAGCAGCGGAACACCCAGTACATATAATATGAAATAATATGCAAAAGCCTCCTGCTCGTCTTCGTCATCATCAGCGTAGATCTCCAAGAACAGCACCTGTCACCTGCTACCTAGTCTGCCCATCCCAACATGGATGAACAGCCCAAGGTAATAAGAGGAGACATAAAACCTTGAGTCAGACAAAGTCTTAGTGAGCAGTAAATCAACTATCAAACATACCAAAAGAGCATAAGGGATGAAAGGAATAGGAACCAAGCCATCCCACTCCGCCTCTTTCTACAGTGATAGCCCCCAGACACACATTTAGGAGAAGCAAGCATAACATGGCAGACAATTGGAGTAAAGCAATAATCACTCGAGTCAAGGTCGATGTTTTCCAAATACAAACCCCCAAGGCCTAAACCAAGATCAGATAAGCACCCAGAAAAACACCGCTCTTGAGATCGAATGATGATACAATCAAATGTCCAAACATCCATGACTCTGGCTATCACTGTTATCATTGCCTTGATTCCACCGTTAGTTGAATGACCACCTGTCAAGGGCTAATGGGAACCCCGGTTCTAGACATAACTCCGCACGTCGTCGCAGCCCGTGCCTAGGAATTTTCGCAACTACCCAGAGTACTAGCACGTCGTCGCAGCCCGTGCTTGGAACGTCGTCGCAGCCCGTTCCAACGTACTCTTGCTTTGAGCATGCTAGAACCTTCAACAACGATGAGATCTCAGCCTCCTAGTCATCCTCCTTGACGACTATTTTCATACTAGCTCAAGCGCCTCTCAAGCTAATCATTATCATCAACCCGGATCGCATCACCGAGTTATCAACATAGCTTCGCACGTCGTCGCAGCCCGTGCTTGGAACGTCTTCATGACCCGTCCCATCTCATCATCATGCTTTGCCTCCTCGCATCATGGCAAAGTCCATCTCAATACCATACTTTGCCTCCTCGCATTATGGTAAAGTCCATCTCAACATCATCTAATCCATACATATGAGCTTCAACATCCGCTTCATATGCCACAAGCAGCTTTCACCATTCAAGAGCCTTTCCACTTAGCTTTTGAATCATCTTCGACCATCTTGTCTAGATCTAACTATCAATCAACTAACATACATAGCAATCAATCAAATCAATCATTAACTTAAGCAATCAAGTAATCAAATATGGTCTAAGTAGGCATTTATAACTACAATGGCAATTTTGTAAATAAATGAGCATAGATATAACATACATGAATCATGGGTTTCTAGCATAGATCTAACAAATATAAATCATGGGTTTTGTCTCTACAACTTGATGAATGAACTTGCATAAGTAAACATCTTCATAAGTAATGGATCTACACTTGGATTTAAGGAAAATGTATGAAATCACTATCTACAACACTCCAACAAACCATCAATCCAATATACTCCTTTGGGTCCGCATGAGAGATAACCACCACTCACCAAATCACCCAAACACTTCAAAAACTATCAACTTCAGATCTGGACAGCAAGGATTCAAGCTCGATTTGTTGAAATCTCGCTTGAAATGGTGAAATCTAGCTTCGTCGGATGAAGATCTTCAACTTTGGCTCTTCGATCTTCGATCTTCGATCTTGATCTTCGATCTTGTATAGATGTTAGAACTAGATTGGATGGAGAAAAGAAGTGAAGAAATGTTGTAGTCGAGCTCTAAAAATGGCAGCACTTCGTCGCTTCGAAATCCGGTGCCAAAAAGTGAAGAAATGGTCGCGTATTTATAGGCTAGTCGCCCCCCTAACTCGGTCAGGCCTTAACTCGCTCGGAGTTAACTCGCTCGGTCTTAGGTCGTTTCCAACCTAAGAATCTCCCCGACCTAACTTAGGTCGCTGCCGACCTAACTCACCCCACACAAGGCCTATCCAACGACCTAAACAAAAACGCGGGTTAACTAAGCCGCCCACACGACCTAACGGTCCCAAAGCTACGCGACTTAAAACTAAGTCACTCAAGCGACTTATCTACACACAGGGCTACCACGACCTAAAACATAACGAGCTATCTACCCTACGACCTAACTAAGTCGCTAACGACTTAAGACTTAGAAGGACCACTCGACCTAGCTTCCACAACTCGGTCAGAACTACTAGGTCGCTAACTCGTTCACCTCTAACTCGCTAACCCGGTATCTTCCTTAGGTAGCTCCAAAACCCCTCCGACCTAACAACCATACGACCTAACCCCTTAGGTCGTTAACTCCACTATCTCCTAACTCGCTAGCTATGCTAACTCGCTAACTCGTCCCAGCCCCTAAGTCGCTAACTACTCTTATCTCGTAACCCGCCCACTTCTTAACCCGTTAACTCTTAGGTCGGCCAGGTCCTATGAGTCATTAACTCGGCAACTATCTTAACTTGGTCAAGCTCTCAACTTGTAACTCGTTCACGACCTATCACTTAAGTCGTCTACGAGTTAACCTCTACTCGAATTAACTTCTCCATACGATCTAACCTCCACACGACTTAGGCTAAGGACGACTTAAACAACACTAACGACCTAATAGCCATTATTTTACGATTAATCGACACGTAAAATATGGGTCGTTACATTAACAATCTTCAATGACAAATCAAATCTACCCTAACTGCACAAATTAAATCAATTAACTGCAACTGATTTCATATTAGATTATAAATTCCATTTATTTGCAATTAATTCAATTATTAAATTTAAATTCCAATAAATTAATAAATCTTGAATTTCCGTTCCTTTTATTCCACCAATTTGTCATATTATGAATAAAGTAAATGTTATTTCCCATTATTAACTAAATTCACATTAACAAAATATTAAATTTAGATTTAATGCAATTTTTACCACATTTAAATTGACAGGCTAAATAAATAGGTAATATAAAATATCTGTTACCATTTACTTTCAATCACACTTGTGAGTTATAATTCCCAAACAATTTTGACAATTGTTTACATCACACAAATTTCATTCAATCATCATTAACATACTATTTAGTTATATTTATTGAAATTTATTTCCAATTTACTAAATACAATCAATTATAACCTTACCACTGTTACAATTAAATTGGGATTTGCCTTGCCAAAAAAAATTAAATTGGGATTGCACTAAATTAGTTATTCATCAACTGGCATTAACATTACTACCTTAATTTACATTCAGCTACTATTAATCAATATATTATTACATTGGTTAATTAAGTGATTATTTTTATTTACTTATTTTAAATTTTATACACAAGTGCAACAATTAACACTATTTCTTTATTGGGATTTCACTCCAATTGTCAATAATTAATTTTAATTGCCATGGCTACATTTCATTTTTAACATTTGTTTCATTATAAATTATAAATTTTTTATTTCTTTCTAAATTTAATTACAAAGATCTAATTAAATTAACCAATTTATTTATCAAAATTTACGGGTCGTTACACTCTCCCTCACTCAAAAATTTTCGTCCCCGAAAAGGAAAAAAGAAGGGAAAAGAAGCATTAAGAAATCAATATATCTTAATTAAAATATTAAATTTATAAACAAATAAATTTACAAAATTAATTAATTTAAATAAAATATACCAATTTATAACCGTTGAATCCTTTTATACTCAAATTAATAAAGTCTGGAAAATATTTTGAAAATATTTTCTGAGTCCAAAATTTCGGTAGAGTCTCCTTTGTACGGAGAGGCTCGGGAGAAAATATAATATCAAGTATAACAATATACAGCATATATTTTCCAAAATAATATATATCCCAACCTAGGAAAAATATTGTAATAACGCTATAAACAGTAATCCGAGAACGCACCTATTAGTCGGGCAATTTACGCTTATATTATGAAACCAAAGTAGTAGCAATTGCTTCCATAACCTTCATTTCACTTATTTAATCCAAAAGAGTTAATAATTATATAAAATGAAATGTTTAAATTTGTTTCAACCATAAAAAACAAATCAATATAAACAACAATCATTCGCAACCAACAACATACACATCATATACAAATCGACCATTCAATCAAAACAAAACAATTGGTTGGTTCGGGTTAAGACACTTTAAATCACATAGAATGACAAATAACTATGAAGTATTCCATTTACTCAACAGTCTTAGATAAAACTCGATAGATTATTCACACATCTAAGCAATTTTAAAGTACCTTTGCCCAAACAACCATAAACCAAATAAACAACAATTTCAAATAGTAGATCAAATTCATACTTATTAATTTCATTTTCATACATTTGCTGTTTGATTTCCTTTTCATTCATATAATGATTTATCTTTTTAATTTACTTTTATTCTCTTATAGTTTTCATTTATTTACCTTTATTCATATCATGTAAATTTCTTTATATTGTTTTACCTTCATTTATTCACTTCTTAATTTCATTTATTCATTGTGCTTATTTCATTTATTTTCATTTATTACTTACAATATTCATCTTTCTACTTATTTTTTAATATATAAATAACTTCAACATTTACTTAAGTTTGTTATCATTTAGTTATACATTTTCCATTATATTTAATTAGTAGCATTTCAGTCATAACTTAAGTTTATAATCTTATACTTACAATACTTACTTCCTATTACCGTTATTTCAGTAACATTTCAATTATAACATAAGTTCACAACAATTACAACATCGAATTCTTATTTATAAAAGAATTTCATTAAATACTTTCATTACCTCAAGTTTATTACTTGTATAACATCCATCACGTTTCTTATTAAACATTAGAACTTTTAATATTTGGTAAGTTACATATATGCTTTTAAGGATGTAATTGAAAGTTACACAAGTTTATTTTTATTTCTTTTAATTAATTTAATGTTCAATAATAATGTCCTTTGTTTCATAGGTTACAAATGTCAACTTTCTTTTCTTTTAATTCCATTTATATCTTAGCATTTTATCTCTTATTTAAATTGGAGGGTCCAATTTTATATTAGTTACGTTCCATTTCACTACAATAATTGAAACTATTAATTAACAGAAACTTAAGAGCTAAATACTAGTTTTAATTTCAATTCATTTTAAAACAATAAATAAATATATATACTTACAACTATATATATCCAATTATATTTAAAACAATTTAAAATTTATATTTGTTTATCAAAATAAATTTGCAGTAAAACTACTACAGTGGCCCTCCCACTTCGAAACTCGAAAATGAATGTCGATGATGCGTGCACTCATTATCGAAATTATTTTCCAGCGACAGAGAGGGGAGTGCAGAATTTATTTCTTTCAAAGTTTCTTTAAAGCAATTCTTTCAAATCATATTGAAATATTTATATCAGAAATTACTTATAAACAATATTATTATATTCCAAAATCATTTGAAAGAAATTTTCAAAACCTCGGAACTTAAGTTCTAAAATTTTCAATTTTTATTTATTTTATTTTCAGTCTCATTTCAACTATTATTAGTAAATTTCATTACCTAACAACCAATATATTGCAACCAATATATATATCATTTATAAAAAAATTATTTTATATATATAGAAAATATAATAGGCAAAATTATTTCATTGACCTATATTCAAAACAAATATTGTGTCGGTCTGTCCTATTAAGTGTTTAAAAATCCCTATTGATGTCATAACGTCCCATGCATCAACTAGAATTATAAATACAAAATGAAACAAATTAACACAATATTAAAACCCTTTTTATAACACTAACAATTACGCTCTCTCGTATATATACACTCAATGGCTCATCATAGGGTATTACTACCCTATAATTAAAGAGTCAGACCCCACAAAGCTAAGGTTAATTGCTAAACCAAAGCTTTGATACCAGATGTAACATCCCACCTTTTTGTACGCTTTAAATCGACGATAAACTACACACATCAGACTTAAAGCATACAGAAGGGCGGATTGTTATTGGGATGAATAAGAAAAAGCAGAGAAAGAAAGAAAACAAAACAAAATCTTGCAGCGGAACAACAAAATATAATAATCAAATACAATTCCTAAAGTTGTTTTACAAAACATTTGATTATACTTATACAATGCATATCAAAGTTACACATACCAGAGAATAATAAATAACAATGCAGCGGAATAATGTGATGCAGTGGAATATAATAAATAATAGCAATACAAATTTTTGTCTTCATCCTTCAAAGATAAAGTCTTCGAATCCTGAAATGCTCAGACTGACCCGAGCGAATTGAAAAGACAAAACACTCGAGTCAAACCTAAAAGATCTTATGTAAGTTAAATAAACGGTAAATAATATGAGTGGAATAGCGTCAGAGATGTTTACGGGATTTGACATCTCCTATCCAGTGTCTAATGTGAGTGCAGTAACTTAAGAGATGCTCGTGATTCACATCTCCTAAGGATCCGTTAAACTATTTACTATGTAGTAATATTTCGCTATTATAATAGTGTCTAATAGTAAAACAAACTTACTTTAAAATAGCGTTAATGAGCTATCCAATCTCCCCTTTAACACAATAATAGTCCCAGTAGTCCATCTAGTATCAGCGCATCTCCATATCGAGAGACTACCCTAAATACTCCAGGGTAGATATACCAATTACGCTTCCAGGCCGGTGGTAATGCGTAGCAGCTACTACCGCCCACCACGAGCCACACCCCTAAAATCAAAAATCAAAAGTGGCCACCGAATAAATCCAAAAGTCATAGTATAATATCGAAGGGATGTGTCCGATAAAAGGTGCTACCTTCTTAGCCCGTCAATCGCTCCTGTTTTAGCCACCTTATGCCAACTCATGGGTGTCGGGTCCACGTATATACCTCAAACGAAACGCCGCCACCATCTTACTTCACTCTGGAATCTCCACTGCGTACACGGTTGTTAAAGTGGTTTTCGGAGTTGGCATGCAGAGAGTATGACAACTTCCGATCTCGGTCTCTTTAACAACCAAATGTTATTATAACACCGCAGTCATTTTAACATAATTATGCTTCAAAACCAGGATATAATATTCATTTCAAAACCATATAAATACGATATCATTTTCTTTTTAAAAACCAAATCAATATGATATCATTTTAAAATCATAGTATTTCAAAGTTATAAAATTTCGAAACCAAAGATTTAAAACTATAACACTTCCAAAATGTAATACTTTGAAATTTATAACTTTGAAACATAACTTCCACCCCTTACATGGTTTAAATATTAAAATATTTTATAAAATAAACTAGCTTCTCAAATTTCACAAATCAATTCCAAAACAACCCGAATTTTTAAATTTTAAATTTAACCAAATCCCAAATCATAAATTTCAATTCAATTCGGTTTTCAAATAGACCATTCCAAATTATACCGATTTCTAAACAGATTTGATCCACAAAATAAACCATTTCAAATTCAATATATTTCAAAGCTTAAATATTCAATATTTTAAAACTAAATTTTATAATTCATATATATATATATATATATATATACCAAATTTACTTTACTATTATTTAGTTTTGAAATGTTTGCTTAATAAATCCAATATCCTTTAAATAAAACTTCAAATTTCAATAAATGAATATTCCTCAATTTATTTAGACTTGATATATTCACTTAAATCACCTTAAACCCACATTAAGTTATAAAATCATATTCTTTTAAACTCTCAATTTCAATAAGTTCCAAACGGATTCTTATTAAATATAATTCGTAATTAAATAAAATCTCAAATCAATTTCAAAACTATCTTCTCAACCTTGATTTCTAAAAATCAATATAAACTCTATACTAATATAATTTAAGTAAATACTTAACCATATTATATTTTAATAAAATCAAACTTTATTATTAAATTTATTTTATACTTTTAACAATTTTATTCATAGCTTAAAACTAAGAATTTAACTATATATAAAATAACATTTATAAAATATCTAAATGAATATCTCATAAAATCATATATTTCTTTACAAAGCCATAGAAATCATTTCAAAATATTTTTATATATAGACCGCGGTGTCTGTATAAAATTTTCTATCCTATGGTCAAGTGATACAGATATTTATCATTTCAATCCGCAATTTAAAATAAAAATATGGTTATATATCATTTCAAACCGCAATCCTGAATGAAATAAATGCATAACAACTTGCAGCTCTTGCAGCTCATGACAATATAAAATCAAACATCCATTAATACAATATCAATCATCAAACATTTATCACAAACATCATCCAATTAAAACAATAACATCAATATAGAACAGAAAATAAATAACAGGTATTCACTGGCAGTTTATATTCAATAATAAATTAAATAACAATTTAACTGGCTGTTTATATGTAATAACAAATTAAATAACAACTTAATTCAATAATTTCAATTTCACTGAGATGTTGATTAAAATATTCCAAACAGTCATAAATAAATTTCTAATCATAACAAAAATTAATTTAACGCACATAAGAAATTTTAGAAGCTGTGAGTGGGTAAAAACACTCACCTTTTGAATTTAAATCCAATTTAAACCCAAAATTTGACCAGTCTCAGAATTCATCCAAACCAACGCCAAAACATCAGAAATTTTATTACGATTCCAGCGGAGAAAACCGCACGAAATTTCGACCTCGTATGCAAAAGTTATACGCGTTTGATCATTTGAAAACAATTTTTAAATTAAAACAAAACATAAGAAATAAATGGCTAACCCTCACAAAGCCACGTAACCGTTCTTCCAGAGAGCTGCACGCACGATCTCCAGGCAAATTTTCAAATGCACGAACCCCTTCACACCCTCAACCACAGTATTGCGCCGCACCGCCTCCTATGGCCTCGCGCTTACCACCAGAACGTCGCGACCCCATCACAGCCACGTGCCCCCCCCACGCGATTGTCTCGCGTTCACCGCTGATCGAGAAATGACACGCATCTGCCACCAAGCTAAACCCTAGTCCAATTATTATGCCTAATCCAACCGTCAATTCGACACAAAAACTAAGCCGATCAACTCCCCATCGTCCACTCTACAAAACCCATAAATCAATTCGTCGATCAACTGATGTTCATCGAGACATGATGAACGGCCGTGAATGCTTCCTCGATTTCTGGCTACATCAAAACTCAAATTGAAAAACGAATCATATTTTTGACTTGCGCTCGTCGAGAGCTTCAAATCCATATATAATTTGGTATAGTTTGAAGAGATTGTATTTTTGGCTTTGAATTTTATTTGAAATTGCATTTTGGGATTTAGGGTTTGGAGCCATTGGAAAGAAGAGAAGCTAATGGAATAGAACATATAGGAATGAGGAGTAAGGAATAAGCTAGAGTTTACAACAAGGTATATATAGGCAGGCTGAAATTAGAATGGATGGATAAGACTGTTATACGCGTTAAACGATAAATTGGCCCGAAAAGCCCGTTTCGACTCCAGAATGAAATTGGGTCAATCCATATATCAAAATAGATGTTTTAAAATATTTTAAACACAATGCAACATATTTCAATTCCAAATTCCGTCGTATGAAGAAGTTACGCTAAAATCAAGTTAATTTCAAATTGATTTCAATTTCATTGATTCTAGGCGTTTCAAGCCCATACGATCGAACGACAAATCCGATCGCTACGAAACTTGAAATCCTACAATAATTTACCGTTACGGATCCGATGAAACTAGTTTAGTCGAAATTCGAGTCAGTGGCCAAAACTGCTATTTTCTAGTTAATTAATTAAATAAAGAAAATCAAATCTTAAATTCCAATTCCAAAATTTACAAATTTCATCATTTTTGATTTCCTACACCATTAAAACCCTTTAAACAATTCAGATACTGATTTAAAGTAAATTTACCAATTACCGTATTTAGTTTTGTTTGTGTCAAAATTGGGCACAACACTCTTCGGGAGTCGTTGAAGAGATAATAATGAAGAATGTAAATTCAAAACAGATATTATCTAACAAAAACTCCAATCAGCAGTAAAATTAATGCATAGACAAGCGATTTATAGTGGTTCGGCGTGTTGCCTACGTCCACTGTGAAGTGTTTTGATTTTTTATTGATTCTCTTTCAATGATTACAAGTTGTTGCAGCAATCAACAGCAAGTTACAACTGGAAATTCGAAATCAACAGTAAAATTATGATGTAGGACGATGGAGATCTCGATCCGGCAGAGTCTGGGTGCTTGAGAGTCGAAAGATCCCTTTTCTGTTGGCCCTGGGGCTCTATTTATAGGCGTAGGCTGCTGATATTTCGCTGAAACCTCGGGAGACCACTTCTGGCACGTGAGGGGGCCCACACGCCCAGTTTTAGGAAGTTTGGGCCCACTTTGGCATCGGTTCGAACTCCATTCGAACCGATCAAGAATTCATCCAATCGAGGTGAAATTTGGTGTGGGCATTCTTCAACATGTATTCAAGCTTCTGTGAAAATTTCGTTGCATTTGGATCATTAGATTGGGAGATATGATGGATTCGAAATGGGGTTCACTGCGTGGCTATTTGGTTCGAAACCATGCATTCTAATCGATGGTTTCGAAACCATGGTTGCACGTGTCTTCGTGTTGACGTGGAGCGCATACTTCGCCTCGATCCGGGTTTCGCTCCGAGTTGAATGCTTCGACTTCATATACTTCGGCGCATTCGAACCGATGAAAGACACGTCACCTTGGCCAGTTGACCCAGTGGATTCGACCGAAGCTTCTTTGATGGATTCGAACAAGGCTTCTGTGATGGGTTCGAACAAGGATTCTGTGATGGGTTCGAACAAGACTTCTGTGATGGGTTCGAACAAGGACTCTGTGATGGGTTCGAACAAGACTTCTGTGATGGGTTCGAACAAGGACTCTGTGATGGGTTCGAACACGGACTCTGTGATGGGTTCGAACAACCGAAGCTTAGTGGATTCGAACAAGGATCTTTGGATGGATACGAGCCTTGCAAACTCTCTATGGACATGAGGCCCACTGGCGCGAACCGGATGGATTCGATGTTGATGGAGTCGAACCGAGGCATTCCGATGGGTTCGAAGTCCATCGGTTCGAAGGTGATCGGTTCGAATGGTGCATGAGGATGGGTTCGAAGACAACCACCATGATGGGTTCGAAACCAGTGTGTTCACTTCAAGTTGGACCGATCATAACTTGAGCGTATGAACTCGGATTGACTTGAAATTTGAGATGAAGGCTTCTATAGTCTTTCTTGTCGTGTCCTATCAATTGTAGCTCAATCTGGATTCGGACAAAATTCAGCGATATCCATAGCGAAACGGAATATGACCAACCTCTAAGACGAACTATTCTCCGTTTTTCGATCGATCTTTTGGTATCGCGGATTTGCCAAAAAGCGGGATAACATTTTGCCCCCCAAAGTACGTCTTGTGGGAACATGACGTGCTTTGAATAGCTACAACTTCTCTCTGAACAATCATTGCTCTCTTTTTGTTGAGACTCGTACTCTATATTGCTGCAACCTTGCGTTGATATGAATGATTGCTGTATAATAGCGCTTAGCCGTTGGCTGTTGCATTTGTAACAAGATAGGTGTTTGATCCCTGCAAATGTTTAGAATCGAATGTTAGTTCGATATATATGCACATATGCTAGTTTGATCTTTGTTAGCGTCGTGCGTCTACAAGTCGTTGTTAGTGTTGTTTGCTATTGAATTTCGTATCGATTCTCTCCTGAACAGATTTTGAAATTTGAATTGAGACAACGCTTGATGGTTGTTGTGGAAGGTTCCTTCGTATCGATCCTCTCCTGAACCGATGTAGAAGTTTGAAGGAAACGACTCTACGTTGCGTGAATGTGATATTTCGAACCGATGTGTTGGAGCATTGATGGGTTCGAAATCTACATTCATATGGATGGAGTATACTTGTGTTGTGATGGGTTCGAAACTGACATTCGAACCGATGTGAATGGATGGATTCGAACTAGCAGTTCGTTTCGGTAGGTTATGGATGGAGTCGTGAACAGGGGCCTCGAATCGATGTGCCCACTGCGCGTTTCGCATCGATGCAATTCGTTGTCCTGCTGTGTGCTTCGTATCGATGAAGTGTGAGGGTAACTTCAAACCCATACGGCATTAGGCAAAAGGCTTCGAATGGATGGTTTCGAAACGATCCGTGTTCTCACTGGTTGCAACCGGTCAAGTCTATCGGAAGAGGAATCGTCTCGGTCAAAATCTAAACTCCATATAAATAGCAGTGGGCCTGCCACTTTTTCACTTTTCACTTTTCTAACTCTCGCCTTGCTTTTACTGTGCTCCGCCTTGTCTCAAAGTGACAGAGGAGAAGGAACTGCATCACGTATTCGAACCAATCCAGATCCAAGACCTTAACTCCTCGAATCCATCACATAAACTAGGTAACTAGCTTCGAATCCAAACGGCAAAGTTACTTCGTTCATCGATTGGCCACTCTGGTGATTGGTAAAGCCGGATCTGGTCTGGGGAAGCTTCGAAACCATTTGGGGACTCTTGTTCGAATCGATGATGGCGGCATCACTTTTCTTGGATTTCGTATCGATCTCTTGGATGACCTTATGGGGGTGTCGCAGTTCGCACCGATTGATGGATTCGATGGGTTCATTCGAATCGATGGATTCGAATCCATCGGCTATCGGTTCGAAATTCTCAACTTTATATCGATTCGAAGAGGATCGATTCGAACGATATCGATGTTAAGTTGGGGGTTTCTGATCTGTACGAACTAGCCAAACAAGGATTGATTTGAAGTCATCCATTTTTGATCGATTCGAATTCGACACCTGATCATCGTTTCGAAGTGCGCCTTCCAGACATCGATTCGAAGTGATGTTAGGTTGGTTTCGAACGAGGTCCCTGTGATCGGTTCGAACCCTCTGTGATGGATTCCAAAGTTTGACGTTTCTAAGCATAACTCCGACGAGCTTCATTCCTGCATATTTGGACAACTGCATACTTGACCACCTTTCGAAGCTCGTCGATGGAACGATAACAACTTCTATTCGAATCAATTTCCATCATATAAACGGTTTTGTGATGACGGTCAGCGATGACGGTCATTATAACTGGACTTCGTAGCTTTGTCGTTTGCATATTTCCTTTAACTCTGCGATACTCATTCAAGTAATGCATGTCACTATACAACATACATGCATACACTTTACACTAGGGAACGCACGGGTTCTTTGTCGTATAACGATGGTTTCTCATGAGTTAGCTAGTTATGGAACCTTCAAGTTCGCAACAGCACGAGGTTCAAAGCACAACTGCTTCGAGACTAGAGGTTCCAGATATTGAACCTGAGATCATTGGTCCGGCCCCGGACGAACTTCCCAATGTGTCTTTCGTTGCCAATCCGTCGGATTCCGTTCAATCGAATATTTCTGAAGACATGTTAGGGAGAATATGCTTGAGGCACGATCTGTCACTGGATGACGTGTTATTGCCAGGGCCGAACGATAGACCGCACAACCCGCCGGAGGGATATACAGCATTTAATCGCCACGCGTGTGCGGCTGGTACACTTCCTCCGTTCAACGAGTATATACGGGAAGTGTTGTCTTTTTTGAGGATTGCTCCATCTCAACTACATCCGAACGGATATGCATCCGTGAACAGTTTATTCATCGTTTTCATGGAGTACCATAGACCATCGATCCCGACCAAGATTAGATATCTGTTTAACTTCAAAACCCGAGGTGATTATCCTTCCTTCGCTTTTCTGGAAGCAGTGAGAAATTGCCAGGTGGTCACTGGATCCTGGACCCGGTTGAGTTACTATAGGACGGAATGGTTCTATGTCAGGTGTCCTCCGGGGTTTGCCCGGCGATGGTTATTCAGACGTGAGTGTAGTTGAGTTATCAAGTAATTACTAAGGCAATTGCTGTCAAAGTGAAACTTATGTTTTTTCTCTTTTTCACAGCGACGATTTAGCGACCTGAGGGCGACCGCTTTAAAGAGATGGTGCGAGTACTCCGGGGAGTCCCGAGCGAGGATAGGGATATCGAGTCGCTTTTGACCGATAGGAATCTCCGGACTTACGGGCTGAATGAACGGGGGCAGAGAATACTGTTTGACGGGGCACTAAGGATTGTTTCGAAGAAGCGAGTCAAACACAAGAAGCCCAAAGTTATCATAGCCGAGGAGGCTGATTCTGAAAGAACTCATACTGACGATGAGCCGTTGTTGGAGCCTACAGACGTGGCCCAGGATGTTGAAGAGCAAAGAAAAGGCAAGGCAGCCGTCGTCACGTCAACTAAGAAAGGGAGATGGAAATCGGTTGTCACGGCCTGATCCTCTCCCGGAGTTAGAATTTCTGAGATGTCTCCTCCGCGAACTGAAAGTCTTTACGAAGGGCTTACCGACCTTCAAATCCCGGATGATGTGTCTTTTCAACATGACGCCGGGTTGGAGGAGCTCAATCGTACTCTAGAATTGAGCGAGCCTTTTATTACTAGCTCAGTCGACACTTCTGGTTGGTCGGGGGGAATACATATTCATACACATTTCACGACACTACATAGCCCCGAGTCCTAGGTCATCGGTTTCGAGAAACCACTAACTTTATTCTCATTTCGCTTTGCAGATATTATGACTGGACGTGGTTCGATGCTAGGGAGCCTACGACATGTTTGCAAATCTTCCTCATACTACGAGTCATAACGGAGAGAAGGAGACAGGGGTTACGATCGCAGGTACTCCGGGTACTCTGGCCAAGAACGGAGAGATAGGGATTACAGACATCGGTCTCGATCGCGCACTCCTCCTCCAAGAGTTCCTGTACAACCTCCCGTCCATGTTTCTCGTCCTTCTGATTCCTCGTACTACCAGTCAGCCTCTCAATCTTCTAAGCATGATTCTCGCCATCCCAGATCTGAGGCAATGTCTCCAGTAGTTGCGGAACAACCTCCTACTGAAATTTTGGGGAAAGAGCAATCAGACTTGCTCAACTAAAGAAGAACTTTCCAAATATTTGCTTTGATAACTACATTTTTCCTCTTCACTTGAAAAGAATCCCGCCGGAGGCCGAGCAGGCATCGCACGATTATGTGCACGACTTTTATGCCCAATATAGGGCGTGGTATAAGGCAGCCGAGAAAGCATCGACATTGGCCTTTGAGCATGGGGCCACCATCGAGAAATTGCAGGCTGAGTTGGCTTAAAAGAGCCGTATTATTGATGTGCTAAACACTGAGGCTAAATCTTCCCAGAGATCTGAAATGGAGGCTATCAAAAAAGCCGACGAAGCCCAAGCAATGATGGATAGAATGAAATGTGAGCATTACGCCACGGTAGAAGATATGGGCCATCGGAACACCCAGGTTACTGCCGAGAGGGACGCAGCCCTAAAGGAGTTGAGCGAGCTTAAGTCAAAATTCGCTGAAATCGCCAAGGATAGGGATGATGTGAACAATGCAGCTCAGGAGGCATGTGAACAAGCCGTGATTCTCCGGACTGAACGGGATGCGGCAGTAGCCAAGGTCCAGGCGGTTGAGACGGAGGTTGAGGAGAAAGTTCAACAGGCGGAGGCCAGGCTGGAGGCCGATATTGAAGATTTTCTCATCACTTACATTGCCAACGTGTTGAGACACAGAAATTTGGCTGGCTCTAGGATTACCTGATACACCTCCGCAGCGCTTGGGATCGTTTGGTCGAGGAAGAAGAGGAAGCACATCCGGATGAATCGGTTGACCGATTTGAACTTAAAAACCGGTTGTTGACTGATGATGAGAAGAAGGTCCTCCACGACGCTATTATTGCTCAAGAAAAGGAGATGATCGGTGGTCGATCTCTGGAGGTTGGAGAGGGGTCAGGTATCGAGCATCATGCTACTGTTCTTGAAGTCATCGCTCCACCTTCGGTAGTGCCTGTATCTGTGGTCAGTTCACAATCTGTTCCTGCTTATGACCCAGAACAGCCGCGGTTATCTCCCATTCGGGAGATACTTCTGAGGCCTCTCAGTCGTCCGCAAGTCGAACTGGGGATGGTATTCCGAACCTATCTCAAGTGTCTTCCAAATAGAGAGTTTGTTCTGAAGCAGTTACTGATAACCTCTTCTTATCTTTGTTTAGTGACTGGAGTTGCTCCGATTGCCGCGACCCAAGAATCAAGCAAAGGGGATAAGGCCATCACCACCGAGACTACTGTTGTAACTGCAGTATCAACCGAGGCGGCGCAGGGGAGAGGATTATCTCTTGATGAACAAATGGTGAGCGAGCTGCTCGGTGAGCAGGGTGGCTTCTCCACAAACCTGCCGTTCATCATTAGTGACCTCCCACCAACCTCTAGCTCTTCAATGCAGATTGCGGATGCCCCCAGCCAAGCCCAGATGATTCGTCATGAAGAGATCCTGGCCGAGATTCAAGCAGAATTAGAAGCTGCGGGGCAAAGTGGTAATGTTGGTGGTAGCACGGTGGCGCAGAGCCCAGCACCTGCGAGGATAGTGTCGTCGGGTGGCACTATCCCATCTTCCGTTGCGGGTCCGGTCCCTCCTACTCCTCCGGTAGGGAGCCTTCATTTAGATTCAAGTTCTGAGGAGGACATAGATATTATGCCCCCGGCCGAAGAGCAAGCACCGGAGAGGAGGTCGTCCAAATGAAGGATTTCCGTTCCTAGCGATTCTGATGACGAACCGCTGATAAGGAAGCCAAGAAAGAAGGAATAGATCGGCCTCCCAAGCAGATTTTTTGGTAGATAGGAACTTGTTTTCGTTTTCAGTAGGCCGTGTATAGATGCAGGTTCGGCCCTTGCTAGTAGGCATTCTTTTTTGGGAAAACTTATTTGCATGTAAGTCCTTGTCCTGATTTAGTAGAAATAAAATTTATCTTCTTTGTTTCAACTCTCATTTCTTTTGTGCTTAAGTGTTTGTAGCGTCTTGTTTTCAGTCCGATGCACTTGTGGTGTTTTTACCGTCAAGTAGAATTCGTTTTTAATTTGCCAAGTTTGAGAATCTTGGACGCAAGTTGTGATCGATGAATAATCGAACTCCGGACATTGCATCACTTTGGTTAGCGATTAGCACTTAGCTTTTTTGCCCCCTAGTCTCGGGGAATAGCATTTGTGTTTCGGTGGTTGACTGCGTTTATTGCAAACCTTAAGCACATGTCCACATTTTGGGGACTTAGGATAATTTGTAATCGATAACTCGGTTCGCACTATGGGAATTTGAGAGTCATCGACGTTTGTAGTACGGTTCGCGCTGCGGGAACCTGGAATTGATGTTTATACTCCATTTCACGCTCTGGGAACTTGGAGTTAGTGTCGATATTTCAGTTCGCACTCTGGGAACTTCGACTTGGTATTTACGCTCCAATTCACACTCTGGGAACTCGGAGATAACATGTATGCTTGGGTTCGCACTCTGGGAACTTGGATTTGATGTTTATACTCCATTCACACTCTGGGAATTTGGAGTCCATTCGCACTCTGGGAACGATTTATTTAATGTTTATACTCCAATTCGCACTCTGGGCAGTTGGAGTCCATTCGCACTCTGGGAACGAATTGTTGAATGTTTATACTCCAATTCACGCTCTGGGAAGTTGGAGTCCGTTCGCACTCTGGGAACGAATTGTCGAATGTTTATACTCCAATTCACGCTCTGGGAAGTTGGAGTCCGTTCGCACTCTGGGAACGAATTGTCGAATGTTTATACTCCAATTCACGCTCTGGGAAGTTGGAGTCCGTTCGCACTCTGGGAACGAATTGTTCAATGTTTATACTCCAATTCACGCTCTGGGAAGTTGGAGTCCGTTCGCACTCTGGGAACGAATTGTTGAATGTTTATACTCCAATTCACGCTTTGGGAAGTTGGAGTCCGTTCGCGCTCTGGGAACGAATTGTTTAATGTTTATACTCCAATTCATGCTCTGGGAAGTTGGAGTCCGTTCGCGCTCTGGGAACGATTTCTTTAATGTTTATACTCCAATTCACACTCTGGGATGTTGGAGTCCGTTCACACTCTGGGAACGAGTTATTGAATGTTTATACTCCAATTCACGCTCTGGGAAGTTGGAGTCCGTTCGCACTCTGGGAACGAATTGTCGAATGTTTATACTCCAATTCACGCTCTGGGAAGTTGGAGTCCGTTCGCGCTCTGGGAACGAATTGTTTAATGTTTATACTCCAATTCACGCTCTGGGAAGTTGGAGTCCGTTCGCACTCTGGGAACGAATTGTTGAATGTTTATACTCCAATTCATGCTCTGGGAAGTTGGAGTCCGTTCACGCTGTGGGAACGAATTGTTAAATGTTTATACTTCAATTCACGCTTTGGGAAGTTGGAGTTAGTTGTGGGACTGTCGTGTGTTGGTCCAATTCAGCCTTTGTCATGATGGCTTGCCCCCGAGCTGGGGTTTCACTTAGTGAGTGGCCGGTCGTATCATAGTCACTCGCTATTTGAATAAATTCCATTGTTTGATGGAACTTAGCTCTTCGTGTGTCGTGATTGTTGAATGTTGTATTCGGTAAACCACAGCTCTAGCTTGAAGAGATAGTATTTTATTGCTGAAATAAGAAAATATGGCAAAGTCAGTGCCTTATTACAAATTCCAATTTCAGAATGTAAAGGAAAATGTAAAGTATTCATAGATTGAAGGAGCCTGTCATGTGTGACAGTGACGAGGATCTTCGTCGTTCCAGGCTCCTGAATAAGTAGGTCCGCCATTGATGGCGTTTATCACCAATCTTCCACGGGGACAAGTCGAGTCCTCCTATCTCGGTCGATTGGGTTCATTGTTTTGGATTGATGGGCCCGCTTCTCTGGGCTGCGGTGTCCGCACAAACTATTCCAACTTCCTTTCTCTGACCAGTTTTTCAACAAGATCCTGTAAGTGACGACACTCGTTCGTATTGTGCCCATAGCTTTCATGGAACCTGCAAAACTTTCCCGTCTGGATTTGTCTTTCTAACGACGGTCTTGGTGCAGGTTTTTGATATTGAATTGTATCGTAGGTTTGTAAGTACAAGTCCTCTAGTGAGATATTTAGAGGAGTGTAACTGTCAAACATTGGATTCTTGCGCTGCGGGCCATGAGTTTGATCTTGTTTCTTAATTTGATTCACGCTTTCTCTTCGCCGAGCTTGTTTATTTTTAATGTTCAACTGAACTTTTCCGGAGCTCTCACCGGACTGTTTTATTGCAACATTGCTTTTGATCCCTTCCGCACTTGATCCTGCATTAGTTTGTTTCCTAGACTGTTTCACATCTTCCCGTCTCAGGAATTGAGCTGCTTTGGCATGGAAACGGTCCAATGATACTGGTGGTTTCCCAGCTAGCCAATTGCCGAATTCAGAATCGGGGTCGATCCCCTTAGTCAATGTCATAAGGATGGAGTTATCGTTTGGATTACTAATCTCCGCGCATGCAGTATGGAATCTCTCTAAGTAGTGTCTGAGTGTCTCTCCGGGAGCTTGCGTGACACTAGACAGAGTGTTGACATCTTTTGACCTTGCGACGTGCATGCGGAATTTCTCAATGAACTTTGTGGCTAACTGATCGAAGGAAGAGATGGATCGAGGTGGCAGTCGGGTGAACCACATGGTAGCGATGCCCCCCAAGGATATGGGGAAACTACGACATTTCACTACATCGTCAGCCCTGGCAGCAGTCATCGACCATTCATATTTTAGAATATGTTGGTTGGGGTCGGAGTTTCCCTCGTACATGGGTAGATTGGGCATTCGGAATCGCCGTGGGGGTTCAGCAGTAAGAATATCGTCCGTAAAGGGAGTGTGACTTCGGGAAACTCCCCAATCGTCGTTTGTGAATCCCTGACTCTCACGGATCATATGACGTATCATAGTTGAAAGATCCGGCATTTGCGCCGGAGTATGATCATGTCCCTTACTTTGGGTTTGAACCAGATATCATCGACGGTCCAAGTCTCGCCTTCTTGGCTCATAGTCCTCTGGGACATACGGCTCAGGAGTATGCCCGCTATGACGACGGTCGAGGTCCGACTGATCTTGGGCGTTGACCCCTGGTTCAGCCGCAACGTTAGTGGTGCAGTATTCTGCGGCGTGGTGAGGAACGGCACTTCCTCGGGAGGAGTGTACGGTTTGGAAACTGGCTGACGGACCAACTCTAAGTTGTCCAACGGTCAATGTCGGTTGATTTCCAATGGGTGGCATACGACTCCCATCTAGCCGGGGTCGTGGAGGCCGGTTATGATAATCAGAGGATGAAGAACTTTCGCTGGATGAGCGAGAGGCATGGTCTCTCATGGATCTCTTTCGTTTCTGGCGATCCATCTTGTTGATTAGCTCAGCGTTAGCGCGTAGCTGTTCTTCTAGTTTTCGCCGACTCTGTGTCAGCTCTTGGAGTAGCAACTGCAACTCTTGTCGGGTAACCGGACCCGACGATTCCGATTGCCCAGCGACATCTTGATTAGATGAAGGTAGAGGGGCAGGATTCTGTCTATCCTGTTCTTCTTGATTGACAGCGTTTGAGGTGGTTCTTGTGCTAACCATCTTGAGAGTTGAATTCCTTTCCTAGACTTTTAACAAATCTGAATAGAACGGAAGGAATCTGAATATATAGGTCTGGATCTCTCTCTTAGATTTATGCAATTCGGTATCGAAGATAGATCCAAGAAGCAGGAGAAAAAACTGGGTTTTCTCTCAGTGAAAGCACCAAAGTGTTTGTGTCAAAATTGGGCACAACACTCTTCGGGAGTCGTTGAAGAGATAATAACGAAGAATGTAAATTCAAAACAGATATTATCTAACAAAAACTCCAATCAGCAGTAAAATAAATACGTAGACAAGCGATTTATAGTCGTTCGGCGTGTTGCCTACGTCCACTGTGAAGTGTTTTGATGTTTTATTGATTCTCTTTCAATGATTACAAGTTGTTGCAGCAATCAACAGCAAGTTACAACTGGAAATTCGAAATCAACAGTAAAATTATGATGTAGGACGATGGAGATTTCGATCCGGCAGAGTCTGGGCGCTTGAGAGTCGAAAGGTCACTTTTCTGTTGGCCCTGGGGCTCTATTTATAGGCGTAGGCTGTTGATATTTCGCTGAAAACACGGGAGACCACTTCTGGCACGTGAGGGGGCCCACACGCCCGGTCTTAGGAAGTTTGGGCCCACTTTGGCATCGGTTCGAACTCCATTCGAACCGATCAAGGATTCATCCAATCGAGGTGAAATTTGTTGTGGGCATTCTTCAACATGTATTCAAGCTTCTGTGAAAATTTCGTGGCATTTGGATCAGTAGATTGGGAGATATGATGGATTCGAGATGGGGTTCACTGCGTGGCTGTTTGGTTCGAAACCATGCGTTCGAATCGATGGTTTCGAAACCATGGTTGCACGTGTCTTCGTGTTGACGTGGAGCGCATACTTCGCCTCGATCCGGGTTTCGCTCCGAGTTGAATGCTTCGACTTCATATACTTCGGCGCATTCGAACCGATGAAAGACACGTCACCTTGGCCAGTTGACCCAGTGGATTCGACTGAAGCTTCTTTGATGGATTCGAACAAGGCTTCTGTGATGGGTTCGAACAAGGATTCTGTGATGGGTTCGAACAAGACTTCTGTGATGGGTTCGAACAAGGACTCTGTGATGGGTTCGAACAAGACTTCTGTGATGGGTTCGAACAAGGACTCTGTGATGGGTTCGAACAAGGACTCTGTGATGGGTTCGAACAACCGAAGCTTAGTGGATTCGAACAAGGATCTTTGGATGGATACGAGCCTTGCAAACTCTCCATGGACATGAGGCCCACTGGCGCGAACCGGATGGATTCGAAGTTGATGGAGTCGAACCGAGGCATTCCGATGGGTTCGAAGTCCATCGGTTCGAAGGTGATCGTTCGAACGGTGCATGAGGATGGGTTCGAAGACAACCACCATGATGGGTTCGAAACCAGTGTGTTCACTTCAAGTTGGACCAATCATGACTTGAGCGTATGAACTCGGATTGACTTGAAATTTGGGATGAAGGCTTCTATGGTCTTTCTTGTCGTGTCCTATCAATTGTAGCTCAATCTGGATTCGGACAAAATTCAGCGATATCCATAGCGAAACGGAATATGACCAACTTCTGAGACGAACTATTCTCCGTTTTTCAATCGATCTTTTGGTATCGCGGCTTTGCCAAAAAGCGGGATAACAAGTTTCAATTTTAATAAATTTACTAATTATCAATTGAAATCTCAATGAATCCATTTATTTGATTTAAAATTTTGCTATTCAATAAATTGATATCTTATGGGTATAATTAAAATTGATTTATATTACATTTCATTAATGTATGTTTCATTCCATATTAATTTCCATTAATGTGATATTATATTTCATTTAATTTTAATAATCCATTTATTACAGCTCAAAATCCAATAGATTAATCAAACATGAATTTCAATTGTTTTCATTCAATCAATTGCCATATTATGGATAGAGTTTACATTGGTTACTTCTTGTTGAATTAACAATCTTCAATGACAAATCAAATCTACCCTAACTGCACAAATTAAGTCAATTAACTGCAATTGATTACACATTAAATTTTAAATTCCATTTATTTGCAATTAATTCAATTATTAAATTTAAATTCCAATAAATTGATAAACTTTGAATTTCCATTCCTTTTATTTAACCAATTGGTCATATTATGTATAAAGTAAATGATATTTCCCATTATTAACTAAATTCACATTAACAAAATATTGAATTTAGATTTATTGCAATTTTTACCACATTTGAATTGACAGGCTAAATAAATAGGTAACATAAAATATCTATTACCATTTACTTTCAATCACACTTATGAGTTATAATTCCCAAACAGTTGTTACAATTGTTTACATCACACAATTTCATTCAATCATCATTAACATACTATTTAATTATATTTATTGAAATTTATTTCCAATTCACTAAATACAATCAATATAACCTTACCATTGTTTCAGTTAAATTGAGATTGTACTAAATTAGTTATTCATCAACTAGCATTAACATTACTACCTTAATTTACATTCAGTTACTATTAATCAATATATTATTACATTGGTTAATTAAATGCTTACTTTTATTTACTTATTTTTAATTTTATACCCAAGTGCAACAATTAACACTATTTCTTTATTGGGATTTCACTCCAATTGTCAATAATTAATTTTAATTACCATTGCTACATTTCATTTTTAACATTTGCTTCATTATAAATTATAAATTTTTTATTTCTTTCTAAATTTAATTACAAAGATCTAATTAAATTAACCAATTTATTTATCAAAATTTATGGGTCGTTACACGGGCCTGGCTCCATGTTCCATCTGATATGAGATACTCGCTGGAGACTGACACTTTCTATGCATTTATTAGTGATATTGAGGATGAGAGTCAATTTCTCATTTACCAAATTGATGGTGAGGGTCTGTCTCTTAGTAGGGTTGGTGAGATTGGAGAGGAGAATGAAGTAAGTTTTATGACGTCACTTAGGATAGAAAATATATTTGCTCACCTGATTCTGAAGGGTATGTTCCGCACTTGGCTGCTCTTTTCTCTAGGTTTGTTCATGTTTTTAGCCTGTCGTCTGTTTTGTTATTGGTGTTTCTTCTTCCAAGGGTGCGTAGACCTAGATGATTAGTAGTTTTGGCACATTTTACCTTGCTCCTATGCATTATTTTCTCTTTATTTCGTGCACCTTGCGCCCGTTTTAGCTGTTCTGTGCATGTTCATAACACTTGTTTTGCCTCTATTTATACGGTGGCATGGCCCCCTATAAAGCCGGCTAGCTTTGCTAAAAAAGCAATATAAATATTTATTTTTAATTTTAGAGGATTATTTACTATTTTTGAATCCTTAAATACCTTAAAACTATATATATATATATATATATATATATATTTACTAACATCATTTAAATAATTTTCGTTGTTAAAATAAAAAAAATTCTTGCCTAAAACTTAATTTTATGTAATTAGAATATATGTTTATATATGTACTAACTATTATTCAAACATTGTCTACTTTTAATATTATATATGTATGTATGGATGGATGTATTTATGTATTCTTTTAGTAAAAACTAGTGTTTGTTTTAAAAAAGTAGATTTTTTTCTTACTGGAAATATAACTGTTTATACATTTTAAAATAGAGTTATGTATTTTAAATAAATAATATATATTTATATATACATATAAATTAAAAAATTAGTTTTCTGTTATTGACTAAATAATTATTTACGTATATATAATTTTAAAATATTTATTTAATGAATAATATATATAAATTATTTGTAGAAAACACCATTGAGTAAGTCAAATAAATAAATAAAATTTATATATAATTAAAAATATTTTATTTTCTTTTATAGTAATTATTTCATATAATATACTTATTTAAAGATATTTGGACCAACATTTTTAAGATCTAGTTTTGAATTTTATAATGTTTTACTAAGTCTAAATTAGATATTTTAAATATAAAATTTTAATAATTTTATCGACAGTAATAATTAGATTAGTTATTTTATATTTTATTATATATAATGTAATAATCCATGCCGAAATAGATCTAAATTCCAATCTAGAAAAGGCTCATCGAAACCTAAGCACATTCCAAAGCTGACTGTTGGTAGAAAGAAAAACTATATAGAGCTATCCATATATTCTTTTAGAACTCACAACAGAAGGAATAAAATATAATAACAATAATAATACCCATTTATTTCAAATTATTTCAAATGTTATAATACAAAATAAAAACCATTACAACATTTTGTTCAAAAGTGTATTTCATAGGTACAATAAAAAATAACATGAAAATATAGATAATAACTACCGCAAGCTTCATTCTCGCCGTCTTCAAGCATCATCAATTCCTTCTGTAACCTGTGTTGTAATTAGAAGGGGTTCAGAATAATAAGTCTTTGGTGAATAGTAATCCCGAGCCTCACTATTTCAGTACCCGGGCCGTATAATTTAAATAAGAACATGTCTTCCGTAACTAAACCATTTAATACTTCATATAAGGAAAGGATGCGGGTCCCCAAACAACCACTTAATATCTTCCATTCGCGAAGCAGATTTCCTTATCCTATAACCCAGAACCAACGTCATAAATGTCTAGCAATGCAAGAAATAGTACCCAAACCACTTAATACCTTTTACTGAAGAATAGGCACTGGCTACTTAAGACCTCAACTGAGGTAGACTCCATCATTTAATGTAATGACCCACTATTTTGGACCATTCAAATTGACAATAAAACCACACATGTAGGACTTGAATAATTCAAAACAACAGATTGTTAATATAATTTGGAGCAAATAAAACTAATCACAGAATCACAGACATAGAATATCAGAATAACTTGCAGCGAAATTAAAATAACCATAGTAGTTCATGAAGCTACTACATACATAGTCTCAAAACAAATACATAATACCAGAGTCTGAAAGAAAATACAATAGAAATCCACTAATACATAAGCTGAATAGAAATAACTGAAATAGAAATAGATAGACAACTAGATAGATAGATAATCTCCAACGATCTCTAGCTCCAGAAGATGAATCCAAAGCTATGATACTCAGGCTGATTCGAGCATAAAGCAAAACACAAAACACTCGAGTTAGGACATACATACTTTTAAAATGTAAATCAACTCAAGTGAACTGTAATAGAAATGCATAAGTATTTTAAAGGATTGTTGGGATCACCCATCCTTTAAGGATCCGTTAAACTATCTACTATGTACTAATATATGCTATTATAAAAATGTCTAAAGTAAAGTAAACTATTTAAAATTAGCATTAAGGCTTTACGTTTTCCACCTTAACACATTTATAGTGGGAATAGTCTATACAGTACCATCGTACCTATGATCGTGAGGCTACCATAGGATACTCCATATGTATGACACAAATCAAACTCGTAGTAAAGCACGCTGAGGTAGGCGACACGGCACAACTAGGCGATGCCAGGGTAGATATACCAATTACACTTTTGGACTGGTGGTAACGCGTAGTAGCCACTACTGCCCACCTCGAGCCACGCTCCTAAAAAAATCAAAGGGCTCACCCAATCAATTATAAGGTAATAGAATGGTACCGAAGGAGTGTGTCCGATCAGAGGAGCTACCTCATTGCCCCGTCGATTGCTCCTATTTTTGCTACCTTATGCCAACTCACGGGAGTCGGGTCCAAATATATACCTCATATAGGATTGTCTCCACCATCCTACTACATTCTGGAATCTCCACCGTCTACACGGTTATTAAAGTGGTTTTCGAAGTTGGCAGAGAGTATGACAACTTTCGATCCCGGTATCTTTAACAACCAAACATTATTATAACCCATGGTTATTTATTTCAAATGGTTTATCCTTTCAAATCAAGTATATTCATTTCAACACCATTTAAATTCAATACCATCATCCCTTCAAAATAATATCCATTTTCCAAAGTCGTAACATTTTCAAAACTATACACTTAGTTATATCACTTTAAAAAAAATGCAATAAGTGGAAACCATAGCACTTTGAAAATGTGACCCTTATATAATAGCACTACGAAAGTGTTACGTTCTTAGAAATAGTAGCCCTTTAAAACATAACCTAAAGTAGCACAGCATTTTAAAAGCATAACTTAAATAGCATAGCATTAAGTAAATGCTACAAATTTTACTAAAACACGTTTAAATCATAATATCCTTAATTTTATCATAGTTTTATAAAATCTATGTCATTATACAAAACATATCCATTTCATAAATCAAATCTATCACTATTATTAAGTTAGATTTAAAATTCCATATTAAATCCAATTAAATTATATTTAAAATTTATATCATAGATAAAATCTATAAATTTAGTTTTTAAACCATTTATTTACTTATATAATTTTACCATACTAGAAAAACCAATATATATTATTTAAATCAAAATTTAGGTTAAAATTTCATATGCTTAAAAATTCAAAAGCTTAATCATTTTTATTAAACTATTATTCAAAAATTAACCATGGGTCTGTATAATATTTTCTAATCTAGCTCAAGTGGTACGGATATGTATCATTTTAATCTATAATATATAAAATCCCGGGTTTTATTATTTCAACCCGCAATCCCAAGTCAAATAAAACAAAAGTCGCTTGAGCCTATCATTTCAGCTCATAACGATTTTTCCTTATTCTAAAGTCCGTTCAGGTATGTATCATTTCAACCTATAGTGAGAGGGAACTTGTAGTGTAAGAAACAGAATATAAAATAAACAGAATAACATAGCATGTCATGTGATAAAACAGGTATAACATGAGGTGATGACATCATATAGTATCATGTCACAGACATATATGAAACTACTATCAACATGGCATATCACCACTACAATTTCACCAGTTATCGATTCACTATAATATATGTACGTAGTTGAGAGTGATAAACTCACCTTCTTTGGCTAGAGATGACAATTCAAAACACAAGAACAGACCCCTAATAAGAACGACAAAGCACGGTTCAAACTTGAGTAGAAGTAGAGCCAAGATCCAAATCTTGTAAGCATGAAAAAATACAACATATCTAAGCAATTATCTATATATAAAAATATAGATCAAAACAAAGCAAAATGGTTAATCAAGACCATGTGGTCTCGGCCAGTTTGCAAGTAGGCTTGATCACCTTGAAACATGGTTCGGCCATGATGTTTGTGAAGCATGCTAGGCTCGGCTCGAATGGCATAGGGCACGGCCATAGGTAGATGAAAGGATGGTAAGGCAAAATGGCAAGGGGAAGGCAAAAAGACAAGGCATAAGTGCCTTTTGGGTTTGGCCTAGGCTCAATGGGTTCGGCCCTATGTGCTAAGGCTTGGGTCAAGTGGTGCAATGGGTCAAGGCACTTGAATTGTCACGGCTAGAGGAGGAGGTGATGGTCACAGCTAAGCAAAAGGAGGTGGTGGCCGAGGCATAGAGAAGAGGAGATATGAAGGTATGGGATCGGCAAGGGTTTAGGCAATAGGATGGTGGTGGTTTTGGATCTAGGGTCACAGCTCTGGTTGAAGTGGTGGCCGGTCATTACTAATTGGTGATGAGGGTGGAGATGACGTTGGCTTTGGGATAAGCATGTCAAGGCCGAACTATGTTTGAGGAGAAACAAAAAGAAAATGAATAAAATGAAGAAGAAGAAGATAGGAAAACTTACTGTAATTTTTTTTTAGGAAAGTGAAAAAGAGAAAGAGAGGAGAGGAAAGTTTTGTACGTGAATGGCAAATGGAAAGACACGACTTCAATTTGAAAAGGCAAACTCATGTCTATTGGGAAATCCTAAGCCTAATAGCAAAGCCCACTTCCAAAACAAGCCAAAAATTCAAGAAAAATCACGCCCAAACCAAAATAGAAAATATAAAATAAAATACTGAAAATATTTGTGTGCAAAATGCCGAAACTTTGCTAATTTAAAAAGTATAAATCAGAATTTGACGAAACAAAAGGCATAGAGAATGTTAAAATCATATCCACCTTAAAAGAAAAAGAATTAAAATTTAAAATTTATATTTCAAAATTTCAACTGAAAGTCAAACTTTGACCAAAGTTGACCAAAAATTCAAATTTCAGAAAAATCTTTATTTTATCATATTTGGAAAATAATTCACAACTAATCCCAAAAATTTCATTTTAAAATTCCAAATTTTCAATTTTAAATGATTTTAAAATCAAAGTTTCCAAATAAATTTTATTTAAAAATATTGGCTAAAACTTGGGTTGTTACACTCTCCCCCACTTAGAACTGTTCGTCCTCGAAAAGGAACGAGGCATGGAAAAATAGAGAAAGATAAGATAGAATAACAAATGGTACCTGAAACAAACAATTCCAGATACGAAGCACACATGCTTTCCTCCGTCTCCCAGGTACAATCCCGATCATCAGTACACCAATGCACTTTGACCAGGTTGACAGATTTCCTTCTCAGCTGCTTTGTACCTTTGTCGATAATACGAAGTGGCTTCCTCTCAACAGTAAGGTTTGGCTCAATATCCCAACTCTCGAGAGCATAAGGCTAGACAATCGAAGATGGATCATGAAGATACCTACGAAGATGCGAAACATGGAATACATTATGCACTGTAGAAAATTTCTTAGGCAAATCCTGACGATAAGCTAAATGTGACGACCCGCCCTTCTCGACCCTCGAAAAGCGATACAAAATACGCCACAGTATAATATGCCGACGACCAAGTGCCGAAAAAGACAGATAGTTGACAAAAAGAAAGAAGATAGAAGAAAGAAGGAACTAAACAAGTACATAATCTCACAATCGCAACGAAACAAAATATAATAGTCAATAACAGATCTTTACACAAAATGAAAACTAAATCTACTTTATATATTACGTCATCAAAGTATCATAAACAAACAACAATTACCAGCCTGACAATTTCAAACAATCACAGCAGCGGATATAACTAGTACGGATAATACGTCTCGGACTTCACCTTCTCTCCTGAGCTTCCAAGCATCCTATCATGTATATAATACTCGGTCTGACCTGAGCATTATAATGAAATAACAACCGAGTCAGTCTGGAACACCAGCGTGATAAAAATACACCCAAATTGATTATTAAAGTTTCAAAAATCATTTGAAAATCAAAAGCATCTCGTAAAACCACGCCACAAATAAACATGTCAGGTTTTTACCTTACGATAGCCAAAACATTTCTTATCAAAATCCTTTGATATTATAATAGTGTATATATACAAATACTTATTCAAAGAGACAAAATTGTTACATGTTTAAATTCCAGCATACTAGCCACAAAGTGGGTTCTACAAACAAAAAACCGTAAAAGGCACGTAGGGAGAATGGATTTTCAACTAATGACTAGGCACTGGGGTACCACCTGCCACAGTACGTGGACTAGATCACCGTACCGAGGATTACTCCCAATCCCCTACAACACAAGACCAGGACTACCCCTTACTGGAGAATCCCGGGTAAGATCACCCAACAGTTGGGATCAACAACCGCTCCACTAAGCCGAATAAAAAGGGACATTTAGACAGGGATGACCTCACCCTAACGGGCGCTACCCACTTAGCCTTGCTGCATATCCCCTGATTTTTAGTCATTCCCGGTTGATGAGGCTTGAGGCTAAGCGCTACCTTTTTAGAACGTTTCACTTAGAATGCCAACCCTCCACCTAACGATGTTCCGAAAGCATTCATCCATACAAGTCCGTCCCGGGTTCGAACGGAACCGAAGGCACTACTCCTACTACATCCATTTTGGAATCACCCTCAGGATTAGTAGCGACTAGCCCTTTCACTTCACTGCTCCATCTTGGACTTCGAACTCATTTTTCCCACGAAAACGTACAAACCGGATCGAAGTGGTTTTCGAGAAATAAATCCTGCTCCCGGTCTCTTCGAAACGATCAACGCATTGGCCAATAGTGATAGTCGGTGATTTAGCTATCAATTAACATTCACAAACATCCATCAAACAATAAATAATTACCAAAACTATTTATTAACCTCAAAATATCTTTGCAAGATATATTTTCATTTTCAACCCTTTGAAACGAGTTCCAAACCATCTTCCTTTTACGGAATAAATTTCCAAAACATTTTCTATTTCCACTAAAAATAACCAAGTCCAAATACGTTCGATTTTAAAATAATTTTAATCACTTTATTCTAAATCATACTTTAACCATTTGAATTTGGCTACTTAAACACTTTATCCAAAATATATACCTTAAAAATATTTTTAATAAAGCCTCTTTATAAATATAAAACTAATTTTTTTAAAATAAAATAAAATTTATGCCAAACTAATTTCAAAATAAGAGTTACAGAAATTCTAAATAAAATTTTAACCCAACTATCTTTAAAATAAATCCATTTTATAAAATATCAATATTAATAATATTCTTTTAAAACATAATACCAATTACCCCTTTAAAATAATTATTACTATAACTGATTTAGTACATATTTATCTTTAAAAATTTTACAACTTAAATAAGAATTTTCTTAAAAAAAATTCTTTTGAAATCAAATTTAAAACTTTTAACTTTTACTTAAAAATCCGCTTTAAAACGTACTTGGCTTTTCAGGGAAATACACTTCCATTTCAGAATAAACCGAAGAATTCTTTTTATAATTCCCGCTGGATTAATCTCAATTCAAATTTACGTCTAAATCCCGTAAATTCCTTCCCACGCTTTTAAAAATGAACACCTTTTTATTTTTAACACATTTCCCATTTCTTAGAAATCACTTCCAAAATATACTTAAGTTATTTAAAATAAGTTGCTAAATTCATTATTCAAATTATACTTTTGGAAATCTATAAAAGTTTCTTGGATAACTTAAATCAAAAGTTTCCTTTTAATATAAAGTTATTATATCAAATACTTATAATAAAATTTCCTTTAGGAAACATAATACTAATTTACCTTTAAAAATTTTAAATACCATAATTAGTTCATTAAATATTTACTTTCAAAAGTAATTATGAATAGTATTTTCTTCTAAAACATTCTACAAACACATTTTAATTTTCTAGTTCATACTTCGAAAGCTTTTCTTTGTAAACATACTTAGTTTTCCAGGAAAATACACTTCCCATCTTTTAAAAATAATCCCACTGTTACTTTTAAAACAATTTGCACCTTCTTATAGAAGTTCCCACCGGAAATCTATGCTTTCGAATTTATCCCTCAATAAATATTCCATTTCATTTATAAACCTAGTTTATAAATTTCCATTCATCATTTCCTTTTAAATAACAGTTTCAAAAACACTTCAAATTCCAAACCAATTTCCTGAATTAAATTTCCTTAAATTTATTACTTAAAAACCCTTTTCATTTCCCTTTTTAAAACAACTTTTTCACACGATCTCCAAACGACGCATGTCGACAAGCGATTGCAATGTTTTACCCGCATTCCAAACACAATGGAACGTGTTTCGGAGGCTAATTTGATCATATATGGAAGATAGCTTTTTGAATCGAGTTTAAATATTAAATTATCGATTTTTATTTCAACGCATTTCTCACTCGTACGAGAAAATGGTAACTCCAAATGCTACAAAATTTGAAATCCGATAAAAATACACTATTACGGATCTAATGGAACTGGTTTCGTCGAATTCCGAGACTGTGCCCCGAAAGGCTATTTTAACTCGTCGATTAATTCGAACGATTTTCAAAATTGTCGAACTCACTTAAAATTTCACTTTTAAAATTTTACTAACTTATTTATAAATCATATAGAATTTACATTCACATTAGAAATCATTCTATTTCACTTTAAATCAAAATTTTATTATTTACCATTACTATATATATTACATCCCATTATTAAATTAAATATAGAAATTCCAAATTCAGCTTATCAACCTTTGATTCCGTCCAAAAATTCAATATTACAAATCAAATCAAACAAGACCAAAAGAAATCTTAGAAACCATTTTCATAACCATTTACATCCAGATTCACTAATTATCCCAATTCCAAATATTTAATCCTTATTATCCAATTTCAATTGAATTGCCATATTTGAAATTTTAACTAATTTTATTAATTTTACCAAAATCTTTTTGTTTAAAAATCAAATTATAATACATATTCAACATTTAAAATGAATTAAATGTTCATTATCTAACGACCAAAATTCTAGGTCGTTACATTCCTTCCCCCTTATAAAAATTTCGTCCTTGAAATTTGCTAAGTTATGAAAAATGCCACTGAATTCATTTACTTACCCATACTTACTTAGTTAAAAACTTACATTCACTTCACCAAAACCTTTAGCTCAATTCCAAAACCATTTGCTTTTATTTCTAACTCAAAAGCTTGTTTTCAATTTCACTTCAAAAATACTTTCCTAGTTAACCCAAAATTTTCAAAATTTCCATAAATTTTCTAACTCTCAGAATTTTTGAATTTTTTTGACAACGTCTCCTTTGTACGGAGAGCATTTCACAATATCACAATAGACACAAATATATATACATCTACCCACACGGTCGAATATACCACAATATATATATATATATATATAAAATTTTTCAATTTTATTGCACAGGTGTACCTTAGATTAGCAGTTTAAAAGCAAGCAGCTAATATATATTGCATATACGCGCTCCAACTCTATCGATTGTCTCCCATACCTATACTTACTCAAACAAGCCATAAGTTTTCAATAATATAAGATTTATAACATCCTTCCATATATTAATCTTAGCCAAACACCTCAATTACATAGTTCAAACAAACAAATTTCATAATTCAACCTGTTAACCATATATTATAAGCAAATCCCAAGATTTCAATCACCATTTTAATTTCGTAGCAAATCCAACTTCATTTTATTTCACTTGAATGATTTACAATCAAGTTTACTTTTTACAATTCATATTTACTACAACCAATTCATTTTCACTTCAATATGATTAACATATGCTTTACTTACATCAATTTATTTCAATTCAATTCCAAATTAATTCACAATCAAATTTTTATTTTAAATTTGATATACTTGCATTTCTTTTTTAATTCACTTGCATTTATATACAAAACCACTTGATTAGATTTCACTTAATCCAATTGATTCAAAAACCAGCTTAATTTGCTTCTTTAAATCGATTCAATTCCTTTTACAACAAGCAACCAATTTCTATGCAAATTTTAAAGTTATCCATGCAAGTAACCGTCACCTAAGCTTATAACCATTTAAAATTAATTCCATCTCAATCTATATCCATTTTATTTTATTCGGAATTATTTATAACCCAAACAATTTTTACTTCACCACAATTATTAAATCAAATCCCTATTCTCATTTCAAGTTCATCATCCAACTTATGTTTATATTAATATCATTCCATTCTAGATTATTTACAACTCATACATTCTTATTTCATCACGATAAGAAATTAAAATTCTTCACTTGCATTAAAATTTTATTATCTAAACGAACTTCATTCAAGACCCCTTATAAAGCCCGACCACAATAATTTTCCAGTTTGCTTAAGTTATTTCAATAATAAAATAACTCCATTTCTTCTCACCTTAATCTTATTTCCATTTTAATTTTATTCTTACTCAATTAAATTCCAATCCATTACAAATTTTAATTCAATTTGTTTACTTACTCAATCCATTTTAAATTTATTCACCTTCTTAATTCATTTCTGAATTTATTATTAATAACATAACCATTCCAATTATTCTAAACCAAAACTGGGTTTTCTTTTTCTTTTTAAATTTTTAACAAGCTACAAAATTTTTATTCATTCCAATATAATTTCCATTTAATTTAGCTTACACTAAATTCATCTTCAAACAATTCCTTTGGATTTAGTTGAGTGAACATTTACTTCATTCAATATCATTTCAACTAAATTATATTTTCTTTCAATTCAATTATTTTTTGATTCTAATTCAAGTTCAACCAAATTTTATTTATCCAACTTAAATTCGTACCATTTCCTTTACTATTTTAAATAAGAATTTAATTCCATTCAATATAATTCAATCACAACTGAATTTTGATTTCACCTCAATCCAAATTCAACTCAATTTCTTTTAATTTAAGTTAAATCCAATTTTTATTTCTCCATTCAATTTAAATTTTTACCTTCTAATATATAAGTTTAAAAACTTATTACTAACCTAAGTCCATTCACCTTCTATTTTTCTTCACCTTATTCTAATTTATATTTCATTTAGGATCAAGTTTGAATTTCCCATAAAATACCAATCACTTTATTTTGGTTTTACAACTTTCATTTCCTATTCTTAAGTTCACCAACTTATTTCTTTAAAAGCTTATATTGCTCATTTGAGTCATTTTCACTTTTTAATCACAATTCCAAATTATATACATACATACATACATACATACATACATACATACATACATACATATATATATATATATATATATATATCACTTAATAGCTTAATGGTATAAATTTTCATTACACAATCATAATCATTTTACATTTCAACTTTAACCAATTTAATTCGATTTCAATTTCAATTTTTATTTAACTTATCCCAAGTTAAATTTTAATTCCAGGATAACAATTTTATTTTCCCTTCTTATTTAAATAAACGTCACTTAATAAGTTCAATTGTTGATCTATCTTAACTTTTCACATTATCATTTTTAAATAAGATTCCTAGAATTCAATTGCCGCTTTTATTTGAAATCATGAATAACTCATACACACCTGGTATATCAAATCAAATCTCTGGATTCCAAAACACTTAGTTTTTTCCCAACAATTTCCCTTTTGAAATTTCTAAAACCACTTGTATACCCAACAAGTCCAAACAAATATCATAACCAATCACCACGGTAGCAATCCGTCACTTTAGAAACTCAAAAATGAATTCTGATGATGTGGCCATCATCATTAGGATTATTTTCCAATGACTGAATTGAGTTCAGTGCTTCCTTACTTCCACAAATTCCTTTCAAAATAATTTCCCAAAATAATACTCTATTTTTGCCCTCCAATACTTTGGAAAACATTTCAAACATTTCCAAGATTTTAAATTCCAAAACTTTTGTTTTAAATACATTTAATACACTTTTCAAAATTTTCGGGATTTAAATTATGGTTTAAACCAAATTTTAGCTATACTTATAGAATTCTATTTGGTTATAAACCATTTCAAATTTTAGATTCTTATATTTGATTATAATATTAACAACCAAACATCCAAACATCCAAATATATAATAATTTCAGAAAATTATTCCTTTTATATCAAAAAATAATTTTGGGTAAAATTATTTCATTTACCCACTTTAAAAACAATATTATGTCGGTTTATCTTGTTTAAGAGTTTAGAAACTCCTATCGATATGGTTGTACTTCTCGTATCGACTAGAATTCACAAACACTCAACCGATAAGTCAACACAGTATAAAAACAATTTTATATTCACTAACAAGTGCGCTCTCATATCTATTATCACACTCAACTCATTTTAGAGTACTATTGACTTTGTTTATTGAGTAATTTCCCCACCAGAGCCAAGGTTATCGCCAACCTAAGCTCTGATACCAAATATGACGACCCGCCCTTTTAGACCCTCGAAAAGCGACACAAAATATGCCATAGTATAATATGCCGATGATCGAGTGCCGGAAAAGACGGATAGTTGAGGAAAAAGAAGGAAGATAGAAGAAACTAAACAAGTACAGAATCTCACAATCGCAGCGGAACAAAATATAATAGTCAATAACAGATCTTTACACAAAATGAAAACTATATCTGTTTTATATATTACATCATCAGAGTATCACAAACAAACAACAATTACCAGCCTGATGATTTCAAACAATCACAGCAGCAGATATAATAAGTACGGGTAATACGTCTCGGACTCCAGCTCCTCTCCTGAGCTTCCAAGCATCCTATCCTGTATATATAATACTCGGTCTGACCCGAGCATTATAATGAAATAACACCCGAGTCAGTCTAGAATACCAGCATACACCCAGATGGATTATTAAAGTTTCAAAAAATATTTGAAAATCAATAGCATCTCATAAGACCACGCCATAAATAAACATGTCGGGTTTTTACCTTACGGTAGCCAAAACATTTCCTATAAAAATCATCTGATATTATAATAGTGTCTATATACAAATACTTATTCAAATAGCCGAAATTGTTACATGATTAAATTCCAGCATACTAGCCACAAAGTGGGTTCTACAAACAAAAAACCGTAAAAGGCACGTAAGGAGAATGGATTTCCAACTAATGACTATGCATTGGGGTACCACCTGTCACAGTACGTGGCCTAGATCACCGTACCAAGGATTACTCTCAATCCCCTACAACACAAGACCGGGACTGCCCCTTACTGGATAACCCCGAGTAAGATCACCCCATGGTTGGGATCAGCAACCGCACCACTAAGCTGAATAAAAAGGGACATCTAGATAGGGATGACCTCACCCTAATGGGCGCTACCCAATTGGCCTTGCTGCATATCCTCTGATTTTCAGTCATCCCCGGTTGATGAGGCTTGAGGCTAAGCGTTACCTTTTTAGAATGTTTCACTTAGATTGCCCACCGTCCACCTAACGATGTTCCAAAAGCATTCATCCATACAAGTCCGTCCCGGGTTCGAACGGAACCGAAGGCACTACTCCTGCTACATCCATTTTGGAATCACCCTCAGGATTAGTAGCGACTAGCCCTTGCACTTCACTGCTCCATCTTCGACTCTGAACTCGTTTTTCCCACGAAAACGTACAAATCAGATCGAAGTGGTTTTCGAGTAATAAATCCCGATCCCGGTCTCTCCGAAATGATCAACGCATTGGCCAATATTGATAGTCGTGATTTAACTGTCAATTAAAATTCACAAATATCCATCAAACAATAAATAATTATCCAAATTATTTATTAACCTCAAAATATCTTCGCAAGATATATTTCCATTTTCGATCCTTTGAAACAAGTTCCAAACCATCTTCCTTTTACGGAATAAATTTCCCAAACATTTTCTATTTCCACTAAAAATAACCAAGTCCAAATACTTTAGATTTTAAAATAATGTAAATCACTTTATTCTAAATTATACTTTAAACCGTTTAAATTTGACTACTTAAACACTTTATCCAAAATATATACCTTAAAAATATTTTTAATAAAGCCTCTTTATAAATATAAAACTAATTTTTTTTAAATAAAAGTTAAGCCAAACTAAAATCAAAATAAGAGTTACGAAATTCTAAATAAAATTTTAACCCAACTATCTTTAAAATAAATCCATTTTATAAAATATCAATATTAATAATATTCTTTTAAAACAGAATACCAATTACCCCTTTAAAATAATTATTACTATAACTAATTTAGCACATATTTATCTTTAAAAAATTTACAACTTAAATAAGAATTTTCTTAAAAAAAACATTCTTTTGAAATCAAATTTAAAACTTTTAACTTTTACTTAAAAATCTGCTTTAAAACGTACTTGGCTTTTCAGGGAAATACACTTCCATTTCAGAATAAACCAAAGAATTCTTTTTATAAATCCCGTTGGATTAATCTCAATTTAAATTTACGTCTAAATCCCGTAAATTCCTTCCCACACTTTTAAAAATGAACACCTTTTTATTTTTAAACACATTTCCCATTTCTTAGAAATCACTTCCAAAATATACTTAAGTTATTTAAAATAAGTTGCTAAATTCATTATTCAAATTATACTTTTGGAAATCTATAAAAGTTTCTTGGGTAACTTAAATCAAAAATTTCCTTTTAATATAAAGTTATTATATCAAATACTTATAATAAAATTTCCTTTAGAAAACATAATACCAATTTACCTTTAAAATTTTTAAATACCATAATTAGTTAATTAAATATTACTTTCACTTAAAAGTAATTAAGAATAGTATTTTCTTCTAAAACATTTTAGAAACACATTTTAAACTTCTAGTTTATACTTCGAAAGCGTTTCTTTGAAAACATACTTAGTTTTTCAGGAAAATACACTTCCCATCTTTTAAAAATAATCCCACTGTTACTTTTAAAAAAATTTGCACCTTCTTATAGAAGTTCACATCGGAAATCTATGCTTTCAAATTTATCCCTCAATAAATATTCCATTTCATTTATAAACCCAGTTTATAAATTTCCATTCCTTATTTCCTTTTAAATCACAGTTTCAAAAGCACTTCAAATTCCAAACCAATTTCCTGAATTAAATTTCCTTAAATTCATTACTTAAAAATCCATTTTCATTTCCCTTTTTAATCCCAATTTATTTTATTTTCATTTATATTTTAAAATTCGAGATTATACTTATTCAATCATAACACCAAACAGCTTAATTTCCAAATTAACCTATCACAGTATATAAATGAAATACATCATCAATGATGGAAATAATTTCTATATTGTGAGGAATCCAGCTGGATCCCTCCAACCTATTTCCCTCCATCCACAGTTTTTAGCACAACAAATAAATATCGATCCTATCTGATAAACATTATCACATTTAACAAATCAAGTAATCATTTAAATATTAGCTATTTAAACTAACTAGCATTCCAGATGTTAGCGAGATAAGCTCACCTTGAATTTCGACGAGCGTTTTAAATTTTAAATTAAATCGAACCGTCTATTTGATTCAAAATTTACGATTGTTCCAAACGTCTCCGATCTGCTGCAGTGCTTAGATCGCGTCGCTGCGATTCCGGCGCTTCTCGTTTTGTCGAAATCTGATTACACATGCAAAAGATATAGAATTTTAAAGTTTGAAACAAATTTTGAAAAAAATTCCTTTTAATTTAAATTAATGAAACCGTCAGCCATTCGTTGCCTACCACGAAATCAAGGCCCCCAAAACTCTATCTTCTTCGTTCACAAAACCTGGGTTGTTCGAACCCATCAACGTCCATCTAGGGCTCAAAACGCTCCATGCTCGTACCAGATGAGTTAGATCGAAACCCACCACGCGATAGCTCGTCGCAACCTCCACCTTCGGCCGAAACATGGCGAAGCTTGGCTCTCCACGGCTCTTGGAAACAGCGCTTGAGCATACGATGAACGGCACCAAAATACACCCTCAAATGACAACATCAATCAAGATCCACTGTTAGATGTTTAGATCTCGAGGTCCTCTTCATTTTTCTACTTGTAATTTTTTTTGCAAAAGCTTATGGATTTGAAGAAAAATGAAGAAGAAGATCTCAACGTTTTCGGCCATAGAAAATGTGAACAACGGCAGAAGAAAAGAAACTAGGGTTTCAGCCCTTATACGTATATATATACGTTTATAAATATTATTTTAATATTAAATCCATTTTAAAACAACTTTTCACACGATCTCCAAATGACGCATGCCGACAGGCGATTATAATGTTTTACCCGCATTCTGAATATAATGGAATGTGTTTCGAAGGCTAATTTGATCATATGTGGAAGGTAGCTTTTTGAATTGAGTTCAAATATTAAATTATCGATTTTAATTTCAAAGCGTTTCTCACCCGTACGAGTAAGCGGTAACTCCAAATGCTACGAAATTTGAAATTCGATAATAATACACTATTACGGACCCAATGAAACTGGTTTCGTCGAATTCCGAGACTGTGTCCTAGAAGGCTATTTTAACTCATCGATTAATTCGAACGATTTTCAACATTGTCGAAATCACTTAAAATTTCACATTTAAAATTTTACTAACTTATTTATAAATCGTATAGAATTTACATTCACATTAGAAATCATTCTGTTTCACTTTAAATCAAAATCTGATTATTTACCATTACTATATATTAAATCCCATTATTAAATTAAATATAGAAATTCCAAATTCATCTAATCAACCTTTGATTCCATCCAAAAATTCAATATTAAAAATCAAATCAAACAAGACCAAAAGAAATCTTAGAAACCATTTTCATAACCATTCACATCCAGATTCACTAATTATCCCAATTCCAAATATTTAATTGTTATTATCCAATTTCAATTAAATTGCCATATTTGAAATTTTAACTAATTTTATTAATCTGACAAAAATCTTTTTATTTCAAAATCAAATTATAATCCATATTCAACATTTAAAATTAATCAAATGTTCAAAATCTAACGACCAAAATTCTGGATCGTTACACTAAAGAACCAATCCTTTCTAAGATGCGGAAAGGACCAATGAACGTAGGAGCAAGTTTCCCTTTCTGACCAAACCTAATCACATTCCTTAAGGGAGAAACCTTAAGGAAAACCTGGTCACCAATAGAAAACTCTAAACTCCTCCTACGCCGATTAGTGTACTTCTTATGCCTATCTTGAGCACTCCTCATCTTCCTCTTAATCACCTCAACTCTCTCAGAAGCTTCCAGAATCATATCAAGACCAAGAACCAAATGATTACCGGATTCAATCCAGCAAGATGGAGATCTGCAAGGCCGTCCGTAAAGGGCAGCAAACGGAGACATTGCAATACTAAACTGGATTCAAGGATGAAATGAGATAGATAAAGGATTATGGCAAGATGAAAATAGAAGATTTGAGATTATACCTGATAACTATTGTTATAGGTGAACTCAACAAGATGGAGATGATCTTCCCAATATCCTCCATAATCAAGAACACAGACACGAAGAAGATCCTGGAGAATCTGATTCACCCTTTCCGTTTGACCATCGGTCTGTGGATGGTAAGCATTGCTCAGATTTAGGTGAGTACCTAACGATTCCTGAAAAGCTTTCTAAAACTGACTGGTAAAGATGGGATCTCTATCACAAATAATATTGATAGGAACACCATGAAGGCGAACAATCTCCCTCATATAAATCTCAACCAAACTAGAGGCAGAACGGGTAGACTTGACTGAAATGAATTGAGCTGACTTGGTTAATCTATCCACAATAACCCGAATACTCTCATTACCTCTCCTAGTCCTCGGTAATCCATCAATAAAATCCATAGAAACCTGTTTCCATTTCCAATTGGAAACCTGAAGAGGCTGCAATAATCCAGGGGTCTTCTGATGATCGGCCTTGACTTGCTGACGAGTCGCACACCTACTAACAAAGATGGAGATATCATGCTTCATAACCCTCCACCAGTAAAGCTTCTGCATATCCTGATACATCTTGGTCACACCTGGATGAATAGAAAGTCTAGATCAATGATTTTCCCGAAGTAACTCTTGCCTCAATGCATCGACATTTGGAAAACAAATCCGATTATTAATCCTCAAAATCCCTCTATCATCGATCTGAGCTCCACTATCATCAAGACTACTACCACCAACCCTGCTACGAACATTCTCCTTAATCAATATAATAATCCTATCGTCATCCTGCTTGTCAATAATACGATCCAAAAGAGGAGAAGAAGAAACAACAAACTGACACAACATCGCCCTCTTCCAGCTCAATGCATCGACCACAACATTAGCCTTCCAAGGGTATAGCTGATGTCGAAGTCATAAGAAGCAAGGAACTCAAGCCAACTAACCTACCGCTGATTCAAATCCTTTTGATTGAAGGTATACCTCAAAGACCGATGATCCGTAAAGAGCTCAAAATTAGTTCCTAAAAGATGACGCCTCTAGAGCTTCAAAGCATAAACCACGTCAAGCAATTCCAAATCATGGGCTGTATAATTGGCTTCATGGGTCTTCAACTGACGACTGGCATAAGCAATAACCTTCCCATCCTGCATCAGAATCGCTCCCAAACCCTCACGACAAGCATCAGTGTATACCGTTAATCCCTTATTTCCATTTGGAACGGTAAGAACTGATGTGGAAGTAAGCTTACTCTTTAACTCATTAAATGCGACTTCACACTTATCATTCCATATAAACTTAGAATTCTTACGATTCAAAGCAGTGAGAGGTGCATTAATCCAAGCAAAATTCTTAATGAATCCTTGATAATAACCGGCAAGGCCCAAAATACTGCGGATATCAAATGGAGTCCTAGAAGTTTCCCAATCTTGTCACAGAATAAGGAGAAATAAGGACCGTAGAAAAGGTAGAATGATTTATTACAAAGAGAGAAGAGAAGAAAGACTTACATTGATCGTAGTGATATTAACTGGATCAACAGAAACTCCATTACCAGAAACAATATGCCCAAGAATCGGGCTTCATCCTTTCAGAAATGGCGTTTGGAGAATTTAGCCTTCAACTGATGATTTCTAAGAGTCTCCAGAACAAAATTCAAATGCGACTCATGCTCTTCCCTTGACTTAGAGAAGACAAGGATATCATCGACAAAGACTAGAATAAATTTGTTAAGAACATCACCAAAAACACGATTCAAAAGATCAACAAAGAAAGATGGGGCATTAGTCAAACCAAAAGGCATAACTAACCATTCATAGAAACCATTCTCAGTATGGAAAGTAGTCTTGGGAATACTTTCCTCAGCAACTCTGAGCTGGTGGAAACCTGTCGCAAGATTAGGCTGAGAGAAAACAGTAGCTTCATAGAGCTGATCAAACATATCATTGATACGAGGCATAGGATATCTGTTTTTCATAGTGAGCATGTTCAGCTCCCTATAATCAACACACATCCTCAAAGAACCATCCGACTTAGTGACAAAAACCACCGCTGCTCCCCATTCAGAATGGCTAGGTCTGAACAGACCCTTGGAGAACAAGTCCTCAATTTGCTTCCTCAACTCAACCTTCTCACAAGGTGCCATTCTTCTGGGAGGAAGAACTACAGGTCGAGCTCCAGGAATAAGATCAATACGAAAATCGATTTCCTGCTTAGGAGGTAAAACAGCGACTTCACCAAATACGTCGGGATAGAGTTTGACCACATGAGTCGAGTTAAGATCATCAGGAGAATAATCAAGAGAATAAATAAATCTGCCAGCATAATCCTGAGACATACGACACCGAATAACCAAAGAATCACCCTTATCACCAATAAGAGAAATAGTTTGGGTTTTACAAGAGATAACGACTTCATGATTCTTCATCCAATCACCTCCAAGCAATAGATCAAAAGCATCAAAACCAAGAACATAGAAATCACTAGAAAAAGATAACTAGAATAGAAGAGTTTCACCCCTCTACAAATCCTACTAAGGTTCGTAGGACCATCAATAGGATATTTAACACATAAAGATTCAAGAGCATACTCGGGAGAAAGGAGATGCTCGAACTTATCACAAAGATACATAGAAATAAAACTAAGGGAAGCTCCAGTATTAAATAAAACACGAACAGGAAAATGAAACAAAGAAAAGGTACCATGAAGAGTACCTTGAGTATCACTAGGAGCTGGTGGAGCAGGTGGAGTGGCAGAGGTAACAGCAAAGATACCGGATGGTTTGCCCTTCTGCTGAGTAGGATAATCCTTCATGAAGTAGCCAGGCTGCAAGCAAATATGACAGAGATCATGCCTATAAAACCGAGCGGGAGGAGGAATAGCAACACCAACTAAAGTAGGGAAACTATTAGCATAGTGTCCCTTCTAATCACACTTGAAGCAAGTAATGAAAGATAGGTCTATAGTCTACCTCTAAGAAGAATAAGATCCCAAACCAGGAGTCTTATTCCAATTCTTCTTCAGCTGAAAGTTAGGCATTCTCTTCTTAGGGTTACCAAAGAAAGGCCGAGATGAAGGGCATGAGCAACAGAAGGATCCTTAGAAGTAGGATTCTCATATCTAATTGCCATATCCATCAAACCAGTGAAGGGGCAATGCACATGAGAAATGAGACGATCATAAAACTCTGGGCGAGCTCCAGCTATAAGCTTCTCATTATTCTTAAGAGGGGTGTTAATCAGGCTAGGACCAAACTAGGAAAGTTCATTGAACTTTCTCTCATACTCCGAAAATGACATGTCTCCCTGCTTAAGATCCATAAACTCCTTATATAGCTGAGACTTTCCAACTTCGAGCATCCACTTTGCCACAAAAGCATCCCTAAAGCACGATATCAAAACATAAGAATGTTCCAAAAAGAGAAAAACTGAACCAACTTAAAATTAACTCAAAAGGATACCTAAACTGCTCCCAAGAAATATCAGCCTCAATAGTCTGAGCCGTAACAGACTCCCACCAATCCAAGGCTGCCCCCCTTCAATTGCCAAGCTGCCAACTGACGCTTCTGAGCATCAGTGATCTCAAGATCGGAGAAAATCCTCTCTAAACCCTTCAACCACTGCTGAGCCTCTATGATGCTCTCTAATCTAGTAAACTTGGTATCCCCAAGCTGAGTGAACTCCTTACAGAGAGTGGTGAACTTAACAGGTGCAATGGCTCAGGTACTGGGGCAACACCATGACCCCGACCTTTGGTATTCCTACGATCCATCCTGAAAAATCAAGAATGAATTTTAGGACAAAGGTAATTGAGAACAAAAGGACAAGATTTAACAAGAATGGAAATTCTAATCAAAGAATTTAATTAACAAGGTGGATATGAAAGGAAGGAAATTTAGGAACAATTTGATTTTAAAACAAGAAAATTTATATCCAAAACATTCTTCAAATCATTTGAAAATAATTTTATACTTAAAAATACGTTCTCTCACAAAGAAATGATTCTAAGATTGATTTCACTCATTCTAGGGTATTTCTACCCTATCTTTAATGAGTTTTTGCTCCGCAGGCTAAGGTTTGCCTAAAACCAAAGCTCCGATACCAAATGTAACGGTCCACTATTTTGGACCATTCAAATCGACAGTAAAACCACACATGTCGGACTTGAATAATTCAAAACAACAGATTGTTAATATAATTTGGAGCAAATAAAACCAATCACAGACATAGAATATCAGAATAACTCGCAGCGGAAATAGAATAACCATAGTAGTTCATGAAGCTACTACATACATAATCTCAAAACAAATACATAGCACCAAAGTCTGGAAGAAAATACAATAGAAATCCACTAATACATAAGCTGAATAGAAATAACTGAAATAGAAATAGATAGACAACTAGATAGATAGATAATCTCCAGCAATCTTTAGCTCCAGAAGATGAATCGAAAGCTGTGATACTCAGGCTGACCCGAGCGTAAAGAAAAACATAAAATAGTCGAGTCGGGACATACATGCTTATAAATGTAAATCAACTCAAGTTAACCATAATAGAAATGCACAAGTAACTTAAAGGATGCTTGGGATCACCCATCCTTTATGGATCCATTAAACTATGTACTATATAGTAATATATGCTATTATAATAATGTCTAAAGTAAAGTAAACTATTTAAAAATAGCGTTAAGTCTTTACATTTTCCACCTTAACACATTTATTGTGCCAATAGTCTATACAGTACCATCGTACCTCCAGATTGGGAGGTTACCATAGGATACTCCATAGGTACGACAGAAATCAAACTCGTAATAAAGCACGCTAGGGTAGATGACATGGCACAACTAGGAAATGCCAGGGTAGATATACCAATTGTACTTTCGGACTGGTGGTAACGCGTAGCAGCCACTACCGCCCGCCTCGAGCCACGCTCCTAAAACAATCAAAGGGTTCACCCAATCAACCAAAAGGTAATAGAATGGTATCGAAGGAGTGTGTCCGATCAAAGGAGCTACCTCATTGGCCTGTCGATTGCTCCTGTTTTAGCCACCTTATGCCAACTCACGGGAGTCGGGTCCACGTATATACCTCATATAGGATCGTCGCCACCATCCTACTTCATTCTGGAATCTCCACCGCGTACACAGTTGTTAAAGTAGTTTTCGGAGTTGGCAGAGAGTATGTCAACTTCCTATCCCGGTCTCTTTAACAACCAAACATTATTATAACCCATGGTTATTTATTTCAAATGGTTTATCCTTTCAAATCAAGCATATTCATTTCAAAACCATTTAAATTCAATGCAATCATCCCTTTAAAATAATATCCATTTTCCAAAGTCGTAACATTTTCAAAACTATATGCTTAGTTATAACACTTTTAAAAAATGCATTAAGTGGAAACCATAGCACTTTGAAAATGCGACCTTTATATAATAGCCGTGATAACCCGGATTTTATAATATCTGTAGTTGATAAATTAACTGAATTTAATTAGTAGAAATACTAATTTATAAGTTAAATAAATAATTGCAGTAATGAGAAAATATATCCGAATAAGTATTGGTTTGATAATCTTTCTAGTGTAATTATTTAATTTGGCAAAAATTGATATTTTTAAACAATAATAATAATGTGTTGTTTTTAAAATAGATATAAATAGTTTTTAAAAAATAGAATTATTAATTACAAATTTAATTTGTGTTACTTAATATATACATATATTTGAGTTGATTTCAAAATTGGATTTTAAAGTGAAAGTGAATTTTCTTTTGGATTTAAATTTAAATCTAAAAGATAATTATTTTAAATATTTTGGGTTTAAAAAAAAAGAGAAATAAGAATAGTATTTGTTTATAACATTTTCCTTAAAGAACTTTATTTATATAAGTTAAGAAAGTATTTATTTAAATAGGAAAATTAAATTTAAAAACTTTACAAATGTAAATAACTTAACATTTGTAATATTTTAAAACATAAGGTAAATAAAAAATATAAAATTTCTATTAACATTTAAAACTCAATTAGTGCATAAAATACAAGTGTAATAACTCTTAATAAACATTAAGACAAATGTAATAATATTAACATGCAACTTAACAAGTGGCATGATTATTACCTTTCAAACTTAATTTTTATGTACAAAAATGAATTAAGGAAAGAAAAAAAAGAGGAGAAAGCAGGCTGCACTTTTTCTTCTTCAACTTTGAAATAAAAAGAAAGTAAAACCCAAAAAAAATATCAAAATTAAACAACAATTTTTCGAAGTGTTCAAACCTGAGATTCAAGAACAAAAATTAATCCATCATAAAGGAAGTTCAATTCAGAAATCAGGCTTGGTTTCAAATTGGCAAATCAAGCAGATCAAAAGATTCGGGATAGCAGCAGCTTTATTTGGAAGCAAGATTTCAGGTAAATACAAAGATCTAATCATAATCAAATTAGGCAGGCTCCTCTGTTTCAAATCTTACAGGTGAGTAAAAAAATATATTAAAAAAATCTTATATCTGTTTATGATTGCTTGCATGTGACAAATACTAGTTGTATGTGGTGAAAATCTGTTGTATAGTTATAAAGTTTCGACTTTGTATATATATACACACACACACACAAATGTAGGAGTACATATCTAGAACAAGGATATCCCCTGTTCTTATTTAAACAAGTTTTAAAGTTCTCAAACAAATCAAGATCTCAACCTCGGAATTCTTTTATGTTTTTTTATTCAAACAAAAGTTGTTTACATTTGTTGGATTAATATTTTTAAAATAATTTTAATAACTATAATTTGGAATATCATCTGCAAAATGAAAAAAAAAACAGTAAATATCCTAAACATGTTAAAAACCAATCACCATAAATTGTTGATTCAGTAATAAAATCTTAATTGAAATTGGAAATTATGAATTTTAGGAGTAAATTCATTATTTTTCTTATTATGTTGGATGAGTATTTCTAAGTTGATCGGATTTGGGTTTAAATTCAATTCTCGGCGATCTCGAAGTTTGGGAATATTGGGATTGAGGCCAGAGATGGAATATTGGGTAACGAATAAGGGAAAATTGGTTAGAGGGAATACGAACCAACATGGTGGTGCAGCAGGGCCAAACTAGGGTTTTGGTGATATGGAACGCGATTAGTTTCGAGAAGATTTCTCCCACTATGGTGCATCGGAATTAGTAAGGAAGAGTTGAACAGTAGCGTGAGGCGATGGCAGGTCACTGGACAGGATGTCGAGACTTTTGATGATCGAGGCTAGGTGCGGCGATGGGTTTGGTGACTGGATTCTTGTTCCTGATGCACTCAGATACCTCGAATTCGATTTTTGCTGATCGTTTGGGTTCTGGGCAACTTGAAGGGTTTGGGAAGGTCGGAGGCGACTCGGAAATGACGTTGACATTGGTCGGCGATGCTTAGACGCCTTGTGCATGTGCACCGTGCATTGGTGTATCGGTGGATTTCCTTCTTGGTTGTTACAGTGGGAGTTGGAAGAAGAAGGGATTCGACTCGTGAAGTTTTAACATTTGACTCGCGTTTTCATCAGGGAATTTCAATTTGTGTTGGGGGTCGGTCTTGTGTATTTTTATTTTGAGGATATTGGTTGGGATGGAGTTCTTTGACCTGTTGCTTAATATAAAATTTAGCTAAAGACTAGTTCCGAGATGTTTCAAATTTTAAGCAACGTGAAAGTGTTAAACTAGCTTTCAAGAATTAAAATTTCATTAAGTAAATGTGTTTTGAATTTTAAATGTTGATTTAAAATAATTATATAGGGGTAGTGATAAATTGATTCATAAATATTTCTCAAGAGTGATTTGATAAAGATTCAAATTGAATAGATGTCTTGAGATAATTAAGGAGGTGATTAATGTGAATAGGTGAAGGTTAATTAATTAATTTTAAGAGTAATTAAGTATTGATTACTTTGTGTTGAAGAAGATTAAGTGGTCATTAAGGTTTATTAATTAATAATTAATGAATAATTAATCTATAATTAAAGATTAATTAATTGGTTTATAGAGTAATTAAGGGATGAATTACCTACTTGTATTTAATGAGATGAATGGGATTAATTAAATTGATGATTAATTAAAGACAGTCGTTTGGTGATTGATTAAATATAATTACTTAAACGAGATGGAGACTTAGTGAAGTAATTGATGGATAAATTACTGGATGTAATTAATATAAGAAAATTACTTAATAGGAAGTAATTAAGGATTAATTACTTGGTGTAAATAATTAAAGAATTAATATAATAAATTAAGAAGTTAATTAATTAAGGTAGGTAATTACAGAATGGTTAATTACTGGTTATGATTGAATAAGGTTGATTAAAGGAAGTAATTAATTAAGGATCATAAATATTAATTAATTAATGTAATTAGTGAGAATAATTGAAGATTAATTACTATAATGGTTCAGGATAATTAATTTGTGTAACTAATTAGAAGATAATTACTTTATGCAACTGAAGATAATTAATCAAGAATGATTAATTAAAATGGGTAATTAAAGGATCATTAATTAATTAATTTATAATTAATTAATGTTAAATAAGTAGGATTAAAGGTGATTGAAATAATTAATTATATTTAATTTGTTTAAATTAATTAGAAATGGTATGACTAATTTATCTTGCTTATGAATGATTGAATAATATTGCATGCCTTAGATTGGTTGATATCTCAGATATTTGATTTCTGATGCCATGTGGTTTGATATGTTGAGTTTAAACCAAGATAAAGTGGATATCTATCAATGATGAATTAATGTGTATAGGTGACACCCTATATTTGAAGTTTGATTTGTGTTTCATTTGAATATTTTGGGATAAAATGGTATTGAATTCGAAGAGACCGGAGTCGGGTATTAGTAAATACCCGAAACCACTTCGATTCTTTATAGATTGATATGCGAAATCAATAAGCTGGTTTGGAATGATTTAAGTGAATTGAACCATTTAATCTAAGTTTCGACACTTAGAAATGGATGTGTGAAATAGGTGATATCTACAACAACTTGTGAAGTTGTAAATTAAGTTACCCGGTTTATATAAGTTGTATGCTTTTGTATTTCATGATTTATGGGTTTACTCACACTGGGTTCCAGCCTGACCCGGGTGCTACTTTGATGTAATGCTCGGGTCAGACAAAATATTACATATTTTCAGGTAAGGATATTCTGGAGCTCTGGAGGCGAGCTGGATGACAGGAGCATGTAGAGTATTTTCACTGTATTATATTATTGAAATTCTGTGACATGTTGATTTGTATATGTCCAGTGTCTGAAAATATGTGTAACTCTGATGTATTTAAATGTAATCGACAGATATAGTTTTCTTATGTAAACTATTATTACTTATTATTATATTTTGATCCGCTGTGAATGTGAGGTTTCTGTGTCTTGTTCTATTTTCTTCTTCTTTCTCTTTTCTTCTTTTCCTAACTATTTGGAATTTTCTGGATGAAAATTTCCGGGTCGTTACATTTGGTATCAGAGTTGAAAGGTTAAGCGAAAACCTTGGCTCTGGTGGGGATTAGTCATTTAATAGAGTCCGTAGTACTCTAGAATGGTTGAATATATATATATATATATATATATATATATATATATATGAGAGCGTACCCTTTATTTTCTTATATAAAGATTTTTAAATGATTTTATAAGAATATATTTTGATACATAAAGCAATATTTCTTTCTAATAAATATTAAGGTAATTGGTTGTTAAATTATTGGGATTAAATTAAGTGGTAATAGAAATACAACCAAATTGAAACTAAATTAAAGATAAGTTTGAAATGGATTCAAACTGAAATTAAATCTTGAAGTTGGGGAAGAATTTCTAAATAAGATGAATTAGAATTAGTTTCAAACCGTAGAAATAGAATGATTATTGTGTTTAATAATGGTATAATTGTTTTCCAATAAACAATAAAATGTTTTAACCATTTAAAAAGAGAATAACTTGTAAATTTGAAAGGATGTAAATTAAAGTGGGTTTCCAACTGTGAGGTTCTGAATTCTAAATCTAAACATTTGAAATTGTTTTCAAAGTGTTAAAGGAAATAATATTATTCAAACTATTTTGAATATAATCTTATTTTAGAATGAGGAGTTGTTTGTATACTTTAAAAGGAATTTGTTTTGAATTAAAACCAAGGGTGGTTTAAATTTTAAAATTCGTCTTGGTGGGCCAAGAGGAAAATATGTATATATGTGAGGAATATACATAATATCAAAGATGGTTTGAAATAAACTCTAAATGTTGAGTTTTAAATTTGGAATGAGATGTGAAAACCCAAAGTGATAAGTTTTTGAACCTATAGATGGGAAAGTATTTTGAAATTTGAATGGGAATTCAAATTGTGTAAATTCGACTGAATTAAGTAAAATGAATTTGTGACGCCCCACCTCTATACCCATGCTAGCCAAGGACACTACGGTGTAATGCCGTCAACTAGCACGAAGAATAAGGCTGTCGAGGAGCGACCATCCGTGTAATTGCTTAGTGCGAGCACCGATATGTCAGATAGTATAACATGCATTTTCTTTTCAAGAGGGAATTCGACATACCGACACAAACTCAAAGCTACTACAAAGTGGCTATATAAATTCTTCGGAAACAAACATAGAAATAAACAATACACAAATCAGTCACAGATATCCATATCACAAAGGCAGAAAAAGATATGAATATAACACATGGAAGTGTACATCAGAGTAGTGGTCAGACAAGATCCACAATATCACAAAAGAATAGTTACAAGAGCTTCACAAAAGAATAAGTATACATCAATGAGTCTATATCTCGAATGTATACAACCAAAAACTACTAATCTAAGTAGTCAGTCAAAAGTCAGGATAATAATCCCAGATGAGAAGTCAAGCAGAAACACCTGTAACATCTCGGTCTGACCCAAGTATTATTTAATAAGAAAATAAGAAACGGATTAGTCTCGCTATAAATATCAGATGAATTGATATAGAATAAGAGATATGACAAAAACGTATAATAACCATAATGTCATACTGTGAAAAGTAGGAAATTGAAAATCAATTACGGATTAATCAATATCACAAGAATCTTCTCAAAGATCAAAAGGAATGTCATACTCTTTATTTTTATTCACCAAACCATAAATATTGACAATAATATCAATGCCAATCACAAAAGTTAATGACACACAAATTCGCCAATGCACAAATATTGATAAAACTTATCAATGTAAATCATGAAAATTGGTGAAACACAAATTATAGAAATCTTCAATAGAAATCCAAAAATCACAAAAAGGGGGAGGCCTATCACAAAACGGGAGTATGAAAACTCACCAAAACGTGTATCACAAAATGGAACGCTATTCCATGGTTGTTAACCATAAGTTTTGAGCCGGAGCTCCACAAAACGGCCCGAAGACCATGGGTCGCTACCCCACCAATTTTTGAGTCGAAACTCCACAGAAACGGGGTTTAGTCTCCCTCGCAGACAAAGAGACATCGCACATTGCTAGTCTAAATCACAAAAATGATCATCATCGATCACAAGAAGTGTCAATTACAGTAAGCTAGTAAATATATGAGCTTAGCTTCATATCCTATAACCACTCGCTTAACTTAACTATTTACGAACAAATTGTAAGTTTCCACTAGAAAATTGTCACAAGAGATTCAATCGAACAAGTCCAAGAATTAACCAACTAAGTAAATGCAAGCGTTTCATACCACTTTTTTTACTAAGTAGTTTAATTAGATTTCTCATACGAGTGAGGTAAAGATTTGTATATACTAGTAGATTGGAAAACGGTTTAAGAAACGAGATTTGTAATAAAATAGCGTTGAAATCATTTTGATGAAAGAGTTTTGATATTTACTGCTAGTATTGAAACCTTCATATTTTTAAAGTGACGAATCACAAAAATGATTGTAGAAACAATAAATCACAAAAATTCACATACGAAGACGTGAATAAAACCCAAAGAATTCGATTCCAAATGCATCAAGGTGGAAATACCCTTGCAACCTAACAGCCACGACTTACGACTTAACACAATACAACACAAGAAATCAGCGGCTCAACTCATTCGACTCCACGGCATACGACATAAGGGATCAGCGACATAGCATGCGGCCTAACGGAACGACCTAAGAAATGGGCGACATAAGATGCAAGCGACCTAAGGAGCTAGCGGCTTAAGGAGTAGCATGCGGCCCAACATGGCGCGACCTAAGGTGCAAGTGACCTAAGGATCTAATGGCTTAAGGAGGTGAGGCTGAGCGACCTAAGTGGTTGCGGCCTAAGGGGTAGAGCAAGCCGAGCGACCTAAGGGGTCAGCGACCTAAGGCAGGCCGACTCATAGCAAGGCGAGCGACCTAAGGAGCGCGACTTAACATGGCCGACTCATAGCATGTGCGACTTAAAGCATGGCGCTACCTATGTTGGTGCGACCTATATGCAGGCCGAGCGACCTAGACTTAAAGTATGGCGCGACCTATGTTGGTGCGACCTAAAGCAGGCAGTTAAGGAGGTGAGGCTGAGCGACCTAAGTTGTTGCGACCTATGTTGGCGCGACCTAAATGCAGGTCGAGGGATATATATGTAGGCCGAGGGACCTAAGGAACAGAAGTGCCAAAAACTCTCTCAATTTGCAACCGGTCGAGCACGGACGCTAGGGGATTACGCCCATTGGCTACCCGATCCTATTGGCTACCCGATCCTATTGGCTCCTCGATGCATCACCAAAAACGTGTTCAAACTTCAAAATTAGGATTTTTTTAAGATTTGAACCCAAAACACTAAAAATTGGGATATTCACCAATTCAATCCGAACCAAAAGCAAATGCACATGAATAAGTGTTAGGAATTCATACCCAACAATCAAAGATAGTTATAGACAAAGATGTGAGATAAAAATCTCATTTTTTCACAAAATAAATGAAGAAGAAGCTTAAAAGCAAAGGAAGAATCAACCACACTTTAATCTCAATCACGAGAAGCTTGAATCAATGGATTCTCTTTGGATTTCGAGTTAGATGTTGGATTTGCAAATGAACTAGGGCTTAGAGTTTTAATTTCCCATTCCTCTCTCTATTTTTGATGAAGCTTGAGTGTTAGGAAATGAAAGTGAAGTAATGAAGAGAAGAGGGGGTTGAGCTAGAGTTAATAGTTTAGGCTAATGGGTTAAACCAAACCCAAAGCCCAAAGTGAAAAGGTGGAAAAATTCCACTAACTCCAAACATATCAAAGTTTATACTCAAAAAGATCGCGAACGGCGTTTTGGACCAAATGGAAGTGGTCCCGAGTCCTAATTCGACCGTAAGCAAAAAGTAACTTTTCGGACTAAAATCCGACTAGCGATAAAATATGTAAACAAAAATATTTAGATATTCAATCGTAAATATGCAGGTTGTTGCAGACTCTCCTCCTTAAAGAAATTGCGTCCTCGTAATATTTAAGAAGAAAATATAAGGTAACAACCAGGAAAGCATATCAACACAAAAGAAAATTTGAAATAAGAAATTCACCTCAAAGAGCATGGGAAAGTAAGTCCGGATGTGTTCGCTCGATGAACTCTGTAGATTCCCAAGAGCAATCCTTAGGATTTGAGGACCATTGAACTTTAACAAGCGGAACATCTTTATTTCGAAGGAGTTTGACCTTCGAAGCTATAATACAAATAGGATGTTGCTCATAAGTTAAATTAGGCGAAACTTCAATTTATTCCACAACATCGGGCTCAAGAATAGAATCGGAATCTCGAAGGCATTCCGTAATTGAGAAACGTGAAAAACGTCATGAATAGCAGAAAACTGAGCCGGTAATAAAAGGCGATAAGCCACCGAACCAATACGTTCGATGATAGGAAATGGCCCAATGTATCGAGGCGCTAATTTTCCCGATCGACTGAAACGTACAACACCCTTCACAGGTGAAACACGAATAAACACAAGATCTCCTACAGAAAATTCTAATTTCCTTCTCCGGTTATCGGCATAGGATTTTTGTGTGCTCTGGGCTTCTTTCATCCTATGATGAATAAGGTCAATCTTCTCTGTGGAATCACGAATAAAATCTGGACCTAAAACCAGCTTCTCACCGGCCTCAAGCCAACAAGAAGGAGACCGGCATGGCCTTCCATAGAGTGCCTCAAAAGGTGCCATACCAATACTAGATTGGAAGCTATTATTATAGGAAAACTCAACAAGAGAAATATGATCATCCCAACTTCCACTAAAATTAAGAACACATGCACGAAGAAGATCTTCAAGAGTTTGATTCACACGCTCGGTTTGTCCATCGGACTGGGGATGATGAGCGGTGCTAAAATTAAGCTTTATTCCCAAAGCTTTTTGAAGACTCTTTCAAAATCCACTAGTAAACAGTGGATCACGATCACTAACAATAGAAGTAGGAACTCCATGCAATTTAACAATTTCTTTGATAAAAAGTTTGGCCAAAAGAGGTACGGTTCGATTGGACCGAAGGGAAATAAAATGGGCAGATTTAGTACGTCTATCAACTATCACCCATAAGCTATCATGACCCGAACGAAAACGGGGAAGGCCGTCTATAAAATCCATGGAAATTTGGTCCTACTTCCAAATTAGAATTTCTAAAGGTTGCAATAACTCACCGGGCCTTTCATGTTCCGCCTTGACAAGTTGGCAAGTCATGCAACACTTAACAAAGTTAGCAATATCATATTTCATTCCCTCCCAATAATAAAGTCGCTTCATATCCGCATACATTTTAATACTACGGGAATGAATGATAAATTTAGAACGATGAGAATCTTCCAAAATGTCTTTACGAAGATCACTAACATTTGGCACGATAAGTCTAACAAATTTTTGAATACCGCCACGATAATCAATACCAAAGTCTTTCAAACCTTCAATATCCATTTTATCCCTAAAATTTTGGCCAAGAAGAGCCAATTCGGGATCTAGCTTTTGAGCTTCAAGAATGCGGTCTAAAAGAGAAGGACGAGCCTCAAGGCTACATAAAACAAGAGATGAACATAAATCGGAAACACGATCTCGAATCTCACAAGTGGATAAAACCTCGAGATCATTCCATTCGGATATCATCAAGGAAACAACCGCTTGTTGCTTGTGACTAAGTGCATCGACAACACGATTTCCCTTTCCGGGAGTATAAAGAATATCAAGATCATAAGCTGCAAGAAATTCGAGCCAACGTTGTTGACGCAAATTAAGTTCCTTTTGAGAAAATAGATACTTCAAAGATTTATGATCGGTGTAAAGAATAAATTTTATTCCCAAAAGATAATGACGCCAAATACGAAGGGCGAAAACAATAGCCGCGAGTTCTAAATAATGAGTAGCATATCTAGACTCGACGGGCTTTAATTGCCTAGAAGCATAAGCAATAACACGTTCTCTTTGCATAAGAACGGCACCCAAACCAACGCGACTAGCATCAGTATAAATGATAAAATCTTGGTTTCCTTCGTGAATCATAAGAATAGGAGTATCAGAAAGGAGTTCTTTTAATTTCTGAAAAGAAGCTTCACATTTGTCCGACCAAATGTATTTAACACCTTTCTTTGTTAAGGTAGTAAGAGGCACGGAAATTTTGGAAAAGTCTTTTATGAAACGGCGGGAATAACCTGCCCATCCAAGAAAATTACGGATCTCCGTCACACTCTCTAGTCTCTTCCAATTTTGAATCGCTTCAATCTTTGAAGGATCCACGGAAATTCCGAGTTTGGAAATAATATGACCAAGAAACTTTGCACGAGATTGCCAAAAATGGCATTTAGAAAATTTTGCTTTCAATTGATTTCTCCTAAGAGTTTCCAACACAATCCGAAGATGCTTTTCATGCTCCTCCTTTGTTTTTGAATACACAAGAATATCATCAATAAAGATGAGAACAAATCGATCGAGGAAATCTTTGAAAACTCGATTCATAAGGTCAACGAAATAAGCCGGAGCATTCGTTAAACTAAATGGCATAACAAGCCATTCATAAGATCTGTAACGAGTACGGAACGATGTCAAAGGAATACTATCCTCTGCAATACGAAGCTAATGAAAACCGGTAGCTAGGTCTAATTGTGAAAAGACTCTAGCACCACTAAGTTGATCGAATAGATCATCAATCCGAGGTAAAGGATATTTATTTTTAATAGTAAGATCATTAAGCTTGCGGTAGTCAACGCAAAGCCTAAGTGTACCATCGGATTTCTTCACAAAAATAGCCGAAGCTCCCCAAGGCGAGGAACTAGAGCGAATAAATTGCTTCATCTCCAATTCGGATAATTATTTGCGCATCTCCTCATTTTCCTTATTGGACATGCGATAAGGAGGACGAGCGATAGGTTGAGCTCCAGGGATGAGATTAATTTTGAACTCAATTGCTCGCGTAGGTGGTAATCCTAAAACGGGCTCAAATATGTCGGAAAATTCATGAACAACGTGAATAAAAGAAATGACATCTTCCTCATCATCATCATCATCATCATCATGAGGATTTAAAGAATATAAATGTAACGACCTGATAAATTTATGATATTTTTATAAATTTAATTTATATGTTTGCTAATTTAATCCAGTATAAAATTAAAGTCTTAGGATTTTAAAAGGATGAATGTAGGAGTTAGATAGTAACTGTAATTACAGGTAGAGATTTAAAAGGTTATATGACATAGATTTGAAAATAACTGAAAGTTGTGTTGTAGTTATAAGTCTTAATTTGTTGGTTCAATGGTATTAATGTAACAATAACTGAATTGGATTACATACACACAAACATTTGAAAAATTTATTAGGTGGACTAAATTGGTTAAAGTTCATAAGTTGTGCATTTCAATTTAGTAGAAATTCTAAACGATAAACGAAGATTTAAATAAACGCTAAATTAAAACTATGTAAAATGGTGACTTAAGGCCTAGTTATAGGAATTGGAATATAATCCAAAATTTAATTAATGATAGTAACGTAGTATTAGCTAATAAATAGATTTCAATGCAGTAACCAAATGAAAGGAATAGGAATGAATATATATATTGAATAGGAATGAATATATATATTGGTTTGAAATGAAATAAAAATGTGTCACATTTAGATGGAGTAAAATTTAAGAAACCTATAAATGTGGAATCAGTAAACATTTGTAAAAAAATATTGCCTAGAATAAAATTCATTTAATATAAGAATTCAAAGGTGGAAGATTTATATTTGGATTGAAAGGTATAATTAATTGAATTGGTGATTTGGGAATTTAATCCAAGGGTTACTCTAAAAATAAATACGGATAAAAAGAGGTTAAACTAAGGAGGGGCTTTAATTGATTTTAAGGCTTATTTAATACGTTAATAGGCAAGACTCCGCATTCATACATTTATACAAAGCTAAATAGAAGCACAAGTGTGATATAATGTAAATAGATGGATATCAACCTTTATTTATATGTTAATGGGATTTAATTTCTATTGTATAAAAACCGCAATTTAATGAAGATTGAAATAGCTAATTCATACGTTAGTTGATTTAGCTGGAATATGAAGATATTTAATGGAATAGTGAAATCAAATGGGAATGGGTTTCCATTGTTCATTTGAATTCACATTCATCATAAAAACTTATTTGAAAACCAAAGGAATAATAAAGGAATCAAGACTTAATTAGTAATTTGGATTTAAGACATGGCAATTTGGATTTATTGCAACATTTAATACCATAGAATTTAGTAAAGCTTATTCAAATTTTAGTTGACCATTTGTGATATAACTTTTTGAAAACAAGACTTTATTTATGAATTGAGTATTTGATTCAACGAATGGTAATTACTTCATTTAAAAATGGAATTTAACGTAAATTAGTACGTTATTAAAGTTAAATGAAAGCTGTAAACATTTGACTTAGAGAACAATTGAGTGAAATCTTAACTAATGTAAACTTCATCATATTGACATCCATAACTGTGAATCATAGGAAGAAGGTAAATAAATGAACTTAACCAAACTATTTATGTTGAATATTGAAAATTTGAATAAATAAATAGTTAAGAAAATTAAGGGAATGGGAATAAAAATTTATTTATAATTTGGAATTTTAATTACGGTGAAAAGGGTTAACTGCAATTAAAAGTAAGTTGAGATGGAAATCAAGTTATTTATTTAATTTGGTTTAAGATGAGAGTGTATAAGTATAAGATTAGGTAATTTGTGAGAATAAATTTATAATTCCCGAATAATAAGAAAACGCAGAGGTTAACACTGCGAAATTTATATACTTATAAATTTTAATTCACATCCAAGCTTGCTAAATTATTTGGAATTGATTGGATTATATAAGTAATGAAATTTGGCCAATATTTAAAGTTGAAAGAAAATTTGGATTTTATGATTAATTTTAATTTATTTAATAAATATTAAAAATAGCCATTTTTGTCACGGACTCGGATTTTGACGAAACCAGTTTCATCGGATCCGTAACGGTGAATTATAATAATGTTTCAAGTTTCGTAGTGATCGGACTTGTCGTTTGATCGTACGGACTCGAAACGCCTTGAAATTTACGCATTTTGAAATCAATGTGAAATTTTTGTTTTTTTGGCATAACTTCTTCATACGATCGAATTTGGTCGCGAAACTTTTTCCATTGCGTTCAGAATATTTTAAAACACCTATTTGGATATATAGTTTTAACAAATCCGACTCCGGAGGCATAGCGGGCTTTTTGGACCATGGTTTGTCACGCACGTTCGCGTATCCAGTCTAGCTACCCTACCTCTAGCCTATCTATAAATATACATCTATAAACCCTAGCTCCTTTCTTTTTCATTTGCTGTACGTTCATTTCTTCACTCTTTTCTCTTCCCCAAATGCATACATCTCAGATCCAATTCCAGATCCATCCACAGTTCAAAATCAAAAGTCAAAACTCAAAAATTTCAGAAAATTCCAGAAAAAATATATGTTGAAGTATTCGATACGCGTAAAATACTGGTGAAATTCGTTTTTCAATTGGAGCTGTCGTTCATCCAGAATAAATTCAAACAGCCCCAAAACCGTTCATCATCGTCGCGCAAAAAGTTGTCGGATCGGAAAAACATTTCTGGGTTTTGGAGAGGGAACCGAGGGGATCGCATCTATGTATTTTGTTTGACGTTTCGACGGTTGGATGCGGAGAATTTTTCGATTTGGGTTGTGAAGGAAGGGCGGGCTGTAGTGTTTCACGCGATTATGCTCTGTAGCCTGCGTGCGCATGAAGGCGGTGACGTGGCGAAGGATAGTGGGAGGGTGAGTTTGTGTCGTTTATTTATTTGAATTCAATCACCATTTTTCGCCATAACTTTCTCATACGAAGTCGGATTCACACGAAATTTTTTTTGTTAGGATCGTAATTTAATTCCGGACTCGATGACGCTGGTTTGGACGAATTCTGAGACGGGCGAATTTTTGGGTTTAAATCGAATTTAAATTCGATTTAAATTCAAAAGGTGAGTGTTTTAACCCACTCACAATTACTAGAAGCTTTTATGTTTGTTAAATAAATTTTAGAAATGAATAGAAATTTATTTATGAGCTTTTGGCATGTTATTTCATACATATCTGTTGAATTGCATTTATTGAATTTAGCTGTTAATTAAATTGATTAATTGCGTATTAATTTGCTGTTAGGAATTTTGTTTGCATATGAAATGCTAGTTAACAGTTATATAAATTATCTCTAAATATAAATGGTTAGATTAATAGTTGAAATTTAATTTGAATAAACTGACAGTTATTACCCGTTGCATATTATCGAACTAATATTGTTATTGATTGATATGGGTTGATAGTGATTGATATTGATTGATGGTTGAAATTGGGTGATGGATGTGTTGTTGAATGGATGATTTATGTGGATATCATTAAACTGCCAGTTAGCATGCATTTTACATTTTCGGGATTGTGGTTTGAAATGATAAAACCGCAAAGTTTTATTTTTAAATTGCGGATTGAAATGATAAATATCCGTATCACTTGACCATAGGATAGAAAATTTTATACAGGCACCGCGGTCTATATATAACTATTTTGATGTGATTTCTATGGTTTGGATTGGATACGGTTTATAAATCTTAAATTTTATATTGTATAAATATTTTATTCCATATTTATATACTTATGAAGTTAAAATTTAGGAATTTAAAAAGGTGGATAAATTTCTTTATTGAAATGGAAGAAATTTAGAAAATGGAGTTGGTAAATTTATATCCTATGTTCAAATGTAAAGTTGAAAATTTTAAGATATGATATTTGAAATTGGATTTTCCCAAAATAAATAGAAATGGATATTCCAGTAAAAATTGAATTGGAAAATTTATATATATATATTTTACTAGAAATTGAAGTTTTATTAATTATGGATTTTATGTGAATGGTCAAGATTAATTAATAGAATATTGATTTTGAAAGGATAAAAATCCAACTTTAGTTGAAATATTAATGCTCAAAAATGGATATAAATATATATAAAATTGAAATGGTTTTGGGACTTGAGGTAATATTTTGGATTTTGGTTTAACTTTAAAAGAAGAAATATTTGAAAAGCCGTGTAATATATTCTTTATAAAGCAACAGTAAAGTTAAACCTTTTTAATTCGTATACCGTTGAATATCCAAACCATTTGAGTTTAAAAGTTATGGTTTGAAATTATGGATTTCCAAAAATATTAAGCTTTGAAAATATTCGATTTTCAGATATTATGAAGCTAAAGCCTTTTAATTATTGGAAAGGAATTTTATTTGGAATAAGTGGTAAATTATGGTTTTGGGTTTTGGAATGATATCGTAATATTATGGTTTTGAAATGGATGATATTCTGGTTTTAAAGTATAAACAAATTTTAAATGACCGCGGTGTTATAATAACGATTGGTTGGCAAAGAGACCGGGATCGGATATGGACATACTCTCTGTCGATACCGAAAACCACTTTGACTAACCGTGTACGCGGTGGAGATTCCAGAATGAAGTAGGTGGTGGCGACGTTTCCTGTAAGGTAAATACGTGGACCCAACTCCCGTGAGTTGGCATAAGGTGGCTAAAACAGGAGCGATTCTCAGGCCAATGAGGTCATTCCTCTGATCGGACGCTCCTCTTCGATATTATACTTTGACTTGGATTGATTCAGTGGCCACTTCTATATTTTGATTTTGGGGGAGTTAGTTCGAGGTGGGCGGCAGCTGCGCGCTGCGCGTTACCATCAGCCTGGATAGCAATTGGTATATCTACCCTGGCATTGCCTAGTTGTGCCGTGTCACCTACCCTATCGCGCCTTGTACGAGTTTGGTTTTCTCCCGTAGCCCGTGTGGTATCCTCTAGTGGCTTCCCGATCAGGAGGGACTATGATATTGGATGGACTACTGGGACTATTACGTGTTAAGGGCTATATGGGTAACCCCTTAACGCTATTAAAAAGTAAGTTTATTTTATAAATAGACACTATTATAATAGCGCAATATACTACATAGTAAATAGTTTAACGGATCCTTAGGAGATGTAAATCCCGAACATCTCTTGAGTTACTGTACTCATATTTATTTCTGTTTATTTAACTCACATAAGATATTCTAGTCTGACTCGGGTGTTTTTGTCTTTTCAAATTCGCTCGGGTCAGTCCGAGCGTTTCAGGATAGCAGGTTTTAGCTTTGGAGGACGAAGACGAAGATTCAGTATTATTTTATATATATAGTATTGCACCACACTCTTTCTATTCCGCTGCATTTTCGTATTGGTATGTGTGACTCTGATATTCATTGTATAAGTAAAATCCAGCTTTTGTAAACTGTTTATGAACTGTATATTTGTTATTATATTTTATCCTTCCGCTGTGAGATTCTGTTTTGTTTTATTCCTTCTCTGTTTTTTCTTATTTACCCCATAACAATCCGCCCTTGCGTATGCTTTGAATTGGCACGTGTGTCGTTTAAAGTGTGTGAAAAGGCGGGATGTTACAGTTGGTATCAGAGCCAGGTTTAGCGATAAACCTTGGCTTTGTGGGGTTTGACTCTTTGTTAATAGGGTAGTAATATCCTATGGGAGTCGCTGAGTGTATATATAAGAGAGAGCGTACTTGTTAGTATTAATAAAAAGATTTTAATATTGTGTTAATCTGTTCCGCTTTGTATTTATAAATTCTGGTTGATGCATGGGACGCTATGTCATCAATAGGGATTTCTAAACACTTAGTAGGACAGACCGACATAATATTTGTTTTTAATATAGGTGAATGAAATAATTTTGCCTATTATATTTTCAATATAAAAAATAGTTTTATAAAGATATATATATATTTTTGGTTGCTATAGATTGGGTGTTAGGAAATAAAATATTTATAATAATTGAAGCTAAGTGAAATCATAATAAACCCAATTTGGAGATTTTAGAACTTAAGTCCGGGATTTTTCCGAATTCGTTTTCAAAGAATTTATGAGATATAATGATTCGGTTTACAGGTATTTTCTTATATAATATTTCATATAATTTGGAAGAATTGTTTTTAAAAGAAGATTTTAGAGAAAATAATTTTGTACTTTCCTCTCTATCGCTGGAAAATAAATTCGGTGATGACGGCCGCATCATCGACTTTCATTTTCGAGTTTCGAAGAGGAAAGGCCACTGTAGTAAATTCTACTACAGATTTATTTTAGAACTTTCTAAAAATTTTCTTTTATTGTTCTAACTATAATTAGAGATATTGAGTAGTAAGAACTTATTTATCTATTATTTTGAAATAAATGGAAATTCAACTCGGTATTTAATTCTAAAATTTTCCGTTAACTAATTGAAAATTTTAGTGAAATAAAAGTTAGGTAATAAATGAATTGAAACCCCTAATTGAAATAAGAGAATTAATGCTAAGGATAAAGGAAGATAAATATTTTAACTTATGAATATTGGTAAAGACTTAGTGAATAATCAATGAATTAAAAGAATGGAGATTTAACTTGTATAAGTTCAATTGCAATTTCCTTAACATAAATAACTTACCCAAATATAAAAGTTGAAGTGTTAAATGAGGAACTGGAATTGAATATTTTACAAGTAGGAATTTAGGAAAAATGAAGTATTCAATAAATTACTGTTATAATAAGAATTTATTGGTATAAACTTAAGTGATAATTTACATTTTACCCAAATTAAAGGTGAGTATTATTAATAGGTGATTTTAACTTAAGTAAATAAAATGAAATTCTTTAATAAATAAAGATTGATGTGTAGGGTTATAAACTTAAGTATGTTTTAAAATGCTACTAGTAATATAATAAAAAGTAGGTAATATAAATAAATGTCTGTAAACCCTAGATAATGAATTAATAAGATCCTTTATTTATAAAAATGGAGGTTTTAAGGTTAATAATTTAAGTGTAAGTAGAGGGTTACTGTAATTAAATATAATAAAACGTAAACATTAAATAAAGGAATGAAATTAAGGGTAAGTTGAAATTGTAATTTATAAAACGAATATATATTTATTGAACCATTAATAAATAAAAAGGAATTGAGAAGAAACTTGTAAATTTTCACTTGCATTCTTAAACATACATAACTTACCATATAATAAAAGTTGCAATGTTAGTAAGAAAATGTAAAGGGAAATCTTACAAGTGAAGATATTCAAAATATTTGTTGTTATTAATGAGAATTTATTTTATAGACTTAAGTAATAAAAGGAAACTTAAGTAATAAAAAGGAAATACAAATATAATGAATTTGGTGATAATTGGAAAATAAACTTGTAAGAAACAAAGAAATCCCTCATAAATGAAGGAAAGAAAAATCAAAACACTGAATTATGAAATAAATGTATAATGAGATATTTTGGTGTTGATTTGAATTGTTGGTTGATGTATGTTGTTGGGTAAGGAATTATGGAGTTGTTAGATTTACAAATAATCTATCTTTGTTCCATCCAAGGCTGTTGAGCAATGGATGTACTTGATAGTTATTCTTCATTCGTACAACATCAGAATTTGAACCCGAACAACTAATTGTTGTTTGATTAAATGATTGTTTGTTGAATGTGGTGTGTGCTGTTGAAAAAAAATTGTGGTTGTTGCATTTGATTGGATATGAATGATTGAATCCACCTAAATCTTTCACTGTAAAATAAATATTTAACCTTTTAGATTTTATAAGTGAATACAGGTGTTGGAAGCAACTGCTACTGCTTTTGGTTCCAAAATAATAAGCGTATATTGCCCGACAAATAGGTACGTTTTCGGATTACGTTTAAAGCGATATTTTATATATTTTTCCCGTGTTGGGATATAATATTTTGATTATATATGTAATATACTTGTATATTTGGATATTATATTTTCTCCAGAGTCCCTCCGTACAAAGGAGACTCTGCCAAAAATTTTCGAAAATTTTGGACTTAGAATTTTGTTAAAATATTTTTCCAACTTTAATAACTCAAGTATTAAAGGATATAATGATTATAAAACCAGAATATTTCATTTAGGAGGATTAATCCAGGAAAATATTGTTTATAAATTAAAAATTGAAATAAAAAGTACTGTTTATTCTTCCTTCTCCCTTCTTTTTTCCTTTTCGGGGACGAAAAGTTTTGAGTGGGGGAGATTGTAACGACCTGATAAATTTATGATATTTTTATAAATTTAATTTATATGTTTGCTAATTTAATCCAGTATAAAATTAAAGTCTTAGGATTTTAAAAGGATGAATGTAGGAGTTAGATAGTAACTGTAATTACAGGTAGAGATTTAAAAGGTTATATGACATAGATTTGAAAATAACTGAAAGTTGTGTTGTAGTTATAAGTCTTAATTTGTTGGTTCAATGGTATTAATGTAACAATAACTGAATTGGATTACATACACACAAACATTTGAAAAATTTATTAGGTGGACTAAATTGGTTAAAGTTCATAAGTTGTGCATTTCAATTTAGTAGAAATTCTAAACGATAAACGAAGATTTAAATAAACGCTAAATTAAAACTATGTAAAATGGTGACTTAAGGCCTAGTTATAGGAATTGGAATATAATCCAAAATTTAATTAATGATAGTAACGTAGTATTAGCTAATAAATAGATTTCAATGCAGTAACCAAATGAAAGGAATAGGAATGAATATATATATTGAATAGGAATGAATATATATATTGGTTTGAAATGAAATAAAAATGTGTCACATTTAGATGGAGTAAAATTTAAGAAACCTATAAATGTGGAATCAGTAAACATTTGTAAAAAAATATTGCCTAGAATAAAATTCATTTAATATAAGAATTCAAAGGTGGAAGATTTATATTTGGATTGAAAGGTATAATTAATTGAATTGGTGATTTGGGAATTTAATCCAAGGGTTACTCTAAAAATAAATACGGATAAAAAGAGGTTAAACTAAGGAGGGGCATTAATTGATTTTAAGGCTTATTTAATACGTTAATAGGCAAGACTCCGCATTCATACATTTATACAAAGCTAAATAGAAGCACAAGTGTGATATAATGTAAATAGATGGATATCAACCTTTATTTATATGTTAATGGGATTTAATTTCTATTGTATAAAAACCGCAATTTAATGAAGATTGAAATAGCTAATTCATACGTTAGTTGATTTAGCTGGAATATGAAGATATTTAATGGAATAGTGAAATCAAATGGGAATGGGTTTCCATTGTTCATTTGAATTCACATTCATCATAAAAACTTATTTGAAAACCAAAGGAATAATAAAGGAATCAAGACTTAATTAGTAATTTGGATTTAAGACATGGCAATTTGGATTTATTGCAACATTTAATACCATAGAATTTAGTAAAGCTTATTCAAATTTTAGTTGACCATTTGTGATATAACTTTTTGAAAACAAGACTTTATTTATGAATTGAGTATTTGATTCAACGAATGGTAATTACTTCATTTAAAAATGGAATTTAACGTAAATTAGTACGTTATTAAAGTTAAATGAAAGCTGTAAACATTTGACTTAGAGAACAGTTGAGTGAAATCTTAACTAATGTAAACTTCATCATATTGACATCCATAACTGTGAATCATAGGAAGAAGGTAAATAAATGAACTTAACCAAACTATTTATGTTGAATATTGAAAATTTGAATAAATAAATAGTTAAGAAAATTAAGGGAATGGGAATAAAAATTTATTTATAATTTGGAATTTTAATTACGGTGAAAAGGGTTAACTGCAATTAAAAGTAAGTTGAGATGGAAATCAAGTTATTTATTTAATTTGGTTTAAGATGAGAGTGTATAAGTATAAGATTAGGTAATTTGTGAGAATAAATTTATAATTCCCGAATAATAAGAAAACGCAGAGGTTAACACTGCGAAATTTATATACTTATAAATTTTAATTCACATCCAAGCTTGCTAAATTATTTGGAATTGATTGGATTATATAAGTAATGAAATTTGGCCAATATTTAAAGTTGAAAGAAAATTTGGATTTTATGATTAATTTTAATTTATTTAATAAATATTAAAAATAGCCATTTTTGTCACGGACTCGGATTTTGACGAAACCAGTTTCATCGGATCCGTAACGGTGAATTATAATAATGTTTCAAGTTTCGTAGTGATCGGACTTGTCGTTTGATCGTACGGACTCGAAACGCCTTGAAATTTACGCATTTTGAAATCAATGTGAAATTTTTGTTTTTTTGGCATAACTTCTTCATACGATCGAATTTGGTCGCGAAACTTTTTCCATTGCGTTCAGAATATTTTAAAACACCTATTTGGATATATAGTTTTAACAAATCCGACTCCGGAGGCATAGCGGGCTTTTTGGACCATGGTTTGTCACGCACGTTCGCGTATCCAGTCTAGCTACCCTACCTCTAGCCTATCTATAAATATACATCTATAAACCCTAGCTCCTTTCTTTTTCATTTGCTGTACGTTCATTTCTTCACTCTTTTCTCTTCCCCAAATGCATACATCTCAGATCCAATTCCAGATCCATCCACAGTTCAAAATCAAAAGTCAAAACTCAAAAATTTCAGAAAATTCCAGAAAAAATATATGTTGAAGTATTCGATACGCGTAAAATACTGGTGAAATTCGTTTTTCAATTGGAGCTGTCGTTCATCCAGAATAAATTCAAACAGCCCCAAAACCGTTCATCATCGTCGCGCAAAAAGTTGTCGGATCGGAAAAACATTTCTGGGTTTTGGAGAGGGAACCGAGGGGATCGCATCTATGTATTTTGTTTGACGTTTCGACGGTTGGATGCGGAGAATTTTTCGATTTGGGTTGTGAAGGAAGGGCGGGCTGTAGTGTTTCACGCGATTATGCTCTGTAGCCTGCGTGCGCATGAAGGCGGTGACGTGGCGAAGGATAGTGGGAGGGTGAGTTTGTGTCGTTTATTTATTTGAATTCAATCACCATTTTTCGCCATAACTTTCTCATACGAAGTCGGATTCACACGAAATTTTTTTTGTTAGGATCGTAATTTAATTCCGGACTCGATGACGCTGGTTTGGACGAATTCTGAGACGGGCGAATTTTTGGGTTTAAATCGAATTTAAATTCGATTTAAATTCAAAAGGTGAGTGTTTTAACCCACTCACAATTACTAGAAGCTTTTATGTTTGTTAAATAAATTTTAGAAATGAATAGAAATTTATTTATGAGCTTTTGGCATGTTATTTCATACATATCTGTTGAATTGCATTTATTGAATTTAGCTGTTAATTAAATTGATTAATTGCGTATTAATTTGCTGTTAGGAATTTTGTTTGCATATGAAATGCTAGTTAACAGTTATATAAATTATCTCTAAATATAAATGGTTAGATTAATAGTTGAAATTTAATTTGAATAAACTGACAGTTATTACCCGTTGCATATTATCGAACTAATATTGTTATTGATTGATATGGGTTGATAGTGATTGATATTGATTGATGGTTGAAATTGGGTGATGGATGTGTTGTTGAATGGATGATTTATGTGGATATCATTAAACTGCCAGTTAGCATGCATTTTACATTTTCGGGATTGTGGTTTGAAATGATAAAACCGCAAAGTTTTATTTTTAAATTGCGGATTGAAATGATAAATATCCGTATCACTTGACCATAGGATAGAAAATTTTATACAGGCACCGCGGTCTATATATAACTATTTTGATGTGATTTCTATGGTTTGGATTGGATACGGTTTATAAATCTTAAATTTTATATTGTATAAATATTTTATTCCATATTTATATACTTATGAAGTTAAAATTTAGGAATTTAAAAAGGTGGATAAATTTCTTTATTGAAATGGAAGAAATTTAGAAAATGGAGTTGGTAAATTTATATCCTATGTTCAAATGTAAAGTTGAAAATTTTAAGATATGATATTTGAAATCGGATTTTCCCAAAATAAATAGAAATGGATATTCCAGTAAAAATTGAATTGGAAAATTTATATATATATATTTTACTAGAAATTGAAGTTTTATTAATTATGGATTTTATGTGAATGGTCAAGATTAATTAATAGAATATTGATTTTGAAAGGATAAAAATCCAACTTTAGTTGAAATATTAATGCTCAAAAATGGATATAAATATATATAAAATTGAAATGGTTTTGGGACTTGAGGTAATATTTTGGATTTTGGTTTAACTTTAAAAGAAGAAATATTTGAAAAGCCGTGTAATATATTCTTTATAAAGCAACAGTAAAGTTAAACCTTTTTAATTCGTATACCGTTGAATATCCAAACCATTTGAGTTTAAAAGTTATGGTTTGAAATTATGGATTTCCAAAAATATTAAGCTTTGAAAATATTCGATTTTCAGATATTATGAAGCTAAAGCCTTTTAATTATTGGAAAGGAATTTTATTTGGAATAAGTGGTAAATTATGGTTTTGGGTTTTGGAATGATATCGTAATATTATGGTTTTGAAATGGATGATATTCTGGTTTTAAAGTATAAACAAATTTTAAATGACCGCGGTGTTATAATAACGATTGGTTGGCAAAGAGACCGGGATCGGATATGGACATACTCTCTGTCGATACCGAAAACCACTTTGACTAACCGTGTACGCGGTGGAGATTCCAGAATGAAGTAGGTGGTGGCGACGTTTCCTGTAAGGTAAATACGTGGACCCAACTCCCGTGAGTTGGCATAAGGTGGCTAAAACAGGAGCGATTCTCAGGCCAATGAGGTCATTCCTCTGATCGGACGCTCCTCTTCGATATTATACTTTGACTTGGATTGATTCAGTGGCCACTTCTATATTTTGATTTTGGGGGAGTTAGTTCGAGGTGGGCGGCAGCTGCGCGCTGCACGTTACCATCAGCCTGGATAGCAATTGGTATATCTACCCTGGCATTGCCTAGTTGTGCCGTGTCACCTACCCTATCGCGCCTTGTACGAGTTTGGTTTTCTCCCGTAGCCCGTGTGGTATCCTCTAGTGGCTTCCCGATCAGGAGGGACTATGATATTGGATGGACTACTGGGACTATTACGTGTTAAGGGCTATATGGGTAACCCCTTAACGCTATTAAAAAGTAAGTTTATTTTATAAATAGACACTATTATAATAGCGCAATATACTACATAGTAAATAGTTTAACGGATCCTTAGGAGATGTAAATCCCGAACATCTCTTGAGTTACTGTACTCATATTTATTTCTGTTTATTTAACTCACATAAGATATTCTAGTCTGACTCGGGTGTTTTTGTCTTTTCAAATTCGCTCGGGTCAGTCCGAGCGTTTCAGGATAGCAGGTTTTAGCTTTGGAGGACGAAGATGAAGATTCAGTATTATTTTATATATATAGTATTGCACCACACTCTTTCTATTCCGCTGCATTTTCGTATTGGTATGTGTGACTCTGATATTCATTGTATAAGTAAAATCCAGCTTTTGTAAACTGTTTATGAACTGTATATTTGTTATTATATTTTATCCTTCCGCTGTGAGATTCTGTTTTGTTTTATTCCTTCTCTGTTTTTCTTATTTACCCCATAACAATCCGCCCTTGCGTATGCTTTGAATTGGCACGTGTGTCGTTTAAAGTGTGTGAAAAGGCGGGATGTTACAATAAAGATGCAACCAAGCTGGAATCCGAATCTTTAAGATCAACAGAAATCTGCTTAACAGATCGAGGATGTCGAAGATGAATAGTCCGCTCGGGACATAGGATTTGAGCTTCATAACGGTTAAGCCAGTCCATTCCCAAAATCATTCTGAAGCCAAGGTAACGCATAACATGCAAATCGACACGGAAAGAGTAATCACACAAAATAATTTCAACATCTTTACACAATAAACTGATTGTTGCGGATCCACCAACCGGATTCGCAATTCTCAAAGAAGTCATTAAACACAAAACATCCAAAGAAAAAGTATCAACAAGTTCTTTTGATATAAAAGAATAGGACACACCCGTATCAAAAAGAACTCGAATAGGATAATCACGGAATAAAGTAATGCCATCAAGGATAGAATGAGAAATACCTTGACCACGAGAAGTGTTGCCAGGGGCTTGAGCAACATTAAGCTTTCCCTCCTTCTTGCCTTGAAGTTTGGGATAAGAAGATAAATAATGATCCGGGCTTTTGCAATAGCGACAAGCATCAGGCTTTGAACACTTGTTCGCATAATGGTCCTTAGAACCACAATTGTAGCATTGCCCACCACTAGAGGTAGAAGTCTTTGCCACCGAAGTTGCTTGCTTCCCTTTCTTATTAGGATAAGGGCCTCTGAACTTATTAGGCCTTTTCTTGTTGTTGAAGTTTGGTTTGGCACCCAATACATCAACATCACTCTCCTTATCTGCCTCTTCAAGTCGAAGAGCGATATCAATGAGTTGATCAAAAGAAACTTCTAACTTTAGAAGTAATGGCTCCTTGAGATTTTTATTCAAGCCATAGACAAATCTTTGGTTCTTCTTCAATGGGGTGTTTATGTATTTGACCCCGTATTTAGAAAGTGACTCGAAGAATGCGACATAATCTGCCACAGAGGATTCACCTTGAACAAGGTCAATAAAACGACGAGCCAAAGTCACCTTCTTAGCTTCTGGCAAAAAATTTAACTCGAAGCATTCCCGGAATTTCCCCAAGTAAGATCTGCTTCATTTATTTCAGAAATCAGAAGCTCGTACCAGTCTAATGCTCTTTCTTGGAGCATACTAGAGGCCACCTGAACACGGTGAAGATCAATAAGATTCATGCAAGAAAAGATTCGATTGCACGTTCTCAGCCAAGCCTGGACTTCAATAATAGTTTCAAAACCTTTGAATGGCTTCCACCCAAATTGGTATAATCGTTTCACAAACGTGCAAATCCAGACTTAGGTTGAGTAGACTCCGAATTAGATCCGCTGCTTGAGCATTCTTTACTAGATCAAGAAGCTGCCGGGCAGACATAAATACTCCATCTTGGGGAGTAGCACTAGATTGACCGGCGCTGGGACGACCAGGTGTAACCATTTCCCTTCCCTTAGAAAGAAAGAAAGAAGGAAAAAGGTTATTCACCAAACGAATATCAAGCAATCTTGATAGATAAAACGAAGAATCATAAAGAAAATAGGATGAATCGGTACGAAGACTCGAATTAAATCCTAAAATGCGACTCCTAAGAAGGACTTAGGACGATGATCCTTGCTAGATTATTCCACAATGTTCCGAAGTTTGGCTCTGATACCAAGCTGTAATGCCCCACCTCTATACCCACTCTAGCCAAGGACACTACGGTGTAATGCCGTCAACTAGCGTGGAGAATAAGGCCGTTGAGGAGCGACCATCCGTGTAATTGCTTAGTGCAAGCACCGATATGTCAGATAGTACAACATGCATTTGGTTTCAGGAGGAAATCCGACATACCGATACAAACTCAAAGCTACTACACAATGGCTATATATATTCTTCGGAAACAAACATAGAAATAAACATAATACAAATCAGTCACAGATATCCATATCACAATGGCGGAAAAAGATATGAATATAACACATGAAAGTGTACATCAGAGTAGTGGTCAGACAAGATCCACAATATCACACAAGAATAGTTACAAGAGCTTCACAAAAGAATAAGTATACATCAATGAGTCTATATCTCGAATGTATACAACCAAAAACTACTAATCTAAGTAGTCAGCCAAAAGTCAGGATAATAATCCCAGATGAGAAGTCAAGCAGAAGCACCTGTAACATCTCGGTCTGACCTGAGTATTATTTAATAAAAAAATAATAAACGGATCAGTCTCACTATAAATATCAGATGAGTTGATATAGAATAAGAGATATGACAAAAACGTATAATAACCATAATGCCATACTGTGATAAGTAGGCAATTAAAAATCAATTAGGGATTAATCAATATCACAAGAATCTTCTCAAAGATCAAAATGAATGTCATACTCTTTATTTTTATTCACCAAACCATAAATATTGACAATAATATCAATGCCAATCACAAAAATTAATGACATACAAATTCACCAATGCACAAATATTGATAAAATTTATCAATGTAAATCACGAAAATTGGTGAAACACAAATTCTAGAAATCATCAATAGAAATCCAGAAATCACAAAAAGGGGGAGGCCTATCGCAAAACGGGAGTATGAAAACTCACCAACACGTGTATCACAAAATGGAACGCTATTCCATGGTTGCTAACCATAAGTTTTGAGCCGGAGCTCCACAAAACGGCCCGAAGACCATGGGTCGCTACCCCACCAATTTTTGAGTCGAAACTCCATAGAAACGGGGTTTAGTCTCCCTCGCAGACAAAGAGACATTGCACATTGCTAGTTTAAATCACAAAAAAGATCATCATCGATCACAAGAAGTGTCAATTACAGTAAGCTAGTAAATATATGAGCTTAGCTTCATGTCTCATAACCACTCGCTTAACTTAAATATTTACGAACAAATTGTAAGTTTCCACTAGAAAATTGTCACAAGAGCTTCAATCGAACAAGTCCAAGAATTAACCAACTAACTAAACGCCTTAGATTGAATAATCGAACCAACTAACTAATTTATCTTGCTTATGAATGATTGAATAATATTGCATGCCTTAGATTGGTTGATATCTGGGGTATGTGATGCTATGTGGTTTGATATGTTGAGTTTAAACCAAGATAAAGTGGATATCTATCGATGATGAATTATTGTGTATAGGTGACACCCTATATTTGAAGTTTGATTTGTCTTTCATTTGAATATTTTGGGATAAAATGGTATTGAATTCGAAGAGACCGGAGTCGGGTATTAGTAAATACCCGAAACCAGTTCGATTCTTTATAGATTGATATGTGAAATCAATAAGCTCGTTTGGAATGATTTAAGTGAATTAAACCATTTAATCTAAGTTTTGACACTTAGAAATGGATGTGTGAAATAGGTGATATCTATAACAACTTGTGAAGTTGTAAATTAAGTTACCCAGGTTTATATAAGTTGTATGCTTTTGTATTTCATGATTTATGCGTTTACTCACGCTGGGTTCCAGCCTGACCCGGGTGTTACTTTGATGTAATGCTCGGGTAAGATCGAGTATTACAGATTTTAAGGTAAGGATATTCTGGAGCTCTGGAGGCGAGGTGGATGACAGGAGCGTATAGAGTATTTCCACTATATTATATTATTGAAATTCTGTGACATGTTGATTTGTATATGTCCAGTGTCTGAATATATGTGTAACTCTGATGTATTTAAATGTAATCGACAGATATAGTTTTCTTCTGTAAACTATTATTACTTATTATTATATTTTGATCCGCTGCGAATGTGAGGTTTCTGTGTCTTGTTCTATTTTCTTCTTCTTTCTCTTTTCTTCTTTCCCTAACTATCTGGAATTTGCTGGATGAAAATTTCCAGGTCGTTACAATAGCACTTCGAAAATGTTACATTATTAGAAATAGTAGCCCTTTAAAACATAACCTAAAGTAGCATAGCATTTTAAAAGCATACACAGCATTATGAAAATGGTACAAATTTTGCTAAAACATGTTTAAAACATAATATCCTCAATTTTATCATAGTTTTATAAAATCTATTTCATTATACAAAACATATCCATTTCATAAATCAAATCAATCACTACTATTAAGTCAGATTTAAAATTCCATATTGAATCCAGTTAAATTATTAAATTATATTAAAAATTTGTATCATAGATAAAATCTTTAAATTTAGTTTTTAAACCATTTATTTACTTATAAAAATTTCACTTTTTAGAAAACCAATATATATTATTTAAATCATTTTAATCAAAATTTAAGTTAAAATTTCATATGCTTAAAAATTCAAAATATTTAATAATTTCTAGAAAACTATTATTCAAAAATTAACCATGGGTATGTATAGTATTTTCTAACCTAGGTCAAGTGGTACAGATATGTATCATTTCAATCCGTAATATATAAAATCCCGGGTTTTATCATTTCAAACCCGTAATCCCAAGTCAAATAAAATAAAAATCACTTGAACCTATCATTTCAGCTCATAATGATTTTCCCTATTCTAAAATCCATTCAGGTATGTATCATTTCAACCCATAGTGAGAGGGAACTTGCAGTGTAAGAAACATAATATAAAATAAACAGAATAACATAGCATGTCATGTGATAAAATAGGTTTAACATGAGGTGATAACATCATATAATATCATGTCATAGGCATTTATGAAACTACTATCAACATGGCATACCAGTACTACAATTTCATAAGTTATCAATTCACTATAATATAAGTACATAGTTGAGAATGATAAACTCATCTTCTTTGGCTAGATTGACAATTCAAAACACAAGAACAAACCCCGAAAAGCATGACAAAGCATGAATCGAACTTGAGTAGAAGTAGAGCCAAGATCCAAATCTTGTAAACAAACAAAAATACAACATATCTAAGCAATCATCTATATATAAAAATATAGATCAAAACAAAGCAAAATGGCTAATCAAGACCATGTAGGCTCGGCCACTTTGCAAGTAGGCTTGACCACCTTGGAACATTGTTCGGCCATGATGTTTTTTGAAGCATGCTAGTCTCCGCCAGAATGGTATAGGGCACGGCCATAGGTAGATGAAAGGATGGCAAGGCAAAACTGCAAGTGAAAGGCAAAAAGACAAGGCCCAAGTGCCTTTTGGGTTCGACCTAGGCTCAATGGGTTCGACCCTATGTGCTAAGGCTTAGGTCAAGTGGTGTAATGGGTCAAGGCACTTGAATTGTCATAGCTAGAGGAGGAGGTGATGTTACGGCTAAGCAAAAGGAGGTGGTGGCCGAGGCATAGAGAAGAGGAAAGATGAAGGTATGTGATCGGCTAGGGTTTATGCAATAGGATAGTGGTGGTTTTTGATCTAGGGTCACGGGTATGGTTGAAGTGGTGATGAAGTGGTGGCCGGTCAATCCTAGATGGCGATGAAGGTGGAGATGAGGTCGGTTAGAGGATGAGGCATATCATGGTCGAACTATATTTATGGAGAAACAAAAAGAAAAAGAATAAAATCAAGAAGAAGAAGATAGGAAAACTTACTGTAATTTTTTTGGTCAGGAAAGTGAAAATGAGAAAGAGAGGAGGAGAGGAAACTTTTGTACGTGAGTGGCAAATGGAAAGACACCACTTCAATTTGAAAAGGCAAACCCATATCTATTAGGAAATCCTAAGCCCAATAGCTAAGCCCACTTCCCAAACGAGCCAAAAATTCAAGCAAAATCAAGCCTAGACCAAAATAGAAAATAGAAAATAAAATATTGAAAATATTTGCATGCAAAATGCTGAAACTTTGTAGATTTAAAAAGTATAAATCAGAATTTGATGAAACGAAAAGCATGGAGAATGTTGAAATCAAGTCCAGCTTCAAAGAAAAAGAATAAAAAATTAAAAGTAAAATTTAAAAATTTCAACTGAAAGTCAAACTTTTACCAAAGTTGACCAAAAATTTAAATTCCAGAAAAATATTTATTTTATCATATTTGGAAAAATAATTCACAGCTAATCCCAAAAAATTCATTGTAAAATTCCAAATTTGCAATTTTAAATGATTTTAAAATCAAAGTTTCCAAATAAATTTTATTTAAAAATATTGGCTAATATATAGGTTGTTACATTTAATACATATTGCCAAAGTGGACTCCTTAATGGTAACTATCTAGCTGACTCTGCATGGAATCTCTTGAGCCACTTAATACTTCTTACGGAAAGGCAGACCCTCAATCAGTTACTTAATACCTTATCCCAAAGCGGACCCCTATCGAGATACCACACGTCGTTCTTAGTAGCTATCACCTTGGCCATTTAATACTTCATTTGGGGAAAAAAGGCGGGCCCTCAAATAACCACTTGATAACTCAAGACCCCGAAGCAAGCCCTTTATATTATGGTCCATTATCATAATGATGTCTCACATTAGTCCGACTATTAGTAGGAATAGGTGGCTAGATTAGTTAGCAAATTTATTTTATAGAATTTGGGACTAACCTCGCGTCATCACAAATATTTTTTATAGGTCATGACTCTCATCAGCCCTAAAATCGCACTGTGGGTAGCCAGATTAGCTGTGTAGACTTCTTTATGTCTTTTGACTGACCTTGCATTTCTATGACTTAGCCATAGTTTAGAACTCTCTCTATATATAATACTCATCTCACTGTTCCATAATTAAGGCCTTATAAGGAATCTTCCTTATACGTGTTAAAACATCAATTACTTTCCTAAAGGGGCTTTATTGACAATCATTACCTAATTAACTATGCCATATACATTATACTTCGACGTTGTTACGCCGATTAATATATAAATAAATATGCATTTTTATTTCTATCTGTGTGGCGATTACGCCCTAACTAACATTAAATGTCAATTTCTTTTATACCATAATAATACAAGTCTTCCCTTTTTCTTCCATTTTACCAATAATGCCTAAATTCCAATATCATTAACAAGTGATTCTAATATCCATTGCAAGGATTTAATGTCGATATCCAAAATTGCAATAAAGAGACTTGTATATAGAATCTAAATCCAACTTATCTTATATTTATACAGTACAATAAACTAAAAATGGAAACTTAGCATTCAATTAATTCTACGCTCAATTTAACTTCTTTTGCATGAATTTAAATAAGGGAATTTTTATTAAATTTTATAGAAATGGGCAGTGTAAACTATGAATAAAGGTTCGTCCTTTACACACTATTTATCGATTAAATCCCTTAATTTGATCTGGAGAAGAAGAATAAGAAGTGGAATGGAAGGTTAAATACATAAACTAAAAAATACACACAACTCCGTTATTTAAACACAAAACAATTAAGATTCCAATCCTAAAAACTGACTTCGCTTCGGGAAATGTAACACCCCGTGCTTTGATGACAAATAAAATCAATTGAATTAACATAATTGCAAAATAGTGAAAAATATAAATGTCAAATATATGCATTTAAAATAAATTAAGAGGTTGCATAGATATATGCAACCAATGAGTGTGTGATTAATTGACGAATCAATCAATTAAAGGAGGAACTAATTAAGAGACATAGAGACGTCAGTTAGTCATAGAATATGTCACTTTTATAACATTAATTAATTAAGGGACCTTCTAATAAAGGGAAATGTATGTGGAGAATAAATTAAATGATAACATACATATATTAACTTATAATTGACGCAATCACCAAATTGAGAAATAAATTAAAGACATTAAGTAAGCATTAAATAATAAAAGAAGGAAACCGTGACGACCCGACTTTCTACTCCCAGAAAATTGCATCATCTATTAAGAAAGAAAGGGATAGAAGAAGAAAAGAAAGAAGAGAAATAAGAAACAACACTAGAATCTCAATAGCGGAACGAATTAATAACATAAGTTTTACATAATATAGAATCTCAATCAGAGATACACAGCATACACATCACATATACTAGACAGTTATAAACACCTGTCTAGTATTTACAACTTAATACAAACATAACACAGAGAACACACAGCAAAAAAGCTATATCTAACGCGGAAGCCTCCTGCTCCATTTCTCCTCCATTATTTGTCAAAGCTAACCTGAATCCCTTGGCTACTCGTAAAAATTTGAGTACCCAAGAGTTTAAGAAAACAAAGACAAACTCCGGGTCAGACATGGGTCTGGTGTGAGTAACAGGTTAAAGTTGCTTAACTTTAAAAACCTTTGAAAAGAAAGGTATCACGTAAGACTTCCCACACATAAACATGGAAAAGTTTTTACCTTACGCTAACCAAACATTTGATAGGAAATCCGATTATATTATAATAATGTCTAGGGTTTTCAAGTAAATAAGAAATAGCCGAAATTGTTACATTCATTAAATTCCAGCTACTAGCCACAAAAGTGGGTAATATAATCAAAACCGTTGGCACTTATTGGATTGTGGATTCCATACAATGGCAGGGCTACTGGGGCACCGCCCGTCACAGTACGTGGCCTAGATCACCGTACCGAGGAGTACGCCCGCTCCCCTGCAACACAAGGCCGGAACCATTCCTTACTGAACAGTCTCGAATAAGACAACCCCGGCAGTTGTTGCAATCAACCACCCACACAACCGAATATAAAGGGACCTCTAGACAGGGGTAAATCTCATTCTCAAGTGGGGGCTACCCACGAAGCCTTGCTGCACCTCCCTCGTTTTAGCCATTCCCGGTTGATGAGGCTTGAGGCTACGATTACCTTTAGAGAATACATCTCTTAGAATGCTCATCGTCCACCTGACGATGTTCTGAAAGCATTCAATCCATATAAGTTCGTTCCGGGTTCGAACGAAACCGAAGGCATTATCTCATTACACTCATTTTGGAATCACCCTCAGAGTTAACGACGATAACCCTTGCACTCTGAATTTTCGTCTTCACTTGAGATTCACGACCTATCGTTAATTTGGATCGATGTGGTTTTCGGATATCCAAATATGGAAACCCGATCCCAGTCTCATCGAAATCCAAAACGTGTCTTTTAGGTCCAAGTTGTTTTAAAGTTTAAAACAATTCAATTCAATATTATCTATATACACACAGATAGATAATTCACAGCAACATAATAGATAATCCATATTATCATTCCAAACAGATAATTCATATCATCAACTCAATGCAACCATAGCATCCAAATCACACAACATCATTTATCTCATGATTGAGATTTCAACCATTCAGGGTAATAAATATCAATCACATTCATAAGCAATGGCTTATTAATCCATTCGATAATTAATTTAAAATGAATTAAATTAATTACTTCTTCCTTAATTAATTTAAAATGAATTAAATTAATTACCCATCCATTTAAATCTTTCTTACATATTCCTTAATTAATTATAAATCAATCAATTAATTATTCTCAACAAATTTCCCTAATTAATCATCTTGATTAATTATCCTTTAATTACGTTTAGGTAATTAACCTCTAATTAATTTCATAAATTAATTATTCCAAACCAAATTTAGTAATTAACCTGTAATTACTTTATTTATTAATTAATAATAATTAATTACATTAATCCTTAATTAATTACATTAATTAATTCCTTCACTGATTAATTATTCTTATTAATCAATCCTTAATTACATCATTAATTATATAAATTAATGATCACAAATTATTTATTTATAATTGTCTTATTTAAATTAATTATCAATTATTCATATTGATTAATCACTCTTAATCAATCACATCAAGTAATTAACTATATTAAATTAATTACATTTCTTTATTATCTCCAAAAAAAAATCAAGTATTAAAACCCAAATTAATTACACTATGTAATTAATTACTAATTACTTGCTTAAGTAATTATTTAATATACTAATTACATATAATTACACAAAGTAATTAATTTCCAAAACTCCTCCATTATCCAAATATCCTTCAATTAAATTACATCAAGTAATTTATCTTCTTAATTACTTCATTGAGTAATTATTCATTTTTAATTACATTGGTAATTACTTCTCCAATCAACCGGTTATTAATTTAAATTAAATAAACTTAATTAATTATCTTAATTAATCAAAATAAACTTAATTAATTATAATTAGTAATTAATTCCCTTAATTACTTCATTAAGTAATTCACTTAAACAATTCAAATGATTATCCTAAATTAATTAATCCAATTAATTATTAACATTAATTACATTAATTAATTATTAAATAATACTATGCTAATGACCTTCATTAACCAATATCAAATCTTTAATTACTTCTCTAAAGTAATTAATTGAATTAATCAATATTAATTCTTAATTTAATTATCTATAAAATCCATTTATTAATCTGTAATTAATAAATAATTCAAGTGAAATCAAAGACTTAATTCGTTTTTAATTACTTCATTGATAAACTCCAATTATTAATTAATTAAATCAAATCTAAATAATGAGTTCTTAATTACAATTTAATCAATCTTAATTAGCTTACTAAATCCTTTAATTAATTAAATAAAACCCTTAATTATTTCGTTAATTAACCTTATCATTAAATTAATTAACCTTATTATTAATTAATTAAATTAATTAATTAAAATCTTAATTACCTTGATCAAATAATAAATTATTAAGTTGAAAACAATTTAATGAAAATCATTAATCTCATTAATGATTTAAATATCATTATCAAAGTAATTTAAAAATAATTTGCTTTTACTTTTCTCAAAATTCCATTTTAAATTGAAATTAAAATGAAATCAAACTTAAACAAGATTTAATTATTTAAAACCTTTTTATTTCACATTACAGAATTACTTAGGGTATTTAAAAATAGTTTAACCCATAATCAAATTAAATAAATTTAAATTATACTATAAATATATTCAAACGATTCTAAAACTTTTAAATTCAAAATCTTATTTATATTACAACTAGAATTCAAATCATGTTTTCAGATTTAGGTTCAAAGATTTAAATTTAAAAATCTTGTTTTAAATTTCATTTCAGATTTATAAAACACATGTTATAAAATACTAAAATATTTAGCTTGATTATAACATTTGTATTTATCAACTTATTTCTTTTTTTAAAACTTTCAGATTCAAATTTCAAATTTGAATTCAGGATTTCAAATCCAGATTTTAACTTAATTTTAAAACTTGTTTTAAATCTTATTTCCAGATTTATAAATCATTCATAAAACACTGTACAGGTTTTAGTCTTTAAATAATTTATTTATGAAAATTTTTCTTTTAGAAATCTGGAATTCAAATCTATTTGAATTCTTAATTTAAACTTGCTTAAACCTAATTCAAACTTACTTTGTTTCTTTTATTTAAATTTAACTTAAATTTTGAAAATCCTGAAACTGACAGGCTTCAGAAACAAAAACCTGAAAACTCCAACATACTCGAGCCTATGAAAAATTAACTCGAGTCAAACTTCTCTTCACTTCGGGCAAATACTAGAATGACCCGAGCATTACACGAGAACACTACAACCCAAAAATTCCTAAAACAAAGCAACCTTCACAAGCCAAAGAAATGCACGGTGCACGTGCACCATGACGTTGATCACCACCGGCCCCTCACCCTGGCCTCAACTCATCGACAACCACCCATGCTCCAACCTACGACCACCTAAACTTCATCACTCACCTGAAATCAAGAAAATCCAGCCTCAATCAAAACCTGGAACCAAGCATCAGAACAACCCCCAACCTGGAAATCAATTCGCCAGCACGATCTCGACCACCAGAGTCGCTGAAATTCCGGCCAGCACATCGTCTACTTCCAAGCTTCAATCATCCAAGACCCCTTAACGCTCGATCAACCGTAGAAGGTGGGGTGCTCAAATTTTAAAGCCTTGTCAAAACTAGGGCTCCAAACCAAGAATCCACCACCGCTGCCTCCTTGACAAAATGCATCACCAGCAGCCATTATTCCTTTCAAATACAATCCCTCCACCATCTCTAACCAAGATTCCGACCTCCCCAATCATTTGGGTCACTAGAAAACCCCACAAATCCATTCCCAGTTCGTCCAAGAACCGTTCCTTAATTTCCAAATTAAAAATTATGATTTTGGTATTAAAAATCATGTTATAGTTTTTGTTCTCACTTTAATATACTGAATTCATAATTTACAAAGATTGAGTTTTTCACTTTGTTTATTATACACTGTTTTTTTTTCCAAAGACACCCAAGCTTGAAGTTTAGCTAAATCAAGTTTTTAAACATTAAATCATAACAAATCAAACATCTTTTGTTTGTAATCCAAATCCTAACAATAATTTGATTTTAAGAGAATATGAATTTAAATCCTAAAACAGTAACTGGAAAACTAAAAAAACAGAGAACATCGATATGGAAACAGTCATGCATACAGCAGATTTCATTTGCATGTTTAAATGCTACAATAATTACCACAGAAATAAGCAACCATATTCAATCTTAAGTTTTTTAAAAAATATAATGTTACTCGCCTTAAATCTGAAGAACAGAGCAGTTTTCCCAATCTAAAAAAACTTTGAATCCTGTCTGATTTAATTGTTGCAGGTTCAATGATTCTAGTTTGAAGAATGCTTGCATTTGAAACTCCAACCAAAATTAGATGCATGCAGGTAATTTTTAAAGTTGGTTCCAGAGATGAAAATGCAAAGAATCTTCAGGTTGTAAAAATGCAGACTTGATTATGAATTTGCAGGAATTCAATTTTGCAAGTTGATATTCTTGTTGATTGATTTTGAAAATGCAGTTGATCTTCCAAAGATGCAAATGTAGTTGCATGCAGATTTGGTTTTGAGGGGTTTTGAGTTTTCAGATTTTAAGTGAAATGTTTTCTTTTGATTCAACTAGCATTTGATTTTTAAAAGATAATAAAGGAAAGTGATTTTTTTTTAAAAGGCTGAAAATACTTTAATAAAAATAAGGGAAAGACAAAACAATGACACTTGTCATTTGTTTGTTTTACAACTAAACACTTGTAGCTTAGATTGTTAAATTGTTAACATTTATCTTTTACTTAATTTAGTTATATTTTCTTTTTATTTAAATGTTAGATAAAGCTTTAAACTTAATTTATTTATATTTATGTAAATATATATGATTTTCTTATTTTAAGAGAATGTAAATAAAACAAATTATAAATTAGAACTTATACAAATATTTTAAAGAATCTATTAATTTGAATTTCAAAATAAAATTCCAAATCAAATTAAACTTTTGAATTCCAAATTAAAATCAATTTAAAATGAAGATTCTATTTTCTTATTTTAATTCCTCTTTATATTTATGGAAAAATAACACATTTATAAATTTGACTTGAAAATAATCAATTTAACAAATTTTAAATGATTTATAAAGAGATTATAAATCACTCTTATTAATAAATAAATTTAAACCATGAAGGCGAGGCACTTAACAATCTGCTTGAAGAAGTACATGACAGTGGTGTGGTATGAACGAAATATGATTTGCTTTGAAAAGAAGAGGAGAGATAGGCAGGTGTTATGGAAGGTTTTGAAGAATGAAATTTACAAAACAATGAAGATGCAATCAATTTTTCCAGCCATATACAAGGATGCTTGGAGATAGTTGGTGATTTTTTGGGTGTATCTTGTTTTGTTTTATTTGCATTGTGTGTTGTTGTTTTTTCCCGCTGTTTAATCTCGGTGTGTTTGTTTGTTTTTTTTTCCTTTTTTCATGCTTACTGTTTTTCTTTTGGGCAAGTATTGTATTTTATTGTTTTTTTGGCAATAAAATCAGGTAGAGGCCCTGTTAACCCCGCTAGCCTTTGCTAAAAAAAAAAAAAAAAATTTAAACCATATGCTATTTTATATTTTAGACTTATATAAAATATTTCCAAATCATATTAATCAAGTAATATTAATAAAAAATAAAACAAACTTTTTATTTAAATTTAAAACAAAAATTAAGGTAAGATAAAGTTTAAACAATTTAACATTTATTTTGAATATTTACAAATCATATAATTATTAATTAAATAACATTGAGAAACTTAAAATTAATTTAAAACATAATTTCCTAATTACTAATATATTATTAGAATTTAAAACAAAACTTCATTTATTTATTAAATTCCAAAACAAAGATTATCTATAATATATATACAAATATATATATACACATTATAATTAAAAACATTTATTTAGTTTTTAAAAGATAAAATTACAAATTAACTATTTATTTAATCTGATTATTAAACCAAAACATATTTTATTAATCAATATTGTCAATATCAATTTAATTTTATATAAAGATTATTAAATTGATATTGTCTAAAATTCCGGGATATCACATTCCTTCCCCCTTAAAAGAATTTCGTCCCCGAAATTTAAAAAAAAGGTAATTTAATAACCTATTTAAGATTTTAATTTTTAAAACCAAGCATATATCAAACATATGCTAACAACCATAGCAACTAATTCATCCAATCAAACAAAATTAACTATCCAGACAAAATTCTGGATAGAGTTTCCTCGAGTTTCCTAAGTAAACACCGGGTTACTCGCTCTATAGAACCCAAACAATAAACACTACTAAGCTACAGAACTCCCACTCATATAGATCTAAAACTGAACAAGACATCAAACTGCAGACAAGTCTGACTCAACCACCAAGATCTCCCAGAACAGCTGATTCCAAAACCAGAAATGGATCATACACGTACTCCCACAGAGATACGTGAAACACATCGAATTCCAGTTGTCCAAACTGGCAATTCAATCTAGTAAATCAGACACTTATCCAAAACAGAACACAGAAGAAATCCAAAACATTTCAGAGCTAGCTTACCTAACCTTACCAAAATTTATAGCTCCTAAAACTGAGAAACTTATCCAAAATCAGATCTCCGATTTCAGATCCACAAAACTCATCAGACGATCTCAAGCTACCTACCTCCTACCCGATCAGCTCAATCCTTGCTGATGTCTCAAGAAACAAACCGGACCAAACCCAGTCCACCAAAATGATCCTCCGCGATCAACCAAGATCAAGAACAACTCCACTCACAACCATTAGAAGAAAACAAACTTCTCCTATCCGGAAAAGAAAAGCAGATGCACTCCCAAACTGCTTCCGCTGCACAACTCTGATCTGGAGTAGAAAAGAATGCCGATGAAGAACACAAACACATCTGGACAACAAAACCAAGAAGATCTCTGATAACCAAGAGAAAAATCATAAATTTCTCTAATCCTGAGCTGCTTCAACAAACTCTATCTCAAGGAACCAACCTTCCTCTAGTTGAATTACCGGTACTACACTTGGAATCCTGGTCGATAAGAAAACTGAATCTCTAGATGCGGACAACCTCTGACTTCTCTGAAAATATCCAGAAAAATCTCCAACAAATCTAAGAGAATACTCAATCATCGCAAGTCACTTTTGCGATCAATCCAACTAAAATCCAAAGAAAACTGTTCTCTCTAAACCAATCAGAACAGCTTATGCTGGTCTAGCCAATCCATCGAAGAAATGGATCCACCCTACTGCTTCTGAACTCCACCTCCAGAAAACTGCTAAGCCAGAAAACTCAGCCGACACACTGAACACTCCGAGCTGCACTGCTGACACCAATGCCAAAGAATTCCAATCCAAAGCTCTTCGAAAAACTCGGACTTCAAACCAAATAGAAACACCCTGCTGAACTCAGCCACAACACCGAAGTAGACCTACTTCCTTAAACTTGTTCCAAAGAAATTATCTTCGGAAACATCCATAGTCACTGCATCTCATCATGCAGCTACTATACCCTGAGATATCAAAATACCACCACTCGCTTCTGCTCAGCCAACAGATCAAAACTCTACTCATCCAACTTCAAAGATGTACTCCGAACCCTTAACAGGTTACCTTCAGAGATCAATGAAGTCCTTACACCACTGCAAAACTCACTCGAGATGGTATTAGGTCTACAGTCTCGACAAATGCACTTCCAACCAAACATACAAACTCCAACCAATGGTAGTCGCGTTACACACACTACTACCTCAATCTACCTTTATAATTCATATTCGAAAACCCGAACAGGTAACCCAACGGATAGGTAGAATATATATATATATATATATATATATATTAACATATAAAAAAATACAAATACGCTCTCTCAAGATAGACGTCACTCCAGAGCCTAGGTATTCACTCAGCCTAACGCTCTGATACCAACTGTGACGACCCGACTTTCTACTCCCAGAAAATCGCATCATCTATTAAGAAAGAAAGGGATAGAAGAAGAAAAGAAAGAAGAGAAAGAAGAAACAACACTAGAATCTCAACAGCGGAACGAATTAATAACATAAGTTTTACATAATATACAATATCAATCAGAGATACACAGCATACACATCACATATAGTAGACAGTTATAAACACCTGTCTAGTATTTACAACTTAATACAAACACAACACAGAGAACACATAGCGGAAAAACTATATCTAACGCGAAAGCCTCCTGCTCCATTTCTCCTCCATTATTTGCCAAAGCTAACCTGAATCCCTTGGCTACTCGTAAAAATTTGAGTACCCAAGAATTTAAGAAAACAAAGATAAACTCCGGTTCAGACATGGGTCTGGTGTGAGTAACAGGTTAAAGTTGCTTAACTTTAAAAACCTTTGAAAAGAAAGGTATCACGTAAGACTTCCCACACATAAACATAGAAAAGTTTTTACCTTACGCTAACCAAAACATTTGATAGGAAATCCGATTATATTATAATAATGTCTAGGGGCTTTCAAGTAAATAAGAAATAGCCGAAATTGTTACATTCATTAAATTCCAGCTACAAGCCACAAAAGTGGGTAATACAATCAAAACCGTTGGCACTTATTGGATTGTGGATTCCATACAATGGCAGGGCTACTGGGTTACCACCCGTCACAGTACGTGGCCTAGATCACCGTACCGAGGAGTATGCCCGCTTCCCTGCAACACAAGCCAGAACCATTCCTTACTGAACAGTACCGAACAAGACAACCCCGGCAGTTGTTGCAATCAACCGCCCACACAACCGAATATAAAGGGGCCTCTAGACAAGGGCAAATCTCACTCTCAAGTGGGGGCTACCCACGAAGCCTTGCTGCACCTCCCCTGTTTTAGCCATTCCCGGTTGATGAGGCTAGAGGCTACGATTACCTTTAGAGAATACATCTCTTAGAATGCTCATCGTCCACTTGACGATGTTCTGAAAGCATTCAATCCATACAAGTTCGTTCCGGGTTCGAACGAAACCGAAGGCATTATCTCATTACACTCATTTTGGAATCACCCTCAGAGTTAACGACGATAACCCTTGCACTCTGAATCTTCATCTTCACTTGAGATTCACGACCTATCGTTAATTTGGATCGATGTGGTTTTCGGATATCCAAATATGGAAACCCGATCCCGGTCTCATCGAAATCCAAAACGTGTCTTTTTGGTCCAAGTTGTTTTAAAGTTTAAAACAATTCAATTCAATATTATCTATATACACACAGATAGATAATTCACAACATCATAATAGATAATCCATATTATCATCACAACAGATAATCCATATTATCATTCCAAACAGATAATTCATATCATCAACTCAATGCAACCATAACGTCCAAATCACACAACTTCATTTATCTCATGACTGAGATTTCAACCATTTAGGGTAATAAATATCAATCACATTCATAAGCAATGGCTTATTAATCCATTCGATAATTAATTTAAAATGAATTAAATTAATTACTTCTTCCTTAATTAATTTAAAATGAATTAAATTAATTACCCATCCATATAAATCTTGCTTACATATTCCTTAATTAACTATAAATCAATCAATTGATTATTCTCAACAAATTTCCCTAATTAACCATCTTCATTAATTATCCTTTAATTACGTTTAAGTAATTAACCTCTAATTAATTTCATAAATTAATTATTCCAAACCAAATTTAGTAATTAACCTATAATTACTTCATTTATTAATTAATAATAATTAATTACATTAATCCTTAATTAATTACATTAATTAATTCCTTCATTGATTAATTGTTCTTATTAATCAATCCTTAATTACATCATTAATTATATAAATTAATGATCACAAATTATTTATTTATAATTATCCTATTTAAATTATTTATCAATTATTCATGTTGATTAATCACTCTTAATCAATCACATTAAGTAATTAACTATATTAAATTAATTACATTTCTTTATTATCTCCAAAAAAACTCAAGTATCAAAACCCAAATTAATTACACTATGTAATTAATTATTAATTACTTACTTAAGTAATTATTCAATATACTAATTACATATTAATTACACAAAATAATTAATTTCCAAAACTCCTCCATTATCCAAAAATCCTTCAATTAAATTACATCAAGTAATTTATCTTCTTAATTACTTAACTAAGTAATTATTCATTTTTAATTACATTGGTAATTACTTCTCCAATCAACCAGTGATTAATTTAAATTAATTAAACTTAATTAATTAACTTAATTAATCAAAATAAACTTAATTAATTATAATTATTAATTAATTCCCTTAATTACTTCATTAAGTAATTCACTTAAACAATCCAAATGATTATCCTAAATTAATTAATCCAATTAATTATTAACATTAATTACATTAATTAATTATTAAATAATACTATGCTAATGACCTTCATTAACCAATATAAATCTTTAATTACTTCTCTAAAGTAATTAATTGAATTAATCAATATTAATTCTTAATTTAATTATCTATAAAATCCATTTATTAATCTCTAATTAATAAATAATTCAAGTGATATCAAAGTCTTAATTCTTTTTTAATTACTTGATAAATAAATTCCAATTATTAATTAATTGAATCAAATCTAAATAATGATTTCTTAGTTTCAATTTAATCATTCTTAATTAACTTACTAAATCCTTTAATTAATTAAATAAAACCCTTAATTATTTCGTTAATTAACCTTATCTTTTAATTAATTAACCTTATTATTAATTAATTAAATTAATTAATTAAAATCTTAATTACCTTGATCAAATAATAAATTATTAAGTTGAAAACAATTTAATGAAAATCATTAATCTCGTTAATGATTTAATTATCATTATCAAAGTAATTTAAAAATAATTTGCTTTTACTTTTCTCTAAATTCCATTTTAAATTGAAATTAAAATGAAATCAAACTTAAACAAGATTTAGTCATTTTAAACCTTTTTATTTCACATTAAAGAATTACTTAGGGTATTTAAAAATAGTTTAACCCATAATCAAATTAAATAAATTTAAATTATACTTTAAATATATTCAAGCGATTCTAAAACTTTTAAATTTGAAATCTTATTTATATTACAACTAGAATTCAAATCATGTTTTCAGATTTAGGTTCAAAGATTTAAATTTAAAAATCTTGTTTTGAATTTCATTTCAGATTTATAAAACACATGTTATAAAATACTGTAATATTTAGCTTGATTATAACATTTGAATTTATCAACTTATTTCTTTTTTTAAAACTTTCAGATTCAAATTTCAAATTTGAATTCAGGATTTCAAATCCAGATTTTAACTTAATTTTAAAACTTGTTTTAAATCTTATTTCCAGATTTATAAATCATTTATAATGTACATGCTTCAGTCTTTAAATAATTTATTTCTGAAAATTTTTCTATTAGAAATCTGGAATTCAAATCTATTTGAATTCATAATTTAAACTTGCTTAAACCTAATTCAAACTTACTTTGTTTCTTTTATTTAAATTTAACTTAAATTTTGAAAACCCTGAAACTGACAGGTTTCAGAAACAAAAACCTGAAAACTCCAACATACTCGAGCCTATGAAAAATTAACTCGAGTCAAACTTCTCTTCACTTCGGGCAAAAACTAGAATGACCCGAGCATTACACGAGAACACTACAACCCAAAAATTCCTAAAACAAAACAACCTTCACAAGCCAAAGAAATGCACGGTGCACGTGCACCGTGACGTTGATCACCTCCGGCCCCTCACCCTGGCCTCAACTCATTGACAACCACCCATGCTCCAACCTACGACCAGCTAAACTTCATCACTCACCAGAAATCAAGAAAATCCAGTCTCAACCAAAACCTGGAACCAAGCATCAGAACAACCCCCAACCTGGAAATCAATTCTCCAGCACGATCTCGACCACCAGAGTCACTGAAATTCCAGCATCAACTGTAGAAGGTGGGGTGCTCAAATTTTCAAGCCTTGTCAAAACTATGGCTCCAAACCAAGAATCCACCACCGCTGCCTCCTTGACAAAATGTATCACCAGCAGCCATTATTCCCTTCAACTACAATCCCTCCACCATCTCTACCCAAGATTCCGACCTCCCCAATCATTTGGGTCACTAGAAAACCCCACAAATCCATTTCCAGTTCGTCCAAGAACTGTTCATTAATTTCCAAATTAAAAATTATGATTTTGGTATTAAAAATCATGTTATAGTTTTTGTTCTCACTTTAATATAGTGAATTCATAATATTCAAAGATTGAGTTTTTCACTTTGTTTATTATACACTGTTTTTTTTTTCAGAGACACCCAAGCTTGAAGTTTAGCTTAGTCAAGTTTTTAAACATTAGATCATAACAAATAAAACAACTTTTGTTTGTAATCCAAATCCTAACAACAATTTGATTTTAAGAGAATATGAATTTAAATCCTAAAATAGTAATTGGAAAACTAAAAAAACAGAGAACATCCATATGGAAACAGTCATGCATACAGCAGATTTCATTTGCATGTTTACATACTACAATAATTACCACAAAAATAAGCAACCATATTCAATCTTAAGTTTTAAAAAAAAAAATGTTACTCACCTTAAATCTGAAGAACAGAGCAGTTTTCCCAAGCTAAAAAAACTTTGAATCCTGTCTGATTTAATTATTGCAGGTTCAATGATTCTAGTTTGAAGAATGCTTGCATTTGAAACTCCAACCAAAATTAGATTCATGCCGGTCATTTTTAAAGTTGATTCCAGAGATGAAAATGCAAAGAATCTTCAGGTTGTAAAAATGCAGACTTGATTATGAATTTGCAAGAATTCATTTTTGCAGGTTGATGTTCTTGTTGATTGTTTTTGAAAATGCAGTTGATCTTCCAGAGATGAAAATGTAGTTGCATGCAGATTTGGTTTTGAGGGGTTTTGAGTTTTCAGATTTTAAGTGAAATGTTTTCTTTTGATTCAACTAGCATTTGATTTTTAAAAGATAATAAAGGAAAGTGAAAAATGTTTTTTAAAAGGCTGAAAATACTTTAATAAAAATAAAGGAAAGCAAAAACAATGACACTTGTCATTTGTTTGTTTTACAACTAAACACTTGTAGCTTAGATTGTTAAATTGTTAACATTTATCTTTTACTTAATTTAGTTATATTTTCTTTTTATTTAAATGTTAGATAAAGTTTTAAACTTAATTTATTTATATTTACATAAATATATATGATTTTCTTATTTTAAGAAAATGTAAATAAAACAAATTATAAATTAAAACTTATACAAATATTTTAAAGAATCTATTAATTTGAATTTCAAAATAAAATTCCAAATCAAATTAAACTTTTGAATTCCAAATTAAAATCAATTTATTCAATTTAAAATGAAGATTCTATTTTCTTATTATAAATTTGACTTGAAAATAAACAATTTAACAAATTTTAAATGATTTATAAAGAGATTATAAATCACTCTTATTAATAAATAAATTTAAACCATATACTATTTTATATTTTAGACTTATAAAATATTTCCAAACCATATTAATCAAGTAATATTAATAAAAAATAAAACAAACTTTTTATTTAAATTTAAAACAAAAATTAAGCTAAGATAAATTTTAAAAAATTTAACATTTATTTTGAATATTTACAAATCATATAATTATTAATTTAAATAACATTGAGAAACTTAAAATTAATTTAAAACATAATTTCCCAATTACTAATATATTATTAGAATTTAAAAACAAAACTTCATTTATTTATTAAATTCTAAAACAAAGATTATCTATAATATATATACAAATATATATATATATACATTATAATTAAAAACATTTATTTACTTTTTAAAAGATAAAATTACAAATTAACTATTTATTTAATCTGATTATTAAACCAAAACATATTTTATTAATCAATATTGTCAATATCAATTTAATTTTATATAAAGATTATTAAATTGATATTGTCTAAAATTCCGGGATATCATAGAAGCTTATATGTCAATTAATAGGGTAATGAATTGGCAGTTTAAATATGTTCAACTAATAATTGCGTGATTGAATAATGCATAAGAGTTAATTTGGATATCGACTAAAAATGGGAAAACCTGTAAATTAATTAATTGGCGATTAGTTGAGTGTTTTAAAAAGGGTGTTAATTAATCAAAAAATATGCCATTTTTACTATAGCTTATAAATTAAATTAATTTTCTATAAGAAAACATCGGTTATAGGATTATTTTTTCCCAAGTAAAAAAAATTGGAACGCATACACAAATCAAAGTAAGTGTGTTTATGATGAAGGTAAATTAATAAGAATAAATTAAAAAGTATAAATTTTATATGCATTCAATTAATAGAGGTATTAATTGACATGTTCAAATAGGTAAGAAATTGTGATGTATAAGAATTAATTAATATTGGATATATATATATATATAATCTAATTAATTGGATAATTAATAGGAGAATCTTATTTAGACAGAAACGTGAATTAATTGGGTCGTATAACAAAGGAACAAAAGAATAACGTTGGAAGTTATGCGTTATAAGCTAACGTAAACAAATCAAGTTCTAATGGCGAGGATTGTTTTTGGGGTAATCAGATGGTTCCTAGTTGTTCACCGCACCAATAAATTGAACGTAACTTAACCCTAGCCCACACTATTTTCTCTGAATCAGCTGTTATCGTTTACAGAAAACTCCTTGTAACATCCTGATATTTTCAACCATTCGCATCCACACATGTCGGACATAAATTGCTCAAAATATCAGATTGTTAATTTATATTTGACAAACTCAGTATATATAGTAAATAAATAAATCACAGAATCACAGACGCCGAGTAATATAACAATAAGCAGCGGAAACAAAAGAATAGTAGTTCATGAGGCTACTATATATATAACAGAGTTGAATAAGATACAACAGAAGTCTCAAATACAATAGTCAAATACAAGATCAGAATACATCACTGGAATCAACTGAATAACTGCAAGCTGAAAATATGTAGATGGATCTCCAAACGAAGCTCCAACTCCAAAGGTGAGTCATAAAAGCTGTATCATTCAGTCTGATCCGAGCGTAAAGAAAAATACAAAACACTCGAGTTAGGATTAACATTCTTATATCAATAAATCCCACTCAAGTGAAATAACAACTGAAATATAAGCAACTCAAAGGATGTTTGGGATAACCATCCTCTAAGGATCCGTTAAACTATCTACTATGTAGTAATATACGCTATTATAATAATGTTTATTGTAAAGTAAACTATTAAAATAGTGTTAAGGCGTTACCCATATCCCCCTTAACACATTTTACAGTGCCAATAGTTTATACAGTACCGTAATACCTCTAGATCGGAAGGCTGCCAGAGGATACTCCATAGGTACGACACAAATCAAACTCGTATAAGGCGCGCTAGGGTAGGTGACACGACACAACTAAGCAATGCCAGGATAGATATACCAATTATGGGCTGGTGGTAACGCATAGCAGCCACTACCTCCCACCTTGCAACACACTCCCAAATAAAAAAAAATCAAGTGTGGCCACTAAATAAATCACAAAGTCCGAATACAGTATCAAAGGAATGTGTCCGAACGGTGGAGCTACCTCACTTGGCCCGTCAATTGCTTCTGTTTTGGCCACCTTATGCCAACTTACGGGAGTCGGGTCCACGTATATACGCGCCACCATCCTACTTAATTCTTGAATCTGCATCGCTTACACGATTTTTAAAGTGGTTTTCGGTATTGGTAGATAGTATGACAATATCCGATCCCGGTCTCTTTAACAACCAACCGTTATTATAACATCGCGGTCATTCAAAATAGTTTATAAAATCAAAATATCATTGCCATTTCAAAACCATATCAATACGATATCATTTCCATTTCAAAACCAAATACGATATCATTTCCATTTCAAATATATCCATTTCCAAAATCATAGTACTTTCAAAGTTATAACACTTTTGAGACCAAAAGACTTCAAATTATAACACTTTGGAAATCACAACATCTTGAAATCATAGCACTTTGAAAATCATAACACTTTGAAATTATTACACTTTGGAAATCATAACACTTTGAAATCATAACATTTCCTTTAAACCGTTTAAATATTAATAATAGTATATATAATAAAATAGTTTATAAAATAAAATAGTTTAAGTTAAAATAGTTTTTATATTAAAATAATTTGTATATTAAAATAGTACTTTATATAATAAAATAGTTTCCTCAAATTTCACAAATCAATTCAAATCAACTCGAATTCAAAAAATTCAAATTTATTCAAATCTCAAATCATCAAGTTCAATTTATTTTAGTTCCTCAATAAACCATTTCAAATTATATTGATTTCAAATACAGATTTTTAACCACAAAATAAACCATTTCAATTTCAATATTTTCAAAGCTTTAAATATTCAAAAATTTCAAAACTAGATTTGATAATTCTATATATATCAATTTAACTTCATTATTATTTAGTTTTGAAATATTCACTTAATAGATCCACTATCATTTAATTAAAATCCCTAAATTTCAAATCACTAAATATTTCCTTATATTTATTTGTACTTGAAATATTCATTAATCACTTTAAACCAAAATCAAGTTATAAAATCGTATCCTTTAAAAATATCAAATTCCATAAGTTTTAAATCTATTTAATTAAATAAATTTTTAATTAAATACCATTTCAATTAAATTTCAAATTTATCTTCCCAATCTTAATTTATTAAAAATTATTATAACAATCTATTTTAAGATATAATTTATAAACAAATACATAAACTATTATGTATTAATTAAATCAACTTTATTAAATCAAATCTTATTATCCAACTTATTTTATATTAAAACCAATTTATACATATTTTAGAATAGTAAATTTATAAGTAAATTCTTAGAAATCATAATTTCAAAGCTAAATTATAGTTTTAAACAATTTCAAAACATAAAATTTCAAAATCAAGAATTCAACTTTATAGACTACATTTATATAATATCTTAAAAATCAATATTTATTAAACCATATATTTCTTTCCAAAACCATAGAAATCAATTTCAAAAATTTTTTATGTAGACCAACAGTGTCTGTATATAATTTTCTATCCTATGGTCAAGTGATACGGATATTTATCATTTCAATCCATAAATTAATATATATACGGGTATATATCATTTCAACCCGCAATCCCAAATTCAATCAAATGAAAATCGCTTGGGTTTATCATTTCAACACATAACGATTTTCCCCTATTCTATAGATTGTTTGGGTATGTATCATTTCAACCCATAGGGAATTCTATACTAACAGGGAACTTGCAGAGTTATAACAGATATGATAAAAATATAAAGGCATATATCATCAATATTGATAATAAATAACGGTGTCAGATGTCATAGGTGAATAAATACAGATAATGACATATATATAGCAGTGTAAATAACTAACAGCAACATATTTCAATTATCGTTTCAATTGAAATCAAATTTAATAAATATAAGGACGTTAATCGTGAGTGATTGCTCACCTTTCGAAGCACGATGGATAGACAATGAAGTTGAGTTACGAAATGCACACACAACTTCCAAAGCAAAGCTAGACTGGCACAAATTCGACGACGGAACTGATAATAAGGAATTGATAAAACGAATCAGAACCATCTTAGTATAATAGAAATGAAGAGTAAATTATATTATTATTTTATTACTTTCTTTCAAAGCAAATATTTAAATTAAGATACGTATTTAAACAAAATCTACCTATACTTGACAATCAAAATAAATTTTAAAACGTATACATATGAAAAATCAAAAATATATATCTTTAAAATCAAAATACATATGTATAACCAAATGTAAAATCAACTTAAACTTCTCCATATATTTTAAACACCAACAGTAAACAAGACATAATATATATATATATATTAATAAAAAAATTGTTCAAAATAAATCTAACTTTTTACATATATAAACTAAATTGTTATTTATGTATATGCTTACAGTATAACAACTATTATATATATAGATAAAACTAATAGATAAAATTATAAGTATACATACATAACTAACAGATAAACTTATATAGCCTATATGTAAATCACATATAGTGTATATATATATATATATAAATGGTTTTTAAATTAATATGTATTATGGAGTAGCAGGTTATAACTTAGATATAATAACATATTTTATGTTGACAGTTTAACTTCACACATATAAACTAATATATAACAGAGCATGTCATATGTATATACCTTTAAATCATATAATAACATAGAAAACTTTATATAAAACATATACAACCTATATAAACTACTGTTATTATAAACTTAAAATATATAAAATAGATAATCCATATACAACTTACATTATACTACCATAATATGCATATAAATAAACAGTACTTTGCAACACCTTATAGAGCAGCCGTTATATATATTTAAACTAATGTGTATAAACTGACATATATGCTTTACTGTGAACTTACCCAAAATCAGAAAAAGTGTATATATAAATACTAATATATTAACTTTTATATATAAAATAATATATATATATATAATATAAACAAACAATGTAAACTAATATATATATATATATATCTGTGTGTGTGTAACAACCCGGGATTTCGCATCAATTTATTTATCGTCATTAAACGGTTAATGTTGATAGCTAATTGCTGTTGCGTGTTTTGAATCCAGTTTAAATTCTTTTGAAATTTGTTAAGGGGAGTGGGCTTTATAAATTATCTTGGTGCCGTGTTATCTTAAGTGAATACCCGATCCCCTTCATTCATTTCGTTCGAAGACCCTAAAACAACAATAAAAGAAATAATGGCGGCTTGTATTCATTCCTCTTCGTACCAAATTAGGGCTTGTGGGAAAATCGAAGGCGCCGATTTTGTTGATCGTATTTGTTCGTGATAGCTTGGTCGATCGACTATCTCTTTGTGCTGCTCACGGCTGCGTCTTTTTGGTCGAGTTCGAAACAAGGTAAGTAACGCTCACATCTAATTCATTCTTAAGACTGTTCTTAGGTCGTTCAACTTTGTTTCCATGTTGATGATTTTTATCTGTCTTGGTTCGATTTCGTGTTTTCTTGGTTATCATGACACTGTTGATTTTGAGACCACCACGGCTTGATTTCCATTTGACTTCGGTTGCTTGATTTGTGTATGTGATGCCATGACTCTGTATTATCACCATTGTATTGATAATATTTCTGGCCATTTTAATTTGAACTGCGTGCTTCTGTTGGTCTGAAGCTCTAAGTTACCACCTCTGATCAGTTGCATTATTGCCATGATGTGGTTTGATCTTAGGTGCCCTTGGTCAGGCGAGCCTTTGTACTTCGTATTTGAGTTAGGTTGACTTTGCATTTTCTTTGTGTTCTTACTTCGACCATTTTGAAACTATGTAAATATGAACTTGTTGATTATTTTGAAACTGCAGTATGTTTGGTTTCAATGTTTATTTCCAATGCACTAATGTCTTCGTTTGTACACATATGTTGTGTTCACTTGATTACTGAACTTCATTCATATTGCTTCATGCCTTTGAGTTGTGTGTTCATGCAGTTGAACTTTGACTTGTGTCTGTAGTATGAGCTATTAGTTTGCATTTTTGAACTGGTTCATATATATGTGTGGTTTCACGTTGTTGATGATTTGAGGTTGAAATTAAAGTGGCATTTGCGCATATATATATATATATATATATATATATATATATATATATATATATATATATATATTCATCCACTTATGCACATACATTTGCGTATGTACGTATGTGATTTCAGCTTGTATCCGGGTCAATTATTGGTTCACTTGAACTCTAGACTTTTAGTTGACCTATTTTCATGGTTCACCACTGTTTTATGCACTTTGGTCTGATGCTACTAGCTTCCATCTATGATCAGTTGCACTATAGGTTTCATGTGTTGCTTCATGTGTTGCTCCCCTGCATTTGTAGATTTTATTTTGTACATTGAGGCTATAACTGACTAGATGCTTGATAACTACTACTTAGTTGTCATCGTGTATATGTTACACTATGTTGCATATTGCTGCAACTCGTACACACTTCGATTTGAGCTTGCATTAATTATTCGAGTTTCTCTGAGACAGTGTGTTTCACTATTTTGGTTACCTGTGCATTGTTTTGACTTTGAGTCTGGTTCAAGTCTTCATGCATTTCTCACTAATGCATAGCATTAATGCATTGTATTCATTTGCATTTGGTCGCTGTGCTTCATTGGTGATATTATTTTCAAGTGAGGCTACTCTGTATCTTTTACTGTTGTGTGCTGTGGTGCCATATTTTTGGTGCTCTCACCTTCATTCTGCTGTCTTCATGTAGTTGAACCACTGCCTTTGTGCACTTGGTCATTCGAGCCTTCGTGCTTTGGTGCTGTGTCGCTATATCCTTGTTGTATCTGGACTTGTACTTATAGTCCTCATTGTTGTGTGGCTTTGAGCTTCACTGAGTTTGTTGCTTTCCACTGTTCCATTTGTTTTAGTTGTAGTAGTTGAGTGTTTTCATGAGTGACTTGAATCTGGTGGATTTTTCGTGGGCACACTTCTACTTTGGTGTGCACTATGCCTTGAGTATGCTGCATCTGAGTTTCATTTGTTCAGACCTATAGCAGTGATGTGTACATTACTAGTACATGTCAATTTTCATTTTGATTTCACAGAGCTTCATCTTGATTTTTTGAATTACACCTGTGTTGAATCCGGCTTGCAGCTCGGGTTTGACCTTATTCTCGTTGTGAACTTTCATTGTGTATTTCCCGATCTTTTGCATATTTCATATGCTGTATTGGCGAGGCAGTGCACGCGAGCGTGTGCTGCAGCCAAAACAGAATTAGCATTTTAATTGATATTTCAATTGTTTGAATTGTTTTGTGTATTCAATTCAATATTTTGAAATTGCATTTTGGTTTGGTTTAATTTGATCATTTTGTTGTTGTCTAATTATCATCTAGATAATTAGATCATGAGTTTCTAATTATTTATTTAATAATTATATTTTGTTGTTAATTGCCGTTTAGGCAATTCTGTTGTTTTCTAAATTATCTTCATTGATAATCCTTTCATTTATCTTCCTTGATAGTTTGAATTTGCTGATTTGTTGTTTAACACTGTTACGTGTCATATTTACCGCTATCCGATTTCTTTATTAAAGGATTGGATAGGTGAGATTTTTGTGACCGTCGTCTATTTGATAATTTAATTATTATTGCTTCTGTGCATTAATAACTGAGTTTGAATTATACTGACCCGTGTATTATTTTCTTTTGAATTTAATACTCGGGTCAGACCGAGTTATTTCAGGTTGTTTATATCTTGCTTTGGGTTGCTGCTTGAGCTATGAAGTCTCTTTATATCTTTTGGAGCAGTCGTTGTCTTAGTATAGGATGATATGTATTCATGTATATTATTCACAATAATGTACTTGTATATGTAACTTCCAGTGTCAACAGTTGTAGTTGTATCATATGTATTGTATCACATGTATTGTAACTGACTTCAGTTATATATATATATGAGATTTTATATTATCCGTGTTCCTCATTTAGCTTATCTGTGTTATTATTATATATATTGTCCTAAACAATTATGAACCATCGTAGTTCGTTTTATACTGGAATTGGGTATGTCAATGGGAGTAAATAAATAAGAGATGAAAAACACAAATATATACCGCTCCTATCGAGGTAACCAATACTAGTGTAAGGCCCAACTACGGATGGCCGCTCCTATCCAGCCTTATTCTTCGTAATAACAGACAGTATTTGTTTTTAATACTCTTTGTTATTATGAGCATAGAGGTGGGGCGTCACAGTTGGTATCAAAGCTTGGGGTTTATGGATATAATATAGAGCATAACTTAGATGGAACATGTGTTACAACTATTTGTCGATATTTTATTGTGCCATGAGTCAAAACTAAAGTTTTGAAATTATGATGAAATTTTTAAATATCTTTATTTAAAAATAAAAGTGAAGTTGTGTTTTGATGGTTGATTAATTTGTGTTCTATTTATCAGAGTGCGTAGCGGAAACAGTAAGACTGTCTTCGCTGAGTACAGCTGATAACTCATTTGATTTAAAAATCAAAATATGAAATTGAAATAAATTTCATTTGTTCTTCACATAGATGTGTTTGTTTTGATTTCTTTGAAAATTTCGAATCCGATTGAGGATCCGAAGCGATTGCAGTCATGTGATTTTGTTGAGATTTTTGCTGTTTTGAATTATCTTCCTTGAAGATATATTCGAGTGATTTCTTTGTTCATCTTGTAGTGTACGTGAAAATTTAAGTTGCACGCTACTGCATTAATTTTACGTTGAACCAGTGTTTGGTTTTAAACGTATTTTTTTGCCGTTATTTTTATAATGGGATTTTTACATCGGTGCTAAATTTTTGGAGCACGGTGTTTTGTTGACATTTTTGATGAATGAAAATTTACTGGTATTATATTTTGATGTGAATTATTTTGATGAGATTTTGACGTATAAATATTACTATCTCTTTGACTTCAGTGACCATCAGAATTAAAGTGGATTTTCAAGCGGTTCGCCGCAATGCTGATTTTGAGATCCGTTTTTTACGGTGTTTTGAGAAGTGCAATTTCCTTATCAAATTTGCTATAGATGTTGCTGTTTTAATCACGTTTTTTAAAAATCGTTTTAAAATAAAATGGTTTTCCAAATTTCTACAATTTGCGCTTTCAAAAGAATGAGGAAGCAATTTAAACGCTTCAGTAAAATTGAGGACTATGAACCCTCACTTTTACCGATTCGCTTAATTCCGGACTTGTCCTTTTGAGAACGTAAAATGTTATTTACTTAAAATAAAATTTTGCACTTTTAAGGAAATGATGAAGAGAATTAAACGATTTAGTAAAACTCGTGGCATGGGACATGTGCGTTTGCTATTTTGGTTAATTCCGGACTCGTTAATTGAAATATTTGCCGTTTTGATGATTTTGTGTGCTTTCGAGCCACTATGTTGGACCTTCAGGTCATATGATGGACCTTCGGGTCATTTGTTGGGCTTTCAGGCCACTCTGCTGGACCTTCGGTTCATTTGTTGGGCTTTCGGGCCACTCTGCGGACCTTCGGGTCAAATACCAGTACTAGACCTTTAGGTCACTCTGCGGACCTTCGGGTCATCTGATGGGTGCCAAAATTTATAGTACTTGGTAGGCTTCGACCATCTGAGATGCACGAGCGGCGTAGCTAAAAACTCGCCATCTGATGGGATCGATCCAACCTTTTATGTTGATTTTCTAGTCATCTTAATTGATTTATAGATATTTGTTTCTTCTAATTATCTGCATGTAATTAGATATTTGCTGATATGAGTTCTAATTATCGTTTTTGATAATTAGATATTTGAGTTTTCTAATTATCTTTATTGATAATTAGATATTTGCTGATTTGAGTTCTAATTATCTTTGTTGATAATTAGATAATTGCTGATTTGAGTTCTAATTATCTTTGTTGATAATTAGATATTTGTTGATTTGAGATTTCTGATTATCGTTTTTGATAATTAGATATTTGTTGTTTCTGATTATCGTTTTTGATAATTAGATATTTGTTGTTTCTGATTATCGTTTTTGATAATTAGATATTTGTTCATTTGAGATTTCTTATTATCGTTTTTGATAATTAGATATTTGTTGTTTCTGATTATCGTTTTTGATAATTAGATATTTGTTCATTTGAGATTTCTGATTATCATTTTTGATAATTAGATATTTGTTGATTTGAGTTTTCTAATTATCTTTGTTGATAATTAGATATTTGCTGATTTAAGTTCTAATTATCTTTGTTGATAATTAGATATTTGCTGATTTGAGTTCTGATTATCTTTGTTGATAATTGGATATTTATTGATTTGAGATTTCTGATTATTGTTTTTGATAAATGGATAATAGTGATTTCTGATTATTTGCTTGGTAATTAGATTTTGTTGAGAATTTGTGAATTTCTTTTATGAAATTAAAAGATTTCTTTGGCGTTTGTATTCTCGACCTTTATTTTTCGAGCTTAACCAGTTTACGTTAGAAAAATAATTGTTATTGACAGCCTTAATTATGAAAATTGCAGGGACACAATTTTTATAAGGAGTGGAGTCTGTAACAACCCGAGATTTCGCATCAATTTATTTATCGTCATTAAATGGTTAATGTTGATAGCTAATTGCTGTTGGGTGTTTTGAATTCGGTTTAAATTCTTTTGAAATTTGTTAGGGGGTGTGGGCTTTATAAATAATCTTGGTGCCGTGTTATCTCAAGTGAATACCCGATCCCCTCCATTCATTTCGTTCGAAAACCCTAAAACGAAAATAAACGAAATAATGGCGGCTTGTATTCATTCCTCTTCGTACCAAATTAGGGCTTGTGGGAAAATCGAAGGTGCCAATTTTGTTGATCGTATTTATTCGTGATAGCTTGGTCGATCGACTATCTCTTTGTGCTGCTCACGGCTGCGTCTTTTTGGTCGAGTTCGAAACAAGGTGAGCAACACTCACATCTAATTCATTCTTAAGACTGTGCTTAGGTCGTTCGACTTTGTTTCGATGGTGATGATTTTTATCTGTCTTGGTTCGATTTCGTGTTTTCTTGGTTATCATGACACTGTTGATTTTGAGACCACCACGGCTTGATTTCCATTTGACTTCGGTTGCTTGATTTGTGTATGTGATGCCATGACTCTGTATTATCACCATTGTATTAATAATATTTCTGGCCATTTTAATTTGAACTGCATGCTTCTGTTGGTCTGAAGCTCTAAGTTACCACCTCTGATCAGTTGCATTATTGCCATGATGTCGTTTGATCTTAGGTGCCCTTGGTCAGGCGAGCCTTTGTACTTTATATTTGAGTTGGGTTGACTTTGCATTTTCTTTGTTTTGTTAATTCGACCATTTTGAAATTGTGTAAATATGAACTTGTTGATTATTTTGAAACTGCAGTATGTTTGGTTTCAATGTTTATTTCCAATGCACTAATGTCTTCATTTGTACACATATGTTGTGTTCACTTGATTACTGAACTGCATTCGTATTGCTTCATGCCTTTGAGTTGTGTGTTCATGCAGTTGAACTTTGACTTGTGTCTATAGTATGAGCTATTAGTTTGCATTTTTGAACTGGTTCATATATATGTGTGGTTTCACTTTGTTGATGATTTGAGGTTGAAATTACAGTGGCCTTTGCATATATATATATATATATATATATATTTATATATATTTATATACATATATATATATATATATATATATTCATCCACTTATGCACATACATTTTGTATGTACGTCTGTGATTTCAGCTTGTATCTGGGTCAATTATTGGTTCACTTGAACTTTAGACTTTTAGTTGACCTGTTTTCATGGTTCACCACTGTTTTATGCACTTTGGTCTGATGCTACTAGCTTCCATCTCTGATCAGCTGCACTATAGGTTTCATGTGTTCCTTCATGTATTGCTCCCCTGCATTTGTAGATTTTATTTTGTGCATTTAGGCTATAACTGACCAGATGCTTGATAACTACTGCTTAGTTGTCATCGTGTATATGTTACACTATGTTGCATATTGCAGCAACTCGTACACACTTCGATTTGAGCTTGCATTAATCATTCGAGTTGCTCTGAGACAGTGTGTTTCATTGTTTTGGTTACCTGTGCATTGTTTTGACTTTGAGTCTTGTTCAAGTCTTCATGCATTTCTCACTGATACATTGCATTGATGCATTGTATTCATTTGCATTTGGTCACTGTGCTTCACTGGTGATATTATTTTCAAGTGAGGCTGCTCTGTGTCTTTTACTGTTGTGTGTTGTGGTGCCATATTTTGGTGCTCTCACCTTCATTCTGCTGTCTTCATGTAGTTGTACCACTGCCTTTGTGCACTTGGTCATTCGATCCTTCGTGCTTCGGTGCTGTGTCGCTATATCCTTGTTGTATATGGACTTGTACTTATAGTCCTCATTGTTGTGTGGCTTTGTGCTTCACTGAGTTTGTTGCTTTCCACTGTTGCATTTGTTTTAGTTGTAGTAGTTGAGTGTTTTCATGAGTGACTTGAATCTGGTGGATTTTCCATGGGCACACTTCTAGTTTGGTGTGCACTATGCCTTGAGTATGCTGCATCTGAGTTTCATTTGTTCAGAACTGTAGTAGTGATGTGTACGTTACTAGTACATGTCGATTTTCATTTTGATTTCACGGAGCTTCATCTTGATTTTTGGAACTACACCTGTGTTGAATCCGGCTTGCAGCTCGAGTTTGACCTTGTGCTCGTTGTGAACTTTCATTGTGTATTTCCTGATCTTTTGCATATTTCATATGCTGTATTGGCGAGGCAGTGCACACGAGCGTGTACTGCATCCAAAACAGAATTAGCATTTTAATTGATATTTCAATTGTTTGAATTGTTTTGTGTATTTAATTCAATATTTTGATTTGGTTTAATTTGATCATTTTGTTGTTATCTAATTATCTTCTAGATAATTAGATTATGAGTTTCTAATTATTTATTTAATAATTAGATTTTGTTGTTAATTGTCGTTTAGGCAATTCTGTTGTTTTCTAAATTATCTTCATTGATAATCCTTTCATTTATCTTCCTTGATAGTTTGAATTTGCTGATTTGTTGTTTAACACCGTTATGTGTTATATTTACCGCTATCCGATTTCTTTATTAAAGGATTGGATAGGTGAGATTTTTGTGACTGTCGTCTATTTGATTATTTAATTATTATTGCTTCTGTGCATTAATAACAGAGTTTGAATTAGACTGACCCGTGTATTATTTTCTTTTGAATTTTATACTCGGGTCAGACCTAGTTATTTCAGGTTGTTGATATCTTGCTTTGGGTTGCTGCTTGAGCTATGAAGTCTCTTTATATCTTTTGGAGCAGTCGTTGTCTTAGTATAGGATGATATGTATTCATGTATATTATTCACAATAATGTACTTGTATATGTAACTTTCAGTATCGACAGTTGTAGTTGTATCATATGTATTGTATCACATGTATTGTAACTGACTTCAGTTATATATATATGAGATTTTATATTATCTGTGTTCTGCATTTAGCTTATCTGTGTTATTATTATATATATTGTCCTAAACTATTATGAACCATCGTAGTTCGCTTTATACTGGAATTGGTTATGTCGATGGGAGTAAACAAATAAGAGATGAAAAACACAAATATATACCACTCCTATCGAGGTAACCAATATTAGTGTAAGGCCCAACTACGGATGGCCGCTCCTATCCAGCCTTATTCTTTGTAATAACAGACAATATTTCTTTTAATACTCTTTGTTATTGTGAGCATAGAGGTGGGGCGTCACTATATATATATATATATATATGTATGTATGTATGTATGTATGTATGTATGTATGTATGTATGTATGTATGTATGTATGTATGTATGTATGTATATGTATGTATGTATGTGTGTGTGTGTGTGTATATATATATATATATATATAACAAGCTCATCGTAAACAACAAATAAAACATATACAACCCTATACACTTATATAAATGGTTCGATAGCATAAACTTATATATATATATACACACACACACACCATCATAATATATATGCTTATGTATACAACATAGACTAACCATCACTTATATAACATCAACAAAGACTATAAATATATATACACAAACAAAATAAAGTATATATATATATATATACCTACATAGATTAGAAGTGAAGGAGGATCGAAAGAAACAAAGGAAGAACGACGAACTGGACTCGGGCCGAGATGGATCGGAGCTGCTCGAGAGGCGAATGAAGACGGGTCTTCCATGGAAAAAAATTGCCGGTGCAGTGAAGGGAATATACTGATTGGGGGTATTTGCGTGCATGAGGCTGGTTAGATGGCAGAAGGTTGGGGAAAGTGAGGGAAAAAGAGTGGTCGGAGATTGAAAGGTCTGCTCGGCACGCTTGGTGGCTGCGCACGTAGGCGTGGGATAGGGACGTGGTTGGGTAGTGCTGTGCAATAAGGGGAAAAGAGGTGATGGTGAGATGAGAGAGAGGAAGATGGAAAGAGGAGATGCGCACTGACCAAAGAAGGACAACAGTTGTCTGGTTTCAAAATTTCATATTCAATGTATGTTTTATTTTATGAACATAGGAACGAAACAAAGATATTGGAACCAAAGAAAAATAGATTGTTATGGGGAATAGAAAAGGTCGAAAAGCTGAGATAATAATTGTTGATGGCGGTTGGGTTTATATGGAGGAAAGTTGAATGGTCACAAAATCCAAAGCCAAATTGCGGAATCGATACGGAAATCGTTCCGTAGATTTCGCCACTTCCCGAACTCCAAAACACAGAATTGAATATACACCAGAGATCAGCATGACATGATGATCAAAACGGTATACAAATATCAGTGGTACGATCATCCTATCAAAAGTCGATAATCGGTACCAACAATGCTGATAAAATGCCAAAATTAAGATAAACGGAGCAAAATCATTCAAAATTTAAAGAAAAGAAATATGACGTCTCACTCAGATGATGATTTACAAATTTATTGTATAAAAATATTCAGGTTTGGAAAACATTTTATTATCATCAATTTTAACTGATTTGAATTAAAACAGAATTTACATAAGAAAATATACTTCCATATTATCTGATGAAAATTTACCATTTGCTATGTCTAAATAGACGTATTCCAAGTATCAAATGTTTATTTCAAAATATTATAATTTAAAGTTTTCCAAAAATTCAATTAAATACGTTATAAAATTATTAAAATTTACGGGTCGTTACACTCTCCCCTACTCAAAACTTTTCGTCCCCGAAAAGGAAGGAGGTAGGAGAATAGAAACAATCAGAAAGAAAATAGATTGATAACAAAATAAAAGAATTAATTTAAACCACGTAAATTTCAATTTAAATTAATTAATATTGAACAATTGATTTTAATTCATTTGATTTCACTTAAAGTATTTTTCACTTATAATTCAATTTTAACTATTTCTAAATTCATATTTATCTACTCATTATCTTATTATTCAGTTTACCTCTATCAGCATTTTTATAAATAAAATTTTAAATATATTGACACTCTCAAATTTATGAATAAATTTCATTAATAACATTTTAAAGTGTATATCATTTAATTACATATTTAACTTCTGAAAATTTTGGTAAGTTATATGTTGGAATGTAATTGAGTATTATACAAGTATAATTTTCCTAATTCAATTTATTTCAGATTTACATATTTTCAAGAATTTAATAGTTAAATTTTCGATTTCAATTCAAACCTTTTAGAGATAAGTATATACATATACATATTATATATCAAATCAAATATATAAATATATACCTATATATATTATAAATTAAGCCGTAATTAAGAAATTCAAATCAATTTAATTTCCAAAACAAAATTGTAGCAAAGCTACTGAATGCCCTCTCCACTCTAAAACTCGAAAATGAATGTCGATGATGCTGCAGTCATCATCGAAATTATTTTCAGAGACAAAAGAGGAGAGCATTGATTTAAACATTTAAAATTCTTTGGAAACGATTTTTATCTGAAAATACTTTAAGTAATATACATTTTTAAACTTTAAAACCAAAGTTTGAAATCATCGAAAATTAAATTTTCAAATTCTCAATTTAAATTCATTTCAAATTCTAAATAAATTTATAAACCATTTTTTTTTCATTTATTTATAACGTGACAATAGTCAATGATTTACAAAGCAATAAATGAAAATCAAATATTATCATTTCAAACAACCAATTCATTTAGCAATTTAATTTTAGAAAAATTTACTTATATGTATTATAATCATACAAAAATTTGTTTTATTTACTTAATTCGAAAACATTATTGTGTTAGTTTGCTTTGTTCAAGTGTTTTAGAATTCCACCGGTAGCGTTGATCAGACAAAACGATCGAAACCCCAAATCAACGTCAACAACTCAAACAACAAAATATATAAAACAATTTAATATTAATACAAATACACTCCCTTGCTCGGTGATTCAAAATAGATTCAAGAACAAGGATGGAGATTCAAATATAACCCAAATAAAAGAATTCAACTAGAAGATAGGCACGAAAGGAAGATAAAAATAACTTTAAAATAGAAGGATGGATAGACTTATATAAATCGCGGGAAACCTTAACTGGGTCAACCGTGACTTCAAAAGAAGATCGATGCAGAATTCTGAGGCAAATCAACATTTAATCACAAGCGATAGTGGCATCTAAACTGAGGATACAGATGCCTTCGGTGAATTAATGTTTGTTGTAAAGGAGTTTTACCCCTTTACAAATCGTTCAAAGATTTGCGAGGCTGCCAATTTATTATGGAGATCATTCGAAGTGGAGTTATGAGGTACTCTAAAATTAAGAAACATGAATAGGGAGAGATAAGGATCGATTTTTGAACCGATGGAACGTTCCAAAATTCGAAGAAAATTCGAATCAGAGAGGAAAAATAAATCGAGCTTGAACGAAAGTGATTCTATAATTAAATTTACTTTATATGCTGAGTTTTGGCTAAAACCAAAGCTCTGATACCACATGTAACATCCCGCATGGAAGTTGGGTAATGCCCACCGTAGCATACATTGGTACCTGTGTTCTGCCTTTATGGCCAGTCTCTCGACTGCACCAACCCCCGCATGGACATGTAGGAGTACGAGTCATCCGCTCGCTACCAAACCAAATGCGAGAACCCCCTATCATGCTGCACCCTACAAGTGCATAGGCAGACACACATGTCGGACTTGAATTGCTTAAAATATCATATTGTTAATTTACATTTGGCGAACTCAGCATATACAGTAAATAAATAAATCACAGAATCACAGACACAGAGTAATATACCAATAAGCTGTGGAAACAAAAGAATAGTAGTTCATGAAGCTACTATATATATAACAGAGTTAAATAAGATACAACAGAAGTCTCAAATACAATAGTTAAATACAAGATAAGAGTACATCACTGGAATCAACAGAATAACTGCAAGATGAAAAGATGTAGATGGATCTCCAAACGAAGGTCCAACTCCAAAGGTGAGTCTCAAAAGCTTTATCACTCAGTCTGACCCAAGCATAAAGCAAAACACAAAACACTCGAGTTATTATTAACATTCTTATATCAATAAATCCAACTCAAGTGAAATAACAACTGAAATACAACAAGTAACTCAAAGGATGTTTAGGATGACCATCCTCTAAGATCCGTTAAACTATCTGCAATGTAGTAAAATATGCTATTATAATAATGTCTAAGTAAATTATTAAAATAGCGTTACGGCGTTACCATATCCCCCTTAACACATTTTATAGTGTCAATAGTCTATACAGTACCATAATACCTCCAGATCGCGAGGCTACCGGATGATATTCCATAGGTACAACACAAATCAATACGATATCATTTCCATTACAAAACAAAATACGATATCATTTCCATTTCAAATATATCCATTTGCAAAATCATAGTACTTTCAAAGTTATAACCCTTTCGAAACCAAAAGATTTAAAATTATAACACTTTGGAAATCATAACATTTTAAAATCATAGCACTTTGAAAATCATAACACTTTGAAATCATAGCACTTTCGAAATCATAACACTTTGAAATCATAACATTTCCTCTAAACCGTTTAGATATTAATAATAGTATATATAATAAAATAGTTTATAAAATAAAATAGTTTAAGTTAAAATAGCTTTTATATTGAAATAATTAGTATATTAAAATAGTTTATATTAAAAATGATTTATATTAAAATAGTATATATAAAATAATTTATTAGGTAACATATTAAATAGTTTTAAATATAATTTAAAAATACTTTATATAATAAAAAAGTTTCCTCAAATTTCATAAATCAATTCAAATTAACTCGAATTCAAAAAATTCAAATTTAATCAAATCTCAAATCATCAATATTAATTTATTTCAGTTTCTCATTAAACCATTTCAAATTATATCAATTTCAAATACAGATTTTTAACCACAAAATAAACCATTTCAATTTCAATATTTTCAAAGCTTTAATTATTCAAACATTTCAAAACTAGATTTGATAATTCCATGTATATCTTAATTTAACTTAATTTAACTTCATTATTATTTAGTTTTGAAATATTCACTTAATGGATCCAATATCATTTAATTAAAACCCTTAAATTTCAAATGACTAAATATATCCTTCAATTTATTTAAACTTGAAATATTCATTAATCACTTTAAACCAAAATCAAGTTATAAAATCATATCCTTTAAAAATCTCAAATTCCATAAGTTTCAAATCTATTTAATTAAATAAATTTTTAATTAAATACCATTTCAAATAAATTTCATATTTATCTTCCCAACCTTAATTTAAAAAAGATTATTATAACAATCTATTTTAAGATATAATATATAAACAAATACATAAACAAATTATGTATTAATTAAATCAACTTTATTAGAACAAATCTTTTTATCCAACTTATTTTATATTAAAACCAATTTATACGTATTTTAAAATAGTAAATTTATAAATAAATTCTTAAAAATCATAATTTCAAAACTAACTTATAGTTTTAAACAATTTCAAAACATAAAATTTTAAAATCAAGAATTTAACCTTATAGAATACATTTATATAATATCTTAAAAATCAATATTTATTAAACCATAAATTTCTTTTCAAAACCACAGAAATCAATTTCAAAATATTTTTATGGAGACCAACGGTGTCTGTATATAATTTTCTATCCTATGGTCAAGTGATACGGATATTTATCATTTCAATCCGTAAATTAATATGCATACGGGTATATATTATTTCAACCCGTAATCCCAAATTCAATCCAAATGAAAATCGCTTGGGTTTATCATTTCAACTCATAGCGATTTTCTCCTATTCTGCAGATTGTTCGGGTCTGTGTCATTTCAACCCATAGGAATTTCTATACTAACAGGGAACTTGCACAGTGATAACAGATATGATAAAAATACAATAGGCATATATCATCAATATAAACAACAGATAACGGTGTCAGATGTCATAGGTGAACAAATACAAATAATGGCATATATATAGCAATGTAAATAACTAACAGCAGCATATTTTAATTTTCTTTTCAATTGAAATAAAATTTAATAAATATAAGAACGTTAATCATGAGTGATTGCTCACCTTTCGAGGCTAGATGGATAGACAATAAAGTTGAGTAACGAAATGCAAGCACAACTTCCGAAGCAAAGCTAGACTGACACGAATTTGGCGACAGAGCTGATAACGAGGAATTGATAAAACAAATCAGAACCATCTTAGTATAGTAGAAATGAAGAGTAAATTATACTATTATTTTATTTACTTTCTTTCAAAACAAATATTTAAGTTAAGACACGTATTTAAACAAAATCTACGTATACTTGACAATCAAAATAAATTTTAAAACGTATACATATGAAAAATCAAAAATCTCTATCTCTAAAATCAAAATACATATGTATAATAAAATGTAATATCAACTTAAACTTTTCCATATATTTTAAACATCATCCGTAAACAAGACATAGTATATATATATATATATATATATATATATTAATAAAAAAATAGGTTTAAAATAAATCTAACATTTTATATATATATATAAACTAAACTATTATTTATGTATATGCTTACAGTATAACAACTATTATATATATAAATAAAACTAACAGATAAAATTATAATTATACATACATAACTAATAGATAAACTTATATGGCCTATATATTACTCACATATAGTATATATATAAAACTGGTTTTTAAACTAATATGTATTATAGAGTAGCAGGTTATAACTTAGATATACTAACATATTTTACGTTGACAGTCTAACTTTACATAGATAAACTAATATATAACATAGCATATCATATATATACCTTTATATAATATATAACACAGAATCCTTTATATAAAGCATATATAACCTATATAAACTACTGTTATTATATACTTAAAATATATAAAATAGATACTGCAATCTATATACAGCTTACATTTTACTACTATAATATGCATATAAATAAACTTACAATACCTTATAAAGAAGCCGTTATATATATTTAAACTAATGTGTATAAACTAACATATATGCTTTACTGTGAACTTACCTAAAATTAGAAAAATAAATATATAAATACAATTATAAAAATTTTTATATATAAAATAACATATATATAAATAATATAAACAAAACAATGTAACCTAATATATATAAACCAAACTCATCATATTATTGTAAACAACAAATAAAACATATACAACCCTGTACACTTATATAAATGGTTCGACAACATAAATTTATATATATATATATATATATATATATATATATATATATATACACACACCATCAAAATATATATGCTTCTGTATACAGCATAGACTAACCATCACTTATATAACATCAGCAGTTACTCACATATAGTATATATATATAACCGGTTTTAAACTAATATGTATTATAGAGTAGCAGGTTATAACTTAGATATGCTAACAAATTTTACGTTGGCAGTCTAACTTTACATAGATAAACTAACATATAACAGAGCATACCATATATATACCTTTAAATCATATTATAACATAGAAACCTTTATATAAAGCATATATAACCTATATAAACTACTGTTATTATATACTTAAAAGATATAAAATAGATACTGCAATCTATATACAACTTACATTTTACTACTATAATATGCATATAAATAAACAGTACTTTGCAACACCTTATAGAGCAGCCGTTATATATATTTAAACTAATGTTTATAAACTAACATATATGCTTTACTGTGAATGTGAGGACCCGCAAATCCGTACTCCTTGAATATACACTAATCTCCATTGATTAACTCAAGATGAACGGAAATACGAATTCTCAGGGTTTAAAAAGAAGAAAAAGATAGAATAGAACAGAAAGAAAACAACAACAGAACAACATCAGAATCTCACAATCGCAGCGGAATAATATATAATAAATAAATGAATAATCTTTAAACAAAGAACTATATCAGTTATTACATTACATCACATTACATTATCAGAGTGAACAACAACAAACAGCGGAAAAGAAATACTATATACTAGTGATTACGCCATGCCATTCATCTTGCCTCCAGCAACTCCTGAATTCCAGAATATCCTGATAAACCTTAACTCTTGACTGCCCGTGTGGAAATTGATGGGCACCCAGAGTTTAGGAAGGAAAACAATAAACTCCGAGTCAGTCATGTGACTGGTGTGAGAACTCAAAACAGTTTATTTATCTTTAAAATCAAAATAGAGGAATATTTTTAAAGTCAATTCGCAATGCTTTTAAAAATGAGACTACCATAAGGCCTCCTGTACACACACACAATGCAAACGCAGAATCGGAGGAGATTTCTCCTTATGATAGTCAAAGATGCTTGATACGCATTAAAAAGAACATTTGATATTATTACTGGTGCATAGTGTAGGAAAAATTCATTTCGAAAATAAAGATATAAGTCTTAGCCAGCATACGACCATTATCGTATGCCTACTATAGCTACCATCTAAACAGTGGGGCGCCACCATAAGTAAATGGCAGGTTCTACAACTAATACCGTACAAGATCGTATTGTTGCTTTGGATTTCCAACAAATGGTCAGGCCAAGGAACTTCCCATTGCCACATGAGAACGCCTCTGGAAGGACATCCCCGAGAACCTAACCGGATCTCTGCCAACGCAAGGCCGGGTTACCCTTAACTGGGTAACTACTGACACGAGTATGCCATCCCCCGGTCCTTTAGGACCTTTTATCCGAGCGCTCGATAACCAACATCACACAATGATAAATAAAGTGTTTCAACATGAGTAAGTATCTGGGCTCCATACCATGTTACCACACCTTTCCAGAAGGAAATGCACATACCCTAAGGGGCGCTACCCCCAATAACCTTGCTGCATCTTTCCTGTTTTGACCATTCCAGGGTGTGAGGTTCGACGAACTCTCGTCCACAAAGCCACGCTTTGGTACAAAGCCATGCTTTGGGTCAACAAATGATCAAAGAAATGATCACAAAGATAAGTGATCAAACTAATGATCATATCACAAATGATCAAACAATGATCATTTCACAGCAACACTCAGCATGTCAAATTACCAAATTGGGAATATATCGCTGATAACCTTCAACTACATAACCTCTGAGCTCGTACGTCTCAGAGAAGGGTGTTAAGCTAAGAGAATAAATTCTCCGCCACCAACAGAAATATATTTGAAAGAAATCAGCTTTATATCTCAATTTGTAATGTCAGACATACTATCCACACAAGTCTGTTCCGGGATCGAACAGAACCGAAGGCACTTACAAAGAAGTCCTTGCAATCCGGATATTCACTAATCACGTCTGGACTTCCCATCACATATGGAATTTCTATACCGGGGCCATTCGGTGTAGAAACATTTGACGGTAATCCTTCCGTTTTAAAAAATATTTGGTCTTCAACACCGGTCTTCAAATGCAATTCATAACGACGTATCACATATTCGGAATGGGTTATACGACCCCAAGGTCCTTTCCCGGCTAACCCGAATAGTGAGCGCTTATTCAAAAATAAGTGTGGCATTCAAATTCAAGCAAATCACAACAAATACCCATTCAAAGGTAAATATTGATAGTCGGTTATTGAACTATCAATGGATATGCACAACATCACCAGATTCCAAATAATTTTCCAAATTATTTATTTTCCAAAAATATCTTTACAAGATATATAATTTTCACACTTCAATCATTTGAAAATAATTTTCAAATCACTTTTCACATTTACCACTTTTGAAAACAAATTTCAATCATTTTCCCTACGCGGAAATACTTTCATTTCAACATGGTTCATTTAAACCAATTAAATAAATCCTTAACGATTTACTTTATATTTACGTTCCAAATCCGTAAATTTATTCCCACTCTTCAAAAATAAATCAATATTTATTTTTAAACAAATTCCCCTTTTCATTTATAAATTCCATAATGAATTTACATTCCAAAATATTTATGAATATACGATTTCAATTATTCATTTTCAATTTATCTTCAAAAAGATAAATTCTCAAAACGTTTCATTACACATTGGAAAAACATTTCCATACTTATTTATTAATAAGTAATTCACAAATCTATTTATTTTCTATACTTGGAAAATATTCAATATACTTAAATCGAAATTAAGTATGTATTTCATTCTTTAAGGAAATCATTCTCTTAACCATATTTGTTTGGGCCAAAACGAATGTTGCGTAAAACATCGTTACGACAACCCAAAATCACTAGCATAGGGATTCGAAATTAAAATAGATATATAAATCCCAATACTATTCAAAACATTTCCTTTCGGAAATCATTTACTATAACAACAGTGTTATAGTCCACCATTTCCTTCTATTTCTCGAAAGCGTCTATTTCAACAATGAATGTTGAAATATATGGTTTCGAATCTTAACACACTTTAAAACATCGTTAGATCGTTTTAATTCTATTTAAAACATCACATCCAAAACATTTTCCTTAACATATTATTCACTATTCAAAAACGTGAATATACTTCGTTAACCAATTTCATCATTTCTATACTTTTTATTTTAAAGGATTATTCACTGTCTAAAACGTGAACATAACTCATTTAATAAGTTACAACAATTTACTTATCAAAATAAACCGTTTGCGAATTTATAAAACAATGTTTATAAATTCTATTTCTATTTATTTTATAACAACTTTCTTTTATAAACCTCCTTTATTAACCTATTTCAATTTATAACTCAATTATAAACCAAAAGTCCATAATTTAAGTTAAATACTTATAATTTATTTGTTTGCAAAATCGTTCCTTTAACTTCCCAAATTATAAATCTTATAACTTATATGATTCATTTATTTACCCATATCTATTCTTCAAATAACTTTACAAATTTTATAAACCTACTGCTTATAAAATTCCATTTATAACTTCACCGTTTATAATCCTATAAATTTCATTCATTTATGAAATTCATTTACAATTCATTCTAACACTTATAAAAACTCGTTTTATAATTCAAATATTTTAATTTATAAATATCCATCTTATAATTCTTTTATACAAATCAATTTATATTATTATTTCAAAAACGTCCTTAAAATCCTTTATAATTTCACCATTTTGATTTATAAAATAATCAAATTTCATAAATCCTATATTTAAACTTTTTATAATAAATTCAAAAATCCCGATTTAAACTATTTTATAAAATCATTAACCCCATATTTTCAAAAATCAACTTTTAACTATATTTCTCAAAAATCATAATTTTATAACATTAAAATTATACGTTTATTTATTTAAAACGAATCAATTCCAAAATTATTTTATAAAACGTATACTTTCAAAAATCACTTAAAAAATCATTTTAAAATTCCAAAATTGGCCCAATGATGCTACACACCAAATAGTCAATCACGACAACAACGACATCATATATCGATATGATAATCCATCAAATATCAAAATATCTGAAATCAAATAAATATTGTTGAGGAATCCAGTTGGATCCCTCCAACCTGTTTCCCTGCATCCAAAGATGTTAGAACAATACCAATTCCGTTCCAGTACGGAATTATCGCGGTATATGGGATTTAAAATATTATCCGCTTAATAGACGGCGCAATAGGGTCTCATCCGCTATATACTGCGGGAAATCAATTCCAAGTACATAAATAATACCAATTTCACTGTTTATGAAATATTCGCGGTATATGTTTTTAATAAATAACATCCGCTTACTAACGGCGTATAATGTCTATTTTAACAATCAATAGATAACAATCATCATTCAAACATACAATCAAGAATTTTAAATCTAACTATTTAAAATTAAAATCGAAACTGATTCGATTGAGTGAGAAGTTCTCACCTTGATTTCAATTTCGTTTTCAGCTTTTATTTCGAATAAAATTAAACGTGCGTTTAATTTTACCTGAAATTCTCACTAACTCCAAACGACTCTAATCCAATTCCATAGCGTAGTGCTCGTCCATACGAACCCAACGCAACTACTTTCGCTCGTTTTCGACCTCGTATGATAAAGATACGAATTTTTAAAGTTACACGAATTTAAAACTATAAATTTACAAATTCTACTTTTTTTTGTAAACCTAGATAACTTGGGCCGTTGATCCTTGCACCCTGATCTTGACCTTCCCCTGTTGCTCCCTCTTCTACCCAGATACGCGCGCATACTTTAGGGTTTAAAAACCCATTCATAGCCGACATAGGGCTTGATGCCGTGGCCACTAACATCAACGAAAAATAGATCAGAGACCTTCATTGGAAAGCTGCAACCTCCCTCCACCTTCGGCATGAGCACCACGAAGCTCGGCCCTCCCCTCTCTCTCGAATTTCGTGCCGAAATGCAGGCCTTCAAGCTCCATTTGTCGTTAGCTGTGACGCCCCACCTCTATACCCACGCTAGCCAAGTACACTCCGGAGTAGTGCTGTCAACTAGCACGGAGAATAAGGCTGTTGAGGAGCGACCATCCATGTAATTGCTTATCACACGGTGGCTATAAATAATCTTCGGCAACAAACATAGAAATAATCATATCATAAATCAGTCACAGATATCCATATCACAAAGGCGGAAGAAGATATGAATGTATAACTAACACGTGAAAGTGTACATCAGAGTAGTGGTCAGTAAGATCCACGATAATACAAAAGAATAGCAACACGTGCTATACAAAAGAATACAACTATGAGTCTATATCTCAAGTGTATACAACAAAAACTGCTAATCTAAACAGTTAGCCAAAAGTCAGAGTGATGAATCCCTGGGAAGAAGTCAAGCAGAAGCACCTGTAACATCTCGGTCTGACCCGAGTATTATCTAAGAAAATAATAAACGGGTCAGTCTAGCTATAGATATCAGATGACATGATATAACATAAAAGATATGGCATAAACATAAACATCCATAATGACATACCACTATAAGTATGTAAATAATGATCAACAGAAGATCAATCAATAAGAGATAATCAATATCACAAGAATCTTCTCAAAGATTCGGAAAGGGCATCATACCCCAAACTTGTACTCATAACAAGTCAATGACATAAATTCTAGAAAGCAATGCAAGAAGTCCAGAAATCATAGAAAAGAGAAAGAGGCCTATCACATGACGGTCCGAAGACCAAGGGGAGCTACCCCACATGTGTGAATGGAATCACACATATTAAGGTCCAGACTAACCAAAAAGCAAAAAGGTATGTGTGAGTGGAATCACACAAGTGGTGTCTAGTCTAACCTCGCAACAAGAGACATCGCACAGTTGCTAGTCTAAATCATCAGAATGATCGTCATGATCAACGAGAAGTGTCAATTACACTAAGCTAGTAAATATAGAAGTTTAGCTTCATGTCCCGTAACCACTTGCTTAACTTAAATATTTACGAACAAACTGTAAATCTTCACTAATAAAATTGTCACAAGAGGTTCAATCGAACAAGTCCAAGAATTAACCGACGAAGTGAACGCAAGCATTTCATACCACTTGTTTTACTAAGTCGTTTAATTAGATTTCTCATGCGAGTGAGGTAAAGGTTTGTATATACTAATAGATTGGAAAACGGTTTAAGAAAAGAGCTTTGTTATTAAAAATAGAGTTGAAATTGTTTGTTAAAAGATTTTTGATATTTACTACTAGTATTGAAACCTTTATATTATAAAGTGACAAAACACAGAAGCAATTGTAGAAACAATCTGTCACAAAAATCGCATACGGAGATGTGAATAAAATCCAAGGAAATCAGCTCAATGTTTTTCAGATAAGATCCCCTACGGAGGGAGGGTCCAGGGGGGGTGGCAACCCCCCAAGGTGGGGGTGCGGGGGCAACGCCACCGCTTACGGGGTTCGACCTGCCCGGTCAGGTCGCGGGGGTCCAGGGGTAGCGCCCCGTCCAAAACGGTACGACTTAGTGAAGACAAAATGAGGTCTAACGACCTAAGAGGGATAGGGTCGAGCGACCTAATGGTTGCGACCTAGGGGTCTAAGGGGGACGACCTAGTGGTCCAGCGACCTATAGGGTAAAGGTCATGCGACCTAAAATGGGTTCGCGACCTAACACTCAAACGACCTAAAGAAATTAAGGAGCCGAGCGACCTATAAGAAGCAGCGACCTAAGTAGAAACGAGGCCCAACGACCTAGGGGTTAGGTCATGCGAGTTAAGAAGGTCAGCGACCTAACAAAGACACGCGACCTAATAAAGAAACGCGACCTAAAGGCACGCGACCTAGCGAATTAAGAGGCGAGCGACCTAAGTGTTACGACCTAAGAGTCGAACGACCTAGCGTGGAAGCGGCGTAAAAGCCAAACGACCTAACGACCTAAGGTCATACGACCTAGCGACCTAAAGCCATACGACCTACGACCTAAGGTCATACGACCTAGCGACCTAAAGCCATACGACCTAGCGACCTAAGGTCCATACGACCTACGACCTAAGGTCCATACGACGTAACTCCGAAGACGTTAGAAATAGCCAGGACGACCTACGACCTAAGGTCCATACGACCTACGACCTAAGGGTCAACGACCTAATTCCGAGGCTAACGACCTAACGCTGCAGGGGGAATTTAAGGCAAGAAACGACCTACGACCTAAGGGTTAGGTCGCGAGCGACCTAACTCCGAACACACGAAAATGGCCAGAACGACCTAAGTGCAGAAAATTCACCAAAACGCTAAAAATTGGAGTTTTTCGCTAATCCAATCCAAACCAAATGCAAATGTGCATGCAAAAGTGATAGGGAATCATTCCCAACAGTCCAATATAGTTATAGACTAGATTTGTGAGATAAAAATCTCACCTTTGCACAAATCCAATGAAAAAAAATGAAGTTTTAAGCAAGCAAGAATCAATCCCTCTTCTATCTAAGCACAAGAAGCTTGAATCCAATGTCTTCTTCTTGAATTTGGAGTAGAAAGATGGATTGCAATTGAATTTGAGTTTTGGAATTTTAATTTCCCATTCCCTCCACCATTTTTGAAGAAGCTTGAAGACTTAGGAAAATAGAAATGAAGTTATGAAGAGGAGGGGTGAAGGTTGGGTCTAATAGGCTAAAAGCCCAACCCAAAGTCTCAAGTGAAAAAGTAGTGAAATTCTACTATCCCCAATCATATCAATGTTTATACTTAAAAAAATTGTAAACGGCATTTCGAACTCAATGGAAGTGGTCTCGAGTCCTAATTTGACCGTTTGCAAAAAGTAGCTTTTCGGACCAATATCCGATTAACGACAAAATATTTAAATAAAATATTTAAATATAAAATCGATAAATATGCGGGTTGTTACATTGATCCAAAGCTCCAAACACGATCATAGCCATTGAAGTTGTAGTTCGTGAGGTGCTTTATAAGTTTCATCTTGAAGAATTCTTGAATTGGTTGATGGATTTAGAGATAAACGAGAATGAAGTTGAACAATTTTCGGCCATTAGAAATATTGGAGGCGACTGGTAATAGAAACTAGGGTTTCTCAAAATAATGAAGAGGATGGGTTGCTTTTATAGAAGTTTCAACGAAACACTATTCATCCCGGTTTTTAGAACTCCAATTTACGCGCGGTGACCAGCTTTTCTGGGGTTTATCCCGTATTCCGGACACAATGGAATGTGTTTTGGGAGATAATTCATCATCTGTGCCAGTTATGGCAATAAACGTTCGATTTAAAATTAAATCGGTAAATCAAATTTCTAGGCGTTTTAGCTTGCCCCGGAAAAACGGTAAATCCAATTGACATGAAATTTAAAACCATACAATAATATCACATTACAGATCCGATGAAACTGGTTTCTTCGAAATCCGAGACTGATTGAAAAATGGCTATTTTAACTCGCCAAATTAATATTAAAACAATTTCGATGCGTTTCAAGCTGCAACGATCAAACGAAAACTCCGATTGCTACGAAAATTGAAATCCGATAATAACAAACTATTACTGATCCAATGGAACTAGTTTCGTCCAATTCTGAGACTGTTCGAAAAATGGCTAATTTCACTAGTCGATTAAATATTAAAATATCAAATTTTCACAAATAAACTCTAAATTCAATTTTAAAAGTTCTATAACATCATTATAACTCCAATATGATATAATAAAATTTTACAAATCATTTTCGATCATATTTAACTCAATTTTCAATTATTTCTGTATTTTCACATATTAAATTATCGATTTAATTTATCCAATTAAATCCAATTATTCGAAATAAAATTTATTCGACTTATCATTTCACTTATTAATATTAGAAATTAATTAAATATTCAAATTTTAATTAATTAAAATCCTGGGTCGTTACGTACTTCCTCCCTTAAAAGAATTTCGTCCTCGAAATTATCAAGTAAGAAAAGTTACAGAATCTATTAATTTTCCCAAAATCCCAAGTTAAACTTCCTACAATAACTTTACTAAGTTTTCAAATCATACTTAGTTATCTTTTCAAAAACAACTACTATTGTTTAACTTTCAATTCTAAATCAAATTTATAGTTTTCAAAATTTTCCAATTTCCTCAAATTTTTTCTAACGCCTTAAATTTTCGGAAAAATTCGCCATAGTCTCTTTTGCGCGGCTCGATCCGAAAAAAAATGACAGTATATATATCACAAATATACATCTCATCAAGTGATGAGGCATCCCGTAGGGAAAAAAGTGTAAAAGTACGATATTTAATCCGAGATATGTACCTTATATCTTATTAGCGAGATATACGGCTAATATAGCGCAAAAGCGAGCTCCAAATGCGAAGAAAACGCGATCCGCACCTACTAAACACTCAACAAACAAATGAGAAACATGTATATAGACAATAGTATCGATATACAACATATAGCAACATAATAACTATATATGCCAATATAGCAAATGAAGTAAAAGCAATATATTCAACCATCAACCAACTATCATCCACTAACATTCAACTAACATCCATAACCAATAAATATTCATTCATATTCTCATTAATATTCAATGAAATGGGTTTTCAATTTAATCACATTCGATTAATTAACGGTGGATGTTTTTACTAACATTCATTTTCAATTAGTTTATATTTACTAATTCATATTCAAGTTGGTTCATTCCCAAATCAAATTCAATTCTATTTAAGATTCACTTAACTTCCAATTGGATTTCAATTACTTTAGCTTTCAATTTCATTAACTCAATTTCATTAATACTTAATGAATTATATAAAATCAACTAACAACCATATAACAACCAATGTATATTAATTACAACCAAATTCATTTGCTTTACTTTACATTCATTGTTTCATATCAACTATTTACATTTAATTGATTAACATTCAATTCATTCATTCAATTGCTAATTCATTTAACCACAAAAGTTGAATTTCATTTATATAACTCAAGTTCATATCTATCACTTAACTTTATTAATTTACTTTGATACCAAAATCAACTTCATTCAACATCACTTAAGTTATACTTCCATTTTACAAACATCACTTTGTTTTACATAACTTAAATTCCCACTTATAAATCAATTTCAGATTCCAATTCTAAAGTAAATTTCCATTTAACTTTAAATTCATTTTTATTTACAACTCATATTCATAAATATATTCATATAGTTTCACTTCTTATATATATAAGTTTATTTCTCAATTGCAAATCACTTTAATTATAATTCAATTCTTATAATTCTTTTGCTTATACAATTATTCTTTTATTTAGATTATTCAAACAACTAAACAATCAACTTATATACACTTTAATAATTCTGAAAAATTATTCCATTATATATAAAATATACTCAAGGTAAAATTATTCCATTTACCCAATTTAAAACAATACCGTGTCGGTTTATCTTGTTTAAGAGTTTAGAAATCCCTATCTACGATAGTTAGCAAGACTACATCGACCGGAATCTATAAACAATCAACCGATAAGTCAACACAATACAAAACAATTTTATATTCACTAACAAATACGCACTCGTATCTACTATTACACTCAACTCATTCTAGAGTACTACTGACTCTATCTCTAATGAGTAATACCCAACAGAGCTATGGTTGTCGCTTAACCATATGCTCTGATACCAGATGTGAGGACCCGCAAATCTGTACTCCTTGAATATACACTAATCTCCATTGATTAACTCAAGATGAACGGAAATACGAATTCTCAGGGTTTAAAAAGAAGAAAAAGATAGAATAGAACAGAAAGAAAACAACAACAGAACAACATTAGAATCTCACAATCGCAGCGGAACAATATATAATAAATAAATGAATAATCTTTAAACAAAGAACTATATCAGTTATTACATTACATCACATCACATTACATTATCAGAGTGAACAACAACAAACAACAACACACAGCGGAAAAGAAATACTATATACTAGTGATTACGCCATGACATTCATCTTGCCTCCAGCAACTTCTGAATTCCAGAATATCCTGATAAACCTTAACTCTTGACTGCCCGTGTGGAAATTGGTGGGCACCCAGAGTTTAGGAAGGAAAACAATAAACTCCGAGTCAGTCATGTGACTGGTGTGAGAACTCAAAACAGTTTATTTATCTTTAAAATCAAAATAGAGGAATATTTTTAAAGTCAATTCGCAATGCTTTTAAAAATGAGACTACCATAAGTCCTCCCGCACACACACACAATGCAAACGCAGAATCGGAGGAGATTTCTCCTTATGATAGTCAAAGACGCTTGATACGCATTAAAAAGAACATTTGATATTATTACTGGTGCATAGTGTAGGAAAAATTCATTTCGAAAATAAAGATATAAATCTTAGCCAGCATAGGACCATTATCGTATGCCTACTATAGCTACCATCTAAACAGTGGGGCGCCACCATAAGTAAATAGCAGGTTCTACAACTAATACCGTACAAGATCGTATTGTTTCTTTGGATTTCCAACAAATGGTCAGGCCAAGGAACTTCCCATTGCCACATGAGAACGCCTCTAGAAGGACGTCCCCGAGAACCTAACCGGATCTCTGCCAACACAAGGCCGGGTTACCCCTAACTGGGTAACTACTGACACGAGTATGCCATCCCCCGGTCCTTTAGGACCTTTTATCCGAGCGCTCGATAACCAACATCACACAATGATAAATAAAGTGTTTCAACATGAGTAAGTATCTAGGCTCCATACCATGATACCACCCCTTTCCAGAAGGAAATGCACATACCCTAAGGGGCTCTACCCCCAATAACCTTGCTGCATCTTTCCTGTTTTGACCATTCCGGGGTGTGAGGTTCGACGAAGTCTCGTCCACAAAGCCACGCTTTGGTACAAAGCCAGGCTTTGGGTCAACAAATGATCAAAGAAATGATCACAAAGATAAGTGATCAAACAAATGATCATATCACAAATGATCAAACAATGATCATTTCACAGCAACACTCAGCATGTCACATTACCAAATTGGGAATATATCGCTGATAACCTTCAACTACATAACCTATGAGCTCGTACGTCTTAGAGAAGGGTGTTAAGCTAAGAGAATAAATTCTCCGCCACCAACAGAAATATATTTGAAAGAAATCAGCTTTATATCTCAATTTGTAATGTCAGACATACTATCCATACAAGTCTGTTCCGGGATCGAACAGAACCGAAGGCACTTACAAAGAAGTCCTTGCAATCCGGATATTCACTAATCACGTCCGGACTTCCCATCACATATGGAATTTCTATATCGGGGCCATTCGGTGCAGAAACATTCGACGGTAATCCTTCCGTTTTCAAAAATATCCGGTCTTCAACACCGGTCTTCAAATGCAATTCATAACGACGTATCACATATTCGGAATGGGTTATACGACCCCAAGGTCCTTTCCCGGCTAACCCGAATAGTGAGCGCTTATTCAAAAATAAGTGTGGCATTCAAATTCAAGCAAATCACAACAAATACCCATTCAAAGGTAAATATTGATAGTCGGTTATTAAGCTATCAATGGATATGCACAACATCACCAGATTTCAAATAAGTTTCCAAATTATTTATTTTCCAAAAATATCTTTACAAGATATATAATTTTCATACTTCAATCATTTGAAAACAATTTTCAAATCACTTTTTACATTTACCACTTTTGAAACAAGTTTTCAATCATTTTCCCTACGCGGAAATACTTTCATTTCAACATGGTTCATTTAAACCAATTAAATAAATCCTTAACGATTTACTTTATATTTACGTTCCAAATCCGTAAATTTATTCCCACTCTTCAAAAATAAATCAATATTTATTTTTAAACAAATTACCCTTTTCATTTATAATTCCATAATGAATTTACATTCCAAAATATTTATGAATATATGATTTCAATTATTCATTTTCAATTTATCTTCAAAAAGATAAATTCTCAAAACGTTTCATTACACATTGGAAAATTATTTCCATACTTATTTATTAATAAGTAATTCACAAATCTATTTATTTTCTATACTTGGAAAATATTCAATATACTTAAATCGAAATTAAGTATGTATTTCATTCTTTAAGGAAATCATTCTCTTAACCATATTTGTTTGGGCCAAAACGAATGTTGCGTAAAACATCGTTACGACAACCCAAAATCACTAGCACAGGGATTCGAAATTAAAATAGATATACAAATCCCAATACTATACAAAACATTTCCTTTCGGAAATCTTTACTATAACAACAGTGTTATAGTCCACCATTTTCTTCTATTTCTCGAAAACGTCTATTTCAACAATGAATGTTGAAATCTATGGTTTCGAATCTTAACACACATTAAAAACATCGTTAGATCGTTTTAATTCTATTTAAAACATCACGTCCAAAACATTTTCTTTAACATATTATTCACTATTCAAGAACGTGAATATACTTCGTTAACCAATTTCATCATTTCTATACTTTTTATTTTAAAGGATTATTCACTGTCTAAAACATGAATATAACTCGTTTAATAAGTTACAACAATTTACTTATCAGAATAAACCGTTTGCGAATTTATAAAACAATGTTTATAAATTCTATTTCTATTTATTTTATAACAACTTTCTTTTATAAACCTCCTTTATTAACCTATTTCAATTTATAACTCAATTATAAACCAAAAGTCCATACTTTAAGTTAAATACTTATAATTTATTTGTTTGTAAAATTGTTCCTTTAACTTCCCAAATTATAAATCTTATAACTTATAAGATTCATTTATTTACCCATATCTATTCTTCAAATAACTTTACAAATTTTATAAACCTACTTCCTCTAAAATTCCATTTATAACTTCACCGTTTATAATCTTATAAATTTCATTCATTTATGAAATTCATTTACAATTCATTCTAACACTTATAAAAACTCGTTTTATAATTCAAATATTTTAATTTATAAATATCCATCTTATAATTCTTTTATACAAATCAATTTGTATTATTATTTTGAAAACGTCTTTAAACTCCTTTATAATTTCACCATTTTGATTTATAAAATAATCAAATTTCATAAATCCTATATTTAAACTTTTTATAATAAATTCAAAAATCCCGACTTAAACTATTTTATAGAATCATTTACCCCATATTTTCAAAAACCAACTTTTAACTATATTTCTCAAAAATCACAATTTTATAACATTAAAATTATACGTTTATTTATTTAAAATGAATCAATTCCAAAATTATTTTATAAAACGTATACTTTCAAAAATCACTTAAAAATTCATTTTAAAATTCCAAAATTGGCCCAATGATGCTACACACAAAATAGTCAATCACGACAACAATGACATCATATATCGATATGATAATCCATCAAATATCAAAATATCTGAAATCAAATAAATGTTGTTGAGGAATCCAGTTGGATCCCGCCAACCTGTTTCCCTGCATCCAAAGATGTTAGCACAATACCAATTCCGTTCCAGTACGGAATTATCGTGTTATATGGGATTTAAAATATTATCCGCTTAATAGACGGCGCAATAGGGTCTCATCCGCTATATACTGCGGGAAATCAATTCCAAGTACATAAATAATATCAATTTCATTGTTTATGAAATATTCGCGGTATATGTTTTTAATAAATAACATCCGCTTAATAACGGCGTATAATGTCTATTTTAACAATCAATAGATAACAATCATCATTCAAACATACAATCAAGAATTTTAAATCTAACTATTTAAAATTAAAATTGTAACCGATTTGATTGAGTGAGAAGTTCTCACCTTGATTTCAATTTCGTTTTCAGCTTTTATTTCCAATAAAATTAAACGTGCGTTTAATTTTACCCGAAATTATCACTAACTCCAAACGACTCCAATCCAATTCCATAGCGTAGTGCTCGTCCATACGAACCCAACGCAACTGGTTTCGCGCGTTTTCGACCTCGTATGAAAAAGATACGAATTTTTAAAGTTACACGAATTTAAAACTATAAATTTACAAATTCTATTTTTTTTTTAAACCTAGATAACTTGGGCCGTTGATCCTTGCACCCTGATCTTGACCGTCCCCTGTTGCTCCCTCTTCTACCCAGATACGCGCGCATACTTTAGGGTTTAGAAACCCATTCATAGCCGACCTAGGGCTTGATGCCGTGGCCACCAACATCGACGAAAAATAGATCAGAGACCTTCATTGGAAAGCTGCAACCTCCCTCCACCTTCGGCATGAGCACCACAAAGCTCGGCCCTCCCCTCTCTCTCGAATTTCGTGCCGAACTACAGGCCTTCAAGCTCCATTTGCCGTTGATCCAAAGCTCCAAACACGATCATAGCCGTTGAAGTTGTAGTTCGTGAGGTGCTTTACAAGTTTCATGTTGAAGAATTCTTGAATTGGTTGATGGATTTAGAGATAAACGAGGATGAAGTTGAACAATTTTCGGCCATTAGAAATATTGGAGGCGGCTGGTAATAGAAACTATGGTTTCTCAAAATAATGAAGAGGATGGGTTGCTTTTATAGAAGTTTCAACGAAACACTATTCATCCCGGTTTTTCGAACACCAATTTACGGGCAGTGACTAGCGTTTCTGGGGTTTATCCCGTGTTTCGGACACAATGGAACGTGTTTCGGGAGCTAATTCGGTCATCTGTGCGAGTTATGGCAATAAACGTTCGATTTAAAATTAAATCGGTAAATCAAATTTCTAGGCGTTTTAGCTTGCCCCGGAAAAACGGTAAATCCAATTGACATGAAATTTGAAACCATACAATAATATCACATTACGGATCCGATGAAACTGGTTTCGTCGAAATCCGAGACTGTTTGAAAAATGGCTATTTTAACTCGCCAAATTAATATTAAAACAATTTCGATGCGTTTCGAGCTGCCACGATCAAACGAAAACTCCGATTGCTACGAAAATTAAAATCCGATAATAACAAACTATTACAGATCCAATGGAACTAGTTTCGTCCAATTCTGAGACTGTTTGAAAAATGGCTAATTTCACTTGTCGATTAAATATTAAAATATCAAATTTTCACAAATAAAATCTAAATTCAATTTTAAAAGTTCTATAACATCATTATAACTCCAATATTATATAATAAAATTTTACAAATCATTTTCAATCATATTTAACTCAATTTTCAATTATTTCTGTATTTTAACATATTAAATTATCGATTTAATTTATCCAATTAAATCCAATTATTCAAAATAAAATTTATTCGACTTATCGTTTCACTTATTAATATTTAAAATTAATTAAATATTCAAATTTTAATTAATTAAAATCCTGGGTCGTTACAGTGAACTTACCCAAAATCAGAAAAATAAATATATAAAACAACATATATATAAATAATATAAACAAAACAACGTAAACTAATATATATAAACCAAACTCATCATATTATTGTAAACAACAAGTAAAACATATACAACCCTATACACTTATATAAATGGTTCGACGACATAAACTTATATATATACCATCAAAATATATATGCTCATGTATACAGCATAGACTAACCATCACTTATATAACATCAGCAAAGACTATAAATATATGTACGCACAAATAAAATAGAGTATACACACACACACCCCCCCACACAGATAAGAAGTGTAGGAGGCTCGGAAGAAGCAAAGGAAGAACGGTGAACTAGGATCGGGCCGAGATGGTTCGGAGCTGCTCGTGAGGCGAATGAAGACGGGTCTGCTATGGAAAAAAATGCCGGAGCAATGAAGGGAATATACTAACTGGGGTATTTCCGGGCAATGGGCTGGTTAAATGGCAGAAGGTCGGGGAACGTGAGTGAAAATGAGTGGTCGTAGATTGGAAGGTTTGCTTGGCGCGCTTGGTGGCTGCGCACGTAGGCGTAGGACAGGGACGTGGTCGGGTAGTGCTGTGCGACAAGGGGAAAAGAGGCGATGGTGAGATGAGAGAGAGGAGGATGGAAAGAGGAGATGTGCACTGACCAAAGAAGGAGAACATTTGTCTGGTTTCAAAATTTTATCTTCAATGTATGTTTTATTTTATGAACAGAGGAACGAAACAAAGATATTAGAACCAGAGAAAAATAAATTTTTATGGGGAATAGAAAAGGTCAAAAAGCTGAGATAATAATTGTTGATGGCGGTTGCATTATACGGAGGAAAGTTGAATGGTCACAAAATCAAAAGCCAAATTGCGGAACCGATACAGAAATTGTTCCGTAGATTTCGCCACTTCCTAGACTTCAAAACACAGAATTGAATATACCGCAGAGATCAGCACGATGAGATGATCAAAAAGGCATACAGATATCAATGGTACGATCATCCTATCAAAAGTCGATAATCAGTATCGAAAATGCTGATAAAACGCCAAAATTAATATAAATGGAGCAATAACATTCAAAATCTGGAGAAACGAAATATGACGTTTCACTTAGAAGATGATTTACAAATTTATTGTATAAAAATATTCAGGTTTGGAAAACATTTTATTTTCATCAATTTTAACTGATTTGAATTAAAATAGAATTTACACAAGAAAATAAACTTCCATATTATCTGATTAAAATTTATCATTTTCTATGTTTAAATAGACGTATTCCTTATATCAAATGTTTATTTCAAAATATTATAATTTAAAGTTTCCCAAAAATTCAATTAAATACGTTATAAAATTATCAAAATTTACGGATCGTTACACTCCTTTTCTCTTCTCCCTCTTCCTTCTCCTATGTTAATCAAATCTTTCCCCAAAATAAAAATAAAATTAAGCAAAGAAATACATAAAAACAAATTCGAGAACTGCAAATGCTAATCAGGAAATTTACAGGGAATCAAAAAGGGGAAAAAGCGGAGAAAAGCGTAGCAAATTAAAATGGATAGAGATTGAAGCTAAGGACGACATGTGAGTGAATTTAATTATATATCTTTTACGTTTATGATATATTATAATTAGATTCCCATTAAATAATTTTATTCAGTATTTCAGTAATTAATCTTGTCAATTAGTTATGTTGAACTATAAGAAATTTACAATTATTTACATCTATTTTAAAGTTATAATTTAGCCTAAATGCTAGCTTCTTTTATTTCCTTTTTATGCCAATAATATAGTTAAAGAAGAGAATTTGCAATTATGGATTAAAATAAGAAAATACTACATTTTAGAAAATTAGATGTATGATAAGAAAAGTTGAAATAAAGCGAAAAAATTAAGAATTCTGCAATGAATCATGCTAAAACGGGAGCAATAAATTAGTGAAAAATCTAATAACTTTTGGAAGTAAGTGATAAAATTAATTGGTTGGTTTAGAAAATAGGATACATTTCTACAGTTTGATATTTAAAAGATAATCATAAACATAATTGCAAGAATAAAAGAAAGAAAAAGCGAATTAGTATAAAATAGAGAAACCACTGTTTTTACACTATCCAAAAATAATAAAAGAAATATCTTGCGGTTACGAATTATTGTTTCTAGTATTATTTAGTATTAAAATATGGAAACGGATGTTTAGTATGGCTTTCATAACAACCAAATAGAATAGGACTACTTTCTAGAATAAAAGAATATAAAGCAAAGAATTGAAGGAATCAAGTTAATTATTAGATAAGAACCTGAAGCTGTAAATGATAATGAATCTAGATCTGCATTTACTACAGAGACAATAAAATTAAGCAAAATAGTTATTATGATAAGTAAAGTGTATAATATAAGAGAATTAAATTCAATATCATAATAAAAGAAGACGGACTAGAGTAGAAAAGAGACGATTGTAATTATATAATATGCAGATTATAAAAGAAGATAAAAAGTGACAATTACAAGTAAAATTATAACATAGGTAATAATTAAGTAGAAAGAATGTAAAGGATTATTTTAAGAATTAGAATAAGTTAATAAGCAAATATAGTAAGGATAACTGCTGACGCTTATTTAAAAAGGCTTATGCTATGTTAATAAGCAATAGAATAGAAATAGTAGAAGAGGCTTATTTTAATAAACTTAAAACTTAAATTAAGTTGATAAGCAGGATAATAGAAGTGGCCCATATCAACAGCATTCCCTTCAGTCTGAAACTGATAGTCCCACAATAGTTAGGTGAGGGTAGGACAAGATTATGCTAATTAGGGTAAATAAGTACAAAAAGAATAAGAAAAGTAAACTGAATGCAAATTAAGAAGATGAGACTTAGGGTCTAATAAAAGAGCGAGATGCGTTTGGAGTAGCCCAAAGGATGAAGAGCCTAGTGAAGCAGTTCATCACAATTTTCAGCAATGGAGAAGCACGTCCAACTTAGTTATTTTGGGCTATAAGGAAGTATAAAACTTCAAGGGGACGTGAGGATACTCTAGGATGGCCAACTAGTGTAGGCATAATGATGCGGTCCTCTAGAGGCAGGTCTATACGTATTCCATCAAAAGAGTATGCCTTGACTGCTTTTTGCATTGCAGGACCACTGTAGGCAGTCAAAAGGGGTTGGTTTTTGGAGTTGGATATTCGTATGTCCCAATACTTGCAAGTAAGTTTAGTGAGCAGGACCCAAAAGGATAGTCGCATGCGGATATTGGCCAGCATCAAAACCGAGAAAGTTCAGGAAAGACTAGAGTTAATCCAACAGTCCAATGATACTTGCATTAATGAGACATTGGATGAGGGGCACCGCCGATTGGATGTTAGATTGTTTGCAGTAGGGCACAACCACTTAACTTTTTAGAGGTCTTTCGATTAGTTGAGGGGTGGCTGCATGGTGCCATAGCCATGATGATAAAAGAGACAGACCAAGTAGAATATCTATATTGTAGGCCTAACGAAGCTGTTCTTTAGAGATATAGAAAATCCTCGATTGAATTCCATACAGGGTAGACCTTGTTGGTGGGATTCAGAGAGTAGACGGAACGAATACGTGTATTCCTCAATGTACGCACTGGGTGGTACGTTGTGGATGTCCGAGCATTAGTATAGACTAGTGCGGACATGATTTTACGTTTTCCTCGTAAATGTTGGAACATTTATATTGTAGGCCTTATGGGGCGGTCCTTTATAGATATAGTCATAGAACGCCATTGAAGCGAGATGATGGAGTCCTTTACGAGGAGGATACAGAAGGTGCCATGGTTAGTACATAGGACCAATTTGGTCATTGGGCATATAACTACACACACACACATGCATACACACAAATATATATATATATATATATATATATATATCAGCTATTAGGTTTTAATCTACTAACGAGTAGATGAGTGCGATTCATGCACAGAGGCGAGAGTATTATAAACTTAATGAATCTAACAGTAAATGTAACAACCCGCATATTTAACGATTTTATATTTAAATGTTTGATTTAAATATAGCATCGTTAGTCGGATTTTTGGGGTCCGAAATGTTACTTTTTGCAAATGGCCGAATTGGAACTTGAAACTACCTCCATTGGTTCCAAAATGGCGTTTGCGATCTTTTTGAGTATAATCTTTGATATGTTTGGAGTTTGTGGAATTTTGGCTACTTTTTCTATTGGGTTTGGGTTTGGTTCAGCCCACTAGCTTAATTAACCCTCTAACTCAACCCCTTCTCTTCATTTCATCTCCTTTTCATTTTATTCTCAAGCTAAAACTGAAATGGGGGAAAGGAATTGGAAATAGAAATTAGCAAGCCCTAGTTTCTTCTTGCATCTTGATTTCTTGCTCCAAAATCAAAGACAATCCATTGGTAAGTTCGTCTCCATCTTCTCCATCTCTTCTCCTCTTCAATTTCAGTAAATTCCTAACCCTAACTTAGGAAATACTTGCTTTGATCCTAGGTTGAAGCTTGTAGTGTTGAAGTGGAGTGTAGTTGGTTGATTCCTTCTATTTGTGCTTCTTCATCTTCTTTGTTTTGTGTAAAAAGGTGAGTTTTGAACTCACATCTACTTCTCTTGATTTCATGGGTGTTGGGTATGAATTCCTAACAATTATGCATGTGCCATTGTTTTGGATTTGGAAAGGATTTGCATTTCATTGAAAAAGGCTGGAATTGCAAATTCATCAGGTTCGGCCGACCGAGCTCCTTGGGCCGGTCGACCGACCTGCTACCCCGAGCAAAAATCTTGTTTCCTGCATCTGGACGGCCGACCGAGCCCTGTAGTCCGGTCGACCGACCTGCACATGTTTGCCTATTTTGCCTATTTTGCATATTTGATTGATTTTTCCGGATTTTATCGATTCAAGTTGCTTTTTAGTGGTTGTTATTGCATATTTGACTTTGATAACTTACCCTTGACTTCATCCACGGATTTTTATAAAATAATCTCTCGAATCGCATTTAAAAGCTCGTTTCTCCAATTATAAATTCTATTTAAAACACACACTTTTGCACTTCGAGCGAAGTGGAAGGATGATTAAATGGTTGGGCAAAACACGGACCATGAATCTGTGCGTTTATCTTTCCGATTAATCCCCGACCTATTCGATTGATCGTTTTGACCTTCGGCTTTAGTTTACCGATGATATGAGGTAAATTTGTACTGCTTTGAGTGTGAAAGTGACTGACGGATAGTAAACCGTTTAGTGCGAACGAGTGGTTATGGGACATACGTTAACACTTTTCGGATTCCTTTTCGAGAGTTGTGACACATTCCGCCAGTTAGTGGTGTCCAGTACTGGGTCTCTGACCTTTACCACTACGGTTTGTTGCCCTATAGGTATCGCTCCGATGTTGGCCTTATGTGCCGCATGAGTGATATTGGGTGTGTTGCCTTTGGGTGTGTTGCCTTCGGGTATGTTGCCTTCGGGTGTGTACCTTCGGGTTTGTTGCCCTATATAGTTTCGCTCCGATGTTGGCCTTATGTGCCGCATGGGTGATACTTGGGTTTGGAGTCTTCGGGCTCATGGATCCTTGTTTGTACAGTACTGAGCTCGAGCAATTTTATGATGTTTCATTGATATGTATATTCCCTTGGTATCGCCCTTCGGTGTTGGTCTTTTTGAGCCGCATGGAGTATAGCGATTGCCTTGTGGAACTTGTATACCTTATTGGTATTTGTTATTTGCCTTTTGGCTTGTTTTGGGATGTTTGTATCCTTTGTTTCTATATATTGCCGATGATATGAGGCTTGTTCTATATGATTCATCTCTCGTTGATGATTGTGTTATCTCCCCTAGAGATATTTATTATACTGTATGACCTTACAGGATTATTATTGTTCAGTTTATCTAACTGAGTTGTTATCTAGACTGACCCGTGTATTTTATACTCGGGTCAGACCGAGATGTTTCAGGTTAGGTGCTTTTGAGACTTAGCCTATTTTGCTTCCGCATGGACTATTCGCTAGCTTCATTTTGTTATAGCGTCTTTTGTGGTCCTTATCTGTTGTAACTCTGATATGTATTCTTTTGACTCGTCTGTATATTGTGGTCTGCTATACCACTTGACTTGTATTGTTTGTAAACTCTGTTGTGTATCGATATATGTGTATATGATGATTTACTGTTCTGTGATGTATATTACATTTGAGTTATTATATTCTGTTCTGATAGATCCATCCACCTATGGTTTTGTTTTAATTATTCATTGGGTATGTCGACCTGTTTGGTATGTTTATTGTCGATGTATTCAATAGACAATTAGAGCAAGGCTATAGATGGTCGCTCCCAACCAGCCTTATTCTCCGTGTTAGTTGACGGCATTACCTTGTAGTGTCCTTGGCTAGCGTGGGTATAGAGGTGGGGCGTCACAGCGTGGTATCAGAGCTGAGTTTAGAACAAAGTATGGTAAACACAGAATAGATGCACATATTATGGTACATCAAAGTGTATAAGCGATACAAATCTTTGAATCATTGTGTCTCTTTATTCTATCAAGGTTAGATAGAGTTTGGGAATACGTCTAGGAATGCATTTTATTCCGTAGTATCCCATATCGAAATATCTACCTTGTGAATAATCTTTTCCTTATCTTGACTTTCAGCTTATGTCTGGAAGAGGAAGAGGTCGACGTTCGGATGCTGGGCAATCTAGTGGCTCACATCCGGATGAAGTATATATGTCTGCTGATCAGTTTATGGAGTTGTTTAGGAGCACTCAGCCTCCCCTTCCTCCTCGAGTGTATCCACCTCGCAAATCTGCTTTTGCACGTCAGTGCAGTGATTTTGCTCATCTTGGAGGAAAACCGTTTAAGGGTTCCGAGTCTGTTCTTGAAGTCCAAGCTTGGTTTCGCACGTGCGAGCGTATCTTCTCTCGCATGGATCTTTCTGGCCATGATAGAGTTCTTGTGACTTCTAGTTTGTTACAAGGGCGTGCTCTTGACTGGTATGAGCTTCTTGTAGCTGAGATTGATGAGTCTACTCTTTCTTGGACTCAGTTTCGGGGACGATTTGAACTCAAGTTCGTTCCTGAATCTGAAAAAGTTCTATTGACCCGTCGCTTCCTTGAGTTGAAGCAAGGGAAATCTTCTGTTTCTGAGTATGTCGCATCGTTCGAGGCTTTATCTCAGTATGGTCTTGAATTCATCAGCACTTCTTACAAGAAGAATTTGAAGTTTGTCTCTGGTCTTAAGAAATATCTTAAGAAGTCCTTGTTGCTCCAGCTTAAGCTTTCTTTCGAGGAATTGGTTGATTTGGCACTTCATCTCGAGGCTGTCGAGAAGGAGTGTGATAGTGGTGAGGATGTTGAGGTTTCCAAGAACCCCAACAAGAAGCAGTTTCTGTTTCAGAAGAAGTCTTTTCCTTCTAAGAAGAAGAAGACCGGTGGTCCTAGCTCTCAGCCTCAGTCTTCCGGAACACCTTTCCTTCGAAAGTGTTTCAATTGTGGTTCTCCGGATCATATTATTCGAGCTTGTCCTAAGCCTCTCTTCTGCCGTCATTGCAAGAAGGAAGGTCATCATGTTTCAGCTTGCCCTACTGCTCCTGCTAATGCAAAATCTGGCAAGCTCAATGTGGCTAATGCTTCTGGAGGTTCATCTCAATCCAAAGGTATGTCTCCATCTATTTTGGAGGGTTCAATTCTATTTCCTGATCATAGTATACGAGTTCTTTTCGATACGGGAGCTTCACATTCTTTCATATCGAAGAAGCTCGTTGATGATTTATTTTTGGATGTTTCTTGTTTGATTACTTCTTTAAGGATTGCGAATCCAATTGGGGGATCCGCGACTCTTAGTTTGCTTTGTGATGATGTTGAGATTGTTTTATGTGGCTTTTCTTTCCGTGTGAATCTGCACGTTGTTTCTCATTTGGATTTTGATATGATTTTTGGTATGGACTGGCTAGTGAGATATGATGCCAGGATTATTTGAGAACTATATATCTTCGACATTCGGATTCGCCTACTCAGCTATCTCTTATTCTTCGGGATGTGGATAATTCCGAAATGGCTTTGTATTCTCTTGATTCTCGAGATGATGATATATCTCGTATTCCTATTGCTTGTGACTTTTCTGATGTTTTTGAGCCTGTATCGGGTTTGCCACCCAAACGGGCAATTGAGTTCCGCATTGATCTCATTCCAGGCACGCAGCTAATTAGTCGTCCTCCCACGAGGATGTCTACAAAGGAAAATGAGGAACTCAAGAAGCAGCTTTTAGAGCTCGAATCCAAGCAATTGATTCAATCTAGTTTTTCTCCGTGGGGATCCGCGGTCGTCTTTGTGAAGAAGTCTGATGGAACTCTTAGGCTTTGCATTGACTATCGCAAGCTTAACGAGTTGACCATTAGGAATAGGTATCCATTGCTTAGGATCGATGACATGTTCGATCTATTGAGTGGTGCTAAGGTCTTTTCTCAGCTTGACCTTGCCACAGGTTTTCATCAGTTACGAGTCGCGGAGGATAACATACCTCTTACCGCTTTCCGCACTCGATATGGTTCTTTTGAGTGGCTCGTTATTCCGTTCGGTTTGACGAACACTCCTGCTTTCTTTGTTGATCTCATGAATCGGGTATTCCGAGAATATCTCGATAAGTTCGTCCTTGTGTTCATTGATGATATCCTTATTTATTCTAAGTCTGAAGCCGAGCAAGCTAATCACTTGAGAATTGTCTTGAGTACCCTCCGTCGTCATCATCTTAGATCCAAATTCTCCAAATGCCACTTTTGGGAGAATAAGGTTAAGTTCTTAGGCCATGTTGTATCTTCCGATGGCATTTATGTCGATCCCTCAAAGATCGAAGCCATTCAGAATTGGAAGAGACCTGAGAATGTTCATGAGATTCGTAGTTTCCTTGGATTGGCGGGGTATTACCGTCGGTTCATTAAGAACTTTTCCCGTATTATGCTCCCTCTCACCTGCCTTACTCGTAAGGGCATTCGTTTTATTTGGTCGGACAAGTGTGAAGCTTCCATTTTGACATTGAAGGAACTTCTCACTAATGCTCCTATTCTTGTGGTTCCCGAAGGGAATCATGATCTTGTTGTCTATACCGATGCTTGTGGTAGTGGTCTCGGTGTTGTTCTTATGCAGAGAGGTCGGGTGGTTGCTTATGCTTCTAGGCAACTACGTCCGAATGAAGTTCGCTATGCCACTCATGATCTTGAGTTAGCCGCCATTGTCTTTGCATTGAAGATTTGGCGACATTATTTATTAGGCGAGCGCTTCATTCTCTATACCGATCATAAATCTTTGAAGTATTTGTTCACTTAGAAGGAACTCAATATGAGACAACAGCGTTGGCTTGAGTTTCTTGCCTCTTATGACTTTGATATCCTGTATACCCCTGGTAAGGGTAATCGTGTTGCAGATGCGCTTAGTCGCAAACATTCGGCTGTTATTTCTATGATGCTTGCCGAATGGGATATTCTTGAGACTCTATCTTTTTGTGAAATTCATGATCGAGATTCATCTTCTGATTCTCCTATTCTGTTATTTAGTTTGGAAGCTCGACCTGTTTTATTGGATCGTATTGCCGTTGCTCAGCGGTGTGATCCTAATTTGTTGCATCTTATTCAGCTTTGTGAGTCTGGATCTTGTGATGAGGCGTTGCAAGATTTTAGCATTGATTCTCTTGGGTGTCTTCGTAAGAAGAACCGTCTTTTTGTGCCTTCTGACTTTGCACTTAGGCATGACATTCTTGATGATTGTCACTGTTCTAAGTATACCATTCATCCCGGTAGTAGTAAGATGTATGCCGATATGCGTCGTCTTTATTATTGGGAAGGCATGAAACGCGATGTGGCGAGTTATGTGAGCAATTGCATAACTTGTCAGCGTTTTAAATCCGAGCATCAGCGTCCTTCGGGTCTTCTTCAGCCTCTTGAGATTCCATTGTGGAAGCGGGATCAAATTTCTATGGATTTCATTGACGGCCTACCTCGTTCGAGATCTGGCCATTCTAGCATTTGGGTTATTGTTGATCGCCTTTCTAAGTCTGCTCATTTCGTCCCTATTAAGTCTAATAGGACTGCTTCGCATTTGTCTAAGTTGTATATCAAGGAAATCGTGAGACTTCACGGTGTTCCTAGTTCTATTGTGAGTGATCGTGATCCTTTATTCGCAGTCATTTTTGGAAGAGTCTTCAGCAAGCTTTGGGAACAAAGCTTAATTTTTCTACAGTTTATCATCTGCAGTCTGACGGGCAGACTGAACGGGTGAATCGTATCTTGGAAGATCTTCTCCGTATTTGTATTTTTGATTTTGGTGGTAGTTGGGAGGATCACCTACCTCTTGTAGAATTCTCCTACAACAATAGTTTTCAATCTAGTATCGGTATGGCTCCTTTCGAAGCCTTATACGGAAGGCCATGTCGATCACCTTCTTGTTGGTTGGAATCTGGGGAGAAGCTTATTCTTAGTCCGGACTTTGTTCGTCATTCTTCTGATAAGATTGATCTTATTCGATTGAGAATGAAAGAGGCACAGAGTCGTCAGAAATCCTACGCGGACAACCGTAGGAAGCCTCTCGAGTTCTCGATCGGCGATCTTGTTTTTATTCATGTTTCTCCTTTGAAGGGGGTTATGCGTTTCAGTACGAATGGGGAATTGGCTCCTCGCTTTATAGGACCATTTTCTATTACTGAGCGTATTGGCCCTGTGGCTTATAGAGTTTCACTTCCAGCTCATTTATCTGGCATTCATGACGTGTTTCACGTCTCGCAACTTCGGAAGTGTCTTCGGGAGTCGGATTCTGTTATTACTTCTCCTGATTTGCAAGAGCTTGAGATCTCACCGGACTTATCTATTGTACAGCAACCTATTCGCATGCTTGACATGGAGGTGCGACACCTTCGGAATAAGGACGTGCCGCTCGTTAAAGTTCAATGGTCCGCTAATCCCAATGACTGTACTTGGGAAACCAGAGAGTATATCGAGCGATCTTATCCGGGTTTTCTATCCTTGCTTCGTAATGGTAAGTCTATTTCTGTATCTCAAGTTTATTCTTTCTTTTGTATGTAGTTGTTACAAATATCGTCTCTAGGAATTGCGGGGACGCAATTTTGTAAGGAGGGGAGATCTGTAACAACCCGCATATTTAACGATTTTATATTTAAATGTTTGATTTAAATATAGCGTCGTTAGTCGGATTTTTGGGGTCCGAAATGTTACTTTTTTCAAATGGCCGAATTGGAACTTGAAACTACCTCCATTGGTTCCAAAATGGCGTTTGCGATCTTTTTGAGTATAATCTTTGATATGTTTGGAGTTTGTGGAATTTTGGCTACTTTTTCTATTGGGTTTGGGTTTGGGTTCAGCCCACTAGCTTAATTAACCCTCTAACTCAACCCCTTCTCTTCATTTCATCTCCTTTTCATTTTATTCTCAAGCTAAAACTGAAATGGGGGAAAGGAATTGGAAATAGAAATTAGCAAGCCCTAGTTTCTTCTTGCATCTTGATTTCTTGCTCCAAAATCAAAGAGAATCCATTGGTAATTCATCTCCATCTTCTCCATCTCTTCTCCTCTTCAATTTCAGTAAATTCCTAACCCTAACTTAGGAAATACTTGCTTTGATTCTAGGTTGAAGCTTGTAGTGTTGAAGTGGAGTGTAGTTGGTTGATTCCTTGTATTTGTGCTTCTTCATCTTCTTTGTTTTGTGTAAAAAGGTGAGTTTTGAACTCACATCTACTTCTCTTGATTTCATGGGTGTTGGGTATGAATTCCTAACAATTATGCATGTTCCATTGTTTTGGATTTGGAAAGGATTTGCATTTCATTGAAAAAGGCTGGAATTGCAAATTCATCAGGTTCGGCCGACCGAGCTCCCTGGGCCGGTCGACCGACCTGCTACCCCGAGCAAAAATCTTGTTTCCTACATCTGGATGGCTGACCGAGCCCTGTAGTCCGGTCGACCGACCTGCACATGTTTGCCTATTTTGCCTATTTTGCATATTTGATTGATTTTTTCGGATTTTATCGATTCAAGTTGCTTTTTAGTGGTTGTTATTGCATATTTGACTTTGATAACTTACCCTTGACTTCATCCACGGATTTTTATAAAATAATCTCTCGAATCGCATTTAAAAGCTCGTTTCTCCAATTTATAAATTCTATTTAAAACACACACTTTCGCACTTCGAGCGAAGTGGAAGGATGATTAAATAGTTGGGCAAAACACGGACCATGAATCTGTGCGTTTATCTTTTCGATTAATCCCCGACCCATTCGATTGATCGTTTTGACCTACGGGTTTAGTTTACCGATGATATGAGGTAAATTTGTACTGCTTTGAGTGTGAAAGTGACTGACGGATAGTAAACCATTTAGTGCGAACGAGTGGTTATGGGACATACGTTAACACTTTTCGGATTCCTTTTCGAGAGTTGTGACACATTCCGCCAGTTAGTGGTGTCCAGTACTGGGTCTCTGACCTTCACCACTACGGTTTGTTGCCCTATAGGTATCGCTCCGATGTTGGCCTTATGTGCCGCATGAGTGATATTGGGTGTGTTGCCTTCGGGTGTGTTGCCTTCGGGTATGTTGCCTTCGGGTGTGTGCCTTCGGGTATGTTTCCCTATATAGTTTCGCTCTGATGTTGGCCTTATGTGCCGCATGGGTGATACTTGGGTTTGGAGTCTTCGGGCTCATGGATCCTTGTTTGTACAGTACTGAGCTCGAGCAATTTTATGATGTTTCATTGATATGTATATTCCCTTGGTATCGCCCTTCGGTGTTGGTCTTTTTGAGCCGCATGGAGTATAGCGATTGCCTTGTGGAACTTGTATACCTTATTGGTATTTGTTATTTGCCTTTTGGCTTGTTTTGGGATGTTTGTATCCTTTGTTTCTATATGTTGCCGATGATATGAAGCTTGTTCTATATGATTCATCTCTCGTTGATGATTGTGTTATCTCCCCTAGAGATATTTATTATACTGTATGACCTTGCAGGATTATTATTGTTCAGTTTATCTAACTGATTTGTTATCTAGACTGACCCGTGTATTTTATACTCGGGTCAGACCGAGATGTTTCAGGTTAGGTGCTTTTGAGACTTAGCCTATTTTGCTTCCGCATGGACTATTCGCTAGCTTCATTTTGTTATAGCGTCTTTTGTGGTCCTTATCTGTTGTAACTCTGATATGTATTCTTTTGACTCGTCTGTATGTTGTGGTCTGCTATACCACTTGACTTGTATTGTTTGTAAACTCTGTTGTGTATCGATATATGTGTATATGATGATTTACTGTTCTGTGATGTATATTACATTTGAGTTATTATATTCTGTTCTGATAGATCCATCCACCTATGGTTTTGTTTTAATTATTCATTGGGTACGTCGACCTGGTTGGTATGTTTATTGTCGATGTATTCAATAGATAATTAGAGCAAGGCTATAGATGGTCGCTCCCAACCAGCCTTATTCTCCGTGTTAGTTGACGGCATTACCTTGTAGTGTCCTTGGCTAGCGTTGGTATAGAGGTGGGGCGTCACAGTAAATGGAAATAAAATTGTATATGTTGAACTAACATAAGAAGTATATAATTTGTTCATTCACTAGAAATTTAATTCTGACCCCCTCCTTATAACACCCTACAGGTTAGGCAGATGGCGAAGACTTTCCATCTTTAAGGCATTTGTTTAGAAAGTGTTATTATATTGGTGAGTATTAACTTACTATTATATTTTAGTCAGTTCCGCTATGAGATATTTAATTGAGCTATGATATATTTGCTTGTGCCCATTTGCAGGATACCGGAACCGAACACGGGCTTCAGTGTGCTTGGGTTTTAGCATTTTTGCAAAAAATCAAGACCCACTGGAATTAATTAAGGAGTCTTCTAATAAAGGGAAATGTATGTAGGGAATAAATTAAATGATAACATACATATATTAATTAATAATTGACTCAATCAATTAATTTAGAAATTAATTGAAGACATTAAGTAAGTGTCAATTAATAAAAGAGGGAAACTTACATGTCAATTAATTGGATAATGAATTGGCGGTTTAATTATGTACGACTAATAAATGTGCGATTGAGTGATGCATAGGAATTAATTTGGATATCGATTAAAATAGGAAAATGTGTCACTTAATTAATTTGCAATTAGTTAAGCTTTTCAGAAGGGGTGTCAATTAATCAAAGAATATGCGATTTTTACAATAGCTAATAATGTAAATTAATTGGCAAGAAAAAAGGTTAGTTATATGATTATTTGTTTCCTAGTTAAAAAAATTGGAACACGTACAAAAATCAAACAAAGCAATTAGGTTTATGATGAAGGTAAATCGATAAGAATAAATTAAGAAGTATAACTTTTATGTGCATTCAGTTAATAGAGGTATTAACTGACGTGTTCAAATAGGTAGGAAATTATGATGTATAAGAATCAATTAATATTAGATATATGTATGTATGTATGTATGATTTAATTAATTGGATAATAAATGGGTGAATCTTATTTAGAAGGAAATGTGAATTAATAGGGTCGTATAATAAAGGAACAAATGAATAACGTTGTAGAGTTATATGTTACAAGCTAACGTAAACAAATCAAGTTTTGATGGTGAGCATTGCTTTTCTGGTTAATCGGATTGTTCCTAGTTGTTCGCTGCATCTATAAATTGAACGTAACTTAACCCTAGCCCACACTATTTACTCTGAATCAGCTGATTTTGTTTGCAGCAAACTCCTCTTCTCTTCTCCCTCTTCCTTTCTCCTCTATTAATCAAATCTTTCTCCAAACTAAAAATAAAATTAACAAGGAAATACATATAAACAAATTAGAGAATTATGCGAACAAATCAGGGAATTTACAGCGAATCAAAAAGGAGAAAAAACGAAGAAAAGCGTAGCAAATTAAAAGGGATAGAGATGTTAAAAATGACATATGAGTGGATTTAATTATATATCTTTTACGTTTGAGATATATTATCATTAGATTCCCGTTAAATAATTTTATTTAGTATTTCAGTAATTAATCTTGTCGGTTAGTTATGCTGAATTGTAAGAAATTTAAAGTTATTTAAATCTATTTTAAAGTTATAATTTAGCCTAAATGCTAGCTTCTTTTATTCCCTATTTATCCGAATAATATAGTTAAAGAAGAGAATTTGCAATTATGGATTATAACAAGAAAATACTAGATTTTAGGAAATTAGATGTATAATAAGAAAAGATGAAATAAAGAAAGAAAATTAATAATTCTGCAATAAATCATACTAAACCGAGAGCAATAAATTAGAGAAAAATCTAATAACTTGATTTGGAAGTAAGTGATAAAATTAGTTGGCTGGTTTAGAAAATAGAATACATTTCTGTAGTTTAATTTTTAAAAGATAATGATAAACGTAATTGCAAGAATGAAAGAAAGAAAAAGCGAACTAGTATAAAATGGAGAAACCACTGTACTTTACATTATCCAAAAATAATAAAAGAAATATCTTGTAGTTACAAATTATTGTTTGTAGTATTATATAGTATTAAAATATGAAAATGGATTTTTAGTATAGTTTTCATAACCAACCAAATAGTATAGGACTACGTCCTAGAATAGAAGAATATAAATCAAAGAATTGAAGTAACCAAGTTAATTATTAGATAAGAATCTGAAGCTGTAAACGATAATGAATTTAGATCTGCATTTACTACACATACAATACAATTAAGTAAAATAGTTATTACGATAAGTAAAGTGTATAGTATAAGAGAATTAAATTCAATGTCATTATAAAAGAAGACGGACTGGAGTAGAAAAGAGACGCTTGTAATTGTATAATATGCAGATTATAAAAGAAGATAAAAAATGACAACTACAAGTAAAATTATGATATAGGTTATAATTAAGTAGAAAGAACGTAGAGGCTTACTTTAAGACTTAGAATAAGTTAATAAGCAAATATAGTAAGGATAACAGTAGAGGCTCATTTAAAAAGACTTTTACTATGTTAATAAGCAATAGAACAGAAATAATAGAAGAGGCTATTTTGATAAACTTAAGACTTAAATTAAGTTAATAAGCAAGATAATAGAAGTGGCTCATATCAACAGCATTCATTTCGGTCAGAAACCGATAGTCCCACAATAGTTAGGTGAGGCTAAGACAAGATTATACTAATTAAGGTAAATAAGTAGCCAATAGAATAAGAAAAGTAAACTAAAGGAAAATTAAAGAGATTAGACTTAAGATCTAATAAAAGAGTGAGACGCGTATGGAGCAGCCCAAAGGATGAAGATCCTAACGAGTAGTTCATCACAGATTTCAGCGATGGAAAAGCACGTTCAACTTAGTTATTTTGTGCTAGAAGGAAGTGTGAAACTTCAACGGGACGCGAGGATACTCTAGGATGGCCCTTTGGTGTAGACGTAATGATGCGGTCCTCTAGAGGTAGGTCTGTAGGTGTTCCATCAAAAGAGTATGCCTTGACTGCTTTTTGGATGGCAGGACCATTATAGGCAGTCAGAAGGGGTTGGTGTTTGGAGTATGATAATCACATGACCCAGTACTAGCAAGTAAGCTTAGTGGGCAAGACCCAAAAGAATAGTCGCATGTAGATATTGGCCAGCATCAAAACCAAGAACGAGTTCGGGAAAGACTGGAGTTAAACCAATAGTCCAATGATACTTTCACTATTGAGACATTGGATGAGGGGCCCCGCCAATTGGATATTAGATTGTCTGCAGTAGGACACGTCCACTTAACACTTTAGAGGTCTTTTGATTAATTAAGGGGTGGCTGTGTAACGACCCGCTATTTTGGACTATTCGCATCAGCACACGTCGGACTTGAATAATTCAAAATACCGAATTGTTAATTTAAATTTGGCAAAACTCAGATATACAGTAAAAAAATAATCACAGAATCACATACACAAAGTAATAATATGCAGCGGAAGTAAAAGATATAGTAGTTTATGAAGCTACTATATAAATATATAAGAAACATCAGAGTTTACAACAAAAGAGAATTACGATACATCAAATACAAATCAGAATATATCACTGGAATCATCGAATACTGAAAGCAGAATAGATGGCTGGATCTTCAAGTAATGCTCCAGCTCCAAAGGTGAGTCTCGAAAGCTGGTACTCTCAGTCTGACCCGAGCGTAAAGCAAAACGCAAACACTCGAGTCAGGATTAACATTCTTATATCAATAAATCCAACTCAAGTGAAATAATAATTGAAATACAATAACTCAAAGGATGTTGGAATAACCATCCTTTAAGGATTCGTTAAACTATCTACTAGGTAGTAGTGTACGCTAAATAGATAATGTCTATCAGTAATATAAAGTATCAAAATAGTGTTAAGGCATTACCATTATCCCCCTTAACACATTTTTACATAAGCATCATAGTCTACACAGCACTGTAAACTCCACCGTAAACTGGTGGGATATCAGGGAGTACTCCATAGGTATAACACAAAACAAATTCGTGTGGTCGCGTATATAGGGATACAAGTATGACAAGGCACATGAGGCAATACCCAAGGTAGTGAAACTACCGTTCGCCTGATCCGGACTGGTGAGAACGCATCGCCGCAACGATCGCAAAACCGCGAAACAACACTCCTGAAATTACGAGGGTGCACCAATCAATAACAAGTAATGATTAGTAATGACGAAGAAGTGTGTTCGCTCGAGGTGGCTAACCCCATTTGGCCCAGCACGGCTCCTGATTTTAGTCATTTCCAATTTAACACAAGTGTCAAGGCTATCCATTATCGTTCTCTTTCTTTAGTCATCACGTACATCATTCCAGCCACTTCATTCTGGACCATCACTCTGCGTATAGTTATTAAAGTGGTTTTCGGTTTAGATAGAGAGTATATCCATAACCAATTCCGGTCTCTTTAATAACTTTCGTAATTATCACACCGATTGGTCGTTTAGTAAATTTCAAAACTAAATCAATTTCATTTTCAATTAGAATTTATAATCAACATTTCATTTGTCTTTCACTATCAATTTCCAAAATTTACATTTCAAAACTACCAAATAACCGTTTCGAAGTCTTACAATTCAATTTTCAATTTTTATTTAAAACAATTCAAATATTGATTCAAGTTCGTATATAGGTTTCATTTCGAAATCGTTTAAATTGTTTAATTTTCATTCAAATCAATTTAAATTCATTTATCGATTTCATTCAATATTCGCTAAGCTAATTTATCATTTAAAACAATTTTCATTTAAATTTCCAATTCATTAAATCGATTTCTTAAGTTCAACTTCATTATATCAAAACTTCAAATTGAAATAAATTAAATTTGTCAAATCAATTCCTTAAATTACAAGTCTTACGTTAATATAAATAAATTCCATTCATTTCAATAAATCGCATTTTCCCCTTGTTAAAGAAATTCAATTTTCATTTATTTATTGACTTCATTACAAATTTCAAACTCAATTACTAAAGAACTAAATTTCATATATTCAAGAAGTTTAATTTCACTCATTAACTTACTTAAATTTTGCAAAGCTTAATTAATAAATAAAGTAACTCAATTTCATTTATTAACGAAGTTCAAATCCACTTATTCAAAAGTTCAATTTCTCTTATCAAAGAATTCAATTTTTATTCAATTATTAAATAATTAAATCTCATTCAATTATTAAATAATTTCAATCTTAATTATTAATAATTTCAAAATTTAATAATTACAAACTTGGTTATAAATTTAAACATAATTATTAAATCATTTCCACTTAATTATGAATTCAAACTTAATTATCAAATCATTTCAACTTAATTATAAATTCAACATAATAATTTCAAACTTAATTATAATTCCAAACATAATTATAATTTCAAATTTAATTATTAAATGATTTCAAACTTAATAATTTCAAAACTAAATTATTACTAATTCCCAATTATTTACTAATAATTCCCAATTTAATTATTAAATAATTAAATTTCAAATAATGTTCTTTCATCAATTGCTACGCTAGTATTTGTTTCAGATTTCAATTTTTACATTTTCCTTTCAAAAATTCAAATTCCAACTTCGTTTCAAACTTATTCTTTGCTCGAATAAAATCATTATTTTATTTTTAAATCAATTTATTGACCAATCGGATTTTATTTAATTATCTATCCTAGGTCAAATTCATTTGGGTATTTATCATTTTAACACGATTCCATTTCTAATTCAAAATCAAGTATAACAAAGGGAACTTGCAGTGTGATAACTGGGATGGTGTCAAAGTAAATAAACAAGCAATAACAACAATCAATAACAATCCAATAGTCAATTCAAATAATCCCGAAATAATCGTATTAATTCACATTGTTATTTGTGCAAATTAATATAATTATTTCTAGAATCTACACTATCATTTCATGTAGATTAAAGATTATTACATTTTATTTATACGGTTCTTCACTTGTCATTCATTATTCAATTTTATACTACATAAATTATACAACATACATTCAATGGTTCAATGTGCAATTAATCAAATCCTACGTGTACATTAATTTAACATTTAAAGGGGGTCATATTATACAAATTTAACTAATCAAATTCAACACATACGACGATTCAAAATTTTTACTATCCTACGACAATTTCAATTTCAAGTTATTTATCACTTACAACATCAACAGTTTAACGTTCAATGTCAACATCACACAATTAATCAAATTATCAACCAAACTAGATTATTTTGCATACACAACAGATAATGGTGTCAGATGTCACAGGTGAACTGATACAGGTAATAACATATATTTAACAGTGTAAATAGCAACAACATATTTTAATTGTCGTTTTAATTTAAATCAAATTTAATAACTATAAGAACATTAATCGTGAGTGATTGCTCACCTTCCGAGGCTAGAGAGGATAGACAATGAATTGAGTTACGGATCCAAGCACGAATTTCAAATCAATGCTAGATGGATCCGGATTCGACGGACAAGCTGATAGATAAGGAATTGATGAAATCAAATTAGAATAGCTCGATATAGACTGAAGAGATATGTATAGTATTTTATTATTTTCTTCTTAAAACCAAAAACTCAATTTAAAATACATATTCAAAATTTATATATATCAATACATGTATTTCAAAATTTAAACTTATATTTTTAAATTAGAATAATTTGTAACTCAACTATCAATGTTCATAAAAAAAATCAATATAAACAAAATTAAGATATACATATAACATACTATGTAACTTACTTAACTAATATATATAAATTGGTATACATAGCCCATAACTTAGAGAGAACTATATAGATACATACAAAAATCTTTTAAATTAACATCGAATGACATAAGTCAACAAAATAAAATAACTATTATATACGTATACTGATAACATGTAAACTAACATAGTAAAACTATAACCACTAACATATAATTTTAACCAAAATGTTTAACTTACCTACATTTCATATTTCTATAAATAATATATACACATGGTAGGAAATAAATAAATTTTTATATTTATAAACAAAAATTATATACATTTAAATAAGGTGATATAATACTGTTATAAAATAAAGTATGTCCCATCACTTCACAAAAAAAAGGATACATATATAAACATCAACAACTTAATACATATATGAACTGTGCAACTTAAATAATTGACAACTAATGTAAGCTAATATGAAAAAAATAATCTACATACACTAACCTATATAGCGTATGTTAATATATATATATATATAGAGAGAGAGAGAGAGAGAGGGAGAGGGAGACTAACCTCATAATATAACTTAATAGAAAAACACCCAAGCTTATAAAATTTACAAAATTTAACATATCAACGTATATACTATAATCACGAAATATGCATATATACTGATACGATTATACACTTGTACATTGCATAAACAGACTCTAGCTTATTATATAAACAAACACATATATTGAACAGTAAATTATATATATGCACGTATGTAAATAAACTAATATATAAACAAATAACAACATATATATATGTTAAAACCAATATTTCATAAAACAAAGGTATTTCTTATAAAATATATGCACAGGCAAGCTATAAAAACAACTATATATAGTAGACTTTTATACAGCACTTATATATTACTAGCATACTTTTTAGAACAGGTCGACACAACAAACCATATATATACTTACATACAATAACAAAATTGATTAAAATATATAAATAACATACTTTGCGGACTCAATGCTCGAGAATAAATAGGTGCAGACTCCTTTCATAGACAAGTACATTTACAGAACTAGTTTTACAAAAGTACTTTTATGTATATGCTATAACAACATATTATTTGCATAAAACAAATATAACGTATACAATAAATACAATATATATATATATATATATATATATATATTACCCATATATACGAAGAAGAAGAAATGGTGGCCATAGGTGGGTGAACATGGTGACTTGTGGTCGGGCTTAGTTTGGGTTTGATGAGGTGGATGGCGGCGCTAGCTCAGATGTAAGGCGGAGGTGGAGGGAAATCTCGGCAAGGGGTGATGCTCGCATGAACAGGCAAGGGCCTAGGTGAAAGAGGAGGGGACTTTGGTAGATGGTAGCTCGGCTAGCTGCGCGAGGAGGCGGAGATGAACGCGGTGGCCAAAACTGCTGCTGCGACGTGGGTATAAGGGTAGTGGTGGCGGTTCGACGTGAGTGGAAGCGAGGTGCGGTAGAGGTGAATGAGAGAGATATGTGAGCTACAGAAATATATATATATCTTGAGAAATGTAAGTTTTCAAACAAAACAGTGCAAGGTAACAAAGTGTCGAGCAAGGTAACGGTAGGTGGCAACGCGGCGTCGTGCTCGGCATTGGTGGGAGGAGTGTTTGACAGCGGATAGCTCGGTGGTGGGTGTGGTGAATCTTGCATGAAGAAGGAGGGAGGGTGGAATAAGGTGGAGGACTGGTGGCTAGCGTGGGCTGCGGTCTCGGTTGCTTTCGACGTGGTGGCTTTGGTGGTTGCAGGCCGTGCGCGAGGGTGGGGCCGTGATGAGTTGCGGGCTGAAAAGTAGTGGTGGTTGTTGCGGTTCCATAAAAATGAGAAGAAGGTGACAGTGGATATATGATTTTGTATGAATGCTTGAATCCATGAAGACAGAAGAGGGGAGAATGAGAACAGTAGACCCGAAAGTTTGCAGATTTTGTATTGAAAGTTTGCAAATGAAATGTTCCTAGAGAATCAAAATTGAAGGGAAAGGCAGAGGAACCATAAATAAACTTTGGAACCAGTAGACAAGAAAGTCAAGCACGAGAATTTTAGATCCATAAATGCAACAGTTGTTTTTTTTATTTTGTAATTTTAAAAGCCGATGGCTATTCAACCTAAACGGTGAAATATGAAAAGATGTAAGGAACAAAAGACGCAAACTAGTTACCGGTACAGTGACCGTTTTGCGGTTTCCGCGGCGTAACGGATTTCAAAACATGCAAATGAATATATCGTGGTGATTAGCATGGTGAGGCGATCAAAACGGTATATCAATGGCGGTAGTACGATGGAATTATAAAAATTTGAATTTTCTAATAGCGGAAAATGCATGAAAATCGCAGAAAAATAAGATCGACGGAGCTAAAGACGTCCGAATTTGGAAAAACGACAAACTGACAACTTGCTCTAAAGATGTTTTAGAATTTTTCTATGTAAAAGTATTTTGCTTTTGAAAACGTTTTATTTTCATCGCTTTTTAACTGACTAAATTGAAGTAAATTTACGCACGAAATAAACTTTCATATTTTCGGACGAAAATTTACCAGTTGCTATGTTTAACTAGGCGTATTCCAAATATCAAATTTATATTTCAAAATTTCATCGTTTAAAATTTCACAAAATTTCAATTAAATACGTTACTAAAACCGTTAAAATTTATGGGTCGTTACATTCTCTCCCACTCAAAACTTTTCGTCCCCGAAAAGGAAGGAAGTATGAGAATAGAAACAACCAAAAGAAAATAGACCTGAATTACATTATAAACAATTAATTTAAATCATATAAATTTCAATTTAAATAAATTTATATTCACAATTTGTTTTAAATCCAAGATAATTTATTAAGTTGATTTCATTTCAATTTATTAATATTTGATAACAAAAGATTCCTTAAGAACAAAATTTTATTTATTTATCTCATTAATTCATTGTTTTATTATCCAATTATACCCTATTAATAATTAATAATCATATTTTATTCAACAAATTCAATTCTTCTTTATTTTAAATAATTATCAAATTAATTCCACTTAATATATCCCATCACATATATCAAGCATATTTATATTTATTATAACTACTCAAATTTAAATTTCTTTTAACATCATTTCGCATTGTAAATTATTCAATTACATATTCAACTTTTGGATGGTTTTGGTAAGTCGTATTATAAAGTAATTCGGTATTATACAAGTAAATTTTCTAATCCAATTTGTTAAGTTTCAATATTCATTCAAATTTTGGCTTCCATTAAAATCATTCTCAACATATATTTTAAGAATTTCCTTTTCAATTTACTTCAAACAATTTTGAAATAAATATATACATACATCTAATATATCACATCAAATCAATAATCAATACCAATATGTATGAATCAAGTCATAATTTAGAAATTCAAATCTATTTAAATTTTTCAAAACAAACCGTAACAAAGCTACAAAATAGTCTCTCCACTTCGAAACTCGAAAATGAACGTCGATGATGCGGCCGTCATCACCGAAATTATTTTCCAGCGACAAAAGGGAAGAGCTCAAATTTAATCATTTAAATTTCTTTACAAACCATTTTTATTCGAAAATATTTTAAATAATATACGTTTTAAACTTTTAACACCGTAGTTCAAAATTATCGGGAATTAAATTCTCAAATTTCAATTTAAATTCACTTAAACTCTAAATCGATTTATAAACCAATTTTTTTATATAACCTGCCTCTATTTATGTGTTGGTAAAATCAGTAATTTACAAAACACAAATGAAAATTAAATATTATCATTTAACAACCAATTCAGTTAACAATTCAATTTCAAAAAAAAATTATACTCAAATATATAACACAATTATACAAAAGTTTATTTTGTTTACCAGATTTGAAAACGATATTGTGTCCGTTTGCTCTGTTAAAGTGTTTTGGAAATCCTATCGATGGCGTTGATCAGACGAATCGATCGAAAACCTAAATCAACATCAACAACTCAAACAACACAATATACATAAAACATTTTAAGTATTAATTTTCAAATACACTTCCTCGCTGTACGAGACAAGGATGGATTTCAAAATAAGTATAGAGATTCAAATTGATGGAAATCCAATCGAAGAGAATTTTGATTCGATAATGAGTTCGAAACAGAAGATAAGATAATTCAATTATCAAAATCGGGAGGTGGATGAGCTTATTTAATTCACGGGCAACCTTAACCAGATCGACCGAAACTTCAAGAATAAGATCGATGCTGAATTCCGAGGTAAATCAACATTCGATCTCAAGAGATAGAATTCGGGTATAGTAGGGAATAAATAGTATCGTAAACCGAGGATACAGAAATCTCCGATAAATCGATGTCTATTGTAAAGGAGTTTTACCCATTTACAAATAATTCGAAGATTGGCGAGACCGCCAATTCATTATAAGGGTCATTCGAAATGGAGTTGTGGGATGCTCCAGAATTCAGACGAATACGAATATTGAGGGACAAGAATGAATTTCGGAACCGAGGAAACGTTCCAAAATTCAAAGGAATTGAGTCAAAAGAAAGAGATTGAAACTCGGATGAGAGTGATTCTGTGAATACATTTACCCTATATGCTAAGTTTGCCTAGAGCTACCAAAAGCTCTGATACCAACTGTAACGACCCGCTATTTTGGACTATTCGCATCCGCACACGTCAGACTTGAATAATTCAAAATACCGAATTGTTAATTTAAATTTGGCAAAACTCAGATATACAATAAATAAATAATCACAGAATCACAAACACAGAGTAATAATATGCAACGGAAGTAAAAGAGATAGTAGTTCATGAAGCTACTATATAAATATATAAGATACATCAGAGTTTACAACAAAAGAGAATTACGATACATCAAGTACAAATCAGAATATATCACTAGAATCATCGAATACTGAAAGCAGAATAGATGGCTAGATCTTCAAGTAAAGCTCCAGCTCCAAAGGTAAGTCACGAAAGCTGGTACTCTCAGTCTGACCCGAGCGTAAAGCAAAACACAAACACTCAAGTCAGGATTAACATTCTTATATCAATAAATCCAACTCAAGTGAAATAACAATTGAAATACAATAACTCAAAGGATGTTGGAATAACCATCCTTTAAGAATCCGTTAAACTATCTACTAGGTAGTAGTGTACGCTAAATAGATAATGTCTATCAGTAATATAAAGTATCAAAATAGTGTTAAGGCGTTACCATTATCCCCCTTAACACATTTTTACATAAGCATCATAGTCTATACAACACTGTAAACACCACCGTAAACTGGTGGGATATTAGGGAGTACTCCATAGGTATAACAAAAAACAAATTCGTAGAGGTCGCGTATATAGGGATACAAGTATGACAAGGCACATGAGGCAATACCCAAGGTAGTGAAACTACCGTTCGCCTGATCCGGACCGGTGAGAACGCATCGCCACAGCGATCGCAACACCGTGAAACAACACTCCTGAAATTACGAGGGTGTACTAATCAATAATAAGTAATGAGTAGTAATTACGAAGAAGTGTGTTCGCTCGAGGTGGCTAACCACATTTGGCCCGGCACAACTTCTGATGTAGTCATTTCCAATTTGACACAAGTGTCAAGGCTATCCACTATCGTTCTCTTTCTTCAATCATCACGTACATCATTCCAGCCACTTCATTCTGGATCATCACTCTGCGTATAGTTATTAAAGTGGTTTTCTGTTTAGATAGAGAGTATATCCATAATCGATTCCGGTCTCTTTAATAACTTTCGTAATTATCACACCGATTGGTTAGTAAATTTCAAAACTAAATCAATTTCATTTTCAATTAAAATTTATAATCAACATTTCATTTGTCTTTCACTATCAATTTCCAAAATTTACATTTCAAAACTATCAAATAACCATTTCGAAGTCTTACAATTCAATTTTCAATTTTTATTTAAAACAATTCAAATATTGATTCAAGTTCGTATATAGGTTTCATTCCGAAATCGTTTAAATTGTTTAATTTTCATTCAAATCAATTTAAATTCATTTATCTATTTCATTCAATATCCGCTAAGCTAATTTATCATTTAAAACAATTTTCATTTAAATTTCCAATTCATTAAATCGATTTCTCAAGTTCAACTTCATTATATCAAAACTTCAAATTGAAATAAATTAAATTTGTCAAATCAATTCCTTAAATTACAAGTCTTACGTTAATTTCAATAAATCCCATTCATTTCAATAAATCACATTTTCCCCTTGTTAAAGAAATTCAATTTTCATTTATTTATTGACTTCATTACAAATTTCAAACTCAATTACTAAAGAACTAAATTTCATATATTCAAGAAGTTTAATTTCACTCATTAACTTACTTAAATTTTGCAAAGCTTAATTAATAAATAAAGTAACTCAATTTCATTTATTAACGAAGTTCAAATCCACTTATTCAAAAGTTCAATTTCTCTTATCAAAGAATTCAATTTTTATTCAATTATCAAATAATTAAATCTCATTCAATTATTAAATAATTTCAATCTTAATTATTAATAATTTCAAAATTTAATAATTACAAACTTGGTTATAAATTTAAAAATAATTATTAAATCATTTCCACTTAATTATGAATTCAAACTTAATTATCAAATCATTTCAACTTAATTATAAATTCAACTTAATAATTTCAAACTTAATTATAATTCCAAATTTAATTATAATTTCAAATTTAATTATTAAATGATTTCAAGCTTAATAATTTCAAAACTCAATTATTACTAATTCCCAATTATTTACTAATAATTCCAAATTTAATTATTAAATAATTAAATTTCAAATAACGTTCTTTCATCAATTGCTACGTTAGTATTTATTTCAGATTTCAATCTTTACATTTTCCTTTCAAAAATTCAAATTCCAACTTCGTTTCAAAAATTCAAATTCCAACTTCGTTTCAAACTTATTCTTTGCTCGAATAAAATCATTATTTTATTTTTAAATCAATTTATTGACCAATCGGATTTTATTTAATTCTCTATCCTAGGTCAAATTCATTTGGGTATTTATCATTTCAACCCGATTCCATTTCTAATTCAAAATCAAGTATAACAGAGGGAACTTGCAGTGTGATAACTGGGATGGTGTCAAAGTAAATAAAAAAGCAATAACAACAATCAATAACAATCCAATAGTCAATTCAAATAATCCCGAAAAAATCGTATTAATTCACATTGTTATTTGTGCAAATTAATATAATTATTTCTAGAATCTACACTATCATTTCATGTAGATTAAAAATTATTACATTTTATTTATACGGTTCTTCACTTGTCATTCTGTATTCAATTTTATACTACATAAATTTATACAACATACATTCAATGGTTCAATATGCAATTAACCAAATCCTACGTGTAAATTAGTTTAACATTTAAAGGGGGTCATATTATACAAATTTAACTAATCAAATTCAACACATACGATGATTCAAAATTTTTACTATCCTACGACAATTTCAATTTCAAGTTATTTATCACTTACAACATCAACAGTTTAACGTTCAATGTCAACATCACACAATTAATCAAATTATCAACCAACTATATTATTTTGCATACACAACAGATAATGGTGTCAGATGTCACAGGTGAACTGATACAGGTAATAACATATATTTAACAGTGTAAATAGCAACAACATATTTCAATTATCGTTTCAATTTAAATCAAATTTAATAAATTTAAGAACGTTAATCGTGAGTGATTGCTCACCTTCCGAGGCTAGAGAGGATAGACAATGAATTGAGTTACGGATCCAAGCACGAATTTCAAATCAATGCTAGATGGATCCGGATTCGACGGACAAGCTGATAGATAAGGAATTGATGAAATCAAATTAGAGTAGCTTGATATAGACTGAAGAGATATGTATAGTATTTTATTATTTTCTTCTTAAAACCAAAAACTCAATTTAAAATACATATTCAAAATTTATATATATCAATATATGTATTTCAAAATTTAAACTTATATTTTTAAATTAAAATAATTTGTAACTCAACTATCAATATTCATAAAAAAAATCAATATAAACAAAATTAAGATATACATATAACATACTATGTAACTTACTTAACTAAATATATATATATATATAAATTGGTATACATAGCCCATAACTTAGAGAGAACTATATAGATACATACACAAATCTTTTAAAATTAACATCGAATGACATAAGTCAACAAAATAAAATAACTATTATATACATATACTGATAACATGTAAACTAACATAGTAAAACTATAACTACTAACATATAATTTTAACCAAAATGTATAACTTACCTACATTTCATATTTCTATAAATAATATATACACATGGTAGGAAATAAACAAATTTTTATATTTATAAACAAAACTTATATACATTTAAACAAGGAAATATAATACTGTTATTAAATAAAGTATGTCCCATCACTTCACAAAAAAAAGGATACATATATAAACATCAACAGCTTGATACATATATGAACTGTGCAACTTAAATAATTGACAACTAATGCAAGCTAATATGAAAAAAAGAATCTACATACACTAACCTATATAGCGTACGTTAATATATATATATATATATATATGCATATAGACTAACCTCATAATATAACTTAATAGAAAACACCCAAGCTTATAAAATTTACAAAATTTAACATATCAACGTATATACTGTAATCACGAAATATGCATATATACTGTTATGATTATACACTTGTACATTGCATAAACAGACTCTAGCTTATTATATAAACACACATATATTGAATAGTAAATTATATATATGCACGTATGTAAATAAACTAATATATAAACAAATAACAACATATATATGTTAAAACCAATATTTCATAAAACAAAGGTATTTCTTATAAAATATATGCACAGGCAAGCTATAAAAACAACTATATATAGTAGACTTTTATACAACACTTATATATTACTAGCATACCTTTTAGAACAGGTCGACACAACAAACCATATATATACTTACATACAATAACAAAATAGTTTAACATATATAAATAACATAATTTGCGGACTCAATGCTCGAGAATAAATAGGTGCAGACTCCTTTCATAGACAAGTATACATACAGAACTAGTTTTACAAAAGTACATTTATGTATATGCTATAACAACATATTATTTGCATAAAACAAATATAACGTATACAATAAATACAATATATATATATATATATATATATATATATATATATATATATTACCCATATATACGAAGAAGAAGAAATGGTGGCCATAGGTGGGTGAACATGGTGACTTGTGGTCGGGCTTAGTTTGGGTTTGATGAGGTGGATGGCGGCGCTAGCTCAGATGTAAGGCGGAGGTGGAGGGAAATCTCGGCAAGGGGTGATGCTCGCATGAACAGGCAAGGGCCTAGGTGAAAGAGGAGGGGACTTTGGTAGATGGTAGCTCGGCTAGCTGCGCGAGGAGGCGGAGATGAACGCGGTGGCCAAAACTGCTGCTGCGACGTGGGTATAAGGGTAGTGGTGGCGGTTCGACGTGAGTGGAAGCGAGGTGCGGTAGAGGTGAATGAGAGAGATATGTGAGCTACAGAAAAATATATATATCTTGAGAAATGTAAGTTTTCAAACGAAACAGTGCAAGGTAACGGTAGGTGGCAATGCGGCGTCGTGCTCGGCATTGGTGGGAGGAGTGTTTGACAGCGGATAGCTCGGTGGTGGGTGTGGTGAATCTTGCATGAAGAAGGAGGGAGGGTGGAATAAGGTGGAGGACTGGTGGCTAGCGTGGGCTGCGGTCTCGGTTGCTTTCGACATGGTGGCTTTGGTGGTTGCAGGCCGTGCGCGAGGGTGGGGCCGTGATGAGTTGCGGGCTGAAAAGTAGTGGTGGTTGTTGCGGTTCCATAAAAATGAGAAGAAGGTGACAGTGGATATATGATTTTGTATGAATGCTTGAATCCATGAAGACAGAAGAGGGGAGAATGAGAACAGTAGACCCGAAAGTTTGCAGATTTTGTATTGAAAGTTTGCAAATGAAATGTTCCTAGAGAATCAAAATTGAAGGGAAAGGCAGAGGAACCAAAAATAAACATTGGAACCAGTAGACACGAAAGTCAAGCACGAGAATTTTAGATCCATAAATGCAACAGCTGTTTTTTTTTATTTTGGAATTTCAAAAGCCGATGGCTGTTCAACCTAAACGGTGAAATATGAAAAGACGTAAGGAACAAAAGACGTAAACTAGTTACCAGTACAGTGACCGTTCCGCGGTTTTCGTGGGGTAACGGATTTCAAAACATGCAAATGAATATACCGTGGTGATTAGCACGGTAAGGCGATCAAAATGGTATATCAATGGCGGTAGTGCAATCGAATTATCAAAATTTGAATTTTCTAATAGCGGAAAATGCATGAAAATCACATAAAAATAAGATCGACGGAGCTAAAGGCGTCCGAATTTGGAAAAACGACAAACTGACAACTTGCTTAAAAGATGTTTTAGAATTTTTCTATGTAAAAATATTTTGCTTTTGAAAACGTTTTATTTTCATTGCTTTTTAACCGATTAAATTGAAGTAAATTTACGCACGAAATAAACTTTCATATTTTCGGACGAAAATTTACCAGTTGCTATGTTTAACTAAGCGTATTCCAAATATCAAATTTATATTTCAAAATTTCATCGTTTAAAATTTTACAAAATTTCAATTAAATACGTTAGTGTAACAACCCTGTATTTTGTGATTTATTTTAATTGTATATTTTAATTATTTTAGTTGACTTTTTGATTTAAAAACTTATTTTATTTATTTTGAATGATTAATTTTGTTCTTTTAAATATAAACTTTAGTTTCGATATGAATTATCATTCCAAAGCATGACTAAAAAGAATATTTTCCAAAAAGTGAATTCTTGGTCAAAATAATCAAACTTTGACTTTTAATTTAAATTTTTAAAAGTTTGAAAATTTAAGTTTCATCTTTTATTATGAAAGTACATAAAATTTTAAGAACACTGCTTTTTGTTTCGTTGAAAACGGATTTAATTTGTGAAAGTTATACTGTTTTCAATATTGTGTGTACATTGAATTATTTAACAATTTTCTTTATGTTAAATTTTATAAATTATATTTTTAATTGTCAAATCATGTTCTAATATGTGTTATATGACATGTTATATATATATATATATTTTTTTAAACATTTTTTTGTGATGTTATAATTTTTCCAAAGTTTACCGTGTTGATTTCTTTTTTTTTTGGCTGTTTTCTTATTTTCTGCTATTTTCTTCATTAAAATTTTATTTAAATTTAATTTTATATATTTATTTTGTGAATTCATTTTTATTTTGTGTACTTATCTTTATTTATAAATATTTTTCAAGTATATAAAAATCTTCCAAAGTGCATTGAATTTATTTCTAATTTTAAAGTCTACTTCGCAATTTTAAGCCATTTTCTCAATTTAAATTCTATTTAATTAAAATTTAATTATTTATTTTATTTTAGAAATTATAAATAAATTATTTTATTTCAAAATTTTGCTTTAGAATATTTTTAAAATGAAGTAGATATTTTTCCAAAGCCATCGATGTTTTAATTATAATTTTTGAACCCTATTTTCAATTTTTAAGCAATTTTCTTAATTCTTTTTATATTTTCTTTAAATTTAATTATATATTTTTATTTTTATTTCACTTTTTTTTGGTTTTTAGATGTACTTGCTGAATTTTATTTTGTTTTATTTGATTTAAAAGAAAAGGAAGTATGGAAGGTTTTAAAAGCTAAGAAACGTAAAGTCGTTTCACCGTTTCTTTTACCGTTTCTTTTTCAATCAATACATCAGTTATTTTAGCCATTCCTTATACTATCTTCAGCTGACTTCTTTTTCTTCATTTTCACGTGAAAACATCTTCCCCATCTCATTTTCATGGCTAGAGAAAAATTGGTAATGGCTTCTCTATATTTTTCTACTTTTTCTCCTTCCTTTTTGCTTGTTTTTGCCTTGTTTTCTTTGTTTGTTTTACTCGGCCACCACTAGCAAGCCTTGGCCATCACCTCGACCACCTTCTCCTCTTCACCATCCACCACTTAACATCATCTCCTCCTCTAACTTGACCAGGCCGCACCCTCCCTGTGACGCCCCACCTCTATACCCACGCTAGCCAAGAACACTACGGTGTAGTGCTGTCAACTAGCACGGAGAATAAGGCTGTTGAGGAGCGACCATCAATAGTTAGGCCTTATACTGGTATTGGTTATCTCAATGGGAGTGGTATATAAATATATTTTCTTTCATTTTTCATCTCTGATTTATTTTCTCCCATCGACATACCCCAATTCCAGTATAAAACGAACTACGATGGTTCGTAATGGTTTAGAACAGTAAATATAAAGTAACAACACAGATAATATAAATGCGGAACACAGATGAAACGGAAAGTCTCATATATATATATATAATAACTGATGTCAGTTACAATACATTCACACGGTACATATGATACAACTACAACAGTCGACTAAGGAAGTTACATATACAAGTACATTAACGTATTTAATATACATGAACACATATCTTCCTATACAATTTTACAGACTACTACAAATGACGACGACTACTCCAAAAGATATGAAAGAACTTCATAGATCTAGCAGCAACCCAAAGCAGAATATCTACAACCTGAAATACTCGGTCTGACTCGAGTATTAAATTCAAAAGAAAATAATACTCGGGTCAGTCTAATTCAAACTCAGTTATTAGTGCACAGAAGCAATGATAATAAAATAATGAATAGACGACAGTAATTAAACCAAATCAGAATGCAATTCAGAATATTGAATTGAAATAAACAAAACAGTTCAAAACATTTAAATATCAATTAAAATATTAAGTCGAGTAGGGCTGCAGTACACGCACGCGCGCACTGCCTCGCCACTACAGCATATGGAATATGCAAAAAGATCCATAAGTCAAAACAAATAGAATATCATAAAACCATACCGTGTGGCTGCAGTTCACGCCTGCGTGCACTACCGTGCCACTACAGTGATGATGTACCCATTGAATACCGTGTGGCTGCAGTTCACGCTTGCGTGCACTGCCGTGCCACTACAGTGACGATGTACCCATTGAATACCGTGTGGCTGCAGTTCACGCTTGCATGCACTGCCGTGCCACTACAGTGACGATGTACCCATTGAATACCGTTAGCAATCAAAAACTGCAGAGGTCAAGTTTGGACGACATAAATGCGAACCCAAATGTACACAATGGACGTACACTACTGGTTGCACATGAATAAAAAGAAACTGGGGTGCAACATGGAACAGCACCAAGTAAATGGCACAAGAGACAGTATGATACAAATGCAAGTATCATACTCGAGAACAAAGTCAACATAATATGCAGACAGCAAACTCGACCAACAAGTTCAGGTCTAATGCACAGTGAAGTACAACCCCCTGCAACAGCGTGAAGAGTCACAGAGATGAATACACCAATATACAAATGCAGTTGGGAAATAGGGTAACACTGGTTAATGACATGAACGGTGCATAAAGGCTACAACAGTGCACTAGAAATGTGAACAATTTTCGACCAAATCAAAATGTATTTATGCAACCAGAAATAGGACCGTGCAGCCTTCAAAATATCAGACTCAAGCCCAATACAGTGTATCACAGTCCTATATGCTATGGACAGTGAAAAAAAATATACCCCAAGCTCACAAATTGAATTGCAAACTGTATCAACATGATACAGTGACAATTATGAAGTCAGAAAAATACAACTTCAATGCTTATGTGGAAGTACCACTACTAAGTGCAACATTTTATAACAACATCAAACTGCATGAACACAGTGTATAGGACTATCAATTTCCAGTCTTCGAAGCATGTATGAAGTAGTAACAAAATGTAGGGACAGCATATAATAGTGACTGGGCAGCAATGAAATGCAACTGACAACCAGCAATCGTAAAACTTGAAACTATAGTGGTACTGGCAATATACATCTACAACTATCAGTACTGAAGTAAAGAGAAAAGACATATTGCTTCAATGAAACCCAAAAATTGCAAGTACACTAAATGCTCAATGCAAACCACCAATGTGCAAGCTACAACTTCAAGTGAAACTGTCCCAAAGCAACTAGCATGCAAGCCTCAGGTAGAGCTTTAAGGAATGCAACAGTCGAGCATCATGTCAATAATGCAACAGGTAAATGATGAAAGGCATATCTTATAGATAGGATCCCAGTTTCAAACTTAAGTATGGTGAAGCAACAACCACAACAACATGTGATAACAGGTAACTATATCAAAATCCAGGCGTATATACTTAGCCAGAAACAATACAAGTGCATTCTCAAGAGATGCAAGAAGCTAGTATGCAAAGACCAATGACTACAATTTCAAGTAACTCATGCAACATAACCAACAGACCCCACTATGCAGTGTACAAGAACAAGTCGAGATGAACAATTGCAACTACAATGTAAACTGTGAATGGCAGGGCAAGGAGGAATCACATGAACAAGTTCGAACAACCAGACAACATCATATTCAACAATGCAATGTTCAAGTGGGGACCAGAGAAGATGGCAAAAGACGAGGGCTACAAGATGAACGAAGTTCAATAGTTCAGAGAAATTCACAAAACAAATTTAAAGTCAAATACAGTACAACCATACTTCGAGACCATGGAAAAGTACTCGAAATCGAATCCAAGTTAAACAAGGAGTCGAACGAATCAAGCCTAATCAATTTAAACAGCCCCAACAATCAACTCGAGGCAGTAATGGATCAACCACGAACAAAAATCAAGTCGAAGTCGAAACCCGAAAACAAAATTACGCAAAACGAAATCGAACTAGGTCTAATTAGATGTGAGTACTATAAAGTACTCACCTTTGCCAAACCGAAGCAATCGAAGCTTTGAATCGCCGCCTCCCAAAAACCCTAGCTGCCGAAGAAGACGTGCGAAGGCTCTAACGAGGTTGAACTCGATCGAACTGAAGACGACGCCTTTGATTGTGAAAATGCCCTACTCTCGGTCGAAGAAGAACGAACGACACGAGCAGCCGCCATTTTTACTCTCGTTTGATTTCACTTTTTAGGGTTCGTGAATGGGAAGAATGAAAGAAAGGGGGGAAAACGGGTTATTTGCCTTAGTTAAGTTTTTCACGGCCCAAATAAAAACTCGTGGACCATTTATTATTTTAAAAAAAAATTATCAAAGCCCCTCAAACTTAATAACCATTTGTAATTTGAATTTTAATTTAAATTTTAAAAACTTCAAAATGGCAATTGACGAAAATATAAATCGTTTTAACGTCGATTATGAACTGACGCGAATATCGGGTTGTTACACTCCCCCTTGACAAAACTCCACACAAAAGCCTTGAAAACTCCTTAAAAACATGTTAGCCTAGCCTAGTTGCTTCACTACCTTCATCCACCACCATGGCCACCACCTTAGGCCACCACCACCACCTTGATATGACCACCACCCATCACCTATGCTACTGTCCAGATCTGAAACCTAAAAGGTGAGCCCAAACATGCCTTAGCCGAGCCCAAAAAGTTCACCAAAACTCTTATATATGCCTTGACCTTTTATATTCTCTACATTTAAACTCCTACCCACTTCATCACCTTGTAACCGCACCTTTTCCTACCCATACCTGATCCAGACCATGCTCAAACCTGACCTTATTAATCCCCTAGGCCATGCAAACAAGCATAGGAAGCAAGTGCAAAGTCTTTGGTTTTGTTTCATACATCTATTTCTAACATTGTTAAGTATATCTTGTTTATGAAACTTATGTTTCATATATTTGTTCTGTTTGAATGTATCCAAGGCTAGAAATCTTTGGCTCTCCACTCTCAAATCATATTCATTCTTTCATGCCTTCGAAGATCTTTGTTGTGTGTAGTTGTTTGTCATCTCCAGCTAATACAAGTGAGTAAATCTCACCAGATGTTTATACTTATACAAATGTGAATTGACACCCTGTGAATCTGTAGAACTATATTATCATGTTATATATGCTTATATTATTATCATATGATGTTCACACCTGTTATTACACTTATTATATTATATGTTACTGTTATTTCATGCTATTCTGTTTATTTTATCTGTTCATCACATTGCAAGTTCCCTGTAAATTAGAAATCACTATGGGTTGAAATGATACATACCCGAACGGACTTTAGAATAAGGAAAAATTGTTATGGGCTGAAATGATAGGCCTGAATGATTTTCAATTTATTTCATTTACTTGGGGCTGCGGGTTTGAAATGATAAAACCCGGATTTTCTTTGTAAATTACGGGTTCAAATGATATATTACCCGTATCACTTTTCCTAGTGTAGAAAATTATATACAGACCCGTAGTTAATATATGTTTTCTAAATTTTTAAAATTATTTTAGAAATGTAAATATTAAAACATTTTTATTTAAATCTAATTAAAAAGGTATTTTTGTAAAATAGTATTGGTTTTCTGAATAATTGTAAGTAAAATGAATTAATGAAAAGTTAGAAAATTTTGAACGTAAGTTATTTTGGAAAAATTTGATTTAATTATAATTGGAAATTAAATTGAATATGAAATTATGATAAATTTATGATAATTTGAATTTAAATGAATTCAAAGTGATTTTATATCATATTAATGATTTTTAATAAAGTTGAAATGTGAAATGAATGAATACTTTAAGTTGAAATTTTGAAATATAACTAAATTGGAAATTTATGAAATTGACTTAAAAGTGAACTTTTAGTTAAGTAAATAAAAATAAAACTAAGTTATATTTGAGAATTTGAACTTAAGTGTTAAGTTGAAATTTAATGCAATGAATTTAAAATTGAACATTGCAATTTAATAAGTGAATTATTATTAAATCTTAATTTTTGAATGGAAATTTAACTTTATAAAATCATGAACTTGAGGAAAATTAAATGATGTTTATAAATGTGAAAATGTATGATTTTATGAGTTAAAAATGTTTTAAATAAAAAAAATATAATTGGTTGAGAAATTATATTGAATATTTGAAGTTAATTGACTGCATTTTTGAAATGCCATTAATTACAATGTAAATGTTGTAGTTGATGATAATGAACTAAAAAGCTAAATTGAATTAGAAGCTATTATAGCAATTTTTGTAAGTGCTATAATTTTTGAATTTAACTAAGTTTATTTGAAATTTAAGTAAACCCTATTACAACATTTTAAAATGTTGTCTTTTGTTAAATTGAACTGTTTTGAATGTATCTTTCCGTGGCGTTTTCTAAATGCCACGAAAAGTGAATTTTCATTATTTTGATAAACTTAAGTGAATAAATGAACTTTGGAAGTTGAAAGTTTTGGAAATTTAATAATTTAATTATTGAACATAATAACTTCATTTTAATGATTAAAAATGATTTTTTTTATATAAACTGTTTTGAAATGTGAATTGAAATGGTGTTTTAAATTGAATAAAATGAATAATGATTTGAAATGAATGTGGTTTTGATATTTTGATATATTAAATGATTGAAATGTGGTTTGAAAACATATGATATTTTGATATATTAAAATGATTTGAAAATGGAGTTTTGAAAGATATGACAGTTTGACATTAAAATAATTTGAAAGAAAGTGCCGAAAGATAAGATATTTTGAACGAAGTTTTGAAAGGTTATGATATTTTGATATATTAAAATGATTTGAAAGGAAGTTTTGAAAGGATACGTAATTTAATATATTGAAATGGTTAGAAATGACTTGATATTTATTTTGATAAATATTTGAATCGAAAGATATGGTATGATGATATATTGAAATGGTTTGGAAATAATTTAATCTTTATTTTGATAAAGATTTGGGTTGAAATGATATTTTATTTTGAAGTATAAAATATTTTTTTTAAAGTTATAACTACGGGTTATAATAACGATTGGTTGTTAAAGAGACCGGGATCGAATATTGTCTTATAGCTGGCCAATACCGAAAACCACTTTAACAACTGTGTACGCGGTGGAGATTCCAGAATGAAGTAGGATGGTGGAGATGTTCTCGAGGTAATAATACGTGGACCCAACTCCCATGAGTTGGCATAAATGACTAAAACAGGAGCTATACCGGGCTGCACAAAGGGTCGCACCCTTTCATCGAGCATGCTCCATCGGAAACCATTCTATTACTTTTGTGATTCGATACGTGGCGCCACTTTGATTCGTGGGTATTGTTCGAGGTGGGCGGAAGCTGCTGGCTTGCCGTCACCACCGGTCCGGGAGTGCAAACGGTGTATCCACCCTGGCATTGCCTCGCGTGCCGTGTCATCTCCTTATAGCGAGCCCACTACGATTTTGGTTTTAAAGATCCGACCGCGTTAAGGTTCACCATCCCCTTAACGCTATTTTCTATATGATTATACTTTACTAATTAGACACTACTGTATATAGCGTATATTACTACATAGTAAATAGTTTAACGGATCCTTAGAGGATGGGCGGTCCCAAGCATCTTCTAAGTTACTTGTACCTTTGCTACAATTCACTTGAGTTGGTTTACATTGTATCAATATGTATGTCCTGACTCGAGTGTTTGTATTTTTATTTACGCTCGGTCAGCCTGAGTTATTCACAGATTTGGATGTCCACTTTGTGGAGATTGGAATTGCTGGAGATTATCTACTTGTCAAGTTTTATCTTTTCAGTTCAGTTGTTCTATTCAGCTTGTACATGGTTATCATATTTAAATTTCTGTTGTACTTTATTTCTTCTATTATATCTTATGTAACTCTGATATATTTATATAGTAGCTTCATGAACTACTATCTCTTTTACTTCCGCTGCATTATTATTACTCTGTGTCTGTGATCTATGACTTTTATTTACTGCATATTCTGATATTTGCCAAATTTTTATTTACAACGCGGTATTTTGAGCAATTCAATTCCGGCATGAGTGTCTACCTATACACTTATAATGGATGCGAATGGTTGAAAATACCTGGTTGTTACAGTTGGTATCAGAGCTTTGGTAGCTCTAGGCAAAACTCAGCATACGGAGTGAATGTATTTACAGAACTACTTTCATTCGAGTTTGAATCTCTTCCTTTTTGACTCAATTCCTTTGAATTTTGGAACATTCCTTACAGTTTCAAAATCCATTCGTATCCCTCACTATTCATCTTCTTTTGACTCTGGAGTATTCCACAACTCCGCTTAAAATGATCTTTCAAGTGAGTTGGCGATCACGCTAATTTCAAATTGAATTGAAAAAAGGGGGAAAATTCCTTTACAATTAGCATCGATTCACCAGAGATTTATATCTATCCTTGATTTAAATGCTAATATCTTTTGTTATTCCAAACTTTAACTCTTGAGATCGAATGTAGATTTACCCTAAAAATCCACATCGATCTTATTATTTAAGTCAGGTTGACCCAGTTAAGGCTGCCCGCGATTTATTTAAGCTTATCCACCTCCCTACTCTGTTATTTAATCATCTTGTCTTTTGTTTCCAATCTATTCTTCCAAACATTTTGAATTGTACTTGGACATCTATGTTTTGTTTTATATATTGTGTTGTTTGAGTTGTTGATGTTGATTTGGGTTTCCAATCGATTTGTCTGATCAACGCCATCGATAGGATTTCTAAAACACTTTGACAGAACAAACTGACACAATATTATTTTAAATTTGGTTAGTGAAATAAAATTTTGATATATAAGCAAATTTATGGAACTTAATAAGTTGATTTAAAATTTATTATTTGAAATGATAATACTTAATTTATCATTTATTGTTCTATAAATGAATTTATAGACAGTTGTTTATAAATTGATTTGGGAACTGAAATGAATTTAGAACAAGAAATTTGAGAATTTAATTTCCTATGGTTTCATACCTTTTGTTTAAAAGTATTAAAAAGGGATATATTATTTAAAGTATTTTCAAATAGAACTTTGTTTCCAAAGAATTTTAAAGTTCAAAAAAAAATTTTAGTGCTCTTCTCTTTGTCGTTGGAAAATAACTACGGTGATGACTGCAGCATCATCGACGTTCATTTTCGAGTTTTGAAGTGAAGAGACCGCCCTGTAGTCTTGCTACAGCTTTGTTTTGGGAAATTTAATTGATTTGAATTTCTAAAATATGAATTGATTTTAATATATATAGATATATGATTGAAATTTGATTTGACATATTATGTATATACTATTACTTATCTCTAAATGGTTTGAATGTTATCGGAAATTTAGTTCTTAAATTTTATTTTAAAGAATAATTTCAATTATAAAAAGAAAATCAAAATTTTAGATGAATATTCAAGGATGAAATGATTTAATTGGAAAGTTTTATTTGTATAATGCAATTGCATTCAAATATACATGCCTTAATTTTTCAAAAGTTAACAATGTAATTGGATAATATACAATATAAAAAGATTTTATAAATAAAATTTGAGTGGTTATAATAAACTTTATACACTTATAAATGTTATACACTTAAATTTTAGTTATAAAATGATTAACAGAGGTAAATAGAATAAAAGTGTAATTGAATAATTTACAATAAAATAATGTTAGAAGAACTAAGAATAAAAGAAAGCAGTTATAATAAGTGTAAGTATATTTAACATAAGTGATAAATATATTGAGCGGAATAAATTTAATTTAATTAGGAATAAAGAAGAATTAAATGTATTAAGTACATTATGAGTATAATAAATGATTATTTTTCAAACCCTTTGGTTTTAAAAATTGTTAATTTAAGATGATTGGATAATAAGATAATGGAATTTGAGATAGTTAAGATTTATTTAACTTGTGTACAGATTTATTCTCTATTTAAGTTGAAATTTCCTTGCTTTCAAATTTATTTCCTTATTTTGTTTTCCAAACTATCTTTTGGTTGTCCTTATCATCCTTATCTTGCTATAGATTGGTATAGGCATCTTTCTATAATCTTTGATAGATCTTTAGTAATCATTTTGAATCCACCTTTTCGTGCTTGTGTTCTTAATTTTGGAGAATCTTGGAAAGATCATCTCCACCTTGTAAAACTTACCTATAACAATAGCCATCATGTATAATTTCAATCTCTTTTTCATCTTGTCTTAATCTTATTTCATTTCTATTTTTTCTGTGCTTTCCCGTACCTCATTCCTTTTCGGCGATGAAAGGTTTTGAGTGGGGGAGAGTGTAACAACCCTGCATTTTGTGATTTATTTTAATTGTATATTTTAATTATTTTAATTGAATTTTTGATTTAAAAACTTATTTTATTTATTTTGAATGATTATTTTTGTTCTTTTAAATATAAACTTTAGTTTTGATATGAATTATCATTCCAAAGCATGACTAAAAAGAATATTTTCCAAAAAGTGGATTTTTAGTCAAAATAATCAAACTTTGACTTTTAATTTAAATTTGTAAAAGTTTGAAAATTTAAATTTTATATTTTATTATGAAAGTACATAAAATTTTAAGAACGCTGCTTTTTGTTTCGTTGAAAACGGATTTAATTTGTGAAAGTTATACTGTTTTCAATATTGTGTGTACATTGAATTATTTAACAATTTTCTTTATGTTAAATTTTTTAAATTATATTTTTAATTGTCAAATCATGTTCTAATATGTGTTATATGACATGCTAGATATATATATTTTTTTTAAACTTTTTTTTGTGATGTTATAATTTTTCCAAAGTTTACCGTGTTGATTTCTTTTTTTTTTTGGCTGTTTTCTTGTTTTCTTCTATTTTCTTCATTAAAATTTTATTTAAATTTAATTTTATATATTTATTTTGTGAATTCATTTTTATTTTGTGTACTTATATTTATTTATAAATATTTTTCAAGTATATAAAAATCTTCCAAAGTGCATTGAATTTATTTCTAATTTTAAAGTCTACTTCACAATTTTAAGCCATTTTCTTATTTTAAATTCTATTTAATTAAAATTTAATTATTTATTTTATTTTAGAAATGATAAATAAATTATTTTATTTCAAAATTTTGGTTTAGAATATTTTTAAAATGAAGTAGATATTTTTCCAAAGCCATCGATGTTTTAATTATAATTTTTGAACCATGTTTTCAATTTTTAAGCAATTTCCTTAATTTTTTTTATATTTTCTTTAAATTTAATTATATATTTTTTATTTTTTTTCACTTTGTTTCGGTTTTTAGATGTACTTGCTGAATTTTATTTTGTTTTATTTGATTTAAAAGAAAAGAAAGTATGGAAGGTTTTAAAAGCTAAGAAACGTAAAGTCGTTTCACCGTTTCTTTTACCGTTTCTTTTTCAATCGATACATCAGTTATTTTGGCCATTCCTTATACTATCTTCAGATGACTTCTTTTTCTTCATTTTCACGTGAAAACATCTTCCTCATCTCATTTTCGTGGCTAGAGAAAAATTGGTAATGACTTCTCTATATTTTTTTTTACTTTTTCTCCTTCCTTTTTGCTTGTTTTTGCCTTGTTTTCTTTGTTTTTTTTACTCGGCCACCACTAGCTAACCTTGGCCATCACCTCCAACACCTTCTCCTCTTCACCATCCACCACTTAACATCATCTCCTCCTCTGACTTGACCAGGCCGCACCCTCCCCTTTGACAAAACTCCACACAAAAGCCTTGAAAACTCCTTAAAAACATGTTAGCCTAGCCTAGTTGGTTCACTACCTTCATCCACCACCAAGGCCACCACCACCACCTTTATATGACCACCACCCATCACCTAAGATACTGTCCAGATCTGAAACCTGAAAGGGTGAGCCCAAACATGCCTTAGCCGAGCCCAAAAAGTTCACCAAAACTCTTATATATGGCTTGACCTTTTATATTCTCTACATTTAAACTCCTACCCACTTCATCATCTTGTAATCGCGCCTTTTCCTACCCATACCTGATCCAAACCATGCTCAAACCTGACCTTATTAATCCCTAGGCCATGCAAACAAGCATAGGAAGCAAGTGCAAAGTCTTTGGTTTTGTTTCGTACATCTATTTCTAACATTGTTAAGTATATCTTGTTTATGAAACTTATGTTTCATATATTTGTTCTGTTTGAATGTATCCAAGGCTAGAAATCTTTGGCTCTCCACTCTCAAATCATATTCATTCTTTCATGCCTTCGAAGATCTTTGTTGTGTGTAGTTGTTTGTCATCTCCAGCTAATACAAGTGAGTAAATCTCACCAGATGTTTATACTTATACAAATGTGAATTGACACCCTGTGAATCTGTAGAACTATATTATCATGTTATATATGCTTATATTATTATCATATGATGTTCACACCTGTTATTACACTTATTATATTATATGTTACTGTTATTTCATGCTATTCTGTTTATTTTATCTGTTCATCACATTGCAAGTTCCCTGTAAATTAGAAATCACTATGGGTTGAAATGATACATACCCGAACGGACTTTAGAATAAGGAAAAATTGTTATGGGCTGAAATGATAAGCCTGAATGATTTTCAATTTATTTCATTTACTTGGGGCTACGGGTTTGAAATGATAAAACCCGGATTTTCTTTGTAAATTACGGGTTCAAATGATATATTACCCGTATCACTTTTCCTAGTGTAGAAAATTATATACAGACCCGTAGTTAATATATGTTTTCTAAATTTTTAAAATTATTTTAGAAATGTAAATATTAAAACATTTTTATTTAAATCTAATTAAAAAGATATTTTTGTAAAATAGTATTGATTTTCTGAATAATTGTAAGTAAAATGAATTAATGAAAAGTTAGAAAATTTTGAACGTAAGTTATTTTGGAAAATTTGATTTAATTATAATTGGAAATTAAGTTGAATATGAAATTATGATAAATTTATGATAATTTGAATTTAAATGAATTCAAAGTGATTTTATATCATATTAATGAATTTTAATAAAGTTGAAATGTGAAATGAATAAATACTTTAAGTTGAAATTTTGAAATACAACTAAATTGGAAATTTATGAAATTGACTTAAAGGCGAACTTTTAGTTAAGTAAATAAAAATAAAACTAAGTTATATTTGAGAATTTGAACTTAAGTGTTAAGTTGAAATATAATGCAATGAATTTAAAATTGAACATTGCAATTTAATAAGTGAATTATTATTAAATCTTGATTTTTGAATGGAAATTTAACTTTATAAAATCATGAACTTGAGGAAAATTAAATGATGTTTATAAATGTGAAAATGTATGATTTTATGAGTTAAAAATGTTTTAAATAAAAAAAAATATAATTGGTTGAAAAATTATATTGAATATTTGAAGTTAATTGATCGCATTTTTGAAATGTTATTAATTACAATGTAAATGCTGTAGTTGATGATAATGGACTAAAAAGCTAAATTTAATTAGAAGCTATTATAGCAATTTTTGTAAGTGCTATAATTTTTGAATTCAACTAAGTTTATTTGAAATTTAAGTAAACCCTATTACAACATTTTAAAATGTTGTCTTTTGTTAAATTTAACTGTTTTGAATGTATCTTTCCGTAGCGTTTTCTAAATGCCACGAAAAGTGAATTTTCACTGTTTTGATAAACTTAAGTGAATAAATGAACTTTGGAAGTTGAAAGTTTTGGAAATTTAATAATTTAATTATTGAACATAATAACTTCATTTTAATGATTAAAAATGATTTTTTTATATAAACTGTTTTGAAATGTGAATTGAAATGGTATTTTAAATTGAATAAAATGAATAATGATTTGAAATGAATGTGGTTTTGATATTTTGATATATTAAATGATTTAAATGTGGTTTGAAAAGATATGATATTTTGATATATTAAAATGATTTGAAAATGGAGTTTTGAAAGATATGACATTTTGACATTAAAATAATTTGAAAGGAAGTGCTTAAAGATAAGATATTTTGAATGAAGTTTTGAAAGGTTATGATATTTTGATATATTAAAATGATTTAGAAGGAAGTTTTGAAAGGATATGACAATTTAATATATTGAAATGGTTAGAAATGACTTGATATTTATTTTGATAAATATTTGAATCGAAAGATATGGTATGATGATATATTGAAATGGTTTGGAAATAATTTAATCTTTATTTTGATAAAGATTTGGGTTGAAATGATATTTTATTTTGAAGTATAATTTTTTTTTAAAGTTATAACTATGGGTTATAATAACGATTGGTTGTTAAAGAGACCGGGATCGGATATTGTCTTATAGCCGGCCAATACCAAAAACCACTTTAACAACTGTGTACGCGGTGGAGATTCCAGAATGAAGTAGGATGGTGGTGACGTTCTCGAGGTATATTACGTGGACCCAACTCCCGTGAGTTGGCATAAATGACTAAAACAGGAGCTATACCGGGATACACAAAGGGTCGCACCCTTTCATCGAGCATGCTCCATCGGAAACCATTCTATTACTTTTGTGATTCGATACGTGGCGCCACTTTGATTCGGGGGTATTGTTCGAGGTGGGCGGAAGCTGCTGGCTTGCCGTCACCACCGGTCCGGGAGTGCAAACGGTGTATCCACCCTGGCATTGCCTCGCGTGCCGTGTCATCTCCTTATAGCGAGCCCACTACGAATTTGGTTTTAAAGATCCGACCGCGTTAAGGTTCACCATCCCCTTAACGCTATTTTCTATATGATTATACTTTACTGATTAGACACTACTGTATATAGCGTATATTACTACATAGTAAATAGTTTAACGGATCCTTAGAGGATGGGCGGTCCCAAGCATCTTCTAAGTTACTTGTACCTTTGCTACAATTCACTTGAGTTGGTTTACATTGTATAAGTATGCATGTCCTGACTCGAGTGTTTGTATTTTTATTTACGCTCGGGTCAGCCTGAATTATTCACAGATTTGGATTTCCACTTTCTGGAGATTGGAACCGCTAGAGATTATCTACTTGTCAAGTTTCATCTTTTCAGTTCGGTTGTTCTATTCAGCTTGTACTTGGTTATCATATTTAAAATTCTGTTGTACTTTATTTCTTCTATTGTATCTTATGTAACTCTGATATATTTATATAGTGGCTCATGAACTACTATCTCTTTTACTTCCGCTGCATTATTATTACTCTGTGTCTGTGATCTGTGATTTTTATTAACTGCATATTCTGAGATTTGCCAAATTTTTATTTACAACGCGGTATTTTGAGCAATTCAATTCCGGCATGAGTGTCTACCTATACACTTATAATGGATGCGAATGGTTGAAAATACCTGGTTGTTACAGTTACTAAAACCGTTAAAATTTACGGGTCGTTACAGGCTGCATGGGGCCATAGCCATGATGAGAAAAGAGACAGACCAAGTTGAATATCTGTATTGTAGGTCTAACGAAGCCGTCCTTTACAAATATTGAAAATCCCTGACTGAGTTCCGTACAGAGTAGGCCTTGTTGGTAGGATTCAGACAGTAGACGGAACAATTACATATAGTCCTCAATGTACGTACTGGGTGGTACATTGTGGATGTCCGACCTTTAGTATAGACTAGTGCGAACATGGTTTTATGTTTTCTTCGTAAACGATAGAACATCTATATTGTAGGGCTTACGGGACGGTCCTTTATAGATATAGTCATAGAATGCCTTGGAAGCAAGATGATGGAGTCCTTTACGAGGAGGATACAGAAGGTACCATGGTTAGTACCTAGGACCAGTTAGGTCATTGGGAATATAACTACATATATATATATATATGTATGTATATGTATATGTGTGTGTATATATCAGTTATTAGGTTTTAATCTACTAAGGAGTTGATGGGCATAATTCACGCACAGAGGCAAGAGTATTATAAACTTAATGAACCTAATGTAACAGTAAATGGAAATAATTGGTATATGTAGATCTAAGCTTAGAAGTATATAATTTGTTAATTCACCGAAACTTTAGCTCTGAACCCCTCCTCATAACACCCTACAGGTTAGGTAGATGGCAGGGACTTTCCAGTTTTGAGGCACTTGTTTGGAAAGTGTTATTATATTGGTGGGTGTTTACTTACTATTATATTTTAGTCAGTTCCGCTGTGAGATATTTAATTGAGCTCTGATGTATTTGTCTTTGCCCATTTGTAGGATACCGGATACCCAACTCAGGCTACGCTAGACTTAGGTTTTAGCATTTTTGCAAAATATCCGGACCCATTGGAATTCAGGTTGTTATAGGAGAATTTTTAGGATTTTTAATATGATGTTTTCATAATCCAAAATTCCCTAATGTATATATCAAATTCAAACTATACTATTCAACTACTAAAATAGAAAAACTAAGCTTTGCATGCACATTTGGTCCATAGCTTTGCTTCTCTTTGGATTTGCAATGTGCATTATAATCTCCTTTAGATATATTTTTATTTGATATATGCAACAAGCAATTTTTATATATATTAGATTTAGAAAGGTTGGAGTAGAAGAGGTTTAGAAACTAAAATAATAAACAAAGATAGATTAGGATTTCTTTCCTAATACCCTAATGGATTTTTCTAAGTCTAAGAAGAGGTAAACTGACAGAGCTTTGCTAATGTTCCCAAAATATTTGTGAATAAAAGTGAGGGGTCTAAGGTCTTATTTATATTGGTTGAAATGCACCAGAACCACAGGACGAAAATAGTTTGAAATGGATAAATCTAGAGCATTTAAAACAAGAAACCCTAACCACCACCTGAATAGGAGTGGTTAACCACCCCTATGTAACCGTTTGACTAGTAGGGGTCGACTGGTAGAGGTCAAGGGGTTGACCTCTTCGTCTAACTTTAGTTCATTATTTTGTACCCTAATTAATTTTAAGGTTAAATAGTTCACTTTAACGTTTACTTAACCCTCAAGCCTGATCATGGTTGATTTTTGAAATCAAACTTTAAATTTAAATAATCATTTGAATTTGAATTCGAACTAAATTAAATTAAATCTAAAAGGTTCAAACGCTCATAACTTCTTTGTTTGAGCTACTTTTTTAGCACATTGTAAAGGCAAATAGATCAGAATTTCGCTACAAATGCAAAGGAATAACTTTAGTGGTCAAATTCCAGCTTTTGTAAAATTTCTGTTTTTATTCCTATCCTAATTAATTGCATTTCTCTTAGTTTACATATTTAATTAGGGTTGATTTTAAGGGGTATTGCATTCTCCCCTCCTTAAAAAGGATTTCGTCCCGAAATCATTCAAGGTGCGAACAAAGTAACACACAATAACATCCATGTTGTACAACCAGTTATCTACACAACCATCTACTCAACCAAAGTGCAATGTGATTATGTACTTCAAACATACTATAAATGAGCTCAATTCTAGTGTGAGTGTATGATCATGTTATCCAAATATGCATGCAAATAACCTAAACATTCATGCAAATACCCTAAACATGCATAAAACGGCTACATGAGTGTAAAGTGATGGTGAAAAAGTGTGGAACCCATCTCCTACCATCCAATCTACCAACCATGAAGCAACCAAAATCCTAATTTTGGAGAGAAAATTTACCAGAGAAAGGCTGAGGATGAGATGCCCTCATGCCTTCCACCAGATTTTCTCCCCATTCTACTCGGACCAACTAATTTCTTTGTAGCAGAGCTTCCTAGTTCCATACTCCATAATACATGAAGTGACATGGGACGTTATTGGCTTCATCTTAAAATCCCCAATTGATTAGGCTCTGTCACAATTGCTATGCTGCAAAGGTATATTCTTAAATGCAAAACGTGAAAAACATCGTGGACTATAGCCAACATAATTTTTTTTTTCCTATTTGTCCCTAATATTATGAAAGGTTCAATAAATATGGTGCCAACTTTCCCAACTATCCAAATCTTACAATCTTCACACCCTGCCTAATCAACTCTGACTTTCCAAAGTCTCGCATCCAAATATGGTCAGGGTAGAAATTGGCGGTGATTTCTTACATACAGTTTGGCGGTTTGTATGGACTTCTAAAAATTGCTTCCAAGGTGCCATACCAATCATCTGTTGGTGACTACGACTAATCGCAAATTCTACTAAGGGTAAGTGCTGCTTCTGATGTCCTCTAAAATCCAAGCTGCAAGCTCTCAACAAATCCACAATGTTCCTAGCCATTTGTCAATTCGTCCGGTGGTCTTTAGTTGGTAAGCAATGCTCGGATTTGATGAAGTCCATATAGCTAGTTCTTAAAGCTACCAGCAAACTTCTCTTAAATTTTCTAGCAAACTAAGGGTCCCTATCACTAATAATGCAAAACACAATTCCATAAAGCTTTATTGGAGACGTTGCGGTTTCATTGCTTCTAATGGAAAATTCTACAACCTTCTTCTTTATCCTTGATCAGTAGGAAATTCTCTTCACATTCCTATATATCTTATCTTTTCATTGAATTGTGATAGCTTATGAGCTAAACTTTATTTTTCCCAAAATTCTTAAGTTTTGGGATTGTAACATTATTCACTTTAGGCTGCTAAACTAATTCCTCATTAACTTCCAGTCTTACCTATGATTTATCGCTAGTTTAGTGTCCCCATAAAATTTTCCTATTTACTTTGCTTCCTAACTTATATATTTATCAAGTGGTTTAAATCTCTTTCATAAAGTCAACATAGGAATAAAACAGGGGTATATCTTCTACATCACACCTTTTTCCGATAGCTAAGGGAGACAACTGGCGATTACAACTGAGAAGTCTAAAAAACAATTGCTGGAAACTGCCATTTATTACCAAGTGGTATAAATGGTGTTGAGGTCCTAACATTTCATAATAAATTAAGATGGGTATTTCTAATATGTCGATCACTGTTACCCATTTTCCTTTTCGGTTTTTAATAAATGTGGTCCATCCATTGCTTCAATTAATATCCATAACAGTTAATCATTAATGTCAAAATTTGACCATTCCCATTTAATCCTCTTCAACTTTCCAAAATCCATTAATTACTCAAATTTCTTCCATAAATGCCATATCAAGTTTCCTTAATTAGTCCACATTTAATTGCTTTTTCCTCTCATTAATTGCAAATTGATTACCCATTAAATTTGTACTTAATGTCCATAAATCATAATCCGTTAATTACTAACTAATACACATATAGATGAATCTATGCTATATATATTGTAGTCATTAAAGGTGGTTATACGTGTAAATGTTTCTAACTATCAATTTCTACAACTAGAGTACCCATTTTCATATTTTAATTTATCATAATTATTCTTCTAAAAAGATTATCATCGTAAGTTCTCATAAATTATCCACAAGTGAGATTTTTTTGTTTTGTTTTAAATTACAAGGAATTATTTTTTTTCCTTTTATTGAAATAGACAGTGTAAACTATAGAAAGAATACACATCTCTTATACATCTCTTTCCTTTATAGTTTATTCCTTTTTACTTCAAACAACACACTTTTAAACATATTTTAGAATTGGATATTTATGGAAATTACATGGAAACTGCTTCAAAATTAAAATATGGAAATTCATATTCTACGGGCAACCTATTTTACTACCCAATCACAGATCTGGAATATCTTAACAACTTTACCAACTTATTCAAATAGATGTTTGGGACTGATTTCAAATTTCCAGATCAGGTTGTACATTATATTCCTACTTTATTCAAATCCCAAAAATCTTAGACTGTCCTACCGAGGTTGTGATCCTTATCTACTTCATAAAAACTATTCTTTATAAAACCAGAATTTAAGAAATCATACAAAATAGCTAAATAAACTATTTTCATACAAATAAACATATTTCAAAATCAGCATTTATTACCTCATTTCTTGTAAAACTTAAAATTTCACAAACTTGAAGTACTAAACTCAAAATCTCCATCTTTGAAAATATGAACTTAAAAACCTTAATCAAGAATTCAAAATTTCTTAGTTCCAAACAGTAGAAAAATAATTTCTCTTTTTTAAATCTTCTTCATCCAAAATTTTTCTCTTTAAAAGTTAGACTTTCAAGTCATAGAATTCAAAGACTGCTTGGTTTTCAAAAAGGAACTATGGAAAACTTTCCTTTTTAATGTCTTGCTATAATAAAGACTTATTCCTTTTGAAAATAGGATCATTAACACACAAAACATTCAAAACTCAATTATCATTCTAAAATAATAAATTAGACCTTTATTATTCTAAAGAGTTCTATAGTTATATGAATTATCATTTCCATAGTAACAGTTATATCTAATGTAGACAAATATCTATTGCCGTATTACCCAAAATGTACTGTTATTTGACAAATACTTTTTGTAACTTTGTTTAAAAATCATAAAATCTCTTGCATTCCTTTTCTCATCAATTCCAATTATATTCATATTCAAACAAGTTTTGGATTTGGATGAGGAGAAATACGTATATAAAATTCGCATCTTTACACAATTGCCTTTCCAAAAATACCCAATTTAATTATTAATCATCATTCAAATCCTTTCAATTGTCAAATATTCTTTTATAACTTTAAACAAAGGAAAAATGGAGTAGATAAAGATAACTCCTATCTTATTCCTATTACACCTCTTCTAATCCATTTGTAACTGGATAAAAAAAAACCCAATTCTATCACAATATAAATTCATCTATCGTTCTCCACACTTTCTTATAAAGGAATGTTCCTCCTATCTACCTAATCGGACATTCTTAATATTCTATTCTTTCTATCCAACGTTAATCAAGTGTCTTTTCCATTTGTACACCTTTTCAAAAGAAATTTAAGGAAAATAATCTAGATAAGAACCTCTATTTTTATAAGGTAGAAAAAATCATGCATTTCTCAAAAGAAAAACATTTGGACCAAAAAACTTTGGCTCAATAAATTTAAACTAAAAATCCAAGAATGCAAAATCCTTTTAAGTTAGAACTTTCTAACTCAACTATTTATAAATTATAAATCTCCAAATTTCCTTACTCTTTTCAAAATAATAGCTTTCAAATTTATAAAGTAGAAGAAATCATAAAATAAAAGATTTTAAAACGAAGAATCCAAAAGTTGAAATCTTTTAATTCAACAAATTGTTTAATTGAAAAGTTAAGAAATGAGAACCTTCTTTTTTTTCAACTTTTCAAGTAATTAAAAATCATCTACCATTTTGTTTCTAAAATGTTTTACTACTTCATTCTAAACTTTGGTAGTATATTTCCAAAGTTGTCAAAAATCACTTTCTATCAAAAAAAAATTCAACTTACAACACATAAGACTTCACTTAAAAATCTTTCAAAAAAGCTCATTCAAAAATTTCAAGGTGTTTTCAAAAACCTTTTTCCACTTTCTTTCTCAAGGGATAGGATTTAAAAAATTGGCATTGATTGTTCTCCCCTTTGAACTCCCTGCTCAATCATCTAATCTGGTTATTTTCTTATGGTGATTAATGTTCACCTTCTTACAAAAGCTTGTTTCACTACTACATTCCTTAAATTTCAATGAATACTATGCCTTATAACATCTAACTATTAACTAACATTTATATTTAGTACTCTCATAAACGTCACTTTGTCCATATTAAATGGTTGTTATTTTAATGGATTTTTCCTAAAGACATTTATTTGCATATTCTACTTTACCTATTTAACTTCTTCATTATCTTGTCATGATTACTTTGATGGTCTCCTTAATCTATTTAATTTCTTGTACCTCCTTACTTATTACACATTCATTACCTACTAAATTATGGAGTTATTATTTTTTCTTCTACGATTCCCATCGCTATTATTTAATATGCTTATAGGGTCCACAATGATAAGAAAGTCTAGGTCCAACAAAGAAGCAGAAATTCAACTCTGTTTATTTTTGTAACTCATTGCTGCTTCGCCTACCCTTTCCAAATATGGTCGCAACTACTTATATAGCTGGAATTTATAAAGTCGGGCATAATTCAAAATAAGTGTGTGTGTATATATATATATGTATGTGTGTGTATGTATATAGTAAGGTTTTTGAAATAACCTAAGCTCTTGATCGAGTAACCTAAGCTCTGATACCAAATGAAATAACTTTCCCCAAAACAGACCTAAATTCCAACCCGGAAAAGGCTCACCGAAACTTAAGCCCATTCTAAAGCCGGTTGTTGATTGGTAAAAAGAAAAACCATACATAGCTAGTAATCTATTTGTTCTTTTGGAACTCACAATAGAAGGAATAAAAAATAATAACAATAATAGTACCCATTTATTTCAAATTATTTCAAATGTCGTAATACACAACAACAACCATTACAACATTTTGGTCGAAAGTATATTTCATAGGTACAATAGAAAATAACAAGAGAAGATTGATAATAACTTCCACAAGCTTCGCTCGCACTATCTTCAAGCATCATCAATTCCTTCTCTAACCTATGTTGTAATGAGGAGAGAGTGAAAACAACAAGTGTCCGGTGAGTAGAAATCTCGAGCCTTACTACTTCAGTATGTGGACTATATAATTTAAATAAGAATATGTCTTATGTATCCAAAACATTTAATACTTTATATAAGGAAAGGAGGAGGGTCCTTAAACAACCACTTAATAATTTCCATTTTCGAAGCAAGTTTCTTAATCCCATAACCCATAAACAATGTCATAAATGTCTAGCAATGCGAGAAATAGTACCCAAGCCACATAACACCTTCTATTGGAAAATGGTAAATTCAAGTCATTTAAGACCTCAATTGAGGCTGATCCCATGTGACAACAACCACCTTTATGACCCCGAGGAACAACGCATAATACATCCTTGGTATTAGTGTGTCGTTGTCCAAGCGTCCAAAAGATAAGTTGTCTTGGGGTAAAATAAATAATAGAACAAGACGGAATAGAAATAACCTCATAATAGAATGATTATATATAGTATAAAATGATATAGTACAAAAGTTTACTCCTTACATGGAACTATCGAGGTTAAACAGAAGTACTACAACTAACAGATTTGCAGCTATAATTCCAACTTGTCATTTTTAGATACAAAATACATCTTTGTAATCATACATTGTAAAGAAATAAATAGATAATTAAGGAGTCGCTAGCTCGTACGTCATCCTCAAAGTGCTCAAAAGAGAAACCTGCTATTCTTGGAATAATTAAATAGAATTGAGTACCCGAAGGTTTAGGGAAAATAAACAACATGGATCAGATAATATGTCTAGGATGAGTAAAACTCTAAAACAAAATGGAGTTTATTCAACCATACTATGTAGGACAACACTGCTAAGGCAGCATGGGTTTTCTCCTACATAAACAACGACCAAACATAAGAGTGGAAAAGAAAAATAGAAAAAAAATCCAAACATAGATGATGGGAAAAAATAGTATAAAGATCATGACTTGAAAGAATGGAAATAGTCTTAATAAAATCCAGACTGGATAGAATGGATAAAACAAGATAATAGTTCACATCGGATAGAATGGACAAAACCAATAATTAAACATCATGAAGAGAGGTTGACTCTTCCTGTTGCAATTACAGAAAAACAATTTGAAGGTTCAAATCAAATAAGGAAAGGAAAATATCCAGCAAATGATTAGGAAGGTGCATCCCCCTTAAAAGAAGTACACATCTAGAAATATACTTGAATCCAAGACGGGCCCCACCAATCCTTACCAAGAATTCAAGAATTTCACATCTAAATGCGCACAACTGAATACAATTTAGATGAGATGTGAAAATACCCTAATGGGAGCAACCCCACATAACTTGGCTCCTAAAAACACACGATTTGGTTTAGTCTTTTGTGACAAAGGATAAGAAAGCTCAATGGAGCAACAAATCACCTTAGAGTGACGATAATAACAAAGCTGAAGTAATTGATAGTAGAGAAACCAACCATTGGGAATATAAAATGACCATATATGGAAATTAAATCTTGTATACTTACCACCACTCATCGCATTCAGACTTGTACTATTTCTTGATTAAAAATAATACCGTACAATTTAAGATAGTGTTACCTCAAAGTCATGTCTCATGATTATTCTTAACTTTCAAAACAGCAACAAGACTACTTCTTCGACGTTTAGTGTTAAGCATACAAATAAATCAATTCCATCTAAGTGATATCGCTTTATGGAAATTAATTCATTTCCATAAATGAATTAAACTTTTTCTTTTAAAAACCGAATTTGTTCTTGGCTTCACATTACAAGTATTAGCTTTAAAACACTTTGTTAAAAGAGTTTACTAACTTTAAACATCATTATAAAAAAGGATTTAATAACTTAAAACATCCTCATTACATTGATTGATTAACTTTAAAACCTCATTAATTCAGTTGATTGATTGAGTTCAATAGCCCTTAATGAAAAAAAGTTAATTGTCCTTAAACATCATTACTTTAATTAATGAGTAAAAATTAATTATAATTCAATAAAATACATAAAATAATTAAATTTGGAATCATTATTATATCAAAACTTTCTTAACTTGTAAAACTAATCCAAGCATGAAGATGAAACCAAATGGTTTCGATAAAAGGTGATTTTCCAAAAGTGCCAATATAGTGACTATTGCTATACGAATGTTACTACCAAACATTCTTTCGACCTTGTCGAAACAAGATTGAATTAAATAAAAAGGAGAACAATAGAAAGAAAGAACCAGCTAGACTTTTCAAAGGAGTCGAAGGGATGCAACAGCCAAAGAATAAAAGTATCAAAAGCTTACGAAAAGGTTGAAAAGGTCGAAAGTAAGCTTGCACTTCATTAAGCACCTTCCGAAGCAGGTGCTTCCGCTTGCATGAAAACATTTTGAATAATTTAAAGGAACAACTTTTGAAGACAATACATAACAACCCATCATATCTATGCCAAACTTTTCAAGTCCAAAGGTTCCACCATCACTTAAATCACTCAGAAGCATACCTTGGTCAAAACAACCCTTTCAGAAGCAAATTTAAGCCTTTCAAACTGGTTGAAGCCTTTGACATCAAGGGAAGGTTTCACATCAGGTTGCAAGCATATATTTGGAAGCTACAAACAATAGTGAAACCATTACCATTTCAACATCTTCAAAGCCCCTGGAAGCAATCCATCAACATAATCGAAAGCTCTTACAATGCAACATAAAGAAGAGAAGGCGCAACCACCCTTTTCGATGAAGATGGAGACAATTGAGCCCATTCAAAAGAATTACAGTGGAGAGCATAAGAGCTGAAAGAGTCGGAAGACATCTAAAGCCACCTTTCGACCAGGTCGAAAGCACTGAGTCGAAAGGTGCCAACCCGCATCTATAAATAAGACCCAATGGGGCTGGTTTAGGGGATTTGAACTTAGTCAATCAACATTTATATTTTCTTAATTTCACAAAGTTGTAAACCCTAATCTGTAAATAGAATTGAGGAAAATTGATCAATAAAGGCTACGTTGAGTTGATAAAGGGAAAACTTCAATTTTCTTGGTTACTTGGTTGTCTTGAAAGCTTTTATCAGCTCTAACTCTATTTTCTAGGTATTGACTCCATCGGAAGAAATCTTCCTACTTGGTCGAAACCCCAACAATTTCAGGGAATTCTAATCCAAAACTCCAAGACGTCTTTCACTGGACCTTTACCTTCTGTGGATCAAAACCTTAACTCAAGCCAATTTTACCTTTAATTCAAAGTCGAAACCCAAGTCACTTAATAGTCCAGCTTTTGACAAGGTGGAAAGCATTCAGAATAAACAGTACCCCTGAACCTTAGAGCCATCTTTTTGGCTTCCGTAACCGATTTGAAAGGATAAACAATCTACTTTATTCAGTTCGAAAGTCTAAAAAGAGGGGAATTTAAGCCTTTCGACTAAGTCGAATGTTCAATAAAAAGGAAACTACATAATAAGGACTGATTCGAAAGGTGATCCAAAGAAGGCATTCACATCCTAGCTCTCTCCAAAAAATAAAAAGAGATCTTAAGGACTAACCTTTTAACTTGGGGTGTTGTCAAGTTTTCTTGTTCACATTTTGGCGCTAGAAGGAGGGCTCGAACGTCCGTCTCTGTTAAATATCCAATACCACTAACCTCAAACCCGACTCTATTTCAAGATTACCTACACAAGACCTTGATTCATCATGGATAGCAGAATCAAAAGATCCGAGCAAGGATATTTGGAACCACACTCAATTTGATTCTCCTTAGAGGCAGCCAGTGATAAGAATCTCCAGGAAGAACAACTATTACGGATGAAGGCTTTAAGAATCATTAGTGAAAAGAAAGTTGAATCCTATGATCCACTTAAATGGAGTTTAAACCCTTTTCATATTGGTCCCACCCAAATTTTTTCTTTAGGGGAAAAGAAGAAGGAAAGTGAAAATTTATTTGATCAAATGAGAAAAACATTTCAGCACTATACCAAAGGCATGATCTTTGAAGAAGGAACAATGTCGGATTGCAACGCCTTTGCAAACAAATGGGGACAAGTCACAAGTGGGACAATACCAACATCGGAACCCCAAAGAGTTTTGAAGAGAAAACTAGTTATCAAAGGGGAAATTCCAAAGCCAAGTAACAAAAGATTTAGAAGCCATCCTCAAGGAATAAGTTTCAAGTCAAGACTTCCTAAAGAGTGTAACCTAACAACACATATAGAGAATGTCTACCTGCTAACAAGGGATGAGTTCAATTATTAGCCATCGAAGAAAAAGAAACCAAAGTATGATAGAAATTTGGAAGAATCGTACTACCATTTCCATATGATGAATGGACATAATACTAACTACTATAGAGCCTTGGAAGGGATGATGATTAGCTTTTTCCCTCAAGGCAAAATCAATGAGTTTGTAAAGAAACACTGAATGAGATCAATAAATAGCTATTTTTCTAAAAAGAATCTACATGGTTAGGAGTGAAATGCTCCTTTTATTTGGACATTACCTTAAACGGTCAAAGGCTCTGTCCACGTCATGTTGGCCAAAGCAGAGCGCCTCTTAGAGGAAGGAATGTAAGCCTTTAGCCGTGCTACTGTATGGCCAGGTTAAAGCATCAATATGCACTTGGTTGCGTGTGATGATCCATATTTTGGAAGGTTTAAATCAAAAATAATCCACACATGTCCAATTCAATAATCCAAACATAGATAATCAATGGGGTTAATTAAGGAAAATAAGAAAAGAAGAAAACAAACATAGAATCTCGCAACAGAATAACAAAATATAATAATCAAATAAACAGTTCATGAAGCTGCTTATATTATACATTTTATTATAATTTTACAACATCTATCAGAGTTATACAATAGAACAATAGAATAATGTAGCGCAAACAATGTAGTGAAATAATACTAGTAATATAATATACCAAGTATTTGTCTTCGTCCTTCAGAAAAAAATATTCGATGCGTTGAAAACTTAGGGTTGACCCGAGCGTAATGAAAAGACAAAACATTCAAGTCAGGACTAAAATATCCTTATGTGAGTCAAATCAATATCACATATAACAGGAGTGTAATAGTGTCATAGATATTTACGGGGTTTTACATCTCCTATACAGCGTATAGTGTGTGCAATAACTCAAGAGATGTTACGGGATTTTCCATCTCTAAAGGATCCCTCAAATTATCTATTATAGTAGAATATGCTATATATGTAATGTTTAATCAGTAAAATAAATAATTTTTCTTAGCGTTAAGGCTTTACATTAATTCCACTTAAAACGTTTTTGTAACAACCCGCATATTTATCGATTTTATATTTAAATATTTTATCGATACTCGGAATTTAATCCGAAAAGCTACTTTTTTCAAACAGTCGACTTGGGACTCGAGACCCCTTCCATTGAGTTCAAAATGCCGTTTGCCACCTTTTTGAGTATAAGCTTCGATATGTTTGGTGTAAGTTGATTTTTGCCACTTTTCACTTTGGGTTTGGGTTTGGGTTCAGCCCAATGTTCTAACTTAATACTCCAAACTGAAACCCCCTCTTTATTCACTTCCTCTTCCTCTACTTTTCAGTTCTAAAGAGATTAATGGTGAGTGGAATGGGAAATTAAAACTCCAAACCCTAGTTTTCTTTTGCAAACCAAGCTCTAGATCCAAACTAATAGAAGAAACTTTGGTAAGCCTCTCTTCTTCTTCTTCAACTCATTCTTTTATGAATTTTAGAAATTCCTAAACCTAAATTTGGGAATGTTCTTCTTTTAAAGCTTAGAATCAAGCTTCTTGAGTTGGGATTGAAGAGTGGTTGATCCTCCTTTGTTTTCAAGCTTCTCAATCTTGTGTTTTTGGGTTCAAAGGTGAGATTTTTTTATCTCACATCTATGCTTATAATTATCTTCGATTGTTAGGTATGAATTCCTAACACTTATTCTTGTGTAATTGCTTTTGGTTTGGATAGATTTGGTGAATATTCCAATTTTTAGTGTTTTGAGTTCAATCCTTTAAAAATCATAACTTTGATGTTTTGATCATGTTTTGGTGATGAATCGAAGAGCTTATATGGTCGGGTAGTCGATGGCATAAATCCTTAGTGTCATTGCTCGACCGATTGCAATTCGAAAGGGATTGGCATTCATTAGATAGGCATGGATTGCTGGCAACTGGGTCCGGCCGACCGAGCTCTGTAGCCTGCCGACCGACCTGCTACCCGAGCACTTCCTGCCTCTGTTTTGGAAGTGCAGGTTACAGGCTCCGGTCGACCGAGCTCAGGGTCCGATCGACCGACCTGCTACTCGAGCACTTCCACCTTTGGTTCGGTCAACCGACTCAGGGAGTCCGGTTGACCGACCTGCTCCTATTTGCCAATTTTGCCTATATTGTCTATTTTGTTGAATTTCCAACTTTAATCGATTCATGTTGTTTCCCTTTTGTTGTTATCATTTATTATCGACTTTGATGACATTTTCTTTAGGAATTTTCGAAATATTCATTTTGATGGATTTGATATCGATTTCTTTGGATTTTATTCACATCTTCGAATGTGAATTTCGGTGATTGATTGTTTCTACAATCACTTATATGATTTGTCACTTTAAAATATAAAGGTTTTCTATACTAGTAGTAAATATCAAAACCCTTTCATTAAAACGATTTCAACACCATTTTATTACAAAGCTCCTTTCTTAAACCGTTTTCCAATCTATTAGTATATACAAACCTTTACCTCACTCGTATGAGAAATCTAATTAAACAGCTTAGTAAAACGAGTGGTATGAAACGCTTGCGTTTACTTCGTTGGTTAATTCTTGGACTTGTTCGATTGAATCTCTTGTGACAATTTTTTAGTGGAGATCTACAATTTGTTCGTAAATATTTAAGTTAATCTAGTGGTTATGGGACATGAAGCTAAGCTCATATATTTACTAGCTTAGTGTAATTGACACTTCTTGATGATCATGACGATCATTTTTGTGATTATGACTAGCAATATGCTATGTTTCTTTGTCCATGTAGGGGACAGTAGCTCGTTTTATTGAGTTTCGCCTCATTTTTATTATAGGCTAACGACCTATTTATTTTGGAGTTTCGACTCAATTCTTGTGGGCTAGCGACCCATATTCTTTTATGGAGTTCGGTTCATTGGACGTAGCGTTGTACTACGTCGATGTTCCGATCTATTCGAGTTTCAGGTTCCTCGGGCGTACCGATATTGTACTACGTTGTTGGACCGACTCTATGGTTAGTGACCATGGGATAGCGTCCCGTTTGTGATACACGTGTTGGTGGGTTTTCATGCTCCCATTCTATGATAGGCCTCCCCCATTTTGTGATTTCTGGATTTCTATTGATGATTTCTAGAATTTGTGTTTCACCAATTTTATGATTGGCATTTATATGTTGTCAATAATTGTGGCTTGATGAATGAAATAAGGAGTATGACATTCCTTTTGATCTTTGAGAAGATTTTTGTGATATTGATTAATCTCTTGTTGATTTTCAATTACTTATTTATCACAGCTTGGAATTGTGATTATTATACGTTTAGTCATATAATATATTCTATATCATTTCATCTGATATTTATCGCTAGACTGATCCATTTATTATTTTCTTATAAATAATACTAGGGTCAGACCGAGATGTTACAGGTGCTTCTGCTTGACTTCTCTTCTGGGATTATCATCCTGACTTTTTGGTTACCTACTTAGAGTAGTAGTTTTTATGTTGTATACCCTTGAGATATAGACTCCTTGATGTATACATGTTCTTTTGTCTAGCACTTGTGACCATTATTTTGCGATATTGTGGATCTTTTTGACCACTACTCTGATGAACACTTTTATGTGTTATATATATTCATGTCTATTTCCGCCTTTGTGATATGAATTATCTGTAACTGATTTGTGTTATGTTTATTTCTATATTTGTTTCCGAAGACATTATAGCCACTATGCAGTAGCTTTGAGTTTGTGTCGGTATATCGGATTTCCTCTTGAAAAGAATGCAAGTTATATTTTTCTGGCATATCGGTACTCGCACAAAGCAATTGCACGGATGATCGCTCCTCAACAGCCTTATTTCCGCGCTAGTTGACTGCATTGCTCCGTAGTGTTCTTGGTTAGCGTGGGTATAGAGGTGGGGCATCACATCTTGGTATCAGAGCCAAACTTCGAAACAATGTAGAATAATTTGACAAGGATCATCGTCCTAAGTCCTTCTTAGGAGTCCTGCCTTAGGATTTAATTCGATTCTTCGTACCGATTCATCCTATTTTCTTTATGATTACTTGTTTTATCTATCAAGATTGCTTGATATTCATTTGGTGAATAACCTTTTTCTTCTTCTTTCTTTCTTTCTAAAGGAAGAGAAATGGTTAGACATGGCCGTCCCAGCGCCGGTCAATCTAGTGCTACTCCCCAAGATGGAGTTTTTATGTCTGCCCAACAGCTTCTTGATCTAGCAAAGAATGCTCAAGCGACTGGTTATAATTCGGAACCAACTCATCCTAAGTCTGGATTTGCACGCTCGTGCAACGATTATACCAACTTGGGTGGGAAGCCATTCAAAGGTTCTGAAACTATTATTGAAGTCCAGGCTTGGTTAAGAACATGCGATCGAATCTTTTCTCGCATGAACCTCATTGATCTTCACCGAGTTCAGGTGGCTTCTAGTATGCTCCAAGAAAGGGCATTAGACTGGTACGAGCTTCTGATTTCTGAAATTATTGAAGCGGATCTTACTTAGGAGAAATTCCAAGAGCGCTTCGAGTTAAAATTTGTGCCAGAAGCTGAGAGGGTGACTTTGGCTCGCCGTTTTATAGACCTTGTTCAAGGTGAATCCTCCATGACAAATTATGTCGCATCCTTCGAGTCGCTTTCTAAATACGGGGTTGAGTACATAAACACCCCATTGAAGAAGAACCAAAGTTTTTTCTATGGCTTGAACAAAAATCTTAAGAAGCCATTACTTCTAAAATTATAAGTTTCTTTTGATCAACTCATTGATATCTCTCTTCGTCTTGAAGAGGCGGATAGGGAGAGTGATGTTGAAGTTATGGGTGCCAAACCAAACTTCAATAACAACAAGAAAAGGCCTATTAAATTCAAAGGCCCTAATCCCAAAAAGAAAGGAAACAAGCAACTCTTGCAGCAAAGACTCCTACCTCTAGTAATGGGCAGTGCTATAACTGTGGTTCTAAAGACCATTATGCCAATAGATGTCCGAGACCTCTCTTTTGTCGCTATTACAAAAGTTCGGGTCATCTTTTATCTTCATGCTCCAAACTTCAAGGCAAGAAGGAGGGAAAGTTAAATGTTGCTCAAGCCTCTGGCAACATATCTCGTGGTCAAGGTATGTCTCATTCTATCCTTGATGGCATCATTATATTTCATGATTAACCTATTCGAGTTCTTTTTGATACGGGAGCATCCCATTCTTTTATATCAAAAGAGCATGTTGATACTTTTTCTTTAAGTGTTGTTGCTTTAATGACTTCTTTGAGAATTGCGAATCCGGCTGGTGGGTCCGCAACGCTTAGTTTGCTTTGTAAAGATGTGGAGATTATTTTATGTGATCTTTCTTTCCTAGCCGATTTGCATGTCATGCGTTATTTAGGCTTTGGAATGATTTTGGGAATGGATTGGCTTAACCGTTATGAAGCTCATATCCTATGTCCTGAGCGGACTATTCATCTTCGACATCCTCAATCTGTTAAGCAGATTTCTATTATTCTCAAAGATTCGGATTCCACTTTATCTGCATCTTTATATTCTTTAAATCCTAGTGATGATGATAATGATGATGAGGAAGATGTCATTTCTCTTATTCATGTTGTTCGTGAATTTTCCATCAAATTTGAGCCCGTTTTATGATTACCACCTAAGCGAGCAATTGAGTTCAGAATTAATCTTACCCCTGGAGCTCAACCTATTACTCGTCCTCCTTATCGATTGTCTAATAAAGAAAATGAGGAGATGCGCATACAATTATTCGATTTGGAAGCGAAGCAATTTATTCGCTCTAGTTCCTCGCCTTGGGGAGCTTCGGCTATTTTTGTGAAGAAATCCGATGGCACACTTAGGCTTTGCGTTGACTACCGCAAGCTTAATGATCTTACTATCAAAAAAATATCCTTTACCTCGGATTGATGACCTATTCGATCAACTTAGTGGTGCTCGAGTCTTTTCACAATTGGACTTGGCAACCGGTTTTCATCAGCTTTGTATTGTAGAGGATAGCATTCCTTTGACATCGTTCCGTACTCGATATGGATCTTATGAATGGATTGTTATGCCATTTGGCTTAACAAACGCTCCGGCTTATTTCGTTGACATTATGAATAGAGTTTTCAAAGACTTCCTTGATCGGTTTGTTCTCATCTTTATTGATGATATTCTTGTGTATTCTAAAACCGAGGAGGAGCATGAAAAGCATCTTCGGATTGTGTTGGAAACTCTTAGGAGTAATCAATTAAAGGCAAAGTTTTCTAAATGCCACTTTTGGCAATCTCGTGTGAAGTTTCTCGGTCATATTATTTCCAAATCCGGAATTTCCGTGGATCCTTTAAAGATTGAAGCGATTCAAGATTGGAAGAGACCAGATAGTGTGACGGAAATCCATAGCTTCCTTAGATTGGCGGGTTATTACCGTCGTTTTATCAAGGACTTTTCAAAAATTTCCGTGCCTCTCACTAGCTTAACTAAGAAGGGTGTTAAATACATTTGGTCGGACAAATATGAAACTTCTTTTCAGAAATTAAAAGAACTCCTTTCCGATGCTCCTATTCTTGTTATTCCCGAGGGGAATCAAGATTTTATTGTTTATACTAATGCTAGTCGCGTTGGTTTGGGTGTCGTTCTAATGCAAAGAGAACGTGTTAATGCTTATGCTTCTAGGCAATTGAAGCCAGCCGAGACTAGATATGCCACTCATGATTTAGAGCTCGCGGCTATTGTTTTCGCCCTTCGTATTTGGCGTCATTATTTATTGGGAGAAAAATTTATTCTTTATACCAACCATAAATCTTTGAAGTATCTATTTTATCAAAAGGAATTAAATTTGCGTCAACAACGTTGGCTCGAATTTCTTGCATCTTATGATCTTGATATTCTTTATACTCCCGGAAAGGGAAATCGTGTTGCCGATGCACTTAGTCGCAAGCAACAAGCGGTTGTTTCTATGATGATATCCGAATGGAATGATCTCGAGGTTTTATCCACTTGTGAAATTCGAGACCGTGTTTCCGATTTATGTTAATCTCTTGTTTTATGTAGCCTTGAGGCTCATCCCTCTCTTTTAGACCGCATTCTTAAAGCTCAAAAGCTAGATCCCGAATTGACTCTTCTTGGCCAAAATATTAAGGATAAAATTGATATTGAAGGTCTGAAAGACTTTGATATCGATTCTCGTGGCGGCATTCGGAAATTTGGTAGACTTATCGTGCCAAATATTAGTGATATTCGTAAAGATATTTTAGAAGATTCTCATCATTCTAAATTTGCCATTCATCCCGATAGAAGTAAAATGTACGTGGATATGAAGCGACTTTATTATTGGGAGGGAATAAAATCTGATATTGCTAACTTTGTTAAGTGTTGCATGACTTGCCAACTCATTAAGGCCGAACATCAAAGGCCCAGTGGGTTATTGCAACCTTTAGAAATTCCAATTTGGAAGTGGGATCAAATTTCCATGGATTTTATAGACGGCCTTCCCCGTTCTCGTTCAGGTCATGATAGCCTATGGGTGATAGTTGATAGACTTACTAAATCCGCCCATTTTATTCCCGTTCGGTCCAATCGGACTGTAACAACCCTGTATTTTGTAATTATTTTATTGTATATTTTAATTATTTTTAATGTAAGATTTTGATTTAAAAACTTATTTTACTTATTTGAAATGATTAAATTTATTATTTAAATATAATCTTGATTTTTATATGAGTTATAATTCCAAACTTGTGTAAGTTGAACATTTGCCTGAAATGCTGATTTTGGTCAAAATAGTCAAACTGTGACTTTCAACTTAAAATTTTAAAAGTTTAAAATTTTAATTTTTTTCTTTTATTATGAAAGTACATAAAATTCTAAGAACACCACTTTTCATTTCGTTGAATTTGGATGTAAATTGTGAAAGTTATACCCTTTACAATATTGTGCGTATATAGGGTTATTTAACAATGAATATTTTAAATTGTATAAATTACTTCTTCTTTGTTATATTTTATTTTAATATGTGATAATATGTTATATTATGTATATTTTGACTTTTAAGTATTTTTAAAATTATAATATAATTTTTCTAAAGTTCATTTGAATTTATTTCTAATTTTAAAAGCCTAGTCTACAATTTTAAGCCATTTTCTTAATTTAATTATATATAATTAAAATTTATTTATTTATTTTATACATTCACTTTTATTGCTGTGTTTTACTTTATTTTATTCATTTTACATGTATTTAAATTTAAGAAATTTTTTCCAAAGTGTATTGAAGTTATTTCTAATTCCTAAGTCTAGTTTTCATTTTTCTGTGCCATTTTTCTTATTTTAATCATATCTAATTAATAATTAATTATTAATATTTTGTTTATCTGTTATATTTTCGAATTCTAACTGAAATTTTTAAGTGTTTTCAGTTATTTAAGATGTATATGAATATATATATAGGAAGTTTAAAAGGTTTGAAAGCAAAGAAACGTAAAACCGTTTTAACGTTTCTTCTTCCGTTTCTTTTCCAATTAATAGATTTAATTTCCTTTGACCGTTCCTTTCTTTATTGTAGCTGTGCATTTCTTACCTCATTTTCACGTGGAAACATTCCTCTCCACTTCATTTTTCATGGCTAAAAAGGTTTGGTAATGGCTCTTCTTTTCCTCTTCTTTTTGCTCTTCTTTTTCCATTGTTTTCTTATATTTTGCTTTGTTTTCTCATGTGTATTGCTTGGCCTCTCCTCCATAGCCACGGCCAACACCTCCTACACCTCTTCCCTTCCATCATCACCATCTACCCCTCTGGTCTTGACCAAGGCTGAGCCCACCATGGTGCCAAAACTCCAAAAAAATGCAACAATGCCCTTGAACAATGCTAGTTTGACCACCTTTGCCTCATCTCCTTCAACCACCACCATAGCCACCTCCACCGCCTCTGACCTGACCTCTACCCTCTGCCACATCACCCAACACCCTCTGGAAATCAGATCATGACCAAGCCGTGCCCATCCATTGAAGCTAGCACCACAAAACTTCCACAAAACTCCTTAAAACATTGCCTAGACCACACATATCATCACCTACCCTCCATATCTTGCTTTGGCCACCCCTTAGCCACCACCACCAGCCACTCCACCATCTTTGGCCCCCGCTCCAGCTACTTTCCAGACCTGTAAAAGCATGGCCAAGCCACCACATGCCCATGGCCGATCCAAGAATGTCACAAAAACTCAACTTATTTAACCTTGACCCTATATATGCTTTATGTTGCACCACTACACCTTCATCTCCACTTGTTGCCTTGCCTATATGATGTTAAACCTGACCTATATGATGTCATACCTGAGCCAAAGCATCATCATAGCCAAGAATAAGTGTCCCTTAGGCCAAGCATTGAAGTGGTTGAAGTAAGGTCCAATCTATCTTGTTCATTTTGCTTTGTATTTCAAAATTGTTTCAATGTTATTTTATGTTGAATGTTTATATATTGTCTTGTTTGTTTTGTTTTGGGTTGTTGATACAAAATCATATCTTGGCTATCTTTCAACTCAAATCAAAAGTTGTGCAATTGTGCTTGTCGTGCCTTTGGAGTCGTGCTTGTATGTTGTTTTGGTCTCTAGCTTTGAAAAATGTGAGTCTTTCTCACTCTGACATTTATACTTATGAAAAGTGAATTGATGACAAGTCTTTAGTAATAAAAAATGTTTATGCAAGTTAATGATGATCATATGATATGCTATGCCATGTTATTACCATATTATTACCATGTTAAATCTGTTAATTTTCACCTGACATCTGATATATGACTGTATATTGTGATATTGACATTGTTTATATTATTCCTGTATATGATCACACTGCAAGTTCCCTGTTAGAATAGAAACACTATGGGCTGAAATGATAGGCCTGAGTTATTTTATTTAATTTATTTTAACTTGGGGTTGCGGGTTTGAAATGATAAAACTCGGATTTTCTTTGTAAATTACGGGTTGAAATGATATATTACCTGTATCACTTTACCTAGCGTAGAAAATTATATACAGGCCCGTAGTTAAAATATGTTTTTCTAAAATTTTAAATATTTTATAAATTTAATTATTATAATATTTTGATTTTAAATTTAATAAAAAAAAGGATTTTTGTAAATTATTATTGATTTTTTGAATAATTGTAAGTGAAATGAATTAATGAAAAAGTTAGAAATTTTGAACGTAAGTTATTTCGGAAATTTTGATTTAATTATAATTGGAAATTTAAGTGAATATGAAATTATGATAAATTTATGATAATTTGAATTTAAATAAATTTAAAGTGATTTTTATATCATATTAATGATTTTAATAAAGTTGAAATGTGAAATGAATGAATATTGTAGGTTGAAATTTTGAAATATAACTAAAACTGGAAAATTATGAAATTGACGTAAAAGTGAACTTTTCGTTAAGTAAATAAAAATAAAACAAAGTTATATTTGAGAATTTGAACTTAAGTGTTAAGTTGAAATTTAATGTAATGGATTTTAAAAATTCAACATTGCATTTTAATAAGTGAATTATTATTAAATCTTGATTTTTTAATGGAAATTTAACTTTATAAAATCATGAACTTGAGGAAAATTAAATGATGTTTATAAATGTGAAAATGTATGATTTTATAAGTTAAAAATGTTTTTAATAAAAATATAATTGGTTGAGAAATTTTATTGAATATTTGAAGTTAATTGAATGCATTTTTGAAATGCTATTAATTACAATGTAAATGATATTACAGCATTTGTAAACGCTGTAGTTGATGATAATGAACTAAAAAGCTAAATTGAATTAAAAGCTATTATAGCAATCTTTGTAAGTGCTATAATTTTTGAATTTAACTAAGTTATTCGAAATTTAAGTAAACCTAGTATAACATTTTAAAATGCTGTCTTTTGTTAAATTGAATTGTTTTGAATGTAACTTTCCGTATAAGTTTTCTAAATAATGCGAAAAGTGAATTTTCACGGTTTTGATAAACTTAAGTGAATAAATAAACTTTGGAAGTTGGAATTTTTGGAAATTAATTTAATTATTAAACATAATAACTTCGTTGAAATGATAAAAAAGAATTTTTGGAATATAAACTGTTTTGAAATATGAATTGAAATGGTATTTTAGATTTAATAAAATGAATAATGATTTGAATTGAATGAAGTTTGAAAAGATACGATATTTTGATATATTAAAACGATTTGGAAATGAAGTTTTGAAAGGATATGATATTTTGATATATTAAAATGATTTGAAACGAAGTTTTGAAAGATATGATATTTTTGATATTAAATGATTTGAAAACGGAGTTTGAAAGATAGGACATTTTGATATTAACATGATTTAAAAAGAAGTTCTGAAAGATATGATATTTTGGAACTGAAACTTTGAAAGGTTATGATATTTTGATATATTAAAATGATTTGAAAGGTAGTGTTGAAAGGGTATGAAAATTTAATATATTGAAATGGTTAGAAATGACTTGATATTTATTTTGATAAATATTTGAATTGAAAGATATTTTACGATGATATATTGAAATGGTTTTGGAAATTATTTAATCTTTATTTTGATAAAGATTTGGATTGAAAAGGATATTTTATTCTAAAGTATAAAATATTGTTTTAAAGTTATAACTACGGGTTATAATAACGATTGGTTGTTAAAGAGACCGGGATCAGATATTGTCTTATAGCCGGCCAATACCGAAAACCCCTTTAACAACTGTGTACGCGGTGGAGATTCCAGAATGAAGTAGGATGGTGGCGACGTTCTCGAGGTATATTACGTGGACCCAACTCCCGTGAGTTGGCATATATGACTAAAACAAGAGCTATACCGGGCTACACAAAGGGTCGCACCCTTTCATCGAGCATGCTCCATCGGAAACGATTCTATTACTGTTGTGATTCGATTCGGTGGCGCCACTTTGATTCGGGGGTATTGTTCGAGGTGGGCGGAAGCTGCTGGCTTGCCGTCACCACCGGTCCGGGAGTGCAAACGGTGTATCCACCCTGGCATTTCCTTGCGTGCCGTGTCATATCCTTATATTGAGCCCACTACGATCTTGGTTTTAAAGATCCGACCGCGTTAAGGTTCACCATCCCCTTAACGCTATTTTCTATATGATTATACTTTACTGATTAGACACTACCGTATATAGCGTATATTACTACATAGTAAATAGTTTAACGGATCCTTAGAGGATGGACGGTCCCAAGCATCCTTTAAGTTACTGATGCATTTTGTTACTGTTCACTTGAGTTGATTTACAGTTTATAAGTATTTATGTCCTGACTCGAGGGTTTTGTGTTTTGCTTTACGCTCGGGTCGGATTGATTGAGTTAGCATTCAAGATTCACCTTCGGCGTTGGAGCTTTCCTTGAAGATCCAGCCATCTATTTTGTTCAGTATCCAGTGGTTCAGTGATGTATCTGATTTGTACCTGATGTATCCAGTTACTCTTCTGTTGTATCTTATTTAACTCTGATGTATCTCATATTTATATAGTAGCTTCATGAACTACTATCTCTTTTTCTTCCGCTGCATTCTTATATAGTGTCTGTGATCTGTGATTTTTATTTACTGTATATTCTGAGATTTGCCAAATTTTTAATTACAACGCGGTATTTTGAGCAATTCAATTCCGGCATGAGTGTCTACCTATACACTTATAATGGATGCGAATGGTTGAAAATACCGAGTCGTTACAGTTGGTATCAGAGCTTTGGTAGCTCTAGGCAAAACTCAGCATATGGAGTAGATGTAATTACAGAATCACTTTCATTCGAGTTGAATCTTCTTCTTTTGACTCGATTCCTTTGAATTTTGGAACATTCCCTACGGTTCCAAAATCCATTCGTATCCCTCACTATTCATCTTCTTTTGATTCTGGAGTAACCCATAACTCCGCTTCGAATGATCTTTCTAGTGAGTCGACGATCACGCCAATTTCAAATTGAATTGAAAAAAAGGGGGAAAACTCCTTTACAATTAGCATCGATTCACCAGAGATTTATATCTATCCTTGGTTTAGATGCTAATATCTTTTGTTATTCCAAACTCTAACTCTTTGGATTGAATCTAGATTTACCCTAGAAAAATCCACATTGATCTTATTCTTTAAGCCACGGTTGACCCGGTACATGTTGCCCGTGATTTATTTAGGCTTATCCACCTCCCTATTTTGTTATTTAATCATCTTGTCTTTTGTTTCCAATCTATTCTTCCAAACATTTTGAAGTGTACTTGTATATCTATGTTTTGTTTTAAATGTTGTGTTGTTTGAGTTGTTGATGTTGAGTTGGGTTTCTGATCGATACGTCTGATCAGCGCCATCGATAAGATTTCCAAAACACTTTGACAGAACAAACGGACACAATATATTTTAAAAAAAATTTGGTTAATGAAATAAATTTTGATATATAAGTAAATTTATGGAACTTAATGAAATGATTTAAATTGATAATTTGAAATGATAATACTTGATTTATCATTTATTGCTCTACAAATAGATCTATAAATATTTGTTTATAAATTTATTTGGGAACTGAAATGAATTTAAAACAAGAATTTGAGGATTTAAATTCCGTTTATTTCGAACTTTGGTTTAAAGTTTTAAAAGGGTTATATTATTTAAAGTATTTTGAATAGAATTTGTTTTCAAAGAATTTTAAAGGTTTAATATTAGTGCTCTTCTCTTTGTCGCTGGAAAATAACTTCGGTGATGATCGCGACATCAGCGACGTTCATTTTCGAGTTTCGAAGTTAAGAGACTGTTCTGTAATCTTGCTACAACTTTGTTTTGGAAAATTAAATTGATTTGAATTTCTAAAATATGACTTGATTTATAATATATATATATATATATATATATATATATATATAGATATATGATTGAAATTTGATTTGACATATTATATATGTATATATATTATTTCTTATCTCTAAATGGTCTGAAGAAATCGAAAATTTAATTCTTAAATTCTATTTTTAAAGAATAATTTCAATTATAAAAAGAAAATAAAAAAAAAATTGAATAAACGATTTAAGCTTGAAATGATTGAATTGGAAATTTTATTTGTATAATACAATTGCATTCAAATATAACTTACCAAAATTTCAGAAGTTAAAAATGTAATTGGATAATATACGATATAAAAAGATTTTATAAATAAAATTTGAGTAGTTATAATAAATGTTATATACTTAAATTTTAATTATAAAATGATTAACAGAGGTAAATATGATAAAGGGAAATTGAATAACTTACAATAAAATGATGTTAAAAGAACTAAGAATAAAAGAAAGCAGTTATAATAAGTGTAAGTATATTGAACATGAGTGATAAATATATTGAGAGGAATAAATTTAAGTTTAATTAGGACTAAATAAGAATTAAATTTATTAAATACATTGTGAGTGTAATAAATGATTATTTTTCTAAACCATGGTTTTAAAAAAAAATTGTTAATTTAAGATGATTGGATAATAAGATAATGAAATTTGAGATAGTTAAGATTTATTTAACTTGTGTAAAGATTTATTCTCTATTTAAGCTGAAATCTCCATGCTTTCAAATTCATTTCCTTATTTTGTTTTTCAAACTATCTTTTGGTTGTTCTTATCATCCTTATCTTGCTATAGACTGGTATATGCATCTTTCTATGATCTTTCTGTTTAGAAATCTTTCTATAATCTTTGATAATCTGCACCTTGCGAAACTTACCTATAACAACAGTTATCAGGTATAACTTCAATCTTCTTGTCATCTTATCTTAATACTATTTCACTCTATCTTTTCTGTGCCCTTCCATACCTCATTCCTTTTCGGGGACGAAAAGTTTTGAGTGGGGGAGAGTGTAACAACCCTGTATTTTGTAATTATTTTATTGTATATTTTAATTATTTTTAATGTAAGATTTTGATTTAAAAACTTATTTACTTATTTGAAATGATTAAATTTATTATTTAAATATAATCTTGATTTTTATATGAGTTATAATTCCAAACTTGTGTAAGTTGAAAATTTGCCTGAAATGCTGATTTTGGTCAAAATAGTCAAACTGTGACTTTCAACTTAAAATTTTAAAATTTTAAAATTTTAATTTTTTTTCTTTTATTATGAAAGTACATAAAATTCTAAGAACACCACTTTTCGTTTCGTTGAATTTGGATGTAAATTGTGAAAGTTATACCCTTTACAATATTGTGCGTATATAGGGTTATTTAACAATGACTATTTTAAATTGTATAAATTACTTCTTCTTTGTTATATTTTATTTTAATATGTGATAATATGTTATATTATGTATATTTTGACTTTTAAGTATTTTTAAAATGATAATATAATTTTTCTAAAGTTCATTTGAATTTATTTCTAATTTTAAAAGCCTAGTCTACAATTTTAAGCCATTTTCTTAATTTAATTATATATAATTAAAATTTATTTATTTATTTTATACATTCACTTTTATTGCTGTGTTTTACTTTATTTTATTCATTTTACATGTATTTAAATTTAAGAAATTTTTTCCAAAGTGTATTGAAGTTATTTCTAATTCCTTAGTCTAGTTTTCATTTTTCTGTGCCATTTTTCTTATTTTAATCATATCTAATTAATAATTAATTATTAATATTTTGTTTATCTGTTATATTTTCGAATTCCAACTGAAATTTATAAGTTTTTTCAGTTATTTAAGATGTATATGAATATATATAGGAAGTTTAAAAGGTTTGAAAGCAAAGAAACGTAAAACTGTTTTAACGTTTCTTCTTCCGTTTCTTTTCCAATTAATAGATTTAATTTCCTTTGACCGTTCCTTTCTTTATTGTAGCTGTGCATTTCTTACCTCATTTTCACGTGGAAACATTCCTCTCCACTTCATTTTTCACGGCTAGAAAGGTTTGGTAATGACTCTTCTTTTCCTCTTCTTTTTGCTCTTCTTTTTCCATTGTTTTCTTATATTTTGCCTTGTTTTCTCATGTGTATTGCTTGGCCTCTCCTCCATAGCCATGGCCACCACCTCCTACACCTCTTCCCTTCCATCATCACCAGCTACCCCTCTGGTCTTGACCAAGGCCGAGCCCACCATGGTGCCAAAACTCCAAAAAAATGCAACAATGCCGTTGAACAATGCTAGTTTGACCACCTTTGCCTCATCTCCTTCAACCACCACCTTAACCACCACCATAGCCACCTCCACCACCTCTGACCTGACCTCCACCCTCTTCCACATCACCCAACACCCTCTGGAAATCAGACCATGACCAAGCCGTGCCCATCCATTGAAGCTAGCACCACAAAAGTTCCACAAAACTCCTTAAAACATTGCCTAGACCACACATATCATCACCTACCCTCCATATCTTGCTTTGGCCACCCCTTAGCCACCACCACCAGCCACTCCACCATCTTTGGCCACCGCTCCAGCTACTGTCCAGACCTGTACAAGCATGGCCAAGCCATCACATGCCCATGGCCGATCCAAGAATGTCACAAAAACTCAACTTATTTAACCTTGACCCTATATATGCTTTATGTTGCACCACTACACCTTCATCTCTACTTGTTGCCTTGCCTATATGATGTTAAACCTGACCTATATGATGTCATACCTGAGCCAAAGCATCATCATAGCCAAGCATAAGTGTCCCTTAGGCCAAGCATTGAAGTGGTTGAAGCAAGGTCCAATCTATCTTGTTCATTTTGCTTTGTATTTCAAAATTGTTTCAATGTTATTTTATGTTGAATGTTTATATATTGTCTTGTTTGTTTTGTTTTGGGTTGTTGATACAAAATCATATCTTGGCTATCTTTCAACTCAAATCAAAAGTCGTGCAATTGTGCTTGTCGTGCCTTTGGAGTCGTGCTTGTATGTTGTTTTGGTCTCTAGCTTTGAAAAATGTGAGTCTTTCTCACTCTGACATTTATACTTATTAAAGAGACCGGGATCGGATATTGTCTTATAGCCGGCCAATACCGAAAACCCCTTTAACAACTGTGTACGCGGTGGAGATTCCAGAATGAAGTAGGATGGTGGCGACGTTCTCGAGGTATATTACGTGGACCCAACTCCCGTGAGTTGGCATATATGACTAAAACAGGAGCTATACCGGGCTACACAAAGGGTCGCACCCTTTCATCGAGCATGCTCCATCGGAAACCATTCTATTACTGTTGTGATTCGATTCGGTGGCGCCACTTTGATTCGGGGGTATTGTTGGAGGTGGGCGGAAGCTGCTGGCTTGCCGTCACCACCGGTCCGGGAGTGCAAACGGTGTATCCACCCTGGCATTTCCTTGCGTGCCGTGTCATATCCTTATATTGAGCCCACTACGATTTTGGTTTTAAAGATCCGACCGTGTTAAGGTTCACCATCCCCTTAACGCTATTTTCTATATGATTATACTTTACTGATTAGACACTACCGTATATAGCGTATATTACTACATAGTAAATAGTTTAACGGATCCTTAGAGGATGGACGGTCCCAAGCATCCTTTAAGTTACTGATGCATTTTGTTACTGTTCACTTGAGTTGATTTACAGTTTATAAGTATTTATGTCCTGACTCGAGGGTTTTGTGTTTTGCTTTACGCTCGGGTCGGATTGATTGAGTTAGCATTCAAGATTCACCTTCGGCGTTGGAGTTTTCCTTGAAGATCCAGCCATCTATTTTGTTTCAGTATCCAGTGGTTCAGTGATGTATCTGATTTGTACCTGATGTATCCAGTTACTCTTCTGTTGTATCTTATTTAACTCTGATGTATCTCATATTTATATAGTAGCTTCATGAACTACTATCTCTTTTTCTTCCGCTGCATTCTTATATACTCTGTGTCTGTGATCTGTGATTTTTATTTACTGTATATTCTGAGATTTGCCAAATTTTTAATTACAACGCGGTATTTTGAGCAATTCAATTCTGGCATGAGTGTCTACCTATCACTTATAATGGATGCGAATGGTTGAAAATACCCTGTTGTTACACGGACCGTACCTCTTTTGGCCAAACTCTTTATTAAAGAAATTGTTAAATTGCATGGAGTTCCTACTTTTATTTTTAGTGATCATGATCCATTGTTTACTAGTGGATTTTGGAAGAGTCTTCAAAAAGCTTTGGGAACGAAGCTTAATTTAAGCACCGCTTATCATCCCCAGTCCGATGGACAAACTGAGCGTGTGAATCAAACTCTTGAAGATCTTCTTCGTGCATGTGTTTTCGATTTGTTGGAAGTTGGGAAGATCACATTTCTCTTGTTGAGTTTTCCTATAATAATAGCTTCCAATCAAGTATTGGTATGGCTCCTTTTGAGGCACTCTATGGAAGGCCATGTCGTTCTCCTTCTTATTGGCTTGAGGCCGGTGAGAAGCTAGTTCTAGGTCCAGATTTTATTCGTGTTTCCACAGAAAAGATTGATCTTATTCGTCATAGGATGAAAGAAGCCCAGAGTAGACAAAAATCCTATGCCGATAACCAAAGAAGGAGGTTAGAATTTTTTGGGGGAGATTTGGTGTATGTTCGTGTTTCACCTATGAAAGGTGTTATACGTTTCACTCGATCGGGAAAATTAGTGCCTCGATATATTGGGCCATTTCCTATCACCGAACGTATTAGTTCCGTGGCTTACCGCCTTTTATTACCGGCTCAGTTTTCTTCTATTCATGACGTGTTTCACGTTTCTCAATTACGGAAATGTCTTCGAGATTTCGATTCTATTCTTGAGCCTGGTGTTGTGGAAGAAATTGAAGTTTCGCCTAATCTAACTCTTGAGCAACATCCTATTCGTATTATTGATTCGAAAGTCAAACGACTTCGAAATAAAGATGTTCCGCTTGTCAAAGTTCAAGGGTCCTCAAATCCTAAGGATTGTTCTTGGGAATCTAGAAAGTTCATCGAGCGAACACATCCGGACTTAATTTCCCATGCTCCTTAAGGTGAACCTTTTATTTCAAATTTCTTTTGTGATGAATATGCTCTCATGGTTGTTACTATATATCTTCTTCTTAAATATTGCGAGGACGCAATTTCTTTAAGGATGGGAGTCTGTAATAACCCGCATATTTATCGATTTTATATTTAAATATTTTATTTAAATATTTTATCGATACTCAGAATTTTGTCCGAAAAGCAACTTTTTGCAAACAGTCAAATTGGGACTCGAGACCCCTTCCATTGAGTTCAAAATGCCATTTGCAACCTTTTTGAGTATAAGCTTCAATATGTTTGGAGTAAGTTGATTTTTGCCACTTTTTCACTTTGGGTTTGGGTTTGGGTTCAGCCCAATGTTCTAACTTAATACTCCAAACTAAAACCCCCTCTTCATTCACTCCCACTTCCTCTACTTTTCAGTTCTAAAGAGATTAATGGTGAGTGGAATGGGAAATTAAAACTCCAAACCCTATTTTTCTTTTGCAAACCAAGCTCTAGCTCCAAACTAATAGAAGAAACTTTGGTAAGCCTCTCTTCTTCTTCTCCAACTCATTCTTTTATCAATTTCAGAAATTCCTAAACCTAAATTTGGAAATGTTCTTCTTTTAAAGCTTAGAATCAAGCTTCTTGAGTTGGGATTGAAGAGTGGTTGATCCTCCTTTGTTTTCAAGCTTCTCAATCTTGTGTTTTTGGGTTCAAAGGTGAGATTTTTTTATCTCACATCTATGCTTATAATTATATTCGATTGTTAGGTATGAATTCCTAACACTTATTCTTGTGTAATTGCTTTTGGTTTGGATTAATTTGGTGAATATTCCAATTTTTAGTATTTTGAGTTCAATCCTTTAAAAATCATAACTTTGATGTTTTTATCATGTTTTGGTGATGAATCGAAGAGCTTACATGGCCGGGTAGTCGATGGCATAAATCCTTAGTGCCGTTGCTCGACCGATTGCAATTCGGAAGGGATTGGTATTCATTAGATAGGCATTGGATTGCTGGCAACAGGGTCCGGCCAACCGAGCTATGTAGCCGGCCGACCGACCTGCTACCCGAGCACTTCCTGCCTCTGTTTTGGAAGGGCAGGTTACAGGCCCCGGTCGACCGAGCTCAGGGTCCGATCGACCGACCTGCTACCCGAGCACTTCCATCTTTGGTTCGGTCAACCGACTCAGGGAGTCCGGTTGACCAACCTGCTCCTATTTTTCAATTTTGCCTATATTGTCTATTTTGTTGAATTTCCAACTTTAATCGATTCGTGTTGTTTCCCTTTTGTTGTTATCATTTATTATCGACTTTGATGACATTTTCTTTGGGAATTTTCAAAATATCCATTTCGATGGATTTGATATCGATTTCTTTGGATTTTATTCACGTCTTCGAATGTGAATTTCGGTGATTGATTGTTTCTACAATCACTTCTATGATTTGTCACTTTAAAATATAAAGGTTTTCTATACTATTAGTAAATATCAAAAACCTTTCATTAAAACGATTTCAACACCATTTTATTACAAAGCTCCTTTCTTAAATCGTTGTCCAATCTATTAGAATATACAAACCTTTACCTCACTTGTATGAGAAATCTAATTAGACAGCTTAGTAAAACGAGTGGTATGAAACGCTTGCGTTTACTTCGTTGGTTAATTCTTGGACTTGTTCGATTGAATCTCTTGTGACAATTTTCTAGTGGATATCTACAATTTGTTCGTAAATATTTAAGTTCAGCTAGTGGTTATGGTACATGAAGCTAAGCTCATATATTTACTAGCTTAGTGTAATTGACACTTCTTGATGATCGTGACGATCATTTTTGTGATTATGACTAGTAATATGCTATGTTTCTTTGTCCACGTAGGGGACAGTATCTCGTTTTATTGAGTTTCGCCTCATTTTTATTATAGGCTAACGACCTATTTATTTTGGAGTTTCGACTCAATTCTTGTGGGCTAGCGACCCATATTCTTTTATGGAGTTCGGTTCATTGGACGTAGCGTTGTACTACGTCGATGTTCCGATCTATTCGAGTTTCAGGTTCCTCGGGCGTACCGATATTGTACTACGTCGTTGGACCGGCTCTATGGTTAGCGACCATGGGATAGTGTCCCGTTTGTGATACACGTGTTGGTTAGTTTTCATGCTCCCGTTCTATGATAGGCCTCCCCCTTTTTGTGGTTTCTGGATTTCTATTGATGATTTCAAGAATTTGTGTTTCACCAATTTTATGATTGGCATTAATATGTTGTCAATAATTGTGGCCTGGTGAATGAAATAAGGAGTATGACATTCCTTTTGATCTTTGAGAAGATTTTTGTGATATTGATTAATCTCTTGTTGATTTTCAATTACTTATTTATCACAGCTTGGCATTGTGATTATTATACGTTTAGTCATATCTCTTATTCTATATCATTTCATCTGATATTTATAGCTAGACTGATCTGTTTATTATTTTCTTATAAATAATACTCGCGTCAGACCGAGATGTTACAGGTGCTTCTGCTTGACTTCTCTTCTGGGATTATCATCTTGACTTTTGGTTACCTACTTAAAGTAGTAGTTTTTTTGTTGTATACCCTTGAGATATAGACTCCTTGATGTATACATATTCTTTTGTCTAGCACTTGTGACCATTCTTTTGTGATATTGTGGATCTTTTTGACCACTACTATGATGAACACTTTATGTGTTATATATACTCATGTCTATTTCCGCCTTTGTGATATGAATTACCTGTGACTGATTTGTGTTCTGTTTATTTCTATATTTATTTCCGAAGACATTATAGCCACTATGTAGTAGCTTTGAGTTTGTGTCGGTATGTCGGATTTCCTCTTGAAAAGAATGCAAGTTATATTTTTCTGGCATATCGGTACTCGCACAAAGCAATTGCACGGATGGTCGCTCCTCAACAGCCTTATTCTCCGCGACAATTGACTGCATTGCTCCGTAGTGTTCTTGGCTAGTGTGGGTATAGAGATGGGGCATCACAGCTTTAAGCATTGTTGTACAGTTGGCATATAACGCCCCAGTCGCACGTGGGGGGATACAGATGCGCTGTGATATGACAACACAAAACCAAAATCGCAGTGGTCTCATTTAAGGATAAAAGTATGACAAGGCATGTGAAGTAATGCCCAAGGTAGGATACTACCAATTCGAGTCGCATGGCAAGTGGGTAACGCATCGTAGCCATGACGCCCACTGCGTACATCCATCCCATATCGAGTCAATGAGATGTCATCCCAAATCAAGATGCGCAATCGAAACAAACATCAAAAGTAATAGTTTGGACCACGTCCAAGAAGAAAATCGAAGAACGGACATCCGCTAGGGGTAGCTAGCCCACTTGGCCCTGTCAAGCCGTCCTGTTTTAGCTATTTCAAATTGACACAAGTGTCGGGGTCTATCCATCATCGTTCCCTTTCTTCAAATCCAGCAAACGTACACTAAAATCCAACCACTTCATCCTAGAGTCTCCTCCGCGTACACAGTTATTATGGTTCCAATATAGACAGAGAGTAAGCCAATAAGAGGCCTTGGTCTCTTTAACAACCAAACGTCATTTTACACATCGGTTGGTACTTTTACATTTCGAAAACGATTCATACTTGATAACAATATCATATTCACTTCAAAATCAATTTCATTTCAAAATATCATATTTACTCAAAATATCTTAATTCTGTTCAATACGTCATTTTTACTTCAAAATTCCATTCGAACTACAATTTAGGTTTTAACTTTATCTTAACCATATTCGCATCTAAATCAACGATTTAAATATAAACATTCCAACCTTGACCGGTTTGAATTTTTAGAAAATAGTTTGAATAGTTAAAATGGTTTTAAAAGTTAAAATAGTATAATATAAAATGATTTGTGTATTAAAATGGTTTATACAGTAAAATAGTTTAGAAAATCAAAATAATTTGAATAATTAATTTTTTTAAACAACTTATATTAAATTAATTTATTTTGAAATAGTTTAAATCAAACTGATTCAATTCCAAATCTTCTAATTCAAATCATTTCAATCTCAATTCAATTCAAATCGACTGAATTTCGATTTAAATTGAAATCAATTTCAATTTCATTTTCAATTCAAATTTATTTCGATTTCGATTTCAATTCGAGTCAACGATTCGATTCAACGGCCTAAATTTCAATTCAATTCTTATTTTAAACCATTTCATTTTATATCAATTTCGAGTTCGATTTCTAAATACCGATTTAAATCACTGAAATCATTTTAAACTACAATGTTCGAATTTAAGGTTCAAACCTTCTAAAATAATTCAATTCCAAGCTCAAATTTGAAATCCATTTAAATTTCCTTTACGTGGATATATTTTGAAGTTCAAATTACTTAACTCAATTTCCATCATCCTAATTATTTCTCAATTGTACTTTAAGATTTCAAATTCGATTCTTTAAACAATTCCTGTTAACAATTCCAATCTGCTCTAGCTCAAGTTCGAAGATAATTTAATTTTTATAAATTCGATTTTATTTCCTTGAAATAAAATCATTTAAATAATTCAATTCAATAATTTAAAATAGTTTAATTTAACCAATCCAGTGTCCTATATAATTTTTTATCCTATGGCCAAGTGATCATTTATTTTGGTTGTAGTTTCAAGGATGGATATATATCATTTCAATCCAAAATAAATGTCATAGGTATATATCATTTCAACTTATTTTTTAATTCATTTAAATATAATTCAAATAACAGTTTATATGCTGTCCATAATGTACAGGGTGATAACAGGGACATATAAAATAAATAAACACCCAAATCATCCAATACATCAGCAAATAGATTTCCATCACAATCAACATCCAAACATTTAAATATAACAACAATTAACTAGTTATCAATATCGGGTGTCTAACTATCACTATAATTTAAATTTCAAATTTCAGTGTCAATTTAAATTTCTATCTGTTCAAATCATATGTCAATTTATATGTCAATTAAATTACTAAACGACAATCAATAAAATTAAATTACTTCATGATATCAATTTAACAAACATCAAAAATATTTAGTACTTCGTGAGCATTTTAAAACACTCACCATCATTTGAAACTGAAATTTTTTAGCTTCAACTAAATTCCAATTGCACTCCACGTCGTAGCCTTCATTGACACGATTGCAACGCGACTTGTTTGACACCAATCCTATCTCGCATGAAAAAGTTACAATTTAGCATAATGGTATGATTAATACTATAATTATCTTAATTAAAATTATCATTAACATAAACCGTTACCCTAATCATGCACACACAAAACCCATGCCCGCCATCCCCATCGTTCGTATCGATCCAAGGTGGCCTTCTTCGTATCCATCATGTTCGTATTGATCCGAGGTGGCCTTCTTCGCATCCATCACGATCGTATCGGTCTAATTAACTTCACTTCCTATCCATCGTACTCGTGTCGATTTTAGTTGGTTCATTTCATATCCGCCAAACATCTCTACTTCATATCCATCCATAACAGCACTCTTCGTATCCATCCATCCTCGGATTGAAGCCACGCCGCCTTGGATCCACGCCGCGCCTCCCCCTTCTGCGACTGCCACCTGCAGTGCCACTTCATCCGCGATCACAACACTAAATAATCCAAAACTACCACGACAACCGAGCTCGGTTCTTACGAATACAAATGCTTCTAGCTCGATCCAACCGTTGGATTGTAAAGGAGATCGAGCTCTATAATTTTCCTTATGGAATTATTTGATTTCTTTGAACGGATTGAGAGAAAAAGAGAAGAGAAGATGGCAAACTTTCTGGCATTGCAATCATGAATGGAGGCACTAAAGCTTTAGGGTTTGACGAAAATGAATTATAACAGCCTTGTATATAAATTTTCGACATGATCCATCCGCAAAATTTTTTAGCTTCAAATGAAGCGTGCCGCCTGGTGTTCCATATGTTATACTCCTAATCTGAACGCAATGGAACTAGTCTTGGGAGCCATTTCCACTATATTCAGAAGATCGCTTTTCAAAATCAAATTATTTAATTAAATTCCATTAATTAATTTCTACGCGTTTCAAGCTCGCATGGCCAGACAATAAGTCCAATCACTATGAAACTTGATATCCTATAATAGTTCACTATTACAGATCCGATGAAACTGGTTTCTTCGAAATCCGAGACTGGCCAAAATGGCTATTTTCACACATTAATTACAACAAATAATTTCCGAAATCAATTTAATCATTTTAAATTCAGTTTTAAAGTTTAACAATCTTCATTCTCATTTAAATAAAATTCAAATCAACTTCCGATGCCATTTTCATTCATATTAAATTCAAGATTCAATTATTTAAATAATTTCGAATATTAAATTTAAACCATTTAATTATCCAATTTCAATAAATTCTAATATTAAATTTCAAATGAATTTTAGTTATCAACCAATTATTTTATTTACATCAAATTAATTCAACATTTATTATTCAATCATAGCTATTGGTTATAAACACATTCAAGACACAAAATTTCATTTCAATACTGGTTATCGCCAAAATCTTCGAAATTAGTTATTTGAAAATTTTATTTAAGTTCATACTAAATAAACTACATTAATAAATCATTGAATTTTTATTTCTAACCATTATTGTTTAATAATTATATTAAATTTAATAATTTATAATTGCTAAAATTATCGGGTCGTTACAATATCCCATACTCAAAACTTTTCGTCTTCGAAATGGGGCTAAGTGAGGAATCTTACATTTGATATATTTTACTCAAAATATTCAATATATGAAACATAAAATCTATTTTACAAAACTTTTACCATGCTTCTGCTACGCCAATGTGATACCGGCTTTAAAGAAATTACACTTACTTGTAAAAACAAGTTGAAAATTTTAAAATCTAAATTTTTTTCTAACACCCGAATTTATGGAAAATTTCGGCAGCGTCGCCTGTGCACAGCTCGATCGTAAAAATTTACAATATATGTATATATACGAAATATACATCTCATCTCAATGATGATGCATCCTGTAGAAAAAAATTGTAAAAGTGCAGTATGTAATCCGAGATATGTACCCTCTCATTATTAATACGAGTGAGTTTGCTCATCTTAAGCAAGCAAAACAAAATCAAATCTACGCATATGTCCAAACGGCCTTCATATGTACCTATCTCAACTCAATTTTGAATACTAGTGGCATATAAAAGGATATAGAAGCATGTATGAGTTTAATAGAACTATATAACATGAATTTTGAATCCAAATAATAAGCACCGGCATGAATACACAACATAACAATCATTCGCAACCAAAAGTAGTAACAACAATGTTTTGCAACAAAAGAAACCATTCACCAATTAATATTCATCCAATTAATTCATAACTATATGAATTTACATTATCCAATGTCCATACCTAATTTATACACTTCATTTCTTGTTAACATTCAATTGTTACCAACATTTAATTGGTTTACTTTCATTTATTCACATCTATTTTATTTACATTCAATTTATTCAAATTTCAATTATTTCACTTTTTGTTATCACATTTCATATAAAGTCATTCATGGACCATTTTACAAATAATTTCATTTAATATTACTAAAGTTAAATTTTTCTTCATTACCACTTAATACTAATATCATTTATAAACCATTTCATAAAACCATTTTAGCTTATTATAAACATTTTATATAACGCAAATCATGTTTATTATTACTTCATAACTTGAGTTTGTATTAATTCATTGATTTACTTCATTATTTCATTTCATAATTTAAACTTAAAATATTTCTTACCACTTATATTTAAGCGTGTCAGCATTTCTTTATTTAACATTCACTTATTTTATATTCAATTAGTTAACATTCAATTTATTAAAACTCATTCCATTTGCATTCAATTTATTTACATCTAATTTGAATCAAATTCAATTGCAAATTTTACTTACACCCATTTGTTCTAATTCAATTTCTTATTTCTCAGTTTCCAACTATTCAAAAAATTTGCTTCATTCCAACAACTGAAAATCATTAATTATCAGGAACTTAAGAATTCAAATACCGGATTCATTTCAAATCATTTTGAAATAGTATATGTACTCATATCTTTTATATATATCAAATCTTATGTGACGCCCCACCTCTATTCTCCCAATAACAAAGGTTATTATAAGGAATAACGTCTGCTAACGCGAAGAATAAGGCTTGTTAGAAGCGACCATCCGTAAGTTATGCCTTAGACGAGTATTGATTACTCGATAGGAGTTGTGTATTACTCCCAACGATATATATTCAATCCAAATCTAAAATGAAACCACGATGGCTTATGAAAAATTCAGAACAACTCATAATAACAACAACACAGATAAGTATAATCACATCGGAACAAAAATATCATATATAGCAGAAGGTAAGTCTGGATACATGCTACAACACTTGATGGTTCACCTGAACCAAATGTACATATACATTCATCATAACATACATGAGATGAGAGTCAATACACCAAAAGTAACACCTCGAAGCCTAAATAAAAAATGAGGTGAGATCCCAAAAGCTGAAGCGACAACTGAATCAGAGATAGCGATTATCCTGAAATAACTTGGTCTGACCCGAGTATTATTTAAAAGAAAATAATAAACGGATCAGTCCAATTTTGAACTTAGAAATAAGTGCATGATAAACAACACTAACGCAAGTTAATCTTAATCTCGAATGAGACTATTCAACATAAATAATTAACATAGTTTAAATGAAGAAATCTCATTATACTCCATCAAAATCAACTCATTAAACTCCATCAAAAACAACTTCCAAATTCAAAATTGAATTCAAAACAGAAATACCCAAAAATCTAGAAATCAAAATAAGATAACTAGAAATATCAGCATAAATGTGGATCGATCCTAGCATATGGCGAGTCTAAGCTACGTCGCACGTGCATCTCATATGGCCGAAGCCTACCAAGTACTATCAGCATAATATTTCTCGCCCAGCGAATGACCCAAAGGTCCAACAAATGACCTAAAGGTGTAGTACAGGTAATTGACCAATGGTCTAGCATAGTGGCTCGAAAGCCCAACAAAATCATCAAAATTTTCAAACAGCAACTCCACGACAAATATTTCAATTAACGAGTCCGGAATTAACCGAACTAGTAAAAGCGTGGTTCCATATTCCGCACTTTTGCTAAATCGTTTAAATCTCTTCATCGTTTCCTTGAAAATGCAAAATTGTGTATTTTATATAAATAATTTTTACGTTCTCAAATGGACAAGTCTAGAATTAATCGAATGAGTAAAAGTAAGGGTTCATATTCCTTAATTTTGCTGAAGCGTTTAAATCGATTCCTCATTCTTTTGAAAGCGTAAACCGTGAAATTTTCGAAAACAATTATATTTTAAAATGATTTAAAAACACATGATTAAAACAACAACTTCTATAGCAATTTTGACAAGGAAATTGCGCTTCACAAAACACCGTAAAAACAAATATAAAAATCAGCGTTGCGGGTTTTCTTGATTGCACGATAGCCGCTTGAAAATTCACTTTAAAACGACGGTTACTGAGGTCAAAACAATCATAATTTTATTCGTCAAAATCTCATCAAAACAACACAGTTCAAATATAAACAGCGGGGTAAAAATCTGTTATAAAAATAACGACAACAAAATGCGCTCAAAGCAAAATACCGGTTCAAAATAAATTAATTGGTCTACACTACTACATATGCATCAAATATAGCACTGCCTGGGCACTAACTACATGCACGCACGTACAAAATAGACACCATTATAAATGTCCTGGCCAATTAATTTTCATGCAAATGAATTTTCCTAATAACATTTATACGCACGTTTTAAATATGAAACTAATCCACTCAATTGAAGGTGCCCGGACATAGTTTTGTGCTTCACCTATTTGCACGCTTATACAAAATGAGATATACAAGATAATGCAACCTGTGCCATGCCTACTACCATGCAAACAATGACGTAATTATTCAAGTGACCTGTACTCAGTTTTTTTTTCACGCAACACGTATTAACACACAATTGTGAAATGCACTTACATGCAGTTAACAATATATATATAAAGATTCATTTTTTGCAAAATGCACTACACCCACGTACAAAATATAAAATGACCTGGAACCTGGCTTTCAAGTATTGCATGCACGCATGAATGAAATGCAAATTAAGGTGACCTGGGCAATACTATCGTGAGCTTGAGCACGCAAATATTAGCCTGAGCTTAGCTTTCGTATCATATTATACACTTGAAATCAAATTAAGGTGACATGCGTATCATATACTTCAAATTTTACACGAAAAAAATGAAATAAACAAAAAGAAAACACCTGGACTTAGCTAAATGCATGCATATTTGAATGCAAGTGATAATTAAAATAACAATGATCTGGAACTCATTTCGTAAGTTACAACTTTGCCTGTCGCAATGAAGTTGATCAAAAAATTGATGTTGGCCAGGCAACACCTTACACGTACACGAAAAATGACCTGGTCCATATTTTAGTTAATGCAACTTTCACACTTAATACTAAATGTTACTCGCATGGACTTCATTTATGTGCAATACATCTTGCACGCAAATAATGATGAAGTTGACGGAAATAAATGACTCATTTGGTGCTACCCAATATTAACAACAGAAAAACATAGTTTAAATAGATGTGTGAGTTTGCAAACTCACTTATACTTTGCTTCAGAACTAGTTAGCACCAAGATCCAAAGGAAGCGAGAAATTTATGAACCGCCATTAATGAATTTGCAGAGCTACTGGAAAAATGAACAAAAGAAAGGTTGACAGCTACTTTTCTTTTACCAATTTGTGCACAAGTCAAAGAAAAATAATGTGATGGCAAGCTTTGTACAAATGCATTAAAGGTGAGACGTGCTTCAGTGGAGAGAAAAGGACACACTTGCATATAAATAATGAGGGCTGCAAAGTGTTCAAGCTTTGTGATAGCAAAAGCGTTCACATTTAGCTTTTGAATTGGACCCATTCATTTACATACACGTGAAGGCAAATTTGCAATTCCTTTCAACGTGCTACACTTGCAAGTATTTAACTGACTTTGCAAATTCTTTTTTTTTTCAATTTTAAATTTCTATTTTAAATTTTTATTTCGGCGGTAATTCAAAAAAACAGAGTTGTTACAAACTCCCCCTTATAAAAATTGCATCCCTGCAATTTTCATACTAGAAGTTGTTTATAACACAAATTATCCATCACAACAAAGATTTAAAGAGAAAAGATGAATTAAGAATGCTCACCCCCACCCGAAGAGGAGAGAAAACTGGGATAAGAACGCTCGATGAATTCTTTGGTTTCCCAGGTGCAATCTTTGAGGTTTGCGGACCATTGAATTTTCACAAGCGGGACTTCTTTATTCCAAAGGCATTTAACCTCCTAAGCAAGCACACGAATAGGATTTTGCACCATAGACAAGTCGGGTGAGATCTCAAGATCTTGCAACACATGAGGATCAATAATAGAATCTGAATCTCGAAGGCATCGACGAAGCTGGGATACATGAAATACGTCATGAATTCCCGAAAACTGAATAGGTAGCAATACACGATAAGCAACAGGGCCAACGCGTTCTGTAATAGAAAATGGTCCAATATATCGAGGAGCCAATTTCACGGAGCTACTAAAATGCACCACCCCCTTCATCGGAGAAACACGAATGAACATGCGATCGCCAATAGAAAATTCCAAATGCTTCCTACGATGATCGGCATAAGATTTTTGCCTATTCTTATCCTCTTTCATTCTCTGTCTAATAATATCAATCTTCTCAGAAGATTCACGAATATAATCAGGGCTGAGAACTAACTTTTCCCCGGATTCCAACCAACAAGATGGTTATTGACACGGCCTTCCGTAAAGGGCTTCGAAAGGAGCCATACCGATACTGGATTGGAAACTGTTGTTATAAGAAAATTAAACAAGAGATAAGTGGCCTTCCCAACTACCCCCAAAATCAAGAATACAAGCGCGAAGGAGATCTTCTAAGACTTAATTCACCCTTTCAGTCTGACCATCAAACTTTGATGATAAGCTGTACTGAGATTGAGCTTAGTACCCAAAGCTTTCTGAAGGCTCTGCCAGAAACCACTAGTAAAAAGCGGATCTCTGTCACTTACAATGGAACTAGGAACACCATGAAGTCGAACGAATTCTTTAATAAAAAGCTTAGCCAACAAAGGAGCGGTCCGATTGGACTTGATAGGAATAAAATGGGCTGATTTGGTCAATCGGTCAACAATCACCCAAACATTAGTATGGCCCGACCTCGAACGAGGTAGACCATCAACGAAGTCCATAGAAATCTGATCATATTTCCATAATGGGATCTCAAGAGGCTGTAAAAGACCACCAGGACGCTGGTTTTCCGCTTTAATAAGTTAACAAGTCATCCAACGACTCGCATAACTTGCAACATCACGCTTCATACCCTCCCTAAATTATAAGTGTTTCATGCCAGCATACATCTTACTACTGTCTGGATGGATAGTATACTTAGAATGATGACAATCCATAAGAATGTCATTTCTAAGATTAGGAACATTAGGCACGATCAACCTTCCCTTCTTCCGAATAGAACCATGAATATCAATATCAAAATCCTTTAGATTATCACTTCGGGGTTCCGATTTACAACTCTGAATAAGATAAGAGGGATCTGGATCTTGTTTTTGGGCATCAGCAATACGATCTGATAAACTAGGACAAGCTTCCATGCTAAATAAAAGTATGGGAGAATCAGAAACTGAAGGACGGTCTCTAATATCACAATGAGATAAAGCTTCCAATATATTCCACTCTGCTAGCACCATGGAAACAACAACTTGCTACTTGCGACTAAGCGCATCGGCAACTCAATTACCCTTACCTGGGGTATACTGAATATCGAAATCATATAAAGCAAGAAATTCGAGCCAACCCTGTTGCCTCATATTAAGTTCCTTCTGAGTGAAGAGGTATTTCAGAGACTTGTGATCAGTGAAGTGAACAAAATGCTCGTCCAATAAATAATGTCGCCAAATCTTTAGAGCAAAGACTATATCGGCTAACTCCAAATCATGGGTAGCATAACAAATCTCGTTAGGCTTTAGTTGTCTAGAAGCATAGGCAACTACTCTGTCCTTTTGCATGAGAACAACACCGAGTCCATAACTACTGACATTGGTATAAACAACAAGATCATGATTCCCTTCGAGAACCACTAAGATAGGAGCATGAGTAAGGAGATCTTTTAACTTTATGAAAGAAATCGCACACTTATCGGACCAAATAAAAGGAACATCTTTTCTCATGAGAGTGGTAAGCGGTAAGGCAATAAGAGAAAAGTCCTTAATGAACGGGTGATGATATCCCGCCAATCCAAGGAAACTACGGATCTCAGTAACGGTCTAGGGTCTCTTCCAATTCTGAATAGATTCGATCTTGGAAGGATCGACAGAAATACCATCGAAAGAAACAATATGACCGAGAAACTTCACCTTATTCTCCCAGAAGTGACACTTCGAGAATTTGGCATAAAGCTGATGCTAACGAAGAGTGCTCAAAACCATCTCCAAATGTTGAATATGATCGGCTTCATATTTGAAATAAATAAGAAAATCATCAATGAAAACCAAGACGAACTTATCGAGATATTCCCGAAATATTTGATTCAAAAGACCAACAAAATACATCGGAGCGTTCGTCAAACCGAACGGCATAACGAACCATTCGTAAGAACCATAACGAGTACGGAATGCAGTCAAAGGGATGCTATCTTCCGCAACTCGTAACCGATGAAAACCAGTAGCAAGATCGATTGGGAGAAAAGCTTAGCGCCACTTGATTGATCGAGCATGTCGTCGATCTTAGGTAATGGATACCTATTTTTGATAGTGCGCTCGTTAAGCTTGTGATAATCAATGCTAAGCCTAAGAGTACCATCTGGCTTCTTAACGAAGACAACGGCGGCGCCCCAAGGAGATGATCTAGAACGAATAAATTGCTTGACTTTCAATTTAGATAATTTTTGCTTGAGTTCCTCATTTCCTTAGCAGACATCCTCATGGGAGGACGACTGACAGGATGAGCACCAGATATAAGATCAATACGGAACTCAATTGCTCTCTTCGATGGCAAACTCGAAATAGGCTCAAAGACATCAGAAAAATCTACAAACAACCGAAATATTAGCTATGACATCCTCCGATTCGAAGGAAGAAATGAGAGCATTCGAAGCATGATCCATGCCTCGAAGCGTAATTGATAACTGCTCGATAGCATTAGGATGCATGAGATATAAAGTTCTTTCGGGACATAGGATTTGAACTTCATAACGGACGAGCCAATCCATTCCCAAAATCATATCAAAATCAAGATGATCCATAACATGCAGATTCGCATGAAAGGAAAAACCACATAGAATAATCTCAACATCAACACATAACAAACCAAGTGTGGCGGATCCTCCAATAGGATTCACAATCCTCAAAGGTTCGCAAAGACTAACAACATCCAAGGAATAATATCAAGAAGTTCTTTTGACATGAATGAATGTGATGCACCCGTATCGAAAAGGTCTCTAATAGAACGACCATGAAATACAATAAATCCTTCCAAAACAGAAGGAGGAATACCTTTGGGCTTAGAAGAATCACTAGAAGCTTTAGAAACATTAAGCTTCCCAGATTTGAAACCCTTAGGAGCAGTAGGACAATCATAAACCCAATGACCTTCTTTCTTGCAATAGCGGCAAATGCGAGGCTTAGGACAACTACGGAGAAGATGATCCAGAGAACCACAATTATAGCACGCCCTCTGATTCAAAGGTGCATTACTAGGCTGAGAACTAGAGGCAGCTTGCTTCTTCTTCTTGTTGTTGGAAGAAGAATTAGGCTTATGAAATGGAAAGCACTTTTTGTTGGGGTTCTTAGAAACCTCACTACACCAAACAGTCCATTTTGTAACACTTTTCCGCTTCAAATTTCTAACGGTTATAACCGTTACCAATTTATTACAGTTATTTCCAATATAACCATTTTTAACGGTTATTACCGTGACTAAATTTGGCGATTTCGTAATAAATTTAAAGCGATTGGGATAAAATTGTAATTTACGTACTCGTTTTACTTTTTCACGTCTCTTTCCCCATCGAGCTAGGGTTTCGCCGCTCACAATCGTTCTCCACCTCGATCAATACTAGGGTTTTGGTATTCGCCTCAATCAATATCAAGGTGGCTTTCTCTGCCTCAATCAATAGTTGGGTTTCGCTGTCTGCCTCGATCAATATCTTTGGTAGTTATTTCTTAAATCAAATAGTTTTGCAGTAATTGAATTTATTTTAGCTCAATCTACTTTTACCTTCTGACAAAATAGTAATTCATATGATTCCAGTTGCAAGGCTTTTTCCCTCTTTGAATTAATCAATATTTTGAGCAGATGATTTGTTTCGGAGTTGGCCTTGTTATTTGGATAGTCGGACATATGTATTAAATTGGATTCTAAACTATTTTGGACTTACACTGTCTTATTATTATTCTGTTGTTAGGTTAAACTTTAAACATTGCTTTCTATTATTGTACTACTTCTTCATTTATGTCGTAAATATGCATCGTGCTTCTATCATTTTTCTCTATATGTTCTTGTTTTTACACCCATATTTTAAACATAGAGCAGTATTTTTTTGAATGGCCAAAACAATCCCATTTGTTACATTTGTTTGGCCGCAGCTCATATTGAACTTCTTGCCTGTTAAACACGTTAGCAGTATTAGTCAAACATTTTCTTTTTTCAAAGCGGGGCCAAAATATGGCCTAGTAATCGGGTTGTGGGCCGCTAGGCCCACTCCACCTAAGCAGTAGCCTGGAGCTGCTGCTACATGTAGTAGCTCCCGCCGCTGAGCAGCATTGGCTGTTGATCTAAGCAGCAACAACTAGTGCAGCTTTGGAAGAGTTCAACTACGAGATAATTAAGCTCCTATATAGTCAATTTATCATGTATATGTAAACTATTGCCTTTGCATTATATTCATACTAAGGTTCAACAATGGGACTAGATAAGTTTAACAATTGCCTGAAGTGCGAAACTAATACTCCTAATTATATTTGATATAGCACTATTTCATTACTATTTTTAGTCATGGTAGTTTCAATACATTTGTCTTTAATTGATAGAGTTTTGCTCACAACTGCTGTCGCTGCTATAAGAATTCAATATTAGCCTGCAAGTGAAGTTTATGTTATAGGTAATTTCTTCACATAATCCATCATAATGCATGTGTATGTATGTGTATATGTATTAACTTATGTATGATTATTAAATATTGTATTATACATATAGAACAAAAGAGGGTATATATAGGTGCATGTCCACTCTTGTTAATTTTATGTGATATTGAATATATCACCAAAGTAAAGTTGCAAGAGTTGCAAATGTATTTACCCACTACTGTCTTTGTCAAAATATAAGAATGACTCGTATAAACGATCTTTTTTCCATTTTGCTCACAGGTGTTGCTGCTGCTATGAATTCGATATTAGCCTGCAAGTGAAGTTTACGTTATAGGTAATTTCTTCACAAATGTTATGAGACCTCTAAAATTATCCATTTAGCAATGATAAAATTATCCATAATGTATGATCCATATGTACATATACATATATAGACACACATGCACGTGCGTCCCTGACTAAAACTCTAACTCGTTTTGTGCAATGCAGGTGAAAATATTTAAATTAATCTTTATTCTTTATTTATTGGTGTATGTACTAATATATCATTAGTAATATTTATTTGTAAATCTTGATTAATTTTTATATATAATATATAAACTTTGTTGAAAAATGTGTAAAACCTGATGATTTTTATAGTGAAACCAAAATTTAAAATTAATTTTTCCGTGGAGATATTTGCCATTTTGTACTTGAATAATATGAGATGTTTAAATTAATATGTGTTATGACTTCTTAAAGTAAATTCATATTCAGTATGACATACTTTTTTTCTATCAAAGTTTTGATAATGTCTGACATAAAGAACAGCAGAAAATAGAAAATATAAGAAAATCTACTGTATCAGCTAGAGTTAATGGAAGTGGAGAGAAGATGACTCGTGCAGTATTAAGATTTTATTCGCAGGATAAATAAATTTAAATAAACTATAATGCAGTATTAAGTTTTCGTTTTTGTTTTTGTTTAAATGAAACTTGGTCCAAGAAGAAAAAAAAGCATCGTTATTGATGTTGATCTTTTTAGTTGCATATGAAATAATGCATCCCACTTGGTTAAGACAGCTATGTATGGGTAACTTCTTTAATACACTAGTTTATGTCAGGAGTACTGTATGATTGATTAGTTGATATATAGCTTAGCCCTGGTTTAAGTTAATTGTAACAAAGTCGAAAAGAGCATTTATAGATATCAATGAATAAACAGAACAAAGCTTAAACTTAATTAGTGGTTAATTTGTTAAAGGATTAAGTTGTTATTCTACTTTCTTTTAATGTTTGATGAATTTGACCTTGCAGAAAGGTTGGAGAGAGGATGGCATAGTGAGCCCAGTGAAAGATCAGGGACACTGTGGATCTTGCTGGACGTTTAGGTGATTATTTCTACTTTTTAACAACTGTTGCTGCACTAAACTCATGAATCATGTCCTGTTTATCGATTTCTTTACACATCTATTATTGAAATAGGGGTGAGCAAACTTGTACAAGTATGAATTGGTGAATTATGATGTCTTGAAAATGGTTTTCTGGTTAGTGGTTAATTATAAAGTTAGGTGTCAAATTGCATAAAGAAACGGTGTCAGCAATTTTTTTGTAATCATCATGAATTGCCTGGACAAAACAATTAAGGAACATTTTGGTTGCTGAGATATACATATATGTAGCTTCATACGATGACAATGTCACATGAACTACATCAAGCTTGTACACTTAAAACAAATTTGATCTAGATTTTCAATGGAAGTACTTTAAGGCCTGATTTATGCATACCGTATCGTTTCAAGTGGGTGCATTCTAGAACATTTATTGATAGTGCCTTAAATTTCTTGGCATATGAATTCTTTTTGCAGTTGCCACTCTTTTGTTTACATAGTTTAATAGAGATTCCTCCATGATTCACCTTATATGTTTGATTGCTGCATCAATACATGAGAGAATTTTGATATCATTTCGTATATTGTTGAGATGTTTTCAATAATCTGTTTGAAATCTTTAATCCATGCATGTTTGTTTCCATAGCTATAAATAATCACTGCTAATAGTTCGTTTTCAACATGCTATAGTCTTTTATGGCATCTTACAATGTAGTAAGTTCTGCTGTGAAACTGACTTCCTCTCTTCATTTTTCCATTGCTGAAGATGAACTGTGCTTTTCTACATTAAATTTTAGAGTTGACCTTGATATCTAGAATCAAACTGCTGTGGGTCTTCACATCCTCTTGAATTGGTGCCTAGTTCAAACCATAATGACGGTATAAACACACCATTTTAAGTATTTTAAGGCACCCAAGCTTATATTCACACTATTTATGGCATTCACTCTGTAATTTAAGGGTAAAGTAGCTAGCCTGTGCATGTTACCTTCTGTCATAATTTTTATCCCAATTCTACACTTTTTTCTTGTTAGCTTGACATTTATTAATATTTTTCGTGCTTTTTACCATCTTTTATTCAAATTTTTGCTGAGCTTGCATGCATGTACAGATCAGATTAACTAGTGAGTTAATTCCCATTCGTAATAGATGTCTGCTGCTTATGGACATATATGCACTAGTTTTACATAAGATATACACACTATATATCTTGATACACATCATGTTTTTCCCCTTTCACTCATATTGCATGCATAATATATATTAATTTTTGATTTGTTTCTTGTAGGGTTTGGCAGGATGTACCTGCCTTGGTGATGGTAAGCATGCTAGCATATTTTTGCTTCTTAGAGCAACTCTTAGCAAGTCTCTGCCCAAATTAATTGTTTGTTTTGTATTAATTGATTGTTCAAGAAGTTGTGCTAAACTATTGAAATTTATAGAGATATAGTGAACAAATCGTTTAGTATGAGATGAAAATTGTAAAACAGTTTGATAAAGCTTTAAAGAATCCGTCCTTCGTATTTATGCTTATCAGCCATCATCTTCCTAATAAGGTTGAATACTGGTCATATAACTTAGTGAGCATACTACTTGGTTCATACATTTGGTGAAACCAGAACCAAAAAACTTATTTATACATTTTGTTCATACATTTATGGCATTCAGTAGTCTAATGAAGTGCCTAATTCCTAAACGTTTATTCTTATGTTAAAACCTTTGTCTTTGCAAAAAAATGACCATTTAAGAAAACCTATATATGAATTATAAGTGAGTTGGTATTTCATACTGATATGTTAGTAACATGTAAATATTTTTGAGTGCATTACTAGGATTAAGTGTTTCCATTTTGGCTAAAATTGACATCCTTCATTATTTCTTGACCATGAAGGCTGGAACTAACTTCTCATTTTAATACTTCTGTCACAAAGATGAATCTAGTTTCTATTCCTTATATCGTTGTTTATCAAATAGTCAAACCATAATAAATGCTATAAAATAAATATTGCAATTTCTTAACTTCTACAACGTTAAGAAACACCATCTATAGACAAAATTGCACATTTGCGTACAGACAAATAAATATTTAAAATGTTTATACTGCAATCAACATCATTTTTGAATATCTTCTTTAGAAGTTAAAAACTTTAAATGCTTCATATGGTCTAAAATATATTCACACTAAATCATTTTTTTCGCTATGGATATAAATTTTTAGGCTATGTGCAACCATTTGCAGCCTATGCAAATAAAAAGTGGCAGTTGATCATCATCATAACAATTAATACTAAATTAAATTTCAAGGGCTTGCTGTTTTGTAGAATAATTCGTTTCTTGTTACCAAAATACTCATGGCAACCATCATCCAGTAGGCAAAAACAAAATTGGTCTAACCGAAATTTTATTCATACATGTATTATCTTTCATTTAGGCTACAAATCTGATACAGTGTGGAGGAGTTGTGATGACTTGATGTATGTTGTTAATGATGGCAGGGTAGCAGTGCTGTATGGTTAGAGTGGAGTATGGATGAGGGGTGAATGATTGTGTTTGAAGATGAGGCAAGGAGGTTGTCTCTGTTTTGACGTTTGATGATAGGAGATGGTTTATGTTGTAGAGTAGATGTTTGTTTCTGGGTGGTGATGGGTATGAGCATATGGTAGCGGGGTGGAAGAAGTGTTTGCAGTAGAGGCTGTTGTGAGTGTAGTGGGAAGGAGGTTAGTGAATTTAAGCTATTTGTATTGACATGCACAGTTTGATGAAGAAGTAAGTTTTGATGGTTAAAGGTGGAATGGAGAATGAACAAAAAAAATTTGAATATGAACGGAGAATGCCAGAAAACTGAAGTGTGTAAACAGAGAAGAGTTTGAACAGAGAAGTGATAAAAAGGTATATATTGGCAGTGATGTAGAGAAATATGCACAATGTAACTTTTTTGTTTTTTTTGTATTCAAATCAATGTAAAATGTAAATTGATGTGCAAATGAAATGAAATAGAATTTTTTATTTCAAATGTGTATGCTCTTTTTGGTAATGGTTATAAATGTTAGAAACTATTCTTCTGTCACGGTTGTAAGTGTGATACTATCTAAATTTCCCACGGTTATAAGCGTTAGTAATAATCATTTTATCACGATTATAACCATGAGTAAATACTGTTTTGTCACGGTTATAAGTGTGATAATATCTAAATTTATAACGGTTATAAGCGTGAGAAATTACTATTTTTATCACGGTTATAACCGTGAGCAAAAGTGTGACTGAATTCGCCCACGGTACCTATTTTCACGGTTATAACCGTAACAAATTAGTTTTGTCACGTTTATAACCATGAGGAAATTGCCTTTCTGGTGTTGTGCCTCAACCTCATCACAACTATCACGTTCCTTTTCGACAGCTTCAAGGCAAAGTGCCGAATCAACAAGTTCCTCAAAAGGAAGCTTAAGCTGAAGCTGAAGCAAAAGGACTTTCTTCAAATACTTCTTCAAACTTCGACAAATCTAAGATTCTTCTTACACGGAGTGTTAATGAACTCAACTCCATATTTGGACAAGGCCTCGAAAGATGCAACATAATTAGAAATAGAGGTCTTTCCTTGTTTTAACTCAAGGAAACTACGAGCAAGATTAGCCTTTTCTGATTCAGGAACGAACTTAAGTTCGAATCATCCCTTAAACTGATTCCACGAGAGAGAGGAATCATCAACTTCCGCAATCAAAAGCTCATACCAATCAAGCGCACGTTCTTGCAACATACTAGATGCCACGAGAACGCGATGATGATCTGAAAGATCCATCCGAGAAAATTTGCGCTCACAAGCGCGCAACCAAGTCTGAACCTCCAATACACTTTCCGATCCCTTGATAGGCTTGCCTCCAAGGTGGAAATAGTCACTACAAATGCGAGCGAAGGCAGATTTGTGAGCGGGAGCTGCGGGAGTAGCAACAGAAGGCTGAGTACCCTGAAATAGCTCCATAAACTGATCAGCCGACATATAGACTCCGTCCGGATGAGTATCACTAGACGGACCTACAGTAGAACGCTTCCATCAACCTCTTCCAGCCATAGGGTGAGAGAACAAGAGAAGATAAGGATTAGTTAAAACAATACAAAATTGCAAAGGAATTTAACAATTGGAATACTACGGAAATATGAGATTTATTCCTAGACATATTCGAACATGTTAAAGTGGATAAAAGTTTAAGAACAACGAAGGAATAGATTAGAAAGGCGCAAATAAAACTCTTGAATAGTTGTAACACATGTTCCATTCTGCTTCTGTTCCGTGTTTATTATAATTTGTTCTGAATCTCAGCTCTTATACCAAGCTGTGATGCTCCGCCTCTATGCTCACAATAACAAAGGTTATTATAAGGAATAACGCCTGCTAATGCGAATAATAAGGCTTGTTAGAAGTGACCATCCCTAAGTTATGTCGAAGACGAGTATTGATTACATCGATAGGAGTTGTGTATTACTCCCAACGATATATATTCAATCAAAATCTAAAACAAAACCACGGTGGCTTATGAAAATTTCAGAACAACTCATAATAACAACAATACAGATAAGTATTATCACATCAAAACAGAAATATCTTATATAGCGGAAAGTAAGTCTGGATACATGCTACAACACTCGATGGTTCACCTGAACCAAATGTACATATACATACATCATAACATACAAGAAATAAGGGTCAATACACCAAAAGTAACACCTCGAAGCCTAAACAAAAGATGAGGTGAAATTCCAAAAGATGAAGCAGCAACTGAATCAGAGATAACGATTATCGTGAAATAACTCGGTCTGACTCGAGTATTATTTAAAAGAAAATAATAAACGGATCAGTCTAATTTAAACTTAGAAATAAGTGCATGATAAACAACACTAACGCAAGTTAATCATAATCTCGAATGAGACTATTCAACATAAATAATCAACATAGTTTAAATGAAGAAATCTCATTAAACTCCATCAAAATCAACTCATTAAACTCCACCAAAATCAACTTCCAAATTCAAAATTGAATGCAAAACAGCAATACCCAAAAATCTAGAAATCAAAATAATGTAACTAGAAAAATCAGTATAAAAGTGGATCGATCCCAGCATATGGCGAGTCTAAGCTACGCCGCACGTGCATCTCTTATGGCCGAAGCCTACCAAGTACTGTCAACATAATATTTGGCGTCCAGCGAATGATCTGAAGGTCCAACAAATGACCCGAAGGTCTAGCACTGGTAATTGACCCGAAGGTCCAGCATAGTGGCTCGAAAGCCTAACAAAATCATCAAAATTTTCAAACAGCAACTCCATGGCAAATATTTCAATTAACGAGTCCGGAATTAACCGAATTAGTAAAAGCAGGGTTCCATATTCTGCACTTTTGCTAAATCATTTAAATCTCTTCATCGTTTCCTTGAAAGTGCAAAATTGTGTATTTTATATAAATAATTTTTTCGTTCTCAAATGGACAAGTCCGGAATTAATCGAATGAGTAAAAGTAAGGGTTCACGGTCCTTAATTTTGCTGAAGCGTTTAAATCAATTCCTTATTCTTTTGAAAGCGTAAACTGTGAAATTTTTGGAAACAATTATATTTTAAAACAATTTATAAACACGTGATTAAAACAACAACTTCTATATCAATTTCGACAAGGAAATTGCGCTTCACAAAACACCGTAAAAACGGATATAAAAATCAACGTTGCGGGTTTTCTTGATTGCAAGGTAGCCGCTTGAAAATTCACTTTAAATTGACGGTTACTGAGGTTAAAACAACCGTAATGTTGTTCGTCAAAATCTCATCAAAACAACACACTTCAAATATAAACACCGGCGTAAAAATCCATTATAAAAATAACGACAACAAAATGCATTCAAAGAAAAATATCGGTTCAAAATGAATTAAACATTGGTCTACACTACTATATATGCATCAAATATAGAACTGCCTGGGGACTAACTACATGCACGCACGTACAAAATAGATACCATTATAAATGTCCTGGCCAATGAATTTTCACGCAAATGAATTTCCTAATAACATTGATATGCACATTTTAAATTTGAAACTAATCCACTCAATTGAAGGCGCCTGGACTTAGTTTTGTGCTTCACCCATTTGCACGCCTATACAAAATGAGATATACAAGATAATGCAACCTGTGCCACGCCTACTACCATGCAAATAATGATGTAATTATTAAAGTGACATGTACTCATTTTTTTTCATGCAACACGTATTAACACGCTAGTGTGAAATGCACTTACACGCAGTTAACAATATATATAAAGATTCATTTTTTGCAAAATGCACTACACCCACGTACAAAATATAAAAAGACCTGCAACCTGGCTTTCAAGTATTGCATGCGCGCATGAATAAAATGCAAATTAAGGTGACCTGGGCAATACTATCGTGAGCTTGGGCATGCAAAAATTAGCCCGAGCTTAACTTTCGTATCATATTATACACTTGAAATCAAATTAAGGTGACATGCGTGCCATATACTTCAAATTTTGCACGAAAAAAAATGAAATAAATAAAAAGAAAACACCTAGACTTAGCTAAATGCACGCATATTTTCACGCAAGTGATAATTAAAATAACATTGATCTGGAACTCATTTCATAAGTTACAACTTTGCCTATCAAAAAGAAGTTGATAAAAAAATGATGTTGGTCAGGCAACACCTTACATGTACACGAAAAATGACCTGGACCATATTTTAGTGAATGCAACTTATGCACTTAATACTACATGCTTACTCGCCTAGACTTCATTTGTGCGCAATACATCTTGCACGAAAATAATGATGAAGTTGATGGAAATAAATGACTCAGTTTGGTGCTACCCAATATTAACAACAGAAAAGCATAGTTTAAATAGATGTGTGAGTTTGCACTCACTTGTACTTTGCTTCAGAACCAGTTAGCACCAAGATCCAAAGGAAGCAAGAAATTTATGAACCGCCATTAATGAGTTTGTAGAGCTATTGGAAAAATGAACAAAATAAAGGTTGAAAACTACTTTTCTTTTACTAATTTGTGCACAAGTCAAAGAAAAATAATATGCTGGCAAACTTTGTACAAATGCATTAAAGGTGAGACGTGCTTCACTTGCATATAAATAATGAGGGGTGCAAAGTGTTCAAACTTTGTGATAGCAAAAGTGTTCACATTTAGCTTTTGAATTGGGCCCATTCATTCACGTACACATGAAGGAAAATTTGCAATTCCTTTCAACGTGCTACCAGTTGCAAGTTATTTAACTGACTTTGCAAATTCTTCTTTCTCTTTTTTCAATTTAAAATTTCTATTTTAAATTTTTATTTCGACGGTAATTCGTAAAAACAGGGTTGTTACATCATATTTAGAAATTTTGAATCAAAATCTATTTATCAATCCAAATGCATAGAATAACTACTAAGTGACCTCCCCCACTTTGAGACTCAAAATTGAATGTTGAGGGTGCGATCGTCATCACCTAAATTACTTTTCAACGACAGAAGAGGAGAGTACATGACTTATTTTCTTTTAAAATCACTTTTTGAAACAATTTCTATTCGTAAATATTTTAAATAGTACTTACTATTATATCACAATATTAGAAAACAATTATAAAAGCACAAGGATTTAAGTCCTCAAATTCTCAACCATTAAATCCTTTCTGTTATAAGCTATATTATAAATACACTTATACAATTTTATTACCTTATTATCAAAACATTTCGTTAATTTTCATCCTTGTTATTACTAACTATTCTTATTGTAATTAGATTTCAATTCAGTCTAGTTATCGAACACTTCGTGAAATAGAATCCATAAAGTATTCATTTTAAGCTTAATTCAGCAAATAATCTATGATAACTAAATACTATCATCTCCTAACAACTAACATTCATTAATAATCATACGGGTTTATGAAAATTATCATTTTATATACAAATTATAATTTAGGTAAAATTATTTCATTTACCCGATTTTAAAACAATATTATGTCGACTTGCCTTGTTTAAGTGTTTGGAAAACCCTATCGATATTGTGGCGTCCAAAGCACCGACCAAAATTCATAAACAACTCAACAGATAAGTAAACACAATATAAAACATTTTATAACACTAGTAAATATGCACTCTCATACATACATATATATATATATATATATATACACACACACTCAAAAAATTCATTCTAGGGTACTACTACCTATCTCTAATGAGTCAAACCCCACAAAGCTAAGGTTATCACTAAACCAAAGCTCTAATACTAAGTGCGATGACCAACATTTCAGAAGATTTAATTCAAAAATAATCCACATATGTCCAACACAAATAATCTAAAACACAGATAATCATGATTATGAAAAATAAGAAAAGAAGAAAACAAATATAGAATCTCGCAGTGGAATGGAAAAATATAATATTCAAATTAACAGTTCATGAAGCTGCTTATATTATACATTTGATTATAATTTTACAACATCTATCAGAGTTATATATACAATAAAATAATAGAATAATGCAGCGGAACAAACAATGTGATGAAATAATACTATTAATATAATAAACCAAATCTCCGTCTTCGTCATTCAGAAAATAATCTTCAATGTGCTAGAAACTCAAGGATGACCCGAGAATAATGAAAAGACAAAACACCCGAGCCAGGAATGAAGCATCCTTATGTGAGTCAGATCAATATCACATATAACAGGAGTGTAATAGCGTTAGAGATGTTTACGGAGTTTTGCATCTCCTATCCATGTATAACGTGCGTGTAATAACTTAAGAGATGTTATGAGATTTTCCATCTCTTAAGGATCCATCAAATTATCTATATATAGTAGAATACGCTATATATGTAATGTCTAATCATTAAAATAAATATTTTTTCTTAGCGTTAAGGCTTTACATTAATCCCCCTTAACCCGTTTTTAAGCATTGTCGTACAGTTTGCATGTAAATCCCCAATAGCACGTCGAGGGATAGAGATGCATCGTGATATGCAGCACTAAACAAAAATCGTAGTGGTCTCGTATAAGGATCAAAGTATGAAAAGGCACATGAGGCAATGCCCAAAGTAGGATACTACCAGTTCGGGTCGTAGGCTGGTAGTATCGCATCGTAGCCACAATCGCCCACCACGTACATCCCTCCCATACCGAGTCAAAGGGAGGTCATCCTAAATCAAGTTGCATAAATCAAAACCAACGTCAAAAGTAATAGTATGGACCAAGTTCAAGAAGAAAATCGAAGAACGGATGTCCCCTAGGGATAGCTAGCCCACTTAGCCCAGTCAAGCCATCCTATTTTAGTCATTTCAAATTGGCACAAGTGCCGGGGTCTATGCATCATCGTTCTCTTTCTTCAAATCCAGCAAACGTAGATCAAAATCCAACCACATCGTTTTGTAGTCTCATCTATGTACACAATTGTTAAAGTGGTTCCAATATTGACAGAGAGTATGCCAATAAGAGGCCCTGGTCTCCTTAACAACCAAACGTCATTTTACACACCGGTTGGTACTTTTACATTTCGAAAACAATTCATAGTTGATATCAAAATATCATATTCACTTTAAAATTATTTTCATTTCAAAATATCATATTTACTCAAAATATATCAATTCAGTTCGATATGTCATTTATACTTCAAAATTCAATTCGAATTACAATTTAGGTTGTAACTTCAGTTTCATCACATTCGCAGTTAAAAGAATGATTCAAATATAAACATTCCAACCTTGACAAGTTTGAATTTTTAGAAAATATTTGAATAGTTAAAACAGTTTTAAAAGTTAAAATAGTTTAATATAAAACTGTTTGGGTATTAAAATAGTTTATATAGTAAAATATTTTGGAAAATAAAAATAATTTGAATATTTAAAAGAGAAATTTTAAATAATTTATATTAAAATAATTTATTTTTAAATAGTTCAAATCAAATTGATTCAATTCCAAATCTTTGAAATCATCTTCAACCTCAATTCAATTCAAATCGACTCAATTTAAATTCAAACAAATTTCAATTTCAATTCAAATTTATTTCGATTTCTATTTCAGTTCGAATCAATGATTCGATCCAAGGTTTAAGTTTCAATTCAATTCTTATTTTTCAACCATTTCAATTTTTATCAATTTCGAGTTCAATTTCAAAATACCAATTTAAATCGCTTATATCAATTTAAACTTCAATGTTCAAATTTAGGGTTCAAACATTCAAAATAATTCAATTCCAAGCTCAAATTTGAAGTCCATTTGAATTTCCTTTACTTGGATATATTTCGAAGTTGGAATAAAAGTTCAAATCACTTAAATCAATTTCCATCATCGAAATAATTTCCCAATTATACTTTTAAATTTCAAATTCGATTCTTTAAACAATTCTCGTTAAAAATTCTAATTTCTACATTTCGAGCTCGAGTTCAAAGATAATTCAATATTTATAAATTCGATTTTATTTCCTTAAAACAAAACCATTTAAATAATTCAAATTCACGAATTTAAAACCATTTAATTTAACTAATCCGGTGTCCATATATAATTTTCTATCCTATGGCCAAATGATAATTTTCTATCCTATGGCCAAGTGATTAGTTATTTAGGTTTTTATTTTAGGGATGGATATATATCATTTCAATTCAAAATAAATCTCATAGGTATATATCATTTCAACCTATTTTTTAATTTGTTCGAATATACAAATAACAATTTATATGCTGTCAATAATATACAAGGTGATAATGGGGATATATAAGATAAATAAAGACCCAAATCATTCAATACATCAGCCAATAGACATCCATCACAATCAACATCAAAACAGTCAAATATCACAACAATTAACTAGCTATCAATATCTGGTGTCTAATTGTCAATTTAATTCAATTTCAAATTTCACAGTCAATTTAAATTTCTACCAATTCAAATCATATATCAATTTAAATGTCAATTAAATTACCAAACAACATTCAATAAAATTAAATTACTTCATGGTATCAATTTAACGAACATCAGAATATTTAGTACTTCATGAGCATTTTAAAACACTTATATTTATTTGAAACTAAATTTTTTTCAGCTTCAAATAAATTCCAATTCCACTCCATATCGTAGTCTTCATCGATACGATCACAACAAGACTTGTTTCGCTCAAATCCAATCTCGCATGAAAAAGTTATGATTTAATTAGCATTACAGTATTGTTAATACTATAATTATCTTAATTATTATTATCATTAACTTAAACTGTTACTCTAATTACGCATGCGCAAATCCCAGGCTCGCCATCTCCATCTTTCTAGTCGCTCATTGTAGCTTCTTTTTTATGTAAATTGATCGATCACCACAGCCTCCATCGCGCGCTGTGCTGCCTAGGACTCACGTTGTGCCTCCTCGTGCCGCGACCGCTACCTGCAGCACCACTCTATTCGTGATCACAGCACCAAAAAACCTAAAACTGCCATGTCTTCTAGGTTCGATTCTGGCGAATACAAATGCTTCGAACTCGATCTAACTGTTGGATGCGTAGAGGAGATCGAGCTCTACATTTTTTCCTTTTGAAATTATTTGATTTCATTGAACATATTGAGAGAAAAAAAGGAGAGAAGATAACAAATTTTCTGCCACTGAAATCGTGAATGGAGGCGTTGAAGCTTTAGGGTTTGACGAAAATGAACTATAATGGCCTGATATATAAATTACCGACACGATCCATCCATGAAAATTCCAAACTCCAAACGAAGTGTGCCGCTTGGTGTTCTATATATTATACCCCTATTCCGAACACAATAGAACTAGTCTCGAGAGCCAATTCCATCGTATTCAGAAGATACCTTTTCAAAATCAAATTATTTTAATTAAATTTCATTAATTAATTTCTGCCCGTTTCAACCTCGACAGCCAAATGAGAAGTCCAATCACTACAAAACTTGAAATCCTATAATAATTCGCTATTATGGATCCGATGAAACTCGTTTTGTCGAAATCCAAGACAGTGGTCAAAATGGCTATTTTCACTCGTTAATTAGAACAAATAATTTCCAAAATCAATTTAATCATTTTAAATTCAATTTTAAAAGTTAAAGATCTTCATCCTCTTTCAAATAAAAGTCAAATCAATTTCCAAAATCATTTTCATTCATAGTAAATTTAGGATTCAATTATTTAAGTAATTTCCAATATAAATTTAAACCATTTAATTATCTAATTTCAATAAATTCCAACATTAAATTTCAGATGAATCTTAGTTATCAACTGATTATTTTATTTACATCTAATTAATTCCACATTTATTATTCAATCACACCTATTGATTATAAACACATTCAATATATAAAATTTCATTTTAATACCGGTTATTGCTAAAATCTTCGAAATTGGTTATTTTAAAATTCTATTCAAGTTCATATTAAATAAAATACATTAATAAATCATTAATTTTTTAGGTCTAACTATTACTGTTCAATAATTATATTAAATTTAATAATTTAAAATAGTTAAAATTTGGGGTCGTTACACCGCGCCTCTGGTCAAGTCAAGGCGCCTCCTGGAGGGAGGAGTGTAAGCCTTTAGCCGTGCCATGCTATGGCCAGGTTAAAGCATCGAGAAGCCCATGTCCTCACCACGCTATGGCTAGGTCAGGACACCTCCTCGAGGGAGGATTTTAAGCCTTTATCTGCGCCATGCTACGGTCAGGTTAAAGCATCGACAAGCCCTTGCTCGTGCCTCTGGTCAGGTCAAGGCGCCTCTTAGAGGGAGGTTGGGTAAGTCCCTGGTTCAATCCTCTGAGAATAAGCTAACCAAGAGCACCGGTCGATAACGAACTAGGACGTCCGAGACCAAGAAGCGGCACATAAACAATGGGCTAAGACGTCTAAGCCCAAGAAGAGGCTCACCAAATAACGAACTTAGACGTCGAAGCCTAAGAAGAGGCTCATTAAACGATGGACTAAGATGTCCAAGCCCAAGAGGCGGCTCATCAAACAAGAGACTAAGATGTCCAACCCCAAGAAGTGGCATATCAAATAATGGACTAAGATGTCCTAACTCGAGAAGTAGCTAATAAAACCGCAACAATGAAGTAGAATAGAACTACGCTTATTAATACCCGAATCTCGGTCTTGGGTCTCTCACTTCTGGACTTTATATTTTAATACCCAAATATGGGTTTTGGGTCTTTACTAATAACTTATGGTCTTCCTTATACTTGAATCTGGATTTAGAGACTATTACCTGATTTCACTTATCAATGCCCTAACCTGGGCTTGAGATTTCTATTATGGATTCTGATTATCCACTACTAATGCTCGAATCTGGGTCTAAGACTTCTATCTAAAAGATCATTATTATGGATTTCCGGTTATCATCCACAAAATACTTGAATTTGAGTTTCAAGTTTCTTAACTTTTAATATCATCCACTAATACCCGAATCAGGGTTTCGGGCTTCTAAACTTTCAAATTTCATTAATACCCGATAGGTCATTGGAATTTCTACTACAATTCTCAGATAATGGTTTCTGGACTTATATTACTAACCTTCTATTGGAAACTTTTAGAGGATGATTTTCTGATATATTTATACCCCTGGCTGAGGATAAAATTTGCCACTAACAGACTTCAGATATTCCGACAATATGGTTAAAGTTAAATTCTTAATTATTTCTCATTACGATCAAAGATGGGTTTTAAGACATTTAGTCAAATACAATTACTGTTCATTTATTACTACATGATTGACATAATGATTTGTTGATCTACGCGAATGATATAGATAGACTTTTATATCAATTTCAAACTAACATTAGAAAATATTGTTTGCTTCATGTTTTTCAAGGAAATCAAAACAGTAAAGAAGAACGAAAGGTCCATCGAATACATACATTGTGGTATAAGCTATCAAATAATTTTTTTAGAAATAACATTACAAGAAAGGATCACAAACCAGGTGATATTTACAAAATTTTCATAACTTACAAAATTATTTACAATTGTGTAGAACAAATATATAGATTTTGTAAATATGATTCTTTCATAAATCTTGGGCAGCCTTGTTCAAGTTCTTAGCGATTGAAGGATTTACAATATGACGGATAGCGATACAAAGGACTTCTTTAAAAATTTTCTCTTTCTTCCTTATCATGTCTGTATAATCAATTGCATCGATATTATATTTCTAAGTGCGATTGAAAGCTCTATTTGCGCCACTAAGGGTCTTGTTTTCCCTTTTTAATTCAACGACGCGCTTCAAAAGAAGATAATTATCATGTTTGTGTTTTTGAATTCTAGCAGCTTATTTACTTATGCAATGTGAATATTTAACTTTCACTTGTTCATCAAAATATTTCATTATCTCAAATTTAACATTCTTACGCCGCTCGACCACAACCTTCTCGTCTAAGCCAGGGAGGATTAGTTGTAGTGGGAAATCTTTAAGCATCAAAGGATGTAGATCTTGTAGATTTAACAATAGATGGATTAGCATAAGGAACTGGTAAATCAATGCTTGAGATATTATCCCACATAATAAATTCCAACGATTCGCATTGAGCCTGATTATCCTTCAATTTAATCTCAAAATCGCTTATCTGTTGGAGAAGTTCCGACATTTTGTGATAGAAGTCAATTGAATGATTTGACTTAACTTGACTCTTTAGTATGGAAACAGCTTCATTTTTACTATTGACATCTACTTCTAAGTTGGCGATCTGATCCTTGAGATTTCAAAGAATTGTCCTTTGAAGTAAGAATCTATTGCGCCATCTTAATGCTTTGGTATTGCGATGAAACGAGCAAGTAGATTATCATCAAGAAGTTTGCTTTTGTCAAGATCCCCCAACAGCTTATTCATAAGATTGATAAAGCAAGATGCTAAATCCAATGAGTGAGGCGCAACGGATAACTGTAGTTCCTATTTAAATAAAAAGGAAAAATAATGAAGTCAAAATTTGAATGAACGATCTTTTTATTACTTCAATAGAAAATTACAACTTATATAACAATGAAACAAAAGAATACAATTGGATATTTGCTTTACATCTAAAGTTGAGAAACTGCATTCTTAACTTTATTTAATGAATTAGCGGAAAGGATAACTGTCAAGTCAAAAGGAATATTGACTCCTTCTGGAGTAATAACCGATGGATATAACCTTCAGTCCCATTCCCCGGTAAGTGGACTATCACGTCCACATATTAGTTTGGTGTGGAATGTTTGAATCTCTTTGAGTATTTTCTCCGTTTCCTCCCTAAGAAAATCAAAGCGGAGACGAGGACGTACCATGTAAAGTCTTTGTAAATCTCTAAGAAAACAATATCTTGCTAATTTTGTAGATTTTAAAATTGATGCCTTTTCGAGATAAAATCTTCTAAACTTTACATATTGGCTTAAGTAATCTCTAGAAACAAGATTGCTTGAGGGACATTCACTCTGTAATAATACAATAAAATACAACTAATATAGAGGAAAAAATAAGACAAACATTCATAAATAATTATTATTACATAATTACAATTATTCATCTGGTTCATACAAAATTGATTTTGTAAAGAATTATGGAATAAATTTGTCCTTATAAAACTTGGGCTTTTCAAGAGAAAGATCTCAGGGAATTGATCTAACTCGATGCATGTTCCAACATGCTCCGGGATACGGGTCAGGTTTAAATTCATCCAACTATTTTGGTGTAAACGTCCAAGTAAATCCCCACTAAAATCGCCTAAATATGAGAAATCAATGCTCCGGTGTCTACAATAGTCCTTGTATAAGAAACTAACTAAAATGTCTTTCTCCTCGATCAACATCCAGAAGATTGTAATCAATTCTCGGTTTCCTTTAAAAGGGCGTCATACCGAAGGCGCACTCTCCACAACCGTCGAGCAGCTTCTTGATGCTTAAAGGAAGCTAACACTGCCACACATCTATTGAGTCTATGGTATTTATCAGAAAGAATGTTGTTCTCCTTCAATTGCTTGTCTAACTCCCTATATAAACTATTTATCTCCGCTTGTTTTCTTTCAAGCTTAGTTTTATAAAGGTGGACAGATTTCTTTCTTATCTAAATAAAAGATTTACACTATTATTATCTTCAACGCGAAAGATGTTTAAATAGAGAATCACATACCTGATACACCAGGATTAATGCTTGGGAAACCTGCTTCTCGTCTTTTGGCTCTTCAATATCAATAAAAGTAGGCTCCTCTTGAAGGCTAAAAGGAGTAGGGGATTTAGGCGGAATCGCTTCATGAGGAGACAAATCCTTTTTAGAGGTCTTTGCATTATCATCTCCGACTTTTTTGGAAGCTTTAGTGTGGTCACCTCTGTTGTCACTTGATCCTTGTCCGCCGTTGATGTTATCATCTCCATCATCATCATTATCATCGTCATTATCTCCCTTTCCTCTTCAACGGCCTCATCTTTGTCATCTTCTTTTTCGAAGTCAGATTCGACTTCGAAGGAAGAAACTTCAAAGGATAGAATTTTGGAGGCGTCGATCTCCTCTTTTTCAACAGCCTTAATTCCCTACTCCGTCTGTTTGATCTTGCCCATAAGCTTATTGACCAGAGAAAGGTCAAGCAAGAGAAAGCTTAATTCAGGGCACTTATCGATGCTATCGGCATAAGTAAACATTAAGGCATCTTCAAAGGAGTTCACCATAATATCTTCTAGAGAAGTGTCAAGAAATTGTGACACTCATCATTTTGAATCGGAGATGACGTTGACTGCAATTTCAAGGAAGCTTTGTTCTTTTTTGACTTTTCCTTTAAATAGGCATATTTGCTGCCATTTGGATCTTTTCCTCCTCAATTTTTTAAAGTCATTTTGTAACGACCCGTAATTTTCGTTAATTAAATTTTTCATTTTAATAAGATTTATGTAAATTTAATTTAGAAGAAATAAAGATTTTATAATTAATAATGAAGCAAATGCTGAAAATGAAATGAAACAATGGGAATTTAAGGCTAAGTATTTACAGTTGAAACAAAATGAGGAATAAATTGAAGTGATGTAAATTGTTATACTAGGCTAAGAATTTCATATGAGAGAACAAAGGTAAGCAGTGGATTTAGTTAATGCATTAATAATATTAAATAGTAAATTCAATTAAATCAATGTCTGGTAGAAATTGAAATTATGTAAATATAAATCAACGAAAATTTAATTTGCGCAAACCCAATTAAATGAAATAAAGGAAAGGATTTAATTGATTAATGCGATAACCATTGTAACGGTATTTGATCGTAAATTTAGGTAATCTGGTAGTACGGTATTTGGAAAGAAATTTAAGAGTAGAATCACAACTATTTTAAATTACCTAATTAAATAGTAACTGTATGTTGCCTATTGAGGTAGCTTGTTAATTTAAAATTTGAATATCAGTTACAGTAATTTTTATTTTATATTACGTTATGGAAAATTAATAGAATAATGAAAAGAGTAAATGTATTTATTTAGAGTATTAATTGCAATTGGATAGAGTTTTAAAGTAACAATGTTAATGCAGGGTAAGTAATGCTAAATTGAGTCAAATAAATGAATAGTAAAGATGTAATCTGAGGCTTCGATAGACTGAATGGTAAAAATTTGTAATAAATCTAAGTTTAACGTTTGTGGGTGTAAATTTAAGTAATAATTGGAAATCATTGTTAATTATACCCGTGAAGGGTCAATTCATGTAAACAGCAAGATTTTAAATAAATAAACGTTTTATTTAGGTTTCAATTTGATAGTTTATGTAGTTTAATGGGAAATCAATTGCAATTAATTGCCCTAATTTGTGCATTTAGGGTAGATTTGATTTGTCATTTAAGATGTTAAATTCTATAAGATGTAATAAATGTTAGTTTTATTTATAATATGAGGACTGGTTGATTTAAGAAGTGAAAACCAAGATTTATTAATTTATTTATAATATGAAATCTAATAAGTGGATTTATTGCAATTAAGTGGAATATAATATTTAGATATTACATAAGTCAGGATTTAGATGAAAATTGAGAATGTTAAAATAATGGATTTTTATTCCAATATTTATTTCATCTGTTTGTAATAATGAATTTGAATAATATGAATTAAAATTTACTTCAAAGGAATTATTGAAATTTTAATTTATAATTTCTAAATTTAACGAAATTGGAATTTAACGCTAAAATTGATGATTTATCAACATTTAAGCGACATATAAATTTGTTTAAAGCATTGTAAATGTTTGGGAAATATAAAGGTAGTAAAGTTGGTCAACTTTAGAATTGAAACCAAGAATTGGATTTTTATTTATTTATTTATTTAATTAATTATTTAATTAATAGGAAAATAGCCATTTTGGCCACTGACTCGGATTTCGACGAAACCAGTTTCATCGGATCCGTAACGGTGAATTATAATAGTGTTTCATGTTTCGTAGCGATCAGACTTGTCGTTTGATCGTACGGACTCGAAACGCCTTGAAATTTATGCAATTGAGATCAATTGAAATCAATTTGGAAAATTTGAATTTAGCATAACTCCTTCATACGATGCAATTTGAACCTGAAACCTTTTCCATTGCATTTAAAATATTTTAAAACACCTATTTTGATATATGGGTTGATCCAATTTTGTTCCGGGGTCAGAACGGGCTTTTTGGGCCATTGTAGCGTTAGCGCGTAAATCTATCAACCCGATTCATATATTTTATTTCAATTTGCCTATAAATATCCTGCTAAACCCTAGCCTTCGCCTACTCTCATTTTTCAACGTGAAATTTCATCAACTACTCTTCTTCTTCAATGGATGAAAACCCTAGATCCAATTACAATCCAAAATCAAATCCAAAGCCTAAAATTCAAAGCTCTCAGAAAAATCTAAAAAAAATATATGTTGATGCTCTCGACGAGCGTAATTCAATGGTGAAATTTGTTTTTCGATTCGGGTTTCGGTTTGTTCAGAAATCAGGGTTTTCGTTCCGACCGTTCATCATCGCCGCGATAAAATTTGTCGGATCGAGAAACCCTTCCTGGGTTTGGTAGAGATTGACCAGAGGAGTTCATCTATATGATTGATTTGTCAATTTGACGGCTAGATCGGCGTCAATTTGTGGACTAGGGTTAAAAATTGAAACCGGCGGCTGTTTGTTCTTGATGACGGCGCGACGTCTTGTGGGAGGCGGAGCAGTCGTGGCGGTGCAGGAGGAGATAGCGACTGCGATGGGCTTCTGCTGGTGGCGGCACGGTTGGCTTCACGTTGTAGGGTTCGATATTTTCTGAAAGGGTTTCGTTCGTTCATAGAGGGAAGTGCGCGACCTGTGTTTGCGTGCGTAAGGGAGGAGCTGACGTGCACCTAATGTGAGTTGTCTACTTTTTTTTGTGTTCTCTTTTTTTTTTCTTTTCTTTTTCAATCGCAATTTTTGCTATTACTCTCGCATACGACCTCCGTTTCACGCGTGGTTTCTTTTGTTCGGATCGTATTGAAATTCCGGATACGATGACGCGGGTTTGGATGAATTCTGAGACGGTCAAATTTTTGGGCTTAAATTGGATTTGAATTCAATTTAAATTCAAAAGGTGAGTGTTTTAACCCACTCACAACTTTTAAAATTTTTATGTTCATTAAATTGATTTATGATATGAGTAGAAATTCATTTATGACTGTTTGGCATATTTTATTCATCATCTCAGCTAGATTGCATTCATTTAAAATTAAATTGTTATTTAATTTTATTATTGCATATAAATAGACAATTAAATTTATTTATTTTGCATATAAACTTCCAATTTTACAGTTAATAATTTACTATTAAATATAAACTGTTCGTTGATATCTGTTATTTTTATATGCTATATATTGATGTTTGTTTAAATTGATGATGATTGAAATAAATTGGTTGATGATTGATATTGGGTGAATGGATGATGTGTTCTATCTTATATAAACTGAAAGTTATTATGCATTTTCATTTCATTCAGGATTACGGTTTGAAATGATATACAACCGCATTTTTATTTTTAAATTGCGGATTGAAATGATAAATATCTGTATCACTTGACCATAGGATAGAAAATTATATACAGGCACCGCAGTATATATATAAAATTATTTTTGAAATGATTTTTATGGTTTGGATATGATATGGTTTAATAAATATTAAATTTGGATATGATATAAATATATTTTACATATACATATATAGTTAAATTGTTGAATTTAAGCTATGCGTAAATCTGTTAAATAAAAATGAATAAGTTGAAAAATGAAATTTGATAATTTATATTATATGATTAAGTACAGGTTTAAGATCTTTTTTGTATATATATATATATATATATATATAGAGAGAGAGAGAGAGAGAGAGTTTTAAATGATTCAAATCAATTAAGATTGAAAGATAAATTGGAAATTAATTGGAATTGAGCTTATTTAAAAATTTAACTCCATAAGTTGATGTTAACTTATTATAATTAGAAATTTTAAAGGAATGATATTTATAACTTGATTTAATGAATAATTCTAGTATAAATAAATGGAAGGAAATATTTAGTGTTAATAAATTGAGTTTTATTTCAAATGGCTAGGGATTTATCATGTAAACCTTTCAAAACTAAATAATAGGAAAATGAATTGTTAAATAGGAATTCGCAACCTTAGTTTTGAAATTCATTAAATACTCAAAGTTTGAAAATATTGAAATCGAAGTGTTTTATTCAAACTGAAAGTGAATCTAAAAGTTATGGGTTTAGACTGAATTTAAAATGAATAAAAATTGTGAAGGCATGGAAATTATTTACTTTTAAAGAAATTTTAAATTCAACTGTTTTATTTTATATACTGTTGAATATCCAAACCATTTAAGTTTTGAAAATTATGGTTTTAAAACTATGGATTTCGAAGTATTATGTTGAAAGTTAAATTTCAAATATTTGGTTTCGAGGTATTATAAATCTTAAAAGTGGCATGATTTAGGAAAAGAAATATATTTGAAATAAAATGATATCATATTTATTTGGGTTTTAAAAGGAAATGATATCGTATTTATGGGTTTTGAAATGGATAATTATATTCTGGTTTTGAAAGTATAATTACTTTTAAATGACCGCGGTGTTATAATAACGTTTGGTTGTTGAAGAAACCGGGATCGGAAGTTGTCATACTCTCTGCCAACTCCGAAAACCACTTTAACAACCGTGTACGCGGTGGAGATTCCAGAATGAAGTAGGTTGGTGGTGTTGTTTCCTTTAAGGTAAATATGTGGACCCGACTCCCATGGGTTGGCATAAGGTGGCTTAAACAGGAGCGATTATCGGGCCAAGGGGGTTAGCGCCCTTTATCAGACACTCCTCTTCGATACTATACTTTGACTTTGGATTGATTCGGTGGCCACCTTTACTTTTGATTTTAGGGGGAGTTTGTTCGAGGTGGGCGGTAGCTGCGGCTATGCGTTACCACCAGCCCAAATGCGTAATTGGTATATCTACCCTGGCATTACCTAGTTGTGTCCTGTCACCTACCCTATCGTGCCTTATACGATTTTGGTATTGTACCATACCTATGGAGTGCCCTCTGACGACGCCCAGTATGGGGGAGATTACGATACTGTATAGACTACGGGAATATATTATGTGTTAAGGTGGAAAATGTAAAGCCTTAACGCTATTTAAAAGTAAGTTTATTTTAAATTAGACACTATTATAATAGCGAAATATACTACATAGTAAATATTTTAACGGATCCTTATGAGATGTAAATCCCGAGCATCTCTTGAGTTACTGCACTCATATTCATTTCTGTTAATTTAACTTACATAAGATCTTTTAGTTCTGACTCAAGTGTTTTGTCTTTTCAATTTGCTCAGGTCAGTCCGAGCGTTTCAGGATTTGAAGATTTTTCTGGAGGAAGAAGATGAAGGTTTCATTACTATTATTATTATATATTATATGGTTCCACTACATTGTATTCCGCTGCATTAATATTATTGGTATGTGAACTCTGATATGTATTGTATAAATAAGAATCAAATGTTTGTAAACAGTTTTATGAACTGTATATTTATTATTATATTTTATCCTTCTGCTGTGAGATTCTGTTTTGTTTTATCCTTTCTCGTTTTTCTTATTTACCCCATAATAATCCGCCCTTCCGTATGGTTTGAATTGGCACGTGTGTCGATTTAAAGCGTGCGAAAAGGCGGGACGTTACATCGTGGTATCAGAGCTTTGGTTTAGCGATAAACCTTAGCTTTGTGGGGTTTGACTCTTTACTAATAGTGTAGTAATACCCTATAGGAGTCGCTGACTGTATATATATGAGAGAGCGTATTTGTCAGTGTTATAAAAAGGTTTTTATATTGTGTTAATCTGTTTCGTTTTGTATTTACAAATTCTGGTTGGTGCATGGGACGCTGTGACATCAATAGAGATTTCTAAACACTTAATAGGACAGACCAACATAATATTTGTTTTATATAGGTGAATTAAATAATTTTTCCTATTATATTTTCTATATATAAAATAAATTTTTTCAAATGATATCTATATTTGGCTGCAATAGATTGGTTGATAGGTAACAAAAATTATTTAGAACTTAAGTTCCAGGGTCTTGAAATTTATTTTGAATAAATTTTGGAATATAATAATATTGTTTATAAGTATTTTCTGATATAAATATTTCAATATAATTCAGAAGAATTATTTTAAAGAAGATTTTGGAGAAAATAAGTTTTGTACTTTCCTCTCTGTCGTTGGAAAATAATTTCGGTGATGGCGGCCGCATCATCGACTTTCATTTTCGAGTATCGAAGGGGAAAGCCACTGTAGTAGTTTTACTACAGATTCATTTTTGAAAAAAATATATTAATTTTGAATTGTTTTAATATAATTAGAGATATATAAGTTGTAAGAATATATTTACCTATTATTTTAAAATAAACAGAAATTTAACCCGGTATTAAATTCTTAAAATTCCATTAATTAATTGTTTCAATTATTGTAGTGAAATGAAAGGTAAGTAATTAATAATTGAAACCTCTAATTTAGATAAGAGATTTAAGGCTAAGTTATAAAGGAAATAAAAAGGAAGTTGAAATTGTAACTTATAAGGAAAAGGTAAAAATTTATTGAACAATGAATTAATTAAAAGAAATGGGAAACTTGTATAACTTTCAATTACATTCTTAAAGGCATATATATAACTTACCAAAAGATATAAAAATTTGAAAATATTAATAAGAAAATGTAATAGATATTATACAAGAAATAAACATGAGGTAATGAAAGTAATTTTTGAAATTCTTTAATAAACAAGGATTTGATGTGTAATTGTTGTAAACTTAAGTTATGTTACAACCCGGGTATTTTAACGATTTTATTTAATTTAATTAACCGTTTTCGTGTGTAAATAAAAATATAATATAAACGATAAAATTTTGAAATATAAATTTAATATTTGAAATACGTTTAGTTAAACATAGCAACTGGTAAATTTTCGTCCGAAAATATGAAAGTTTATTTCGCGCGTAAATTTACTTCAATTTAATCAGTTAAAAAGCGATGAAAATAAAACGTTTTCAAAACCAAAATATTTTTACATAGAAAATTCTAAACCATCTTTTGAGCAAGTTGTCAGTTTGTCGTTTTTCCAAATTCGGACATCTTTGGCTCCGTCGATCTTACTTTTCTGCGATTTTTATGCATTTTCCGCTAGTTGAAAATTCGAATTTTTATAACTAGATCGTACCACTGATATCTGTATACCATTTTGATCGTCTCGTCATGCTGATATCTGCGGTATATTCGTTTCTCTGTTTTGAAGCTCGGTACGTTGTGAAAACTGCGAAACGGTTACCGTATTGGTACCCGTTTTAAGCGTTTTATTTGAAAGCAACATTAATTTACATTTCTCTGTTGCCTATTTACGTTCTATAACCTACCTACCACATTTATTTCGGATTCATTTTTCAATGGACTTTTGCATTGAACTATTTCATTTATCGGTACTATCAATTTAAAATTCCTACTAGCTTTTATTACTTTCTCCGAACCTCTCCCTTCTGGTTCATTTTCATGCATGCCTCCTACTTCTCTTTTACCCAACACGTCCATTCCACTTTCTTCATCAAATACCTTCCTCTTTAAAAGAAAAGAACAAACTACTAGCCTGTTCATTCCTTCAAACCATGTACATGCCAGATCATCAGTGAATCCACCTATAGCACAACCTCCGCCTGCTACATCCTTGCGCATGCAGTTGCTCCACCGCCCGACCTCCACGTCATCGTCGACGGTACCCATCCCCTTCGCCAAATTCGAGCCTATGCCACATCAAAGTAGCAGCCCTTCCGCCTCACAACCAATGACCGACCACCCACATTCCCCTCTGTCCCATCTCGCCTACAACAGCCGCCTCCACTCTCGACCCATCAGCTCGAGCACGCATCGCCTTCACCAAGGCCGTCCACCACCCGTATCGCGCGCCCATCAAACCCATCAGCCGAGAACGGCCTCACCTCCTCAAACCACGGCTCCAACTTCCACTTGTCCGCCTCTCCCTAGCAAAGCCACCCATCACCGAGCCTCTTCAATCCCACGCGGCCATTCCCGACCACTCAGGCTTCGGCCGAGACCATGCCTTGCCAACACCGAACGTCAGTGATCACCCCTCCTTCCAACAAGCAGCCGATCCTCTCTTCCTCTCTCCTCAACGCGCAGCACCCGCCGCAACTTTCACCACCATCAACACACCGTGCCTTCCTCCCCACTCGGTTGAACTATCTTCCCTCCCCTCCTTGCTACCAGGTTCCAAAGTTTCTCTGTGTAATATATGGGTGAGCCTGTGTATCTTTATATTCATGAATAATTGTTTCATACTTCATTCATATACTTGCCTGTGTCTTCATTTATCTTTTGCTTTTAAAGGTGTATGCGTTTTATACAAAGGTGTTATGATAGAAACTTTACATGTACATGATACAGTTTTGGTCGCTATAGTATATTTGTTTTGTTTTTTTAAAGCTGTGTATATATGTTCCTATAGTTCATAAGTATAAAGTACAATTTGTACTGTCATATAAGTAAGTATAATACAGTACAACTTTAATAAAGTAAGTTCATAAACATTAATATGAGATTTTGAAAGGTGGTTTCATCTAGTTATGTACAGAGTGTATAATATATTGTAGAGATTGTTATAAATAACATGTCCGCAAAGCTTTGGTTTAAAAAGTATTCGTACGTCCTCAGTTTTACTAGGTAAAAGAAGTTGCTGAATGCAAATTTTAAAAAGTTTATTATTCTATTTTCTAGGTTACAATATATTAGTTATACAACTGATTATATATATAGGTTTTGATATTGAAAGGGTATGTATAGTTTATGTATATTGTCCGCCATATAAAGTGTTATATTATATGAGGCTCATAATTTTATTAGTTCGTATATTCTGATGAGTCTAAGCTATATTGATAAATTATATATATTATGATCATTTCAATAGGTATATCATCTGTTAGTAGTAAGATATATGGTTAATGTTTTAATATATGGGTCTGTAGTGTATATGTATCGTATATGGTTTTAAAATATGGTCGACAATAAAAATATTTTTATAACCTATATGTAAGTTTATGTACATTGTATACACATTAGTTTTTATATACATATATAGATGAATTTGGTTTTCAACTATACATATATAGATATTTATTTTAATATAAGCTTAATTTAATTTAATTGTTAACTCTACATAGTTATATATATATTGGTGAAGTTTTAAGGTTGTGATTGTGGCTTACTTATATATGTATATATACAGATTTTGAAAGTTAGTTGTTTATAATTATGGGTTGTATGTGGTTAGTCATTTATGGTTATATATAAGGTTCACTTATATCAACTATCTTCGTTGATCCAAATTTTCATTTGATTCCGCCTCTTTCTTATCTATCAGATTTGGCACATCTCGTGTCTATCGCACTTTGCTTTTGTCTCGCCATTGGCTGAAATGTACCGCAGCAGCCCTTTTGTTTTCCTTCGTATGTGTGATTGTATCCGGATCCGTGTGGGCGTCGTGTTCTTTTCTATTCTCTAGCCTCGAAAGGTGAGCAATCACTCACGATTAATGTTCTTTTATTTATTAAATTCAATTTCAATTGAAACGACAAATTGAAATATGCTGTTGTTAGTTATTTACACTACTATATATGCTATTACTTGTATCCGTTCACCTATGACATCTGACACCATTATTTGTTAATTATTTATGCGATGATAATACAGTTTGGTTGATCGATTTATTGTTGTTTATATTGGATGTTAAAATTGTATTGTATAAAGTGATAAATAGTACGTAATTAAAATTGACGTAGGATAGTAACAATTTGAAATTGATATGGGTTGAAATTGATTAGTTAAATTTTTATAATATGACCCCTTTGAATGTTGAATAAATTGACACGTAGAAATAGTATTAACGACACCTTGAACCATTTAAATATATGTTGTATAAATTGATGTTGTTTGAAATTGAATAATAAATATCGTGAAGAACCGTATGAATATTGATGTAATAATCTTTAATCTACGTGAAAGGATAGTGTAGATTCTGGAAATAATTATATTAATTCGCACAAATAACAATGCGAATTAATACGATTATTTCGGGATTATTTGAATTAATTTATTGGATTGTTATTGATTGTTGTTATTGCTTGTTTATTTACTTTGACACCATCCCAGTTATCACACTGCAAGTTCCCTTTGTTATGTTTGATTTTTGAATTGAATTGGAATCAGGTTGAAATGATAAATACCCAAATGAATTTGACTTAGGATAGAGAATTAGATAAAATCCGATTGGTCAATAATTTGATTTAAAAATAGAAAGAATGATTTTATTCGAATAAAGAATAAGTTTATGAAAGGAAATTGGAATTTGAATTTTTGAAAGGAAAATGTAAAGATTGAAATCTGAAACAAATTTAACGTAGTAATTGATGAAAGGACGTTGTTTGAAGTTTAATTATTTAATAATTAAATTTGGAATTATTAATAAATAATTTGGAATAAGTAATAATTGAGTTTTGAAATTATTAAGTTTGAAACATTTAATAATTAAATTTGAAATCTTAATTAAGTTTGGAATTATAATTAAGTTTGAAATTATTAAGTTGAATTTATAATTAAGTTGAAATGATGTGATAATTAAGTTGAAATTATTAAGTTTTGAAATGATTTAATAATTGAGTTTGAATTTAAAATTGAGTTGAAATTATTAAGTTTTGAATTTATTAATAATTAAGTTTGAAATTATTTAATAATTGAATAAGATTGAATTATTTGATAATTGAATAAAATTGAATTCTTTGATAAGAGTAATTGAACTTTTGTATAAGTATATTTGGAACTTCGTAAATAATTGAAATTGAGTTCCTTTGTTAATTAAGTTTTTGGAAATTATTTAAGTAAGTAAATAAGTGAAATTGAATTTCTTTAACAAGAAATAAAGTGGGATTTATTGAAATTAATGTAAGACCTGTAATTTTGAAAATTTGATTTGACGAATCTAATTTAGATAAATTTGAAGTTTTGATAAAATGAAGATGAACGTAAGTAATTGATTTAATGAATTGAGAATTAAGTAAAATTGTTTTGAATGATAAAGTAACTTAACGAATGAAATCGATAAATGAATTTAAATTAGTTTAAATGTGGAATTTAATCATTTAAATGATTTCGGAATGAAATCTATATACAAACTTGAAACAATATTTGAATTGTTTTAAATAAAAATAGAAATTGGATTGTAAGACTTTGAAATGGAAATTTGGAAGTTTTGAAACGTAAATTTTGGAAACTGATCGTGAAAGACGAATGAAATGTTGATTTATAAATTCTAATTGAAATTGGATTTGATTTGGTTTGAAATTTATTAAAAACGACTAATCGGTGTAAAAATTACGAAAGTTATTAAAGAAACCGGAATCGGTTATGGATATACTCTCTATCTAAACCGAAAACCACTTTAATAACTATACGCGGAGTGATGATCCAGAATGAAGTGGTTGGAATGGATGTACGTGATGACTGAAGAAAGAGAACGATAATGGATAGCCTTGACACTTGTGCCAAATTGGAAATGACTAAAATCAGGAGCCGTGCCGGGCCAAATGGGGTTAGCCACCTCGAGCGAACACACTTCTTCGTAACTATTACTAATTACTTGTTGTCGATTGGTGCACCCTCGTACTTTTCAGGAGTGTTGTTTCGCGGTGTTGCGATCGCTGCGGCGATGCATTCTCACCAGTCCGAATCAGGCGAACGGTAGTTTCACTACCTTGGGTATTGCCTCATGTGCCTTGTCATACTTGTATCCCTGTATACGCGACCACTACGACTTTGTTTTGTGATATACCTATGGAGTACTCCCTGATATCCCACTAGTTTACGGTGGAGTTACAGTGCTGTATAGACTATGACATTTATATAAAATGTGTTAAGGGGGATAATGGTAACGCCTTAACACTATTTTGATACTTTATATTACTGATAGACATTACCTATTTAGCGTATACTACTACATAGTAGATAGTTTAACGGATCCTCAAAGGATGGTTATTCCAACATCCTTTGAGTTACTTGTACTTCGATTGCTATTTCACTTGAATTGGATTTATTGATATGAGAATATTAATCCTGACTCGAGTGTTTTGTGTTTGCTTTACGCTCGGGTCAGGCTGAGAGGTTCAGCTTTCAAGACTCACCTTTGGAGTTGGAGCTTTGCTTGAAGATCCAGCCATCTATTCTGCTTCAGTATTCGATGATTCCAGTAAAGTATTTTGATTTGTATTTGATGTATCGTATTACTCTTCTGCTGTAAACTCTGATGTATCTTATATATTTATATAGTAGCTTCATGAACTACTATCTCTTTTACTTCCGCTGCATATTATTACTTTGTGTCTGTGTTTCTGTGATTACTTATTTACTGTATATCTGAGTTTTGCCAAATTTAAATTAACAATTCGGTATTTTGAATTATTCAGTCCGACATGTGCGGATGCGAATAGTCCAAAATAGCAGGTCGTTACAAGTTACAATTGGAATTTTACTATATTTAAATATAATTAAAGGTAAATATCATAAATAGATGATTATAAACTTAAGTAAACAAAATGAAATGATACTATAATAAAATATGATGCAATAAAGAAGAAACTTACATGACATTAAAATGGAAAATGAATATTGTAAGTAATAAATGGAAATAAATGAAGGAATCACTAAATGAATGAAAGAAAGGAAATCAAACAACTAATTTATGGAAAAAAATTCATAATAAGTAAATTTGATTTGAATTGTTGTTTGGTTGATGGTAGTTTGGGCAAGAATACTTTAAAAATTGGATTTGGGTGAATGAATAATCTATTTAGGTTTATCCAAGACTGTTGAGTAAATGATGCGCTAGTAGTTTATTCTTCATTCCGTACAATTTAAAAGTTTTGAACCCGAACAACTATTTGTTTGTTTGATTGAATGGTTGCTTTGTATTTGTTATATATGTTGTTTATTGAAATTGACGGTTGTTGTATTGATTTGTTGTTAGTGATTGAAACCACTTAAATATTTCACTTTATATAAATTGTTAACCCTTTGGATTTATAAGAGAAATGCAGGTTATGGAAGCAACTGCTACTGCTTTTGGTTCCATAAATTAAGCATAAATTGCCCGACAAATAGGTACGTTTCAGATTACGGTTTATAACGCTATTTTATATATTTTCCCGTGTTGGGATATTATATTTTGGATATTATATATGATATTTTGATATATTTGATATTATATTTTCTCCCGAGCCTCCCCGTACAAATGAGACTCTGCCAAAATTTTCCGTAAATTTTGGACTTAGAAAATATTTTGAAAATGCTTTCCAAACTTTATTAGTTTGAGTATAGAAAAATTTAATGATTATAAATTAGTGTATTTTATCTAAATTAATTAATTTTGTAAATTTATTTGTTTATAAATTTAATATTTAATATGATATTGATTTCTTAATTCTTCTTTTCCCTTCTTTTTTCCTTTTCGGGGACGATAAGTTTTGAGTGTGGGAGAGTGTAACGACCCGTAATTTTCGTTAATTAAATTTGTCATTTTAATAAGATTTATGTAAATTTAATTTAGAAGAAATAAAGATTTTATAATTAATAATGAAGCAAATGCTAAAAATGAAATGAAACCATGAGAATTTAAGGCTAAGTATTTACAGTTGAAACAAAATGACGAATAAATTGAAGTGATGTAAATTGTTATACTAGGCTAAGAATTGCATATGAGAGAACAAGGGTAAGCAGTGGATTTAGTTAATGCATTAATAATATTAAATAGTAAATTCAACTAAATCAATGTCCGAAAGATATTGAAATTATGTAAATGTAAGTTGATGAAAATTTAATTTGCGCAAACCCAATTAAATGAAATAAAGGAAAGGATTTAATTGTTAATGCGGTAACCACTGTAACGGTATTTGATCGTAAATTTAGGTAATCTGGTAGTACCGTATTTGGAAATAAATTTAAGAGTAGAATCGCGACTATTTTAAATTACCTAATTAAATAGTAACTGTATGTTGCCTATTGAGGTAGCTTGTTAATTTAAAATTTGAATATCAGTTACAGTAATTTTTATTTTATATTACGTTAACGAAAATTAATAGAATAATGAAAAGAGTAATGTATTTATTTAGAGTATTAATTGCAATTGGATAGAGTATTAAAGTAACAATGTTAATGCAAGGTAAGTAATGCTAAATTGAGTCGAATAAATGAATAGTAAAGATGTAATCTGAGGCTTCGATAGACTGAATGGTAAAAATTTGTAATAAATCTAAGTTTAACGTTTGTGGGTGTAAATTTAAGTAATAATTGGAAATCAATGTTAATTATACCCGTGAAGGGTCAATTCATGTAAACAGCAAGATTTTAAATAAATAAACGTTTTATTTAGGTTTCAATTTGATAATTTATGTAGTTTAATGGGAAATCAATTGCAATTAATTGCCCTAATTTGTGCAGTTAGGGTAGATTTGATTTGTCATTTAAGATGGTAAATTCTATAAGATGTAATAAATGTTAGTTTTATTTATAATATGAGGAATGGTTGATTTAAGAAGTGAAAACCAAAATTTATTAATTTATTTATAATTTGAAATCTAATAAGTGGATTTATTGCAATTAAGTGGAATATAATATTTAAATATTACATAAGTGAGGATTTAGATGAAAATTGAGAATGTTAAAATAATGGATTTTTATTCCAATATTTATTTCATCTGTTTATAATAGTGAATTTGAATAATATGAATGAAAATTTAATTCAAAGGAATTATTGAAATTTTAATTTATAATTTCTAAATTTAACGAAATTTGAATTTAACGCTAAAATTGATGATTTAATCAACATTTAAGCGACATATAAATTTGTTTAAAGCATTGTAAATGTTTGGGAAATATAAAGGTAGTAAAATTGGTCAATTTTAGAATTGAAACCAAGAATTGGATTTTTTATTTATTTAATTATTAAATTATTTAGTTAATAGGAAAATAGCCATTTTGGCCACTGACTCGGATTTCGATGAAACCAGTTTCATCGGATCCGTAACGGTGACTTATAAAATTGTTTCAAGTTTCGTAGCGATCGGGCGTGTCGTTTGATCGTACGGACTCTAAACGCTTTGAAATTTATGCAATTGAAATCAATTTGGAAATTTTGAATTTAGCATAACTCCTTCATATGATGCAATTTGAACCTGAAACCTTTTCCATTGCATTTAAAATATTTTAAAACACTTATTTTGATATATGGGTTGATCCAATTTCGTTCCGGGGTCAGAACGGGCTTTTTGGGCCATGGTAGCGTTAGCGCGTATATCAATCAACCCGATCCATATATTTTATTTCAATTTGCCTATAAATATTCTGCTAAACCCTAGCTTCCGCCTATTCTCATTTTTCTCCGTGATTTCATCAGCTCCTCTTCTTCTTCAATGGATGCAAACCCTAGATCCAATTACAATCCAAAATCAAATCCAAAGCCTAAAATTCAAAGCCCTCAAAAAAGTCTAAAAAAAATATATGTTGATGCTCTCGACGAGCGTAATTCAATGGTGAAATTCGTTTTTTGATTCGGGTTTCGGTTTGTTCAGAAATCAGGGTTTTCTTCCCGGCCGTTCATCATCGCCGCGATAAAATTTGTCGGATCGAGAAACTCTTCCTGGGCATGGTAGAGATTGACCAGAGGAGTTCATCTATATGATTGATTTGTCAATTTGACGGCTAGATCGGGGTCAATTTGTGGATTAGGGTTAAAAATTGAAACCGGTGGCTCTTTGTTCTTGATGGCGGCGCGACCTCTTGGGGGCGGCGGAGCAGTCGTGGCGGTGCAGGAGGAGATATCGACCGCGATGGGCTTCTGCTGGTGGCGGCACGGTTGGCTTCACGTTGTATGGTTCGATATTTTCTGAAAAGGTTTCGTTCATTCACAGAGGGAAGTGCGCGACCTGTGTTTGCGTGCGTAAGGGAGGAGCAGGCGTGTACCTAATGTGAGTTGTGTTTTTTTTGTATTCTCTTTTTTTTTAATTTTTTTTTTCAATCGCAATTTTTGCAATAACTCTCGCATATGACCTCCGTTTCATGCGCAGTATCTTTTGTTAGGATCGTATCGAAATTCCGGACTTGATGACGCTGGTTTGGATGAATTCTGAGACAGTCAAATTTTTGGGCTTAAATTGGATTTGAATTCAATTTAAATTCAAAAGGTGAGTGTTTTAACCCACTCACAACTTCTAAAAATTTTTATGTTTGTTAAATTGATTTATCATATGAGTAGAAATTCATTTATGACTATTTGGCATATTTTATTCATCATCTTAGTTAGATTGCATTCATTTAAAATTAAATTGTTATTTAATTTTATTAATACATATAAATAGACAATTAAATTTATTTATTTTGCATATAAACTTCCAATTTAACAGTTATTAATTTACTATTGAATATAAACTGTTCGTTGATATCTGTTATTTTTATATGCTATATATTGATGTTTGTTTAAATTGAAGATAATTGAAATAAATTGGTTGATGATTGATATTGGGTGAATGGATGATGTGTTCTATCTTATATAAACTGCAAGTTATTATTCATTTTCATTTCATTCGGGATTGCGGATTGAAATGATATACAACCGCATTTTCATTTTTAAATTGCGGATTGAAATGATAAATATCTGTATCACTTGACCATAGGATAGAAAATTATATACAGGCACCGCAGTATATATATACAATTATTTTTGAAATGATTTTTATGGTTTGGATATGATACGGTTTAATAAATATTAAATTTGGATATGGTATAAATATATTTTACATATACATATATAGTTAAATTGTTGAATTTAAGCTATGCGTAAATCTGTTAAATAAAAATGAATAAGTTGAAAAATGGAATTTGAAAATATATATTATTTGATTAAGTACAGGTTTAAGATCTTGTATATATATAGAGAGTTTTAAATGATTCAAATCAATTAAGATTGAAAGATAAATTGGAAATTAATTGGAATTGAGCTTATTTAAAAATTTAACTCCATAAGTTGATGTTAACTTATTAAAATTGGAAATTTTAAAGGAATGATATTTATAACTGGATTTAATGAATAATTCTAGTATAAATAAATGAAAGGAAATATTTAGTGTTAATAAATTGAGTTTTATTTTAGATGGTTAGGGATTTACATATAAACCTTTCAAACTAAATAATAGAAAAATGAATTGTTGAATAGAAATTCCCAACCTTAGTTTTGAAATTCATTAAATACTCAAAGTTTGAAAATATTGAAATCGAAGTGTTTTATTCAAACTGAAAGTGAATCTAAAAGTTGTGGGTTTAGACTTAATTTAAAACGAATAAAAATTGTGAAGGCGTGAAAATTATTTACTTTTAAAGAAATTTTAAATTCAACTATTTTATTTTATATACTGTTGAATATCCAAACCATTTAAGTTTTGAAAGTTATGGTTTTAAAACTATGGATTTCGAAGTATTATGTTGAAAGTTAAATTTCAAATATTTGGTTTCGAGGTATTTTAAATCTTAAAAGTGGCATGATTTTGGAAAAGAAATATATTTGAAATAAAATGATATCATATTTATTTGGGTTTTAAAAAGAAATGATATCGTATTTATGGGTTTTGAATGGATAATTATATTCTGGTTTTGAAAGTATAATTATTTTTAAATGACCGCGGTGTTATAATAATGTTCGGTTGTTGAAGAGACCGGGATCGGAAGTTGTCATAATCTCTGCCAACTCCGAAAACCACTTTAACAACCGTGTACGCGGTGGAGATTCCATAATGAAGTAGATTGGCGGCGAAGTTTCCTTTAAGGTGTACTTGGACCCGACTCCCATGAGTTGGCATAAGGTGGCTAAAACAGGAGCGATTCTCGGGCCAAGGGGGTTAGCGCGCTTTATCGGACACTCCTCTTCGATACTATACTCTGACTCTGGATTGATTCGGTGGCCACCTTTACTTTTGATTTTAGAGGGACTTTGTTCGTGGTGGGCGGTAGCTGCGGCTATGCGTTACCACCAGCCCGGATGCGTAATTGGTATATCTACCCTGGCATTGGCTAGCTGTGCCGTGTCACCTACCCTATCGCGCCTTATACGATTTTGGTTTTGTACCATACATATGGAGTGCCCTCTGACGACGCCCAGTACGGGGGAGATTACGGTACTGTATAGACCATGGGAATATATTATGTGTTAAGGTGGAAAATGTAAAGCCTTAACGCTATTTAAAAGTAAGTTTATTTTACAATTAGACACTATTATAATACCGAAATATACTACATAGAAAATAGTTTAACGGATCCTTAGGAGATGTAAATCCCGAGCATCTCTTGAGTTACTGCACTCATATTCATTTCTGTTAATTTAACTTACATAAGATCTTTTAGTTCTGACTCGAGTGTTTTGTCTTTTCAATTCGCTCGGGTCAGTCCGAGCGTTTCAGGATTTGAAGAATTTTCTTAAGGAAGAATACGAAGATTTCATTACTATTATTATTATATGTTATATGGTTCCACTACACTGTATTCTGCTGCATTAATATTATTGGTATGTGAACTCTGATATTTATTGTATAAAGAAGAATCAATTGTTCGTAAACAGTTTTGTGAACTGTATATTTATTATTATATTTTATCCTTCCGCTGTGTGATTCTGTTTTGTTTTATTCTTTCTCGTTTTTCTTATTTACCCCATAACAATCCGCCCTTCCGTATGGTTTAAATTGGCACGTGTGTCGATTTAAAGCGTGCGAAAAGGCGGGACGTTACACATTTTCATTGCCAAGTTTTCATCGGTGAGGAGTTGGCGGGCTTTCCTTTCCTCTAAGATAATGGATTATGAATTGGCAAGTGAAGCCCTCAATCGCTCTAGTTCAGTCATAGCATCAACCTTCTTTGTGGATAAAGTAGAGACTTGATTCTTTGAGCCAGAAATTTCCTCCTGAAGCTTAGAGGTTTTGGCAGAAGATCTGGATGCATGTTCTTGCAAAGATAACCAACTCTTGGAAATCTAAAAGGAAATGTACAACATAAGTCAAGAACTTGAAGAAGAACGACAGCAAAAAAGTCATGTGCAGAGGTACTTACCAAGAGTTGTTGTTCTATCAAAGAATGATAATGACCCTCCGAGTCAAGAACAGAGAAAGGCGGGTGTGTGGAGACAAAAGATGAAGAACTCAGAATAGATTGGACCATCTCTTCAAAATTATTTGAGGATGTAGGAGATGGTGGCCTAGTAGGAACAAGCTTTGGAGAAGGGTCGTCTCCAAAACTTTTCGCATCTGCCTAATCGCACTTGAGGAGCTCAAAACAACGATGCGAGAAAGAGGATCAACTGTAGTGGGAGTCTTTTTAGGTTGATCAAGAAGAGCTTCAACAGGCGGACTACCTAAAGCTTTATCAGTGTTCAAAAACTCCTCCTCCTCCTCTCGTTGTGGAGATTCAGGAACTTCAACTATTTTGCTATCTTTAGTGGCAACTCCATCACAGCCGGTTTGACCAATTTTCTCTTGACGACCATCTTTGTTTTAGAGAGAGCTTGAGAAAAGGATGGCACATGAGAAGTCGAAGAGGGTGGAGTCGAACCACTGATGGGTTTTTCCACCCAAGGAGTAGTTGAAAAGAATTCTAACAGGTTATAAATTAATAAAAAAAATTGAGAAACAACATAGAAATCGATAACAAGTGCAATGTTTATAACCTACCAGCTTGGTCCGGGAAGATAGATGACGTTGGGGAGAAGTTTGACGGGTCACCCAAAGAAAGGAAGCGTTAGCTTTGAGATGTGCATTGAACTGAAGGAGATTGGCCAAGTATCCTTTAGCCCGCCTGTAGAATGGAGTGCTTTTGCAGATTTGTTTGATTTAGTAGCGTTAATCTATTCCCAATCTTGCTTGAAACTACAATAAAAGACTCAACTGTTCTCTTATCCTCCACATTCAGTCCTTTAGCGAGAGCAGCCGGCAAAAAGCATACATCAACAAAGAAAAGTAATTTGATGGAAGGAAAATAATGAAACCAAATACGTGGAGTAGAGAAGGCCCTGCTGATGTGAGCGAAGCATCTAATGAAAAAGAACCGGTTTTCCCAGTCTCTGAACTTGTTCACTCCTTCAGATATCAGTTTCTTAGGAGGATTTTCCCGAAAGATTTGGTTATTTAAATTGCTAATCTTAATCAACCGGACAAGATGATTAAGAACTTCACCGTTTAAGGAGGAAAGGCCAAACTCCAGTGCCATTAACTCCAGAGATAAAAGATAAGTGTATATATTGGGAGACAGCTGAATCGAAGCAATTCCAAGATAATCTAAATTTTTTGACAAGAATTTAGGAAAAGGAAGGAATCCACAGTGCCAGATATGGATTGCAGTGTAAGCGAAGAACCTTTCGGGCAGGCTGCTGATGGTGTTATATTTTGCAGGGGGGTTACTTCTACTCATGTAATCCTAAAGTCATTAAGGATGGCATCCACTTCATCCTGAGTGGATATCATGGAACGCTTGGAGATAACATCAACTTTCTTGGGAGAAACTCATGATTATGGCAGGTGAAAACATCCTAGTTAGAAATTACAGTTTGTTACAAAATTAACATTCTTTCGAGATTAGTAAAAATTTATTATAGTAATTTGAACATCAAAAAAAGCTTGAGACTACATGTTCTTCAAAGAATGTTAAAGTTAAAAATGAGATTGTAACAACCCGGGATTTGCATTACCAATTAATAAATAAAAGTTAGGATTTTATTTATTTTAATGAAGCGTAAAAGGATTTGGAATAACAAAATTTATTTGAAAAAGGCTATTTTAATTAAATGGGAAATATGGGATTTTAAAATGAGGATAAAATGTTATTTTGGAAAGTTAAATATTTTAGGAGAGATTTTAAAACACGTTTGGGTAAGAAAAATGAGTTTTATAAACATACATGAACACTTAGACTAATTTTTGGAAACATGTAAATAACCCTCTTCTTATTGGGTTACTAAACTTAACCTAATAACCCACCCTAAACCTCCTCTATAAATTATCACAAACTCTCCTAACCTCATTCATGCATCCCTAATCAAAACCCTAGTCATTTCCTAAAGCTTCTTAACAAAAATGGCCTCTATCTTCATCTCCTTCTAGTTTTAGCTTATGCAAGTCATTCTATGCAAAGGTAATGCAAATACCCACCTCAAATCCATTTTTATATCTTTCTATTTAGAAATTAGTTTGTCAACACATGTTTTATGTGTTTTTATGATCTTATAGCCTCTTAATCATCTTTTACTAACTTGGGTTGATGCTATAGTGGTCTTTTTTGCTTTCTAGAGACGTATATTTCTAAAAACCTCTTCTAGTATGTGTTTAATCCTCTTTTGATTTTGGTAATCATTTAGTAACACATGTTTTATTATGTAACATGTGAATCATAGCTCCTTCTGATCATCTTTGCTTTCATTTTGGGTGTGCACATAAGGTGTTTGTGATATTGCTTCATAAGGTAATGCTAAGCTTTGGCCCTTTGTTTCCATTAATATAGTGTAGTGATCATTATATAGTAATTAGTGATTGGTATTAGTGAGATTTGATGCCAAAAACTTGGAAAAAAACACCCCAAAATCACTTAAATCATCATTTTGTGCAGGCTGGAATGCTTCAGCCTGAAAACAGGCTCAAACAGGGCTCTGGGTGCACCAGGGCAAGCCTGGGCTGCACCCAAGCACAGCAGGCTAGCCCAGTTAGGCTAGCCAGAAGTAGGCCAGCCCGCATGGGCTGGCGCACACATCTCCCCAGCCCGCATGGGGCTGGGGCCTGGGCCCGACCACCCCAGCCCGCGTGGGTTGGGGCCTGGGCCCGCCACCCCAGCCGAGCGGGCTGGGGCCTGGGCCCGCCACCCCAGCCGAGCGGGCTGGGGCCTGGGCTCGCCCACCCCAGCCCGAGCGGGCTGGGGCCTGGCTACCACTCCCCGGCCCAAGCGGGATGGGGGGGGCCTGCCCACTCCCCAGCCCAAGCGGGCTGGGGGGGCTGCTGTTTCCCCCAGCCCATGCGGACTGGGGCTGAAAAAAAAAATGGAAAAAAATGGGCTGCACCCACTTGGTGCAGCCGGGTTCCGACCCACCGATTGCACCATTTTGGTGCAACCGAGTCCGTGTTACACCATTTTGGTGCAACCGCTTCAAATTGATTGTTTCTGCAATGAACCTTTGGGCTTCAATTGCTAATCAAAAATTGTCGAACTTTGGTTCACATCCATTCGGAATATTTTCCAACGCGATTATTGGTTTTCAGTGATTTTCTGATTTATCGATTTCTTTGAGATTTGTCTCTGGATTTCGTGCACGGGTTTTATGAACTATTTTAAAAGGATTTTTCACTCCTAGATGGCTTTCGAAATTATTATATAATATTATTTTTAATTATCAAATTGATTACTCTATAATAGGAGAGTTTCCAAAAGCCGTTTTAAAGTGATTTCAAAATCAATTATAAATCCGTTTCGCACCATTATTTTCTATAATAAAAATCTCACACTCACTTTTAGCATGTCGAGCGAAGTGGAAAGGTGCTTAAACAGTTAGGAAATCTCCGGCCTATGGAACCGTGTGTATTTTCTTTCCTGTTAATCCCCGACCTATTCGATTGATCGTTTTGACCTTTGGGTCTAGTTTACCGATGATACGAGGTGGACTTTTTATTGTTTGGAGTGTGAGCTTGCTATTGGTTAGTAAACTGTTTAGTGCGAACGTGGGGTATGGGACTCATCGTTAACACTTTATGGGTTCCTCTCCAAGAAGTTTGTGACACATTAGCCTCTGGGCGGCCAGTACTGGACCTCTGGGTCACCACACCTCTGGGCAACCGTCTCTGGACACCTGCTCTATGGAGCAGTTTTTCGGCATGTGCCTCTGGGCCTTTATCCTCCTGGGAAGGATCTCGTCGTCTCGCGCGTTCCGCATTTGCGAGTGATCGATCACAACTCTACAGTACTTGGCAATAACGATTCTGGTCGGTGCACGTGCAATAATTGTATTATCTGATGATTTTTATATCCATTCGAGTACCGCCATTCGGTGTTGGTTCTATAGAACCATACGATGTAAGTGCGATTACCTTATGGATTCACAGTGTCTCTAGACACTGCTTTTCAGTATTCGATTTCATTGACTTTTCAGTATATCCCAATTGCTCTTTGGAGCATCGGTCTTTGCTTGGGCATTGATTATAGACTCTGGTCACTCTTGGGATTATTGCCTATGGGCAACTTTATATAGCTTTGGCTATGCCGATGATATGAGGCGATTTTATTTATTTAACACTTTGGTGTTGATATTCTCTTTGGAGATTTTAACTGTTTATTGATGATTAGGGATCGTCATTATATTCATGTAGTCCATAATACTCTTCTCTTTGGAGAAGTACTGTTTTATTTATGTACCGCATTATTATGTTTATCTCAGTTTATTAACTGATTGTTTAGCTAGCCTGACCCGAGTGTTTTTCGCTCGGGTCGGACCGAGTTTTTGCAGGTTAGGTCTCTGGACTTAGCTTTCTGTGCTTCCGCTTGGACATTATCTGCTACGCTGATAGATAGCTCTTTATATTTGTCCACTATTTTGATACTCTGATTATTCAGTCTCTTATGTACATATTTTTGACTCACATGTGTGAGCGGTGGCTTTGTACCCACCTTTTGATATTTGGATCTGTATTGATGATATATTATACCTATGTTCTGTGACTGTTATGTGACTGTTCAGTGTTGATGATGTTATCATTTAGTATTATGTTTGTTCTGAACCTATTTTCCTTAGCCATTGTAATTTCGTTATAAATATCTATTGGATATGTCGGGCCACTTGAGAAAAGAAAACCACCTATTCGACGTATTCAGTAGTTGGTTATAGCTTGATTACACATGGTCGCTTCCATTATACTCTATTCTCCATTCTAGTAGACGGTATTACTTCGTAATACTCTTTACTAGAGTGTGTAACATCCCGCCTTTTCGCACACTTTAAACCGACACACGTGCCAATTCAAACCATACGGAAGGGCGGATTGTTATGGGGTAAATAAGAAAACAGAGAAGAAAATAAAACAAAACAGAATCTCACAGCGGAAGGATAAAATACAATAAATAATATATAGTTTGTAAACGGTTTACAAAACACTTGATTCTTCTTTATAAAATAAATATCAGAGTTACACATACCAATACAATCAATGCAACGGAACAGTATGAGTGTGGTGCAATACTATAAATAATAATAATACGAATTCTTCGTCTTCGTCCTCCAAAGCTAAAGTCTTCGATCCTGAAACGCTCGGACTGACCCGAGCGAATTTGAAAAGACAAAACACTCGAGTCAGACTAAAAGATCTTATGTGAGTTAAATTAACAGAAATAAATATGAGTACAGTAACTCAAGAGATGTTCGGGATTACATCTCCTAAGGATCCGTTAAACTATTTACTATGTAGTATATTGCGCTATTATAATAGTGTCTATTTATAAAATAAACTTACTTTTTAATAGCGTTAAGGGGATACCCATATAGCCCTTAACACAAATAATGCCAATAGTCTATGCAGTACCGTAATACCTCCTGATCGGGAAGCTAACAGAGGATACTCCATAGGTACGACACAAATAGAAACTCGTAGTAAAGGCTCGGTATGGTAGGTGACACGGCACAACTAGGCAATGCCAGGGTAGATATACCAATTGCTATCCAGGCTGGTGGAAACGCGTAGCCGCAGTTACCGCCCACCTCGGACTAACTCCCCAAAATCAAAATATAGAAGTGGCCACTGAATCAATCCAAGTCAAAGTATAATATCGAAGAGGAGGGTCCGATCAGAGGAATGACCTCATTGGCCTGAGAATCGCTCCTGTTTTAGCCACCTTATGCCAACTCATGGGAGTCGGGTCCACGTATTTACCTTACAGGAAACGTCGCCACCACCTACTTCATTCTGGAATCTCCACCGCGTACACGGTTAGTCAAAGTGGTTTTCGGTATCGACAGAGAGTATGTCCATATCCGATCCCAGTCTCTTTGCCAACCCATCGTTATTATAACACCGCGGTCATTTAAAAATAGCTCATACTTTAAAACCAGAATAAACATTTCCATTTTAAAATTATGAATACGATATCATTTTAAAACCCAAAACCATATTTTATCACTTATCCCAAATATAATTCTTTTCCAAAATCATAGTGCTTTAACTTCATAACGTCTGAAAATCAAATATATTCAAAGCATAATATTTTGAAAATTCATAATTTAAAACCATAACTTCAAAAAAAAAATTGAATGGTTTGGACATTCAACGTATATGGATTAAATGGTTTAACTTAAATGTTACTTTGTAAAGAAAATAGTTCTCATGGCTTTACAAATACATTTCTTTATTAAAGTCTAAACCAAAATTTATATTATCTCTCTCAAGTTCCAAAACCACTTCAATTTATTTATATATACGTATATCCATTTTTGAGTAACAATATTTCAAACTAAAATTGGATTTTATTCTTTCAACAGATCAATTGTTCTATTAATTAGTCTTGAATATTCACATAAAATCCATAAATAATAAGACTTCAATTTCTAGTAATAAAATATATATATTTTCCCAATTCAAATTATACTAGAATATTCATTTCAACTTATCTTGGGAAAAATCCAATTATAAATATCATATCTTAAAATTTCCAAACATAACATTTAAACATATGATATAAATTATTAAACTCCATTTTCTTAATTTTCTTCCATTTTTAATAAAGATTTTTATACACCTTTTAACTTCAAATTTTTCAACTTCATATGTACATATATATGGAAGAAAAATATTTATACAATATAAAATTTAAGATTATTATAAACCGTATTCCATCCAAACCATAGAAATCACATTAAAATAGTTATATATAGACCGCGGTGCCTGTATATAATTTTCTATCCTATGGTCAAGTGATACGGATATTTATCATTTCAATCCGCAATTTAAAAGATATAAAATTTTGCGGTTGTATATCATTTCAAACCACAATCCCGAATGAAAGGAAATATGCATGACAATTTGCAATTTAATGATATACAATAAAACATCCATCAACATCATCCATCATCCAATCACAATCATCAAGCAATATCAATCAATAACAATTTATATTTGATAATATATAACAGGTAATAACTGGCAATTTTATTCAGATTAAATTTAACAACTATTAATCTAACAGTTTATATTCAGTAATAATCTATATAACTGTTAACTAGCAGTTTACAGGAAAACAACAAATTCTAACTATAAATTAATACACAATAATAAATTAAATTTACAGTCAAATTAAATAAATGCAATTTAATAGATGTGATGAGATAAACATGCTAAATACTCATAAATAAATTTCTATTCATTTCTAAAATTAATTTAACAAACATAAAAGCTTCTAGTAGTTGTGAGTGGGTTAAAACACTCACCTTTTGAATTTAAATCGAATTTAAATCCGATTTAAACCCAAAAATTCGACTATCTCCAAATCTGTCCAAACCAGTGTCAAAAGATCTGGAATTTAATTTCGATCCTAACAAAAAAAAAATTGCGTGAAACGGAGTCCGTATGTACGAGTTATGATTATTAGAAGTAATTGAAATCAAAATTAAAATAAATTAAACAAAAATAAAATACCGTGCCACATCCACTCTTCCCTCGTGAAAAACGCGTATGCTTCTTCTTGATTGCTAACTTTGTTCCGTAATTTTCTTTTATTTCGATTTACTTTAATTTTCCTCCTTATTATATGAATGTATGCATTTTTAAAAGGTTTGAAAAAAAAAAGAAGATTTGAAAAAGAAGAATTGAAAAAGAAAATGATTAAAATAAGAACTGAAAATGGAAGAGAAAATCTAGATTTGAAAAGAAAGAAGAAGGTTTGAAATAGAAGAAAATTTGAAAAAGAAGTATATTTGAAGAGGAAGGAAAAATTAAAATCAGAGATAATAAGGAGATTTGAAGGAAAAAAAGGAAAAAAAGAAAAGATTATAATGGAGGCTGTGGTTTCATTTGCGTCATATCTTATTTATAAGGTTAGAGTTAGGTTTAGGATCAAAGAGATTTGAAAAGAGAGACCGCTATTAATTAGAAATAAATGAAATGACCTTTCAGAAAATGAAGTTGGAAAATGAACGGAAAGAAATAAAGTAAATATGAACAAACTTGGTTTTGAAATATAGTAAATATGAACAACCTTTTTAAAAGTAGCAGGTATTAAAAAGAGGTAATTATTTATTAGAAAGGGAATGAATGGACTAACTCTATACTGTAAACATACTTTTAGGATTCAAATTTCAAAACCATTGTTTACTTAATAAATTTTGTTAACCCTAAACACACCAAAATTAACTTCATTAAATCAAGTAATATTCGAATTTCTACGCATTTGGGTTTTTGTCTATGCATAATAATTTTTTATAATTACCTTAAAAATGAAAACATTTGATTTGTTTTCCCAAAATGATCTCTAATTACCATTAAAACACCCTTTTGTTTACCATAAAACGTGCGTTTTTTTATTATTAAATCTATTAATTGCAATCACCGTTTTCTTTTCTTTTAATTGAAATATTTGAACTACATTAATTGCAATCACACAAAATTAAATTTAAAACAGACAACCAAAATGCATAAAAAAAAAATAGAAAAATTGTTTATACACAAGAGTAATAAATTGTGACGCCCCACCTCTATACCCACGCTTGCCAAGAACACTCCGGAGTAGTGCTGTCAACTAGCACGGAGAATAAGGCTGTTGAGGAGCGACCATCCATGTAATTGCTTATCACACGGTGGCTATAAATAATCTTCGGAAACAAACATAGAAATAATCATATCACAAATCAGTCACAGATATCCATATCACAAAGGCGGAAGAAGATATGAATATATAACTAACACATGAAAGTGTACATCAGAGTAGTGGTCAATAAGATCCACGATAATACAAAAGAATAGCAACACGTGCTATACAAAAGAATACAACTATGAGTCTATATCTCAAGTGTATACAACAAAAACTGCTAATCTAAACAGTTAGCCAAAAGTCAGAGTGATGAATCCCTGGGAAGAAGTCAAGCAGAAGCACCTGTAACATCTCGGTCTGATCCGAGTATTATTTAAGAAAATAATAAACGGATCAGTCTAGCTATAAATATCCGATGACATGATATAACATAAAAGATATGGCATAAACATAAACATCCATAACGACATACCACTATAAGTATGTAAATAATGATCAACAGAAGATCAATCAATAAGAGATAATCAATATCACAAGAATCTTCTCAAAGATTCGAAGGGGGCATCATACCCTAAACTTGTACTCATAACAAGTCAATGACATAAATTCCAGAAATCAACACGAGAAATCCAGAAATCATAAAAAGGGAAAGAGGCCTATCACATGACGGTCCGAAGACCATGGGGAGCTACCCCACATGTGTGAGTGGAATCACACAGAATGAGGTCAAGACTAACCAAAAAGCAGAAAGGTATGTGTGAATGGAATCACACAAGTGGTGTCTAGTCTAACCTTGCAATGAAAGAGACATCGCGCAATTGCTAGTCTAATTCATAAAGCGATCATCAAGATCAACGAGAAGTGTCAATTACACTAAGCTAGTAAATATAGAAGTTTAGCTTCATGTCCCATAACCACTTGCTTAACTTAAATATTTACGAACAAACTGTAAATCTTCACTAATAAAATTGTCATAAGAGGTTCAATCGAACAAGTCCAAGAATTAACCGACGAAGTGAACGCAAGCGTTTCATACCACTTGTTTTACTAAGTCGTTTAATTAGATTTCTCATCCGAGTGAGGTAAAGGCTTGTATATACTAATAGATTGGAAAACGGTTTAAGAAAAGAGCTTTGTTATTAAAAATAGAGTTGAAATTGTTTGTTAAAAGTGTTTTGATATTTACTACTAGTATTGAAACCTTTATATTATAAAGTGACAAAACACATAAGCAAGTGTAGAAACAATCAGTCGCAAAGATCGCATACGGAGATGCGAATAAAATCCAAGGAAATCAGCTCAATATTTTTCAGATAAGATCCCCTACGGAGGGGGGGTCCAGGGGGGGTGGCAACCCCCCAAGGTGGGGGTGCGGGGGCAACGCCACCGCTTACGGGGTTCGACCTGCCCGGTCAGGTCGCGGGGGTCCAGGGGGCAGCGCCCCCGGCGGGGTGCGGGGCAGCGCCCCGACCAAAACGGTACGACCTAGTGAAGACAAAATGAGGTCTAACGACCTAACGACTCAAGGGTCATACGACCTAACGGCTGCGACCTAGGGGTCTAAGGGGTCAAGCGACTTAGTGGTTGCGACCTAGAGGTGTTCGCGACCTAACGATGACTCACGACCCAACATGGCCGACTTAACAGAGTCGAGCGACCTAAGGTAAATGGTCCAACGACCTAACTCGAACGACTTATCTGGAGCGTAGGTCGGAGACGACCTACGAGATAAACCAGGCCGACTTAGTGGACGAGCGACCTAAGGTAAATGGTCCAACGACCTAACTCGAACGACTTATCTGGAGCTTAGGTCGGAGACGACCTACGAGATAAACCAGGGCGAGCGACTTAACGTTTGCCTAGAGATTATAGGTCGGAAACGACCTAAGACTTAAAGCTTAACTCGCGAGCGACCTACGGCTTAAGGCCAAACTCGTGAGCGACCTACGACTTAAGGCTTAACTCGCGAGCGACCTAACTCCGAAGTGCCAATACTTCCAGAATGACCTAAAGCCCTGCGACCTATGGTACTAACTCGCGAGCGACCTAACGACTTAACTCGTGAGCGACCTAATTCCGAAGTGCCAATTCTTCCAGAACGACCTAAAGTTAACTCGTGAACGACTCACGACCCATGGACGAACGACTTAACTCCGAACGACCTAAAAATGGCCAGAACGACCTAAGTGCAGAAAATTCACCAAAATGCTAAAAATTGGAGTTTTTCGCCAATCCAATCCAAACCAAATGCAAATGTGCATGCAAAAGTGATAGGGAATCATTCCCAACAGTCCAATATAGTTATAGACTAGATTTGTGAGACAAAAATCTCACCTTTGCACTAAAGTTTATGAAGATGAAGCTTGAAAGCAAGGAGAAGCAATCCAAAGCTTGAATCCAATATCTTCTACTTGAATTTGGAGTTGAATGTTGGATTTGCAATTGAATTTGTGCTTGGAGTTTTAATTTCCCATTCCCTCCACCATTAATGCCAAAGCTTGATTAGTTAGGAAATTTATGAAGAGTGAGGAGAAGAGGGTTGGAACTTGGGCTTAATAGGCTAAACTAACCCAAAGTCCAAAGCGGGAAAAGTTAGTGAAATTTCACTAACTCCAAACCTATCGATGTTTATACTTAAAAAGTTGTAAACGACATTTCGAACTCAATGGAAGTGGTCTCGAGTCCTAATTTGACCGTTTGCAAAAAGTAGCTTTTCGGACCAAAATCCGATTAACGAGTTAATATTTAAATAAAATATTTAAATACAAACTCGATAAATATGCGGGTTGTTACATAAATAGATTATTTTCCTATTCTTGTAATTAGTTTGAAGCTAAACACAGTTCAAATAAACATATATTTCTTTCTTTAAAAATCAATCTTTCTATATTTTTATTTAAATTAAATTGAACCTAAACATTCATTTTATTGATGTAAATGTTTTTTTTTTAATCAAAACTTTTCTTATATTTCACAAAACATAAGCTGCTTTTAATTGCACCTATTACAATTAGTATTCTCTCTCCTATTAATTTCAGTTGATTAAGTTTCAAAATGGGCTAAATGAATGTAATGATAAGTAGAACAATTACTTCCTATTAACGTAATATTTAGATGTTAAATTTTCATTTATTTTGCAATACTTCAATTAAATAAATAAATATTGCTCTCTATACTTAAATCTATATTAACAAAACGTTAGCTTTGGATTGGTAGAATTTGATTTACCAAATTTTACTTACATAATACAAACTATATTAATTTTCACCTATTAGTTCTTAATTATATTTTTAAGTTCGTTACCTATCCACCTTGATTATAATTCCATCTATAAATCAAATTTAGTTAGCCTTAACATTACTACACTAAATCTACAATCAGTTTCAATTAATATAGAATTATATCTTAAATACTTACCATTTATTTATAAATTAGGTTACCTTCCAATAATTTTATTCCTAAGTATTTGATTGGATTGCCAACTTTACTATGTCTATTATTAATTAGCTTCAAATTCTGCAATTTCACTTCTTAAATCCACCCTTTGCTGTATTATAAATAAAATTTACATTGGTTACATTTCACATAAATGTATCATTTATTTACATTTATTACAAACTTATTTCCAATTCCAACTAAAAATCTAAATAAATGAATAGGCAACCTACCATAAACATTACCGTTACCTTTTTGTCACATACAAAATCTTTTATTACAAAAATCAATTTTTGCATATATTTTCATACTACAAATTCAATTTACTTATGTTCAAATTGTAGCCAAACCTGACTTTTAAATTATTTTATACAAAACTGGGATTTCATTAAGTTTATTAATTATTACCCTTAATTGGCATTTATCACCTTGTATTCTCGTTATCATTTCATAGATATGATTCCCAATTCCTTATTATTGACTTAAATTGGCATTACTAACATTGCATTAAACGTTGTTACTTAAATCTCTACCCAATAGTAACTAATACTCTAAATAAATACGCTTACTCCTTTCGTTATTTATTAATTATCACAAGAAACGTTTAATCATTTCAACAACATTGTAATTTCAAATTACCTACATTGATTGTATACGTTTTCCATTATTATCATTTATTAGAATTCTATTCAACTTTCCATCTTATGCATATAGTTAACCTTTCTATTGATTTTTCCTTCAAAATTTTCAGTTACTTCTTAACTTACAAAAAGGCAATGATTAATTACATTTAATCGCTATAAATTAAATGCATTGGTAACGAACAATATCTGTCACCATTATACAATTTATAACATTTGTAATTTATTCTCTACAACAATTATTACCTATCAATATTATTTCGCCCATAAATACAAACTTGCAATTGTTCTTATTATCATATTCCATTTACTGTTAACAATGTTTATTACATTATATTAGTTTAATATTTTCCTCAAATTCCTCATATTCAACTCATATATAGGTAAAATTCTTTTCACCACTTAAAATCATTTGAATTAACTTCGAATTACTATAATTAGGTTTTTAATTTATTTTTCTTCTAAATTTAATTACAACTTATTAATTTAACCAAATTAAATCCACCAATTAAATTTTTCTGATGTTTATATATTGCAATTCAATTCAGTTATTATTTCATTAGTACCGTTTTAATCAACTAATTATGACTTATAACCACTACACAAATCTTCGTTATTCTACCTATTGCCATATAACATTTCAATTGTTAAATCTTTAATCTAAGTTACTATATCCAACTCCTACATTTATTATAAATTAGATTAAAAATTATATTAAGTTAATCCATTTAATATTATCAAATTTAACGGGTCGTTACAATCTCCCCCACTCAAAACTTTTCGTCCCCGAAAAGGAAAAAGAACGGAGAAGGAAGAGTAAAACAATACATCTTATTTCAAACATTAACTTATTGACAATATTACTAAATTAATTCCCTTATATAAAATATACCAGTTTTATAATCATTATATTCTTTTGTACTTAAATTATTAAAGTTGGGAAAATATTTTCACAAAATTCTAAGTCCAAAATTTACGGAAAATTTTGGCAGAGTCTCCTTTGTACGGAGACACTCTGGAGAAAATATAATATCAAAATATACAAATATATTACATATATTATCAAAATATTATATCCCAACACGGGAAAATTATATAAAATAGCGCTAAAACGTAATCCGGAAACGTACCTATTTGTCGGGCAATATACGCTTATTATTTTGGAACCAAAAGCAGTAGCAGTTGCTTCCATCACCTGTATTCACTTATATAATCTAAAAGGTTAAATATTTATATGAAAGTGAAATGTTTAGGTGGTTTCGACCATTAATCAACCAATCAAATGCAACAACCATAGATTTTTAACAAACAGCACACACCACAAACAAGCAACCATTAATCCATCAACCAATTTGTTGTTTGGGTTCAAACTTGAAATTTGTATGAAATGAAATTAACTATCAAGTGCATCCTTTACTCAACAGTCTTAGATGGAACAAGGATAGATTATTTATTCATCCAACAACTTCAAATTCCTTACCCAACAAACATAAATCAACAATAACAATTCAAACCAACAACCAAATTAACTTATCATACATTTTTTTCATGCTTCAGTGGTTTGATTTTCTTTCTTTCATTTATGGAGTGACCCCTTTACTTCTTACAATTTTCATTTTCATTTATTACCAAATTATCATATTTGTGTTCCAATTTATTGACTAAAGTTTATATCACCCATTTATTCTACTTACCTTTCTTATATAGTAAAATTTCCGATTTAGCTTAAGTTTTAACAGCAATTAATTGAATACTTTAATTACCTCAAGCTTCACTTGTTAGATTTCCCTTTACACTTTCTTACTAGCAATTGCAACTTTTTTTCTTATGGTAAGTTATATATATTTTAAGAATGTAAGTGAAAATTTACAAGTTTCTTTTCATTCCTTTAATTAATATATATTTGTTTTATAACCTACAATTTCAACTTACCTTTAATCTCATTTATTTATTTAATGTGGAAGTTTCCATTATATTTAATAGTAGTAACAGTTTAATTACCCACTTTCTATAATATTTAATTACAGTAACCCTTTTTAATTACACTTAAATTATTAACCCTTTAACCTTCATTCTTAAAAATAAGGAATTTTATTAATTAATTACTTAGGGTTTACAGTCATTTATATATTACTTACTTTCTATTATATTAGAATAGGGGGAATTAAAGCATACTTAAGTTAATAACCCTACAATCAAACTTTATAAATTAAGGAATTTCATTTTTACTTTCTTAAGGTTAAAATCACCTATTAATAATACAACCTTTAATTTTAGTAAAATTCCAATCATCACTTAAGTTAATACCATTAAATTCTTATTTATAACAGTAATTTATTGAATACTTCATTTTTTTCCAAAATTCTACTTGCATAATATTCTATTCCACTCTTAATTTACATTTCAACTTTTTATACTTGGTAAGTTATTTATGTTAAAGAAAAATGCAATTGAACTTATACAAGTTTTATCTCAATTCTCTTAATTCATTGATTGTTCTTTTATTTCACTAACCTAAATTTTTACAACTAATTAATGGAAATTCAAGAATTAATACCGTGTCAAATTCCAAAATTTCTTTAAAATAATAGATAATTAATTTCTTACAACTTTTATATCTCTAATTACCTTTAAACAATTAAAATTTTAAATAATTTCAAAACAAATCTGCAGTAGAATTTTACTACAGTGGCCTTTCCCTTCGAAACTCGAAAATGAAAGTCGATGATGCGGCCGTCATCACCGAAATTATTTTCCAGCGACAGAGAGGAAAGTACAAATTTATTTTCTTCAAAATCCTCTTTAAACCAATTCCTTCGAATTATACTAAATATTTATATAAGAAAATATTTATAAACCAAATCATTATATTTCATAAATCCTTTGAAAGCAGATTTCAAAATCCCGGACTTAAGTTCAAAAATCTCCCATTTGATTTATTATAATTTCAGCTTAACTTCAATTATTATAAATATTTTATTACCTAACACCCAATCTATAGCAACCAAATATATATATATATATATATATATATATCTTTATAAAAATATTTTATATATAGAAAATATAATAGGCAAAATTATTTCATTCACCTATATTAAAACAATAGTATGTCGGTCTGTCCTATTAAGTGTTTAGAAATCCCTATTGATGTCATAGCGTCCCATGCACCAACCAGAATTTATAAATACAAAACGGAACAGATTAACACAATATCGAAATCTTTTTATAACACTAACAAATACGCTCTCTCATATATATACAATCAGCGACTCCCATAGGGTATTACTACCCTATTAACAAAGAGTCAAACCCCACAAAACCAAGGTTTATCGCTAAACCAAAGCTCTGATACCAACTGTAACATCCCGCCTTTTCGCACACTTTAAACCGACACACGTGCCAATTCAAACCATACGGAAGGGCGGATTGTTATGGGGTAAATAAGAAAACAGAGAAGAAAATAAAACAAAACAGAATCTCACAGCGGAAGGATAAAATACAATAAATAATATATAGTTTGTAAACGGTTTACAAAACACTTGATTCTTCTTTATACAATAAATATCAGAGTTACACATACCAATACAATCAATGCAACGGAACAGTATGAGTGTGGTGCAATACTATAAATAATAATAATATGAATTCTTCGTCTTCGTCCTCCAAGGCTAAAGTCTTCGATCCTGAAACGCTCGGGCTGACCCGAGCGAATTTGAAAAGACAAAACACTCGAGTCAGACTAAAAGATCTTATGTGAGTTAAATTAACAGAAATAAATATGAGTACAGTAACTCAAGAGATGTTCGGGATTTACATCTCCTAAGGATCCGTTAAACTATTTACTATGTAGTATATTGCGCTATTATAATAGTGTCTATTTATAAAATAAACTTACTTTTTAATAGCGTTAAGGGGTTACCCATATAGCCCTTAACACAAATAATGCCAATAGTCTATACAGTACCGTAATACCTCCTGATCGGGAAGCTAACAGAGGATACTCCATAGGTACGACACAAATAGAAACTCGTAGTAAAGGCTCGGTATGGTAGGTGACACGGCACAACTAGGCAATGCCAGGGTAGATATACCAATTGCTATCCAGGCTGGTGGAAACGCGTAGCCGCAGTTACCGCCCACCTCGGACTAACTCCCCAAAATCAAAATATAGAAGTGGCCACTGATCAATCCAAGTCAAAGTATAATATCGAAGAGGAGGGTCCGATCAGAGGAATGACCTCATTGGCCTGAGAATCGCTCCTGTTTTAGCCACCTTATGCCAACTCACGGGAGTCGGGTCCACGTATTTACCTTACAGGAAACGTCACCACCACCTACTTCATTCTGGAATCTCCACCGCGTACACGGTTAGTCAAAGTGGTTTTCGGTATCGACAGAGAGTATGTCCATATCCGATCTCGGTCTCTTTGCCAACCCATCGTTATTATAACACCGCGGTCATTTAAAAATAGCTCATACTTTAAAACCAGAATAAACATTTCCATTTTAAAATTATGAATACGATATCATTTTAAAACCCAAAACCATATTTTATCACTTATCCCAAATATAATTCTTTTCCAAAATCATAATGCTTTAACTTCATAACGTCTGAAAATCAAATATTTTCAAAGCATAATATTTTGAAAATTCATAATTTAAAACCATAACTTCAAAAAAAACTTGAATGGTTTGGACATTCAACGGTATATGGATTAAATGGTTTAACTTAAATGTTACTTTGTAAAGAAAATAGTTCTCATGGCTTTACAAATACATTTCTTTATTAAAGTCTAAACTAAAATTTATATTATCTCTCTCAAGTTCCAAAACCACTTCAATTTATTTATATATACGTATATCCATTTTTGAGTAACAATATTTCAAACTAAAATTGGATTTTATTCTTTCAACAGATCAATTGTTCTATTAATTAGTCTTGAATATTCACATAAAATCCATAAATAATAAGACTTCAATTTCTAGTAATAAAATATATATATTTTCCCAATTCAAATTATACTAGAATATTCATTTCAACTTATCTTGGGAAAAATCCAATTATAAATATCATACCTTAAAATTTCCAAACATAACATTTAAACATATGATATAAATTATTAAACTCCATTTTCTTAATTTTCTTCCATTTTTAATAAAGATTTTTATACACCTTTTAACTTCAAATTTTTCAACTTCATATGTACATATGTATGGAAGAAAAATATTTATACAATATAAAATTTAAGATTATTATAAACCGTATTCCATCCAAACCATAGAAATCACATTAAAATAGTTATATATAGACCGCGGTGCCTGTATATAATTTTCTATCCTATGGTCAAGTGATACGGATATTTATCATTTCAATCCGCAATTTAAAAGATATAAAATTTTGCGGTTGTATATCATTTCAAACCACAATCCCGAATGAAAGGAAATATGCATGACAATTTGCAATTTAATGATATACAATAAAACATCCATCAACATCATCCATCATCCAATCACAATCATCAAGCAATATCAATCAATAACAATTTATATTTGATAATATATAACAGGTAATAACTGGCAATTTTGTTCAGATTAAATTTAACAACTATTAATCTAACAATTTATATTGAGTAATAATCTATATAACTGTTAACTAGCAGTTTACAGGCAAACAACAAATTCTAACTATAAATTAATACGCAATAATAAATTAAATTTACAGTCAAATTAAATAAATGCAATTTAATAGATGTGATGAGATAAACATGCTAAATACTCATAAATAAATTTCTATTCATTTCTAAAATTAATTTAACAAACATAAAAGCTTCTAGTAGTTGTGAGTGGGTTAAAACACTCACCTTTTGAATTTAAATCGAATTTAAATCCGATTTAAACCCAAAAATTCGACTATCTCCAAATCTGTCCAAACCAGTGTCAAAAGATCTGGAATTTAATTTCGATCCTAACAAAAAAAAAATTGCGTGAAACGGAGTCCGTATGTACGAGTTATGATTATTAGAACTAATTGAAATCAAAATTAAAATAAATTAAACAAAAATAAAATACCGTGCCACATCCACTCTTCCCTCGTGAAAAACGCGTATGCTTCTTCTTGATTGCTAACTTTGTTCCGTAATTTTCTTTTATTTCGATTTACTTTAATTTTCCTCCTTATTATATGAATGTATGCATTTTTAAAAGGTTTGAAAAAATAGAAGATTTGAAAAAGAAGAATTGAAAAAGAAAATGATTAAAATAAGAACTGAAAATGGAAGAGAAAATCTAGATTTGAAAAGAAAGAAGAAGGTTTGAAATAGAAGAAAATTTGAAAAAGAAGTATATTTGAAGAGGAAGGAAAAATTAAAATCAGAGATAATAAGGAGATTTGAAGGAAAAAAAGGAAAAAAAGAAAAGATTATAATGGAGGCTGTGGTTTCATTTGCGTCATATCTTATTTATAAGGTTAGAGTTAGGTTTAGGATCAAAGAGATTTGAAAAGAGAGACCGCTATTAATTAGAAATAAATGAAATGACCTTTTAGAAAATGAAGTTGGAAAATGAACGGAAAGAAATAAAGTAAATATGAACAAACTTGGTTTTGTAATATAGTAAATATGAACAACCTTTTTAAAAGTAGCAGGTATTAAAAAGGGGTAATTATTTATTAGAAAGGGAATGAATGGACTAACTCTATACTGTAAACATACTTTTAGGATTCAAATTTCAAAACCATTGTTTACTTAATAAATTTTGTTAACCCTAAACACACCAAAATTAACTTCATTAAATCAAGTAATATTCGAATTTCTACGCATTTGGGTTTTTGTCTATGCATAATAATTTTTTATAATTACCTTAAAAATGAAAACATTTGATTTGTTTTCCCAAAATGATCTCTAATTACCATTAAAACACCCTTTTGTTTACTATAAAACGCGCGTTTTTTTATTATTAAATCTATTAATTGCAATCACCGTTTTCTTTTCTTTTAATTGAAATATTTGAACTACATTAATTGCAATCACACAAAATTAAATTTTAAAACAGACAACCAAAATGCATAAAAAAAAAATAGAAAAATTGTTTATACACAAGAGTAATAAATAGATTATTTTCCTATTCTTGTAATTAGTTTGAAGCTAAACACAGTTCAAATAAACATATATTTCTTTCTTTAAAAATCAATCTTTCTATATTTTTATTTAAATTAAATTGAACCTAAACATTCATTTTATTGATGTAAATGTTTTTTTTTAATCAAAACTTTTCTTATATTTCACAAAACATAAGCTGCTTTTAATTGCACCTATTACAATTAGTATTCTCTCTCCTATTAATTTCAGTTGATTAAGTTTCAAAATGGGCTAAATGAATGTAATGATAAGTAGAACAATTACTTCCTATTAACGTAATATTTAGATGTTAAATTTTCATTTATTTTGCAATACTTCAATTAAATAAATAAATATTGCTCTCTATACTTAAATCTATATTAACAAAACGTTAGCTTTGGATTGGTAGAATTTGATTTACCAAATTTTACTTACATAATACAAACTATATTAATTTTCACCTATTAGTTCTTAATTATATTTTTAAGTTCGTTACCTATCCACCTTGATTATAATTCCATCTATAAATCAAATTTAGTTAGCCTTAACATTACTACACTAAATCTACAATCAGTTTCAATTAATATAGAATTATATCTTAAATACTTACCATTTATTTATAAATTAGGTTACCTTCCAATAATTTTATTCCTAAGTATTTGATTGGATTGCCAACTTTACTATGTCTATTATTAATTAGCTTCAAATTCTGCAATTTCACTTCTTAAATCCACCCTTTGCTGTATTATAAATAAAATTTACATTGGTTACATTTCACATAAATGTATCATTTATTTACATTTATTACAAACTTATTTCCAATTCCAACTAAAAATCTAAATAAATGAATAGGCAACCTACCATAAACATTACCGTTACCTTTTTGTCACATACAAAATCTTTTATTACAAAAATCAATTTTTGCATATATTTTCATACTACAAATTCAATTTACTTATGTTCAAATTGTAGCCAAACCTGACTTTTAAATTATTTTATACAAAATTGGGATTTCATTAAGTTTATTAATTATTACCCTTAATTGGCATTTATCACCTTGTATTCTCGTTATCATTTCATAGATATGATTGCCAATTCCTTATTATTGACTTAAATTGGCATTACTAACATTGCATTAAACGTTGTTACTTAAATCTCTACCCAATAGTAACTAATACTCTAAATAAATACGCTTACTCCTTTCGTTATTTATTAATTATCACAAGAAACGTTTAATCATTTCAACAACATTGTAATTTCAAATTACCTACATTGATTGTATACGTTTTCCATTATTATCATTTATTAGAATTCTATTCAACTTTCCATCTTATGCATATAGTTAACCTTTCTATTGATTTTTCCTTCAAAATTTTCAGTTACTTCTTAACTTACAAAAAGGCAATGATTAATTACATTTAATCGCTATAAATTAAATGCATTGGTAACGAACAATATCTGTCACCATTATACAATTTATAACATTTGTAATTTATTCTCTACAACAATTATTACCTATCAATATTATTTCGCCCATAAATACAAACTTGCAATTGTTCTTATTATCATATTCCATTTACTGTTAACAATGTTTATTACATTATATTTGTTTAATATTTTCCTCAAATTCCTCATATTCAACTCATATATAGGTAAAATTCTTTTCACCACTTAAAATCATTTGAATTAACTTCGAATTACTATAAGAAGGTTTTTAATTTATTTTTCTTCTAAATTTAATTACAACTTATTAATTTAACCAAATTAAATCCACCAATTAAATTTTTCTGATGTTTATATATTGCAATTCAATTCAGTTATTATTTCATTAATACCATTTTAATCAACTAATTATGACTTATAACCACAACACAAATCTTCGTTATTCTACCTATTGCCATATAACATTTCAATTGTTAAATCTTTAATCTAAGTTACTATATCCAACTCCTACATTTATTATAAATTAGATTAAAAATTATATTAAGTTAATCCATTTAATATTATCAAATTTAACGGGTCGTTACAGAGTGGGTCTCGGAGTGGGGAGTTACAGAGATTTACTGAGCTTTCGATGGAGTCGAAGGGAAATAGGAGTAAACACCTAACAGACACCCTTCAACAACGTTGAAAGCCTAAGTATAAACATCCACTGATCTTTAGATAGGGTTGAAAAGGAGGAAGGAAATATATGTCCAACTAGACCTCTTCAACAATGTCCGAAGCTCAATAGAAACTTTGACTATTAGAATAGTTAAAACCTACACAGCAAATTAGAACAAAGTATACACTATAAATATTAAGTAAGCAAGAGAAAAGACCTTTCGACACTGTCGAAACCTATATTCTTAGTTTTACTATAGGACATGAATGTTCTCGAAACCTTACATGCTAATTAAGTCGAAAGGTGTCTAGTTTGAATCATATTGACAAGAAAACAAAAACTTGGGACGTTTCGATGGTGTTGGTAAAAAGGGAATTATTAAGTCCCAACTAGTTATAAATGGTATCGATAGAAATGAAAAATGGTATATGTTTTCAAAGGCATAACAACAATTAAATTTAAATCAATGAAATAGGTTTCGATTGAGTTGAATATAGTAGGTTTCGTCTAGGTCGAAACGTTTGATTTGCAACTTATACAAAGTATCTTTTCTTTAACCCTTTTATAAAAATTATGTATTTTAACTTAAACGAATTAGGAATATGTGTGTTATAAAGGTGTCGGAACCTATGCAACGTAGTTTATGCTTTTGAAAAAGTGAATTATAATAGCCAACTTCTTTGAAAGGTGTCTGAATACGCTAACATACAAAATTTCTTTCGAAAAGGTTGACTGCATGGTACATTACTATATAATCTTTCAATGAAGTCTGTTAAATAAAGCACTACGCTACCTTTCGACCCGATCGAAAGAGGCTAAGACAGCAAAACAGAGGTCGCTGCCTTAATCCCTTTTGAAGGGGTAGAAAAGTAAATTCGTTGCGTCAAATTTTTGATGCGTACAAGCCCAAAACTTCTGGGTGAAGTTACCGAAGATTCCTTTGTCCCCAAACCCGATTTCAACCCAGAAACTTAAAAATTAACAAGTAAGTGAATGAAAACACAAATCATCCACATAAATTTTGAAATCTTTGAGATGCAAAATTTGAATTCTCCAAAAACACAGTAACAATTAAAGTCGAACCGGGTAGGATTAAAGTGAGAATTAATAAGAAAAGTAAATCAAATCAAACCATGAAATAATATTGAATGATACTTTCAAGCAAATAAGAACTCAAACAATTTCTAGCAAATCAAAACAGTAATTAAAAAACCAATTTGTGAAAGTTTGTGAAATTGAGATTTTTTGCAAAATAAAGAAAGGAAAGATTTAAGGAACAACAAAACATAAACTTACTTGAGATATGAATTTTTGATTGTAGAAACCGAAGTCTACTTGAAAATTTGGGAACTTTGATTTTACTTGAGGTTTATTTTGTTTGCAGATGAAAGAAGAGGAGAGGAGAATGTAATTTATAATAAAAGTCAGCAAAGACGGTGAGCCGTTTGATTATATTTAAATGAACGATCCAAATTCATGCTGGAATACCAAAAGGCGGGAAACATTCAGAGTTATGAGATAATTGACTTGGAAAGTTAAGGGCATCTCTTCAGAAGGGGGCAAATGTTACTACCAAACATCCATTCGACCTTTTCAAAACCAGATTGAATGAAAGACAAATGAGAACTAGAGAAAGAAAGTGCCAGCAAGAACTTTCGAAGGAGTCGAAGGGATGCAACAACCAAAGACTAAAAGTATCAAAAGCTTACGAAGAGGTTGAAAGGGTTGAAAGCATGCTTGCACTTCAGTAAACACGTTTCGAAGCAGGTGCTTCCGCTTGCATAAAGATCTTTCGAATAAGGTAAAGGAACAACTTTGGAAGACAATGCATATTAACCCTTCATATGCACGACCAACCTTTCGAGTCCAAAGGTTCCGCCTTTACTCAAATCACTCAGAAGCACATCTTGGCGAAACAACCCTTTCGAAAGAAAATTCAAGCCTTTCAAACTAGTCGAAGCCTTTTACATCTAGGGAAGGTTCCACATCTGGTCGTAAGCATATGTTTGGAAGCTACAAACAGCACTGAAAGCATCACTGATTCAACATTTGTTAAGCCCCTAGAAGCAACCTATCGACAGAATCAAAAGCTCTTACAAAGCAACATATGCAACCGCTCCTTTCGATGAAGACGGAGGCAGTTGAGTCCATTTGAAAGCATTGCAGAGGAGAGCACAAGAGCCAAAGGAGTCGGAAGGCATCTGAAGCCACCTTTCGACCAAGTCGAAAGCACTAAGTCGAAAGGTGCTAACCCACGTCTATAAAAAAGACCCAATGGGTCTGATTTAGGGGATCTGAACTAAGTCAATTGACACTTGTATTTTCTTAATTCCACAAAGTTTTAAACCCTAATTTGGAAACCGAATTGAGGAAAATTGATTAGTAAAGGCTACACCAAGATGATAAAGGGAGGACTTCAATATTCTTGATTACTTAGTTGTTTTGAAAGCTTTTATCAGTTCTAACTTTGTTTTCCAAGTATTGACTCCGTCGGAGGACATATTTCGACTTGAACGAAACCCCAGCAACTTCAAGGAATCCTAATCCATAACTCCAAGACGTATTTGGACCTTTACCTTCTAGTGGATCGAAATCTTAACTCAATCCAGTTTTACCTTTAATTCAAAGTCGGAACCCAAGTCACTTAAGAGTCCAGCTTTCGACGAGGTTGAAACCATTTAGAACAAACCATACCCTTGAACCCTAGAGCCATCTTTTTGGCTTCCGTAATCGCTTCGAAAGGACTGCTACAAAAGGATAAACAATCTACTTTATTCAGTTCGAAAGTCTACAAAGAGGGGAATTTAAGCCTTTCGACCTGGTCGAAAGGTCAATAAAAATGAAATTACATAATAAGGTGTTAGTCGACGGAAATTCTATCGGTTTAGAAAACCGTCGAACGAATTTAAATTTAAAAATAACCGCAAGCGCACGGTGTACGAATGTAGCACGCGGCGAATACGGGTCGATCCGCAGGGAATTGATGATTTTAAAAATCTATTCAATCAAATTAAACCAATCTTGAAGAGAATGTTAAACTAGAAAAGAAGAAAAACAAGCAAAGGAAAATTCATAAAAATATGAGTGTTAAGACAATTTAGAGATAATTTCACTCTCTAGATCATATAAATCAACAAAATGAAGTTATGATCTCTCCTTTCTTGTCATTAGTGAATTAATTGATGTGCTTATCATAAGTAAGGTATATTTGTGCTATTTATTAGCTCAATATAAACCATCAAACTATAACACAACCACCAATACACATTTAACTCTCATGAAATATGACAACAAAGTTGAAATAAAAATCTATTTTAAGCATAGCCTATTAACTATTGTTTAGAAATATAGGCTATCAAATTTCAATTTCAACGTTCACTTCTTTGCCATAATCATATTTAGATGAAGAGGCAATTTGTGTTATGTTTTTTAAGCATAGCCTATTTGTTATGAACAACATAGACTATCAAATTCAAAGCTAAACAACATCATTAAACCACTTCAAGTGTTTCCATTAAAGCACAAAAAGAGAGAATAAACATCAAAATGTTGCATCTACATACTAGAGAGCATCATTACCCCTAAATTGTAGGGATTAAGCTCTCATATTTGTTATCAAATCAACAAATGTAGAAAGCAACATGAAAGCAAAAAGAAAGGAAAATGAAAGCTAATGGAAAATACAACTAATCTAATTGCATAAAGGTAAATCTACACTATTACATAAGAAGAGAAGAAGCATGTAAATAAAAGAGAATTAACATTGCATAAAAGAAAAGAAAATTACATGAAATAAAATGGCTAAGTAGCCATGGAAAGAAAGTGAGCTTTGATTTATTTTCTAAACTAAAACTAACTAACTAAGAGGAAGATGGCTACATGAAACATAAGGGGTATTTATACAAGTTAGAAACCCTAATGCATATTTTTGGGGAGTACCCAAAATACCCTTGGAGGAAGTGTGGTGGCCAAGTTATCGTTAGCTTTAATAATCCCCCACTTAAATGTACATGAACCTTTAAATGTCTTTTAGCATGTGCATTAGCCTTTAATTTGTACATTAAGGTAGTGGGTAGGTGGGGTCCTCCATGTTCTTCACTTTGAATTATTTCCATCTTCATTCTTTTGTATCTTCTTTGTACATGCATATTCCTTCATGAAACCACTTGTAATTGAGTTTAAATTCCTACAAAATAATATAGAAATTTCCCATTAAATTTTCTCAATTTGATATATGCACAAAAATGACCATTTTGCCCCTATATGAAGATGAATATGTGACAATTTGAAAACAATTTGAATTTGGTTTAAACAAGTAAAAATACCCAATATGATCATTTATTCGATTTAAATAGATTAAATATGGTGGTAAAAATATGCATATTTACGTGCACATCATAAGGATTGGTTCAAAAGCTGATCTAAAGGAGGCATTCACATCTTAGATCTCTCTAATAGTTCAAAAGAGATCTTAAGGACTATGTTGACAAGTTTTCTTATTAACAACGCACAATTCGGAAAACAAGATTAAGGCATTAACATTACTACCAAACATCACATAGAAAGGGTACGAACATATGCACATGGTGATTTACAATTATACAATATATATTAAACATGTACTAACAATATAATTAACTTTAGCAACTAACTTTTCATATCGCTTACTACATGCAAACTAACTTCCAAACGCGACAACTTTATTCAACATGAACCAAACCAACTACCAAACCATCACTACACATATACAAAAAGCATTCATATGCTGATAATATGATCATTAAAATAGTTTAAATTTTTTGATTACGTGGGTAGAGCTTTACTCACCAAAAAGCTTGCTAACTTAACCAAAGTTGCACCAACTCTTGAATGCGACTAGATCTAGGCTCTACTATGCAAATGGCTCGACTTTGTGGAACTTGGAGTGTATGTTGGGCTCGGCAACGGGCTGTTTTGGGCTTGACCTAGATTGATTTGAGGAGTATAGGTACTTATTTGAATGGTTATGTGATCTAGAAAAGTAAGGAACTAGTTTTAAGTGGATGAATGATTATGTGTATATTTATACATATGCTTTTATTTTAATCATAATTTGTCACATCATGCTTAAATAAGAGTAAATATATATTAATACATTTACGTACAATTTATTAATACTAATTTTATTGTATAAAAGTGAGTACATTGTTGCACAAGGGTGCATAATGTTCCTGACAACATTTAGAAGTCGAAAAGTCGAAATTTCGGTAAACGCTTTTAGGTAACAATTTTTGTTTTTGTTTGAACTAACTATTTTAGTAAACATATTTTGAAAATGATTATAACATCACTAATTATTATGTAAAAAAGGTTTATTTGGTTATTAAAATCCATTATGTAAATATTTAAAAATGATTTAAATATCCAAATACAAAGTTATTATTTTACGGGTCGTTGCGCTCTCCCTCCCTTAAAAGTTTTTCGTTCTCGAAATTATTATGGAGTGGAAGAAGTAACAACCAGCATAAAAAAAATCAATTTACTTACTTGGTTTTTAGTAAATCAGATTTGTTATATTTTCCTTAGTTATATTATTTCTGTCATAAACACATGCAATATAAACACTAAAACAACCATTTGCATTTAGGTAACATGGTGCAACCAAAAGCAATGTATCAAACATATGGCGCAGAATATAGAGAATATTCTATAATATGGCTATGCATCCAATATTTTCAAAATACTTTCTAAATTTAGAACTCAATGCCTGGGTTTTATATTCAAAATATTTTCAAAATTTATTTTCGAATTCCTCAGAAAGGGAAGTAAATCAAAACCAGAATAAAAAATGTCAAGAAGGGGTCCTATTAACAAAACAAGTTAAACTCTAGAATCAAAACAATGTGGAGCTTCCAGTGGTATTTTGGTTCCTCCTAAAACAACAACTAGAGCAAACAATCTACTTATTTCTCAAATATTCCCAAAAATCACTTTTAAGAATTACTGGGATTTATGTAACGACCCTCCAGTCCATATGATTCAAGCTGACAATAAACCACACGTATCCACCCCAAATCGAATGGGAAGGTGGATAGTTATGGGAAAGAAAGAAGAAAGAAGATGAGAAGAGAGGAAGAAGAGAAAAGAAACTGAAAACAACACAGAATCTCATGATCGTGGAAAAACAATATATAATATAATATCAGTGCTCTTTACAAAAGAGAAACTGTTATATAAGTACATCAATTAGAGTACAACAACAAATCACAATCATCAGCCAGGATAGTTATAAAACCTGTCCTCACAAAAGCTGATTATTTCAACAACAAAGCACCGGAAAATAAACATATACGTGAATACAACTTAAAGACCTCCAACTCGTCTCCTGAGCTCCAATGCATCCAAATCAATCTGTAAATATGATATGTCTGATCCGAGCATTATAATAGAATAACACCCGAGTCAGTTATACCCAACTAGATTTTAAGGTTATAGAAAACCTTTAAAAATCAAAAGTATCTCATAAGACCATGCAGCATATAAACACGGACAGATTTTTACCTTATGATAACCAAAATAATTTTGATTGAAAATCCATTGATATTGTAATAATGTCTAGGGGTCAAAGTAAAAAATGAATACAGCTGAAATGCTTGCATATCATGTTTTAACATGGTTGGGCACAACTAAGTTCGTATGATGCTTATTGGTAAATGGACTCCATACAATGACAAGACTCCTAGGGTACCGCCCGTCACGGTGCATCTCTAGATAGATTAACATCGAGAACCTCACCGGGGTCCCCTGCCAACACAGAACCGACCTACCACTTGACTAGTAGTACCGAATTTGATCATCCCTATGTTAATAGGCCCTAAAGCATACAAATGAGAGATAACATCGACTCTAAATAGGGATAATTATACCCTACTTAGGTGCGACCTACTTAGCCCTGCTGCATCTCCCATGTTTTAGTCTTTCTCGATTGATGAGGCTTGAGGCTTATATAGCACTTTCTACTTGGAATGTTAACACTGCCTCTAGACAATAATGCAATGCCAACATTCATCCATACAAGTTCGTTCTGGGACTGCATGAAATGCTTATGAGCTCTACCTTCAATTATGTCACTTGAAAGATGTCTTCACTTTGAAACACTTGAGTTGGATCTAATTGTTTTTCAGATAACATACCCGATCCCAATCTCTTTGAAACAACATTCAATAGTTTCCGGTAAACTCAACCGTCGTTCTTTAGTAAATAAACAGTCAAATATATGAGCGAAGATCACCTCCTAATCGTTAATGGACGGATTTCCTTATCATTTATCCTAGGAGAGCGTAACGAGTTTGATACACATAGTACATCATCATAAGAGATGAGTGCGCCATATAACTCACTTGTTCCTACTAGATATTTCCAAAGTTACGTTTTGGTCCAATTCCAATAGTCGGTTATTTAACTATCAAAAAAGACATATTCAAATCAACATTGGCTAAGCACATAAGCAATCTCTAGCCTCTTTTAATAAATCTTTTCATTAACTAAAATCACTTTGTAAACATTTTTTGTAACGACCCGTAAATTTTGATAAATAAATTGGTTGAATTGATAAGATTTTTGTAATAAATTTAGAAAGAAATAAAAATTTTATAATTTATATTGAAGTAAATGTTAAGAATGAATTGTAGCCATGGTTATTAAGAACTAATTATTGACAATTTAAGTAAAATCACAATGAAAATGAAATTGTGTATATTGTTGCACTTGGTATAAAATAAAAATATAAAATAAGTAAATAAGTGTAAGTGTTGTATAATTAAAGAAATTTATATATTATTAATAGTAATTGAATGAATTCGGTAATATGTATGTAATTATAAAATTTGTTTGAAGTATGATAAACCTAAGTGTAAACTTTGCTTGTAAACAATTATTATAAGTTACCTATTTAATTTGTTGATTGAATTGGAATGGGAAATAAAATTCTAATAAAAATATAATTGAAGGTTACATTAATGGGAATGAGAATGTGTTAAGTAAATAAAAGTTAAACAATACTAGTCAAGGTTAATGAATTTATGTATTGAAGGGAATACCAACTAATGAAAAATGTTATATTTTGGCAAAATTTCAATATAAGGGGAATTATAGTTAATGCACAATTGCAAGATTTTAATTGATTTTATTTAGAAAATTAGGAATAAATTTTAATAAATATAATTAAATATTTTGTTAATGTAAATTTTGATAATATTTGAAAGTAATGTCCATTCCATCAAATTTTAAATATAGTAATAAATAATGTGTAAAAAGGCAATAAATTATACGTTTACTTAACACATTTTAAATCCATTCTTGTTTAATTATTTGGCGTTATTAATGGTACGTTATTTCCTGATATATTCTTAGCATATTTACTAAATAAATAAGAAACATATAAATTAAAATTACGTTACTTTGTTAATTATTTTGGGCATACGTTTCGTTTTAATTATTGCGTCTATTGTACGCACTCTTTAATTTATTACCTTCGCTGAAAAAGAAAAATCAAATCATTCAATAGCCGTGTTTTCTATGGGAAAGAAATGAAAAGCTTGCCCTGTCATTCACGTGTGAGAATTTCCTCTTTCCTTTTTAGTTTTCCTTCGTTAATAGGAATAAATTCCTAAGTTTTCTCTAGCCGTTACTATCTTTATTTCTTGCCCTTTTTACCCACCTTTTGATTTCCTACCTCTTTATTTACCTATTTATTTATTTCCTACCTTAACTTATTCCTCAATACCCATAGCCGTTCCTTACATGTAGCCTATCAATTCACGTGAAGATAGGAAGAGTTCTCATTTCTCCATTTATTCTTTTTTTTAAAATAGGAATTAAATCCCTTCATTTTTTTCTTACCACTTTAAACAAAATTTCTTTCCACTTTATCAATTTGAGGCTTCTCTTATAAATACAAATCACACGTACATACCCTACACCATATCAAAAGACCTTCATCTTCTCCCTCGCGTGAAGCAGCAGGTAAATGATCGCATGCTTTTCCTATTTTCTTTTTTTGCTTTTTTTCATCCTTTTCTTTTGTTTTCTTCTTGTTTATATTGTTTTTGCTTTTCCTTTATTTTAAGTATAACATGTTTCAAGTATATATTTTAAAATATAAGTATGTTTATATAGTGCAGCGCAAGTATACATTAAATTTAAAGTTATAAACATCTGCATTTGTTCTATGGTTAGTTTTATATAAGTGTTTATTAAAATTTGTTTAGTCCGACTTTTGAATATACATTGGGTTGTTGCATACTATTTATATATAATATAAGAAGTTTAGAAGTATGCATACTTTTATATATCATATAAGAAGTTTAGAATAGTTGGATTTCAATCTGTATGATTTCATCAGAGAAATATCATGAACACATATTAGTCTATATATTATGTACACGAGTTTGAATTTTATGTTCATATCTTGTTTCAACATATAATATATATGCACATGTTTTGATTTAATTGGCACGTGTCTGAATAGCTTGCATACATAGTTTACACCTATACACATATACGACCTGCATTTTCATATATGTGACATTTTAAGTGAGGGCCTATTGTTTCTATACTTGGATTTAAAATGGAAGATATAAGTTTTAAATATATAACGTGTTTAAGTGTAATATTTATGCGTTACATATATAGTTATGGTTATCACCTGCTACCTGGGTTGCATAAGTATTATATGTTGATTTTAAAGTAAGCCACTTTGATTTTATAAGGGGTATTGAGATTAAATTATATATTAGGTATTTATTCTAAATATGGGTTTGGATATAACAATGATTTTGTATATACTCATAAAACGTTTTGATTTTTATTATAGATATGCTTTAAATTCAATATATATGTTTAAAGTTTAAGATTGATTTAAAAACATATATGTATTTGTTTCAATATATATATTGTATATATGTTTTAAGTGTGATTTAAGGTCTGCACCTAAATATTTAGTCTGCATGTTTGTAATGTATAAAGATAATGTATATAAATTAATGCTTGCGTTGCCGTACAATTTTGAAAGAATATATGTGATATTAAATGAAAATTGATTTTTATATTATATATATATATATAAAAGGTTACTTTTATAAAAATTTAAATTTTAGGCGGTGTTCAGATATTGGTTTGAAACATGGGTAATATAGTATACAAGTATTTATTTCAATCTTATGTATATATGACGATTAATTTTATTTATTAGTTTTAAGCTAAATATTGATTTCAGATATAGTTAGATCAAATTTATATCGACTGATTCAATCGTTCTCTTTGATTTCCCATTATCATCCTTGTCCGTCGTGCTATTTCCTACATCAAATCTTGTCCATCCAGCATTGCTTTGGATTTCGTAGTTCACTTCATTGTCTATCTCTCTAACATAAAAAGGTGAGCAATCACTCACAATTAATGTTCTTATTTTTATTAAATTTGATTTCAATTGAAACGACAATTGAAATATGCTGCTAGTTTGAACTGTTATGTATTTAAATTGTTATATATGCTAGCATCTGTAACTGTTCACCTATGGGATATGATACCATATCCTGTGTTTATATTATATTATTATTGATGATATATGCCTGTTGTTATATTCTATATTGTCATTATCACTCTGCAAGTTCCCTGTTAGTATAGAATTCACTATGAGTTGAAATGATACATACCCGAACGGACTTTAGAATAGGAGAATTTCGTTATGGGTTGAAATGATAGACCCAAGCGATTTTCATGAATTGAAATTGGGATTACGAGTAGAAAGTATATCTACCCGTGTGTGTGTGTGTGTGTGTGTGTGTATTTAAATTACGGATTGAAATGATAAATATCCGTATCACTTACCATAGGATAAGAAATTATATACAGACACCGTTGGTCCATATATAGATATTTTGAAAATAAATTCTATGGTTTTGGAAAGAAATATAAGGTTTTAATAAATATTAATTCTTAAATATCATATATAAATGGAAATATAATATATAGATTTAAAAATAATATTTAATTAATTGGAGATTGATTTAATACATATAATATGCTCAAGTACTTATTTAAGTTTATAGATTTTGGTAATAATTTGAATAAGTTAAATGCTGGGAAGATAAATTTAAATGTATTTGAAATTGTATCTAATTAAGAATTTTAGTAAATAAACATTGATTTGGAACTATCGAAATTGAAATTTAAAGATATTATTTTAACTGGATTTTTGGATTTAAGTGACTTAATGAATGTTCCATGTTAAAATAAATTAAAGGAGATACTTAGTAAGATATAATTTAAGGTTACATAAATGATATTGAATTTTAATGAGGGAATATTTTAAGACTAAATAATAATGAAGTTAAATCTGGATATATGAAACTATTAAATTTAGCTTTGAAAAAGTGAATATTAAAGCTTTGAAATATATTGGAATTTAAATGGTTTATTTTATGATTTATATCTGCATTGGAAATTGATATAATTTGCAATTGTTTATTATAAACTGAATTGAATTGAAATTTGTTGAATTGAGATTTAGTTAAATTTGAATTTGGAAATTGAGTTGATTTTAATCGTAACTTTGAAAATGATAAAATTTGGATATATACATATATATATATACATACATATACATATATATATATATATAATGGAAATGATACTCTGGTTTTGAAGTATAAATTAACTTGAAATGACCACGGTGTATAGTGAATATTTCTACATTGTCGATAGTTCCACAGATCCTTAGAGGATGGTTATCCCAAACGTCCTTTGAGTTACCTGTATTTCAGTTGTTATTTCACTTGAGTTGGATTTATTGATATAAGAATGTTAATCCTGACTCGAGTGTTTTGTGTTTTGCTTTACGCTAGGGTCAGACTGAGTGATACTGCATTTGAGACTCGCCTTTGGAGTTTGGAGCTTTGCTTGGAGATCCATCTATCGTTTTAGCTTTCACTCTTCCAGTTTATTTGTTCAGAGAAGTCATCTGTTGCATTGGAGACTTCACTGTATTTGAGATATTCTGCTATATGTTATTTCTAACTCTGATGTTTATATAGTAGCTTCATGAACTACTATTTATCTATTCTACTGTATTATATTACTCTATGTCTGTGATCTATGATTATTTATTTACTGTTTATGCTGAGGATTGCCAAATTTTTATTTACAATGTGGTATTTTGAGCAATTCAAGTCCGACATGTGTAGATGCGAATCGTTGAAAATACTGGGTCATTACAGTTGGTATCAGAGCATTGGCTCTAGGCGAACTTAGCATATATGGTAAATTTATTTACAGAATCACTTTCGTTCGAGCTTGAATCTCTTCCTATTTGTTTCGGTTTCCTTTGAATTTTCGAACATTCCCCTCGATTCCAAATCCATTCTTGTCTTTCCCAATGCGTGTTTTCTAAATTCTTGAGCATCCCACAGCTCCACTGAATGATTTGTAAAGGGGTAAAACTCCTTTACAATAGCATCAATTCACCGAAGATTTATATATCCTCGGTTTAGATGCTGCTATCTCTGGTTATGCCGAATTCTATATCTAGCGATCGAATGTCGATTTGCCTTGGAATTACGCATCGATCATATTCCTAAAGTCACGGTTGACCTTGTTAAGGTCGCCCGTGATTTATATCCATCTTCTATTTTGAAATTTAATTATCTCATCTTCGTTTGAGCCTAGCTTCGAATCAGAATTCTATTTGACTAGAGTCCTTCTAATTTGAATCTCTATCTTTTTTGAAATCCATTCTGGAATCATCCTTTGACAAACGGGTTTGTTTGCATTTTAGAAATTGTTTTGTATACTAAAATTATTATTTTGATAACTATGATTTTGTTATATATATAGAAGTTTCAAATGGATTTAAAAATTTGAGGATTTTATATGAAATTTGATTTATATAAAAATGATTTATAACTGAAGGGTTTTGAATTTGAATTTCGAGGAACTGAACTCTAGTACTTTAAAATTTGGATTTTGAGATTTCAAAAATATATAATAATACGATTTAAAAGTATTTTCCAGATAAGAAATGTTCCAAAAGAGTTCAATTGAATTCCAATGATTTAGAAGAAATTTCAATGAAGTTTTCAAGAAAATAGAAGTCCAGAACTCACTTTTGTCACTGGAAAATAATTTCGGTGATGAGTTCTCGCATCATCGACATTGATTTTCAAGTTTTAGAGTGGGGGAGAGGCCACTCTAGTAGCTTTGCTATGCGAGTGATTTTATGAAACCAATTTTGATTTCAGATTTTGAAGTATGGTTGGTATTCGGAAGATGTATGTATGTATGTATGTATGTGTGTGTGTGTGTATGTATATATATATATATATATATATATATATATATCTGAAATGATTTAAAGTGATCCCGTGTTCAGTCCTTGAGTTTCAGATTTATTTTGGTATAAGCTTATCTATTGAAATTGATTTCACCAACTATTTTAAAGGTTCGAGCACTTCCAAATCGAGGTTAAATTTTCAAAGCTAAGAAATTTCGAAGAGTATAAAATATTTAATAAAGTATATAAGTTTGGTTTTGTACGCTTAAAGTATGAAGAGTATGACTTAAATAAATTCGAAACTTTTGTTAAGTAAATAATTTGCAAAAGGTAAATTGCATCTTTTGAATAGAAAGAAATAGTTTAAAGGTTTTAAAGGGATAGTTATAAACTAGGAAATCCTTTTAGGTAAAATTAATTTTGAGAAAAATATTTGGTTTTGAAAATAGATTGGATTGTAAACCCAGTACTTATATGATGATTTTGGAAATGAATTTGTTTGACCTAAATTAGGTTAATATGGGAACTTGGATTATTTTCTAAACCTATTTATTGGAAACTTTGAAACTGAAGATATTTAATTTGGAAGCAATAACTTGGTTAAATCGTATATGATTTTGAAAATGAATTGATATTGAAATGATTTGAAATTGAGGACCTTGTATTATTAAATATTTGATTTGGGAGTTGCCGAAATGATATAAAATGGATTTGTATAAGTATGAAGTTCATTTGAAAACTATTGATTTGAAAGGTACTCAATTTGAAAAGAGAAATCTTATAAGTGTGATTTGATATACAATTGATTTTGGAAAGTATTCGATTTGAAAATAAAATCTTATATATAATAGGCTTTATATAAGTATGATATTTGAAAGTGATTTGAAAAAGGTATTATGATATATATTTTCGAAGTAAAGATATGGAAAGTGCCTTCTGCTAGATATCCGCTCTGTGGCCACATTGTGGATTCATTCTATCGATATTATTCTCTCTGATTTTTGGTTTTCCGGATGTGATACTCGAGTGTCCCACCGTGGCATAAGCCATGGTTTTTTTTCTTGGCACGATTGCGCAGCGTAATTCGCCTGGCAGAGATGGCCTAGGGGTACCGATGTTTCCTGGGGGATTCAGCCGTAACCATTGTGTATCTTGTGATCTACGTAGGTCGTTTTTAGTAGCGAAATCCGTAGTGCTGAGAAAGCTTATGGATACGGATGTTTCCTGGGGGGTTCAGGCGTAACCTTTGTGTATCTGCGGTTTACTAGTCATCATGGCGAAATACACAGGGCTGAGAAAGCTTACGGATACGGATATTTCCTGGGGGATTCAGGCGTAACCTTTGTGTATCTGCAATCCATGGTTAGACAAAAGATTTGGTTGATTTGTCTGGATTGTACTTTCCATATCCGTTTTTAAAAGTTTTTCAAGTAGTTTTACTGGGTGTTGAAACAAGTCTACTAAGTACCTGGAAAATTCTAGCTTTGCGCCTGATCAACGCACTACCAGAGTCTATAGGGACAAGAATAAACTTGTTAAGATATCGAGTTATAAAAGTATTTTGATAAAGTATCACATAAAGGATATTTTGATCATTTATTTTACCTTTCTAAATAATTGAAATTTATATAATTTTAAAATAATGGTTCATCCTTGTCTTTCAACCTATCTTTCCATCTAGCCATTCCTACTTTCCACCTTGATAAACTTACCTATAACAATAGTTATCAGGTATAATTTTAATCTTCTTGTCATCCTGTCTTAGTCCTATTTCACCCTTTTTTGTCTGTGTTTTCCGTAAATCGTTCCTTTTCGGGGATGAAAAGTTTTGAGTGGGGGAGAGTGCAACGGCCCGTAAATTTTGATAAATAAATTGGTTATTGATAAGATTTTTGTAATTAAATTTAGAAAGAAATAAAAGTTTTATAATTTATATTGAAGTAAATGTTAAAAATGAATTGTAGCCATGCTTGTTAAGAGGTACTTATTGATAATTTAAGTAAAATCACAATGAAAATGAAATTGTGTATATTGTTGCACTTGGTATAAAATAAAAATATAAAATAAGTAAATAAGTGTAAGTGCTGTATAACTAAAGGAATTTATATATTATTAATAGTAATTGAATGAATTCGGTAATATGTATGTAATTATTAAATTTGGTTGAAGTATGATAAACCTAAGTGTAACCTTGGCTTGTAAACAATTATTATAAGTTACCTGTTTAATTTGTTGATTGAATTGGTATGGGAAATAAAATTCTAATAAAAATATAATTAATGGCTACATTAATGGGAATGAGAATGTGTTAAGTAAATAAAAGGTAAACAATACCAGTCAAGGTTAATGAATTTATGCATTGAAGGGAATACCAACTAATGAAAAGAAATGCAAATTTTATATTTGCCAAAATTTCAATATAAGTGGGAATTATAGTTAATGCACAATTGCAAGATTTTAATTGATTTTATTTAGAAAATTGGGAAATAAATTTTAATAAATAATTAAATATTTTGTTAATGTAAATTTTGATAATATTTGAAAGTAATGTCCATTCCATCAAGTTTTAAATATAGTAATAAATAATGTGTAAAAAAGACAATAAATTATACGTTTACTTGACACGTTTTATATCAATTCTTGTTTAATTATTTGGCGTTATTAATGGTACGTTATTTCCTGATATATTCTTTAGCATATTTACTAAATAAATAAGAAACATATAAATTTAAATTACGTTACTTTGTTAATTATTTTAGGCGTACGTTTCGTTTTAATTATTGCGTCTATTGTACGCACTCTTTAATTTCTTACCTTAGCTGAAGAAAAAATCAAATCATTCAATAGCCGTGTTTTCTATAGGAAAGAAATGAAAAGCTTTCCTTGTCATTCACGTGTGAGAATTTCCTCTTTCCTTTTTAGTTCTCCTTCATTAATAGGAATAAATTCCTAAATTTCCTCTAGCCGTTACTATCTTTATTTCTTGCCATTTTTACCCACCTTTTGATTTCCTACCTCTTTATTTACCTATTTATTTATTTCCTACCATAACTTATTCCTCAATACCCATAGCCGTTCCTTACATGTAGCCTATCAATTCATATGAAGCTAGGAAGATTTCTCATTTTTCCATTTATTCTTTTTTTAAAATAGGAATTAAATCCCTTCATTTTCTCTTGCCACTTTAAACAAAATTTCTTTCCACTTTATCAATTTGAGGCTTCTCCTATAAATACAAATCATACGTACATACCCTACTCCATATCAATTGACCTTCATCTTCTCCCTCGCGTGAAGAAGTAGGTAAATGGCCGTATGCTTTTCCTTTATTTTCTTTTTCTTCTTCTTTTCCATCCTTTTCTTTTGTTTTCTTCTTGTTTATATTGCTTTTGCTTTTCCTTTATTTTAAGTATAACATGTTTCAAGTATATATTTTAAAATATAAGTATGTTTATATAGTACAGCGCAAGTATACATTAAATTTAAAGTTATAAACATCTGCATTTGTTCTATGGTTAGTTTTATATGAATATTTATTAAAATTTGTTTAGTCTGACTTTTGAATATACATTGGATTGTTGCATACTGTTTATATATAATATAAGAAGTTTAGAAGTCTGCATACTTTTATATATCATATAAGAAGTTTAGAATAGTTGGATTTCAATCTATATGATTTCATCAAAGAAATATCATGAACACATATTAGTCTATATATTGTGTACATGAGTTTGAATTCTATGTTCATATCTTGTTTCAACATATATTATATATGCACATGTTTTGATTTAGTTGGCATGTGTCTGAATAGCTTGCATACATAGTTTACACCTATACACATATACGACCTGCATTTTCATATATGTGACATTTTAAGTGGGGGCCTATTGTTTCTATACTTGGATTTAAAATGGAAGGTATAAGTTTTAAATGTGTAACGTGTTTAAGTGTAACATTTATGCGGTTACATATATAGTTATGGTTATATACTGCTACCTGGGCTGCATAATAATTATATGTTGATTTTAAAGTAAGTCACTTTGATTTTATAAGGGGTATTGAGTTTAAATTATATATTTGGTATGTATTCTAAATATGGGTTTGGATATAACAATGATTTTGTATATACTCATAAAACGTTTTGATTTTTATTATAGATATGTTTAAATTCAATATATATGTTCAAAGTTTAAGATTGATTTAAAAATATATATATGTATTTGTTTCAATATATACTGTATACATGTTTTAAGTGTGATTTAAGGTCTGCACTTAAATTTTTAGTCTGCATGTTTGTAATATATAAAGATAATGTATATAAATTCATGCATGCGTTGCCGTACAATTTTGAAAGAATGTATGTGATATCAAATGAAAATTGATTTTTATATTATATATATAAGGTTACTTTTATAAAGATTCAAATTTTAGATGGTGGTCGGATATTGGTTTGAAATATGGGAAATATAGTATACAAGTATTTATTTCAATCTTATGTATATATGACGACTAATTTTATTTATTGGTTTTAAGCTAAATATTGATTTCATATATATTTAGTTCAAATTTATATCGACTGATTCGATCGTTCTCTTCGATTTCCCATTATCAGCCTTGTCCGTCGTGCCTATTTTCTACATCAAATCTTGTCCATCCAGCGTTGCTTTAGATTTCGTAGTTCACTTCATTGTCTATCTCTCTAACCTCAAAAGGTGAGCAATCACTCACAATTAATGTTCTTATATTTATTAAGTTTTATTTCAACTGAAACGACAATTTAAATATGCTGCTAGTTTGAACGGTTATTTATTTTAATTGTTATATATGCTAGCATCTGTAACTGTTCACCTATGGGATATGACACCATATCCCATGTTTATATTATATTATTATTGATGATATATGCCTGTTGTTATATTCTATATTATCTATTATCACTCTGCAAGTTCCCTGTTAGTATAGAATTCACTATGAGTTGAAATGTTACATACCCGAACGGACTTTAGAATAGGAGAATTTCGTTATGGGTTGAAATGATAGACCCAAGCGATTTTCTTGAATTGAAATTGGGATTACGAGTAGAAAGGATATCTACCCGTATAGACATATTTTTAAATTATGGATTAAAATGATAAATATCTGTATCACTTGACCATAGGATAACAAATTATATACAGACACCGTTGGTCCATATATAGATATTTTGAAAATAATTTCTACGGTTTTGGAAAGAAATATAAGGTTTTATTAAATATTTATTCTTAAATATCATATATAAATGGAAATATAATATATAGATTTAAAAATAATATTTAATTAAATGGAGATTGATTTAATACATATAATATGCTCAAGTACTTATTTAAGTTTATAGATTTTGGTAATAATTTGAATAAGTTAAATGCTGGGAAGATAAATTTAAATGTATTTGAAATTGTATGTAATTAAAATTTTAGTAAATAAACATCGATGTGGAACTATCGAAATTGAAATTTAAAGATATGATTTTAACTGGATTTTTGGATTTAAGTGACTTAATGAATGTTCCATGTTAAAATAAATTAAAGGAGATACTTAGTAAGATGTAATTTAAGGTTACTTAAATGATATTGAATTTTAATAAGGGAATATTTTAAGACTAAATAATAATGAAGTTAAATCAGGATATATGGAACTATTAAATTTAGCTTTGAAAATGTGAATATTAAAGCTTTGAAATATATTGGAATTTAAATGTTTTATTTTGTGATTTATATCTGCATTGGAAATGGATATAATTTGCAATTGTTTATTAGAAACTGAATTGAATTGAAATTTGTTGAATTGAGATTTAGTTAAATTTGAATTTGGAAATTGAATTGATTTGAATCGTAACTTTGAAAATGATAAAATTTGGATATATATATATATATATATATATATAATGAAAATGATACTCTGGTTTTGAAGTATAAATTAACTTGAAATGACCATGGTGTATAGTGTATATTTCTACATTGTCGATAGTTCCATGGATCCCTAGAGGATGGTTATCCCAAACATCCTTTGAGTTACCTGTATTTCAGTTGTTATTTCACTTAAGTTGGATTTATTGATATAAGAATGTTAATCCTGACTCGAGTGTTTTGTGTTTTGCTTTACACTCGGGTCAGACTGAGTGATACAACATTTAAGACTCACCTTTGGAGTTTGGAGCTTCGCTTGGAGATCCATCTATCGTTTTAGCTTTCACTCTTCCAATTGACTTGTTCAGAGAAGTCATCTATTGCATTGGAGACTTCACTGTATTTGAAATATTCTGCTCTATATTATTTCTAACTCTGATGTTTATATAGTAGCTTCATGAACTACTATTTATCTATTCCGCTGTATTATATTACTCTGTGTCTGTGATCTGTGATTATTTGTTTACTTTTTATGCTGAGGATTGCCAAATTTTTATTTACAACCTAGTATTTTGAGCAATTCAAGTCCGACATGTGTGGATGCGATTGGTTTGAAAATACCGGGTCGTTACAGTTGTACAAATACTTTTACAAAGATTCATCCAAAAATCCTTATGTTTTCAATACTTGGAAAATATCTATATACTTACCTCAACGGTATATGTATATTCACAAAAGAGAGGAAGATTTCCTTTTTACACAATTCTAAGACAGATTTATAAATTCCCTTATAAATCTCTAAAACAAGTTTATAAAACTCTTTTATACACTCCCAAAATCATTTAGGACCCCTCTATTAATCCACAAACCCGTTTATAAAACTCTTTTTATAAATATATAGCCATTCTAAAATTGTTTTATAAATATATAACCATTTATAAAACTCATTTATTTTGTAAATAATCTTCCTTTAATATTTCCAAACCATGTTATAAGATTCCTTTTATAAAACTCACATCTGTTTATAAAACCCTATTTATAAATCTCGAAACAATTATAAATAAATTCTAATTATTTACTTTAATACACTATTATATAATAACAAACATTATAAATAAATAATATTAACCTTAAAACATCGTAAAACAATAATTAATAAATTCCAAAACATTCTTAATAAAGAAATAATTGTTTATATTCAACATTATTGTAAATAATAATAATTAATTTCTAAAACTTTACAGATACGTAATTATAATTAATTTCAAACCATACTAATAATTTAAATAATTAAGTTTTCAAAACATTAAAATATTGATAAACAACTTTTAAACAATATTAATATAAATAAACAACTTTTAAAACATACACACATACATAATTATAATTAATTTCCATATTTATAAAACTGTATTTATGGATCTCTTTCTGTTTTATAACATATCGTTTAACATCTCCAAATCTACTCTCTCTTTCGTTTCCCAAAATAGAATCAACTATTTTTCTAAGACAACATCACACAAGTTATCATAAATCCATAATTTGGTTTATTTTCCAATTTATCCAATGATAATGGTTTCCTTTTATTTATAAAAACCATTTATAAATCTATCATTTTACTTAAAAATATGATTCTACAAATCTTTACTTATTTGTGAAGTGCTACATTTATTTCATTCTCACATTTATAAATTCCATATTGTAAATAAATTTTAACATATGTATACACACACATCGCTTTTTATAAACGGTTAATAAATATTTATACCAAAATGTTTCTATCTTCCTTTTAAAACCATATTCCTTTACTATAAAAGATGGACTATTTTCTTATTTTAAAAACCTTTATTCATAGTTCAAAAATCTCTATTTTAAAATATTTTACAAAACTATAAATTTATAATCTTTAATAGTCATACCTTTAATTTTATTTAAAATAAATTCCTTTTCTTCATATTTCAAGAATTATTATATATATATATATATATATATATATATATATATATGTTTGAAATCACTTAAATCCTTTTAAAAACTAAATCTTCATTTTATAATATTTCAAAATACTAAAATATGGCTCAGTATTACTATTGCACTAAATAGGAAAAATCATCCATGTTATCAATTATGGCATCCACATATCTTATATCAAATTATATGAAAAATAAAATCAACAGTGTGAGAAATCATGTTGGATCCCTCCAATCTTTCCTCATGCATCACATATTGTATATGATCATGAAATATAAATCAATGGCTTCGATGCAGGATTGTATACAAAGGGTCATCGGCTCTTACATAAGAACATAATCGGGTCTTATTTACTCTAGCGGTAGGAATATATCAACCCAATTAATAAAATAGTAAATCATCTAAACATCCAATAAAAATCAATAATAAAATATCCACATATCCAATAACCAATTTTATCGACTATATAATATTTCTGGTTAACCAAAAAGGTAAGTTTAACTCATATTGATTTTAGAAGTCGCCAAAGCACTCTGGTTCGAACTAAAATAGAATAGGCGTTCAATTATAACCCAATTTCCTATGAGCTCCAAATCTATCCAATCTAACTCCATAATGTAGACTATTTTGATATGAGTTTAACGCAAAAGACGACATCCAAATCCAACCTCATACGAGGGAGATACAAATTAATAAAAATTCGAATTTTATTTAATTTAAAGTCACTTAAGAAGATAGTTAATTGCCATAATTAAAATTAGCACTAATCACTCATGCTAATCACCCTGTTACCCAGGTCAAAACCACCTTCTTTGTCGCCTCGAACATCCCTGTTGTGCCACCATCATAAGGCACCAGACTCTATCGCCTCCTTGCCAGAGAAAACCAACATGTCCTCTACCTAATGCTGCCAGTGCGACCTTCCCTCAACGCCAGAAGATACTCAACGAATCCAAGAAGTGAATTTTTGTTCATTTGTGATTTTGTGTCTCCATGGTCGACGATCGATGTGATGTCCCGGAAATTTGGGCAATATTTATTTAATAATTTCATTTATAATTTATTTAAAATGTGAAATACTGATTTAATAATCCAACTCAAATATAATTTTCTTTTGAAGATTTATAATTATTTAGTTTGGATAAATGATATTCTTTTGAAAATTTATAATCAGGATTTAATTTGAGAATCTTATTGTCTTAAAATGTTGAAAATATTTAAATGATAAAATTTTCTTTATAAGCTGATTTAAAAATATTTTATTTATAATGTATATATGTGTATACATTTTAAATAGGTATTTTGATTTTATTTCAAAATTTAATAAAAGATCTTTTCAAATTTAATATATATAGGTATATAATTTGTGAATTGATTTATATTAAACTGAAAATAGTATTGAAACTTTTCTTAAGTAAATTTATAAATCTATCTTGTATTTTCAATAGAGATCATAGTAAGCATTTTGTTATAAATATATATAGTTAAGAATTGTATTTTTATAATAAAGTTTATTTTGTTTTATTTTAAAATTTGTTTTGAAATAAATTTAGTTTATTTATATTTAAGTATAATATGTTAATTTGAAACTCTTGAATAAAATAAATTCAACTTGTTCTTTTCTTTTAAAAAAGTTTCTTTTGTAAAATTTGTTTTAAATAATTTTTAAGATATTCAAGCAAACATTTAAATATGTAAAGACTAAATACATTTGAAACATATAAAAACATCTTAAGTTATATTAGAAATAGTTTTATCTTTAATTAACACAATTGTAAAACAAAGAAATTTATTTTATATTAAACTCTTACATGTGTTAAGTTTCATGTTTTAAGTAGACACTTGTAATTTATTTTCATACTTAATTAACAAGTGGCAATACAAATCATATTTGAATTTATTTATTTTAGATAAAACTTAAACATATCTTTTGTTTCAAACCCTTATCTTCTCTAATGTATCTAAATTCAGTTTTGAGAAAACTGAAAATCATTTTCATTCTAAAACCCACAACCTAAATTCAGATCTGAGAAACTGAAATTCCAATTTACTCTAAAAATTCCACAACCCAATCTATACTCTGCAAAACAAAAGTTTTATGATCTGCAAATTGAAAACCCAAACCTGCAAAAGATTACATCTGAAATTCTGTAACTTGTGAAACAAAAGTCATCAACCTATGAATTCAAATCTGCATATCTGTAACCTGCAACCAAGTTCTTCAATCTGTAAAAGATCAATGCAAGCAAAGTTGAAAATGGGGAGCATATAGACCAAACCATCACCAAATGCAGTTCCCAGGCCTGCATACTTCAAGTTATAATCATCTCTAACTAACATGCAAGCAGACTCATGCATGCAAGGAACTCAGGTTGCAGAAATGAATTACATTGGGATGCTTTCTGCTTTTTAATTTCAAGGTGAGTAAATCTAAGTTTAAAAACAGTTTTTACTTTTAAAAATGAATTACATCTTGGATGCTTTCTGTTTCAATTTAAAGTGAGTAAATTTCTGTTTTTTTTTTAAAAAAAAACAGTTTCTAACTTTAAAAAAAAAATTAAGCTATCAAGATTTTTGCAGAAACTAAAGTTTAATTCAAATGCCTTTTAAATAAGCAAATTAAACAGTAGCAATTAAACTGTTTTGTTCTTTCTCTTAGTAAGTAATCCCAAATTTATGGATTGTTTAAAATTATATATGTGCATGAGTTTTTAATTTATGACTGTTGTATTCTGCTTGACTGTTGTATGCCTGCATACATAAATCTTGAAAATGCAGAGAGGAGTGATGTGAGTTTCTTCAAACATGCTGCTGTATTTTTTTGGATTTAAACACAAATCCACTTATATTGTCTGAATCTTAGTTAGGAAGTATGGTGTGATCAAATTTTGTTTATACAATATAGCTTAGGTTTGAAATGTTTTAAGTTAGGAAACTAAAGACTGTACTTCTGGGATCAATAACAGTATACAGTAGCTTCTAAAAGTAAATTATCAAACAACTTTAATTTATTCGATCAAGTTTACAGCCTTAATGCATGTTTTAAACATGGGTGTTAAAACAAGCATCAGGTTTTAAAGCTCCTGAGGGGTAAGGAACTTTGACTGTGCAGTTTTGGGCATTTTGGAAATTTGGGGTATCTGATCATAAGGTGGATTTAGAAATATGGATTCCTGCCTGAAATTTTAATGTTGACTGGAGAGAGTGGGGGTATAAGTGGAGAAATGGCCGGAATTAGAGGCCATAAGATGTCCAGAGGGGGTTGTTATGAAGGTTGACAGGTTAGACTGTCTTGGTGAAGTAGTTTCCAGGTTGTCAATTTTGGTTGATCCAAATTTCCAAGCTACAGAGTATTTATGTTGGTGTTTGTATCAAGTGGAGAGGTGGATAGCTTCCTGGAGATGTTAGTGAAGGTTGCTGGAAGTCGCCGGAGTGGTGGTCGCAGTGCACAGTGGGGATGGGTCACTGATGAAAACTTTGGTGTGCAGGCTTTGGGTGACTCGAAGATGATCCCGTGCAATCCCTGTTGTGACTCGAAGTTGGGAGTGAATTTACTCGAAGTAAATTGAGGGTGGTCTCGGGGTCTGTTGAGTGTAGAGGCAAACCTGGGTTTTGTGTTTTTTTTTAAAATCTGGGAAACTCTTAATGTTTGAATTAAACTCAGGTAAGCTTTTGAATTCAAAATGATGGATTTAAATTTAGGAAGAATTTAAATTTAAATCTGAAAAATAAATAAAACAGTAAATATAGTTTCAGGTTTGAATCCAGATTTTTGTTTAAAAACTGTTTTGTTCTTTTAAAAATTTAAAAGCTATGATTCAAATTAAGTATAGGTTTGAATTGAATTCAAGTGAGTTTTGAATTCAGAAAGTTTTAATGATAATTTAAATTTAAGGAAGTTTTAAATTTAAATCTGGGAATAGTGTAAGTGTAGTTTCAGGTTGTAAATCTGAGCAGTGTTGTTTTTTTTTAAATCTGGAAAACTCATATTTTTTAAAAGCTATGATTTAAATTGAAGTATAGTTTGAATTAATCCCAAGTAAGCTTTTGAATTCAAAAATCTAAAATGATGAATTTAAATTTAAGTAGGATCTAAATTCAAATTTGAAAACAGTGTAAATATTATTCAGTTTTTTTTTTTTTTTGAATCCAGGTTTTATTTCAAAAACAGTTTTGTTTCTTTTTAAATTTTTATAAGGAAATTCAATGTTAAAACAGAGATTCAAATTTAGGTGAAGTTGAATTGAAATCAGGAGTACTTTATACAAAGTTTAAAAATGAAACATTTAAATATTAAGCAAGATTTGAATTGGTTTTGAAATCAAGTTTAGGAATGATTTCAGTTTTGATTTGAAACAGTTTGAATTCAAACAGTTTTGAAATTTTTAAGTATTGAACTGAAAATGTTTTAAGTAAAATTTAAATACAAATTTGATTTCAAATGAGGTTTAAATTTTAAGAGATTTCTTCCTTTAAGTATTAAATAAAATTATGATATGTTAATTTTAAATTGAAAGTTGAATTAAATTTTAGAAAATGTATTATTTAAATACATTTTGAATATTAATTAAGTTATAAATAAGTAAATGAATTATTTTGGAAATAATTAAGAATTTACTTATTTATTTGATTTTAAATAATAACTTGAATTAATTTATAATTAAAGATGATTAATGAATAATTAATTTAAGGTAATTATTCTTAAGTAAGGAATTAAATGAAATGTAGTTAATTATCTAAGGATAATTAATTAATAATTAATTAATGTAATTAATTTTGATGGATTAATTAGATTAATTAATTGAAGATAATCAATTATAATTTGTTAAGTATTAATTCTTTATAAAAGTAATTAAGGTTAATTACTTTTTGTAATTAATTCTAATAATGTGCTTTGTTAAATTAATTAATTTAGTTTAATTAATTTAAGAAATAATTTAATAATTAAATGTTAATAATTACTTAATGTAATTTATGGAGCAGGATTACTTAGAGAAGTAATAATTACTGGATTGTAATTATGGAAAGATGTTTTATTTTAAGAAAGTAATTGGGATAATTACTTTTGTAATTAATTAAGGATTAATTAATACAGATAATTAATTATTGGATAATTAATTTATTAAAGGAGTAATTAAGAGTAGTTAATTACTGGATTTAAATATTAATCAAGGTGATTAATGATTAGATTAATTACTAAATGTAATTAATTTTTAATTGAGTAATTAATTTAAATATTAATTAGAGATCATTAATTATTATAATTAATGATGTGATTAAGAATTGTTTAATTAAGTATTAATTAATTAATTAAGTGATTAATTAATTGTAATTAATTAAGGATAAATGTAATTAATTATAGTTAATTAATAAATGAAGTAATTAAAAGTTAATCACTTATGATTAAGGTTAATTTATTTTATAAAATTAATTTAAGAATAATTACTTATTGTAATTAGTGAATGATTAATCAAAGATGTTTAACCAAGTTAAATACTTTATGAATGATTAATTAACTAGGTTGATTAATCAATGGATTTTTAAGCAGGATTTATAGGATGGTAATTTATTTAATTTATTTTAAATTAATTAAAGATAGAAGTAATTAATTTAATTCATTTTAAATTAATTATAAATGATGGATAATATATCATTGCTTATGAATGATATTGATATACCTTTGGATGTTGTGATCTCAGAAATGAGATGAGTAGTATCTATAGGATATGGATGCTTAGTTATAGTATGATGGATTATTTGGTTGTGATGATTGTTGTTATGATGTTTGATTGTTGTGATTGATTACCTGTTATGATAATGTTATGGGTTATCTGCTATGATGATATATGTAGTTTATCTATCTGTGTGAAATAGATAAAAATAAAATGAGTTAATTGTTTAAAACCCTTAAGTATAACTTGGACATTAAAATGGCGTTTGGTTTCGGTGAGACCGGGATCGGGTTTCCATATTTGGATATCCGAAAACCACATCGATTCCAATTAAACGTTAGGTCGTTTATCCAAGTGGAGCAAGTGAAGACTCGAGGTGTAAGGGCTATACGTCAGTATAACTCTGTGGGTGATTCCGTAATGAGTTTGACGGAATAGTACTTATAGATTCGAGATGGTGGTTTAGAGTGCAAGGGTTATTGTCGTTAACTCTGAGGGTGATTCCAATACGAGTGTAACGAGATAATGCCTTCGGTTTCGTTCGAACCCGGAACGAACTTGTATGGATTGAATGCTTTCAGAACATCGTCAGGTGGACGATGAGCATTCTAAGATAGATGTGTTCTTTAAAGGTAATCGCAGCCTCAAGCCTCATCAACCGGGAATGGCTAAAACAGGGGAGGTGCAGCAAGGCTTCGTGGGTCGCGCCCACTGGAGGGCAAGATACATCCCTGTCTAGAGGTCCCTTTATATTTCGGCTGTGTGGACGGTTTTTGAGCTCCAACCGTCGGGGTGGTCTTGTTCGGGACTGTTCAGTAAGGAACGGTTCCGGCCTTGTGTTGCAGGGGAGTTAGGGTGGCTCCTCGGTACGGTGATCTAGGCCACGTACTGTGACGGGCGGTACCCCGGTAGCCCTGCCATTGATGGAATCCAAAATCAATAAGTGCCTGTACGGTTTTGATTGTGCCCAACTATGTTGGAACGTGAGATGCAAGCATTCCAGCTATTTCTGTATTTTATTTTGAAAACCCTAGACACTATTATAATATCACTGGATTTCCTATCAAATGTTTTGGTTAGCGTAAGGTAAAAACTTTTCCATGTTTATGTGTGGGAAGTCTTACGTGATACCTTTTGTTTTCAAAGGATTTTCTAAAGTTAAGCAACTTTTAAACTATTTACTCACACCAGACCCCTGTCTGACCCGAGTGTTTATTTTCTGTTTTATTAAACTCTTGGGTACTCATATTATGTATGAGTAGTCAAGTGATTCAGGATTGCTTTGACGAGTTATGGAGGAGCAAATGGAGCAGGAGGCTTCTGCGTTGTAGTTATCTATTTTCCGCTGTGTTGGTATCTCTGAGTCGTCTCTCTGAGTTATTCCTTGTACTGTTTAGAGTTGTATAACTAGACAGATGTTTATAACTGTCTAGTATGTGTTGTATTGGCTGTAAAACTCTGATGTATATGATACTATGTAAAGTATTATGTGATATATTATATTTTATTCGTTCCGCTGTGAGATTCTGATGTTGTTTGTGTTCTTCTTTCTCTTTCTTTTCTTCTTCTATCCCTTTCTTTCTTCTTAGCGATGCAACTTCCTGGAGTATGGAAGTTGGGTCGTTACAACGTGGTATCAGAGCAGTAGGTTGAGTGAATACCTAGGCTCTGTAGTGGTGTCTTTTTCTTGAGAGAGCGTACTTGTAATTTTAAATATAAATATATTTAATTCTACCTATCTGTTGGGTTACCTGTTCAGGTTTTCCAATATAAGTAATAAAGGTAGATAGGGTAGTGGTGTGTGTAACACAACCACCAATGGTTGGAGTTCCGAGTGTTTGAGCTTGGAAGAGATCTGCTAGGGCAGTGTTGGGCATCTTGAGTAGTTTGGCAGTTTGGTGTGAAGGATTTTTCTGATCTCTGGGGGAGAATCTTTTCAAGATTGGAGTGTATCTTTGGATTTTAAGCTTGATTTCACTCGTGTGAGAGGATTTTTCTTGAGTCTGGATCAGTTTGGAGTATTGAAGCCAGCTTTGGAATTTTGGCAACCTTAGGAAGGAGTTATGTCTTTATTTGAGTTTGAGACTCAGTCTGACAGAGTGTTTTGTGCTTGGTTTGGAGTCGAGTTTCCTGAGGGATATCTGTCTTCTGAAGGCTCTTCTGTGGAAGTGGCTGGTGTAGCTTTGAGGTTTGATGAGTTTTTGGGTAAGGAAGTTATTGGCAGCAGTAGCAGCTGTGAGTGGCATGTTTCTTCGATGGTTCTGAAGTCCTTGTGATTCTTTTGTCAGTAGGCCAGGCCAGATGGTGAAGCTTGTCCGTTTCTTCTGGAAGCTCAGCTGGGTGTGATGTTTGTGGTTGAAGGTGGACCACTGGTTTCCCTTTTGATTTGAAGGCTTTAGCTGTTCTGTTTGTTGAAAAGAGAACAATCTGAACTGAGTTGAATCGCAAAAGTGACTTGCGATGATCCGGAAGTTTTCTGAGTAATCTTTGTTTGGATTGGAGCATCTCTAGAAGATATTTGAGTTATCGAGGTGGTTTGATATTTTCTGGATGTTTTTGAAGGAGTTAAGTTTTGCATCCGCATCAGGAGATTGAGTTCTGTTTTGACTTGGTTTTTTGAGATTTTATGGTATTTGATGAACAATATTTTCGGGGTAAGTTGATCAAGTTTATACCTGTGTTCGTCAACAGCATTCTCAAATCAGAGTTGCGCAGTGGAAGCATGGTGGCAGCTATTCCAGAATAGGAACACCCGATTCTTTGGGGATTTGTGTTTTGTCTTGGATCAGAGGATTTCTACGGGAAATTCACTTTAATATGGAGACTTGGATGTCCTCTGCATCTGTTCTGTTTTCTGAATAAGTGTAGTTTGTCTGAAGTCTTCTGATATCTGTGGTAGAGTTTGTGTGATGGATTGGATTGATCTAGAAGTTGGAAGCAGCCCAAGATCGACAGGAAAGATTTGTGGATAAGAGATTGGACCTTTCTGTTTTTTTTCTCAAAGGTTAAGTGATTGATCTACAGGATTGGATTGCCAGTTTGGATAACTGGAATTCGATAAGTTTCACGTATCTCTGAGGGAATACGTGTATGATCTATCTCTGGTTGTGGAACCAGCAGTTCTGGAGTTTTGGAGCTTCTTAGTATTCATTGTTTGGATTCTCTAGAGCGAGTATCCCGGGATATATATATATACTTGGGGAAACTCGATAGAATTTTATCCAGAATTTATCTGGATAATTAGATTTGTTTGATTGGTTGAATTGGTTGTTTTGATTGTTAGCATATGTTTGATATATGCTTGTGTTAAGTAAAATCTTTAAGGAGATTATTAAATTACCTTTGCTTTTAAATTTCGGGGACGAAATTCTTTTAAGGGGGGAGGAATGTGATGTCCCGGAAATTTGGGCAATATTTATTTAATAATTTCATTTATAATTTATTTAAAATGTGAAATACTGATTTAATAATCCAACTCAAATATAATTTTCTTTTGAAGATTTATAATTATTTAGTTTGGATAAATGATATTCTTTTGAAAATTTATAATCAGGATTTAATTTGAGAATCTTATTGTCTTAAAATGTTGAAAATATTTAAATGATAAAATTTTCTTTATAAGCTGATTTAAAAATATTTTATTTATAATGTATATATGTGTATACATTGTAAATAGGTATTTTGATTTTATTTCAAAATTTAATAAAAGATCTTTTCAAATTTAATATATATAGGTATATAATTTGTGAATTGATTTATATTAAACTGAAAATAGTATTGAAACTTTTCTTAAGTAAATTTATAAATCTATCTTGTATTTTCCAATAGAGATCATAGTAAGCATTTTGTTATAAATATATATAGTTAAGAATTGTATTTTTATAATAAAGTTTATTTTGTTTTATTTTAAAATTTGTTTTGAAATAAATTTAGTTTATTTATATTTAAGTATAATATGTTAATTTGAAACTCTTGAATAAAATAAATTCAACTTGTTCTTTTCTTTTAAAAAAGTTTCTTTTGTAAAATTTGTTTTAAATAATTTTTAAGATATTCAAGCAAACATTTAAATATGTAAAGACTAAATACATTTGAAACATATAAAAACATCTTAAGTTATATTAGAAATAGTTTTATCTTTAATTAACACAATTGTAAAACAAAGAAATTTATTTTATATTAAACTCTTACATGTGTTAAGTTTCATGTTTTAAGTAGACACTTGTAATTTATTTTCATACTTAATTAACAAGTGGCAATACAAATCATATTTGAATTTATTTATTTTAGATAAAACTTAAACATATCTTTTGTTTCAAACCCTTATCTTCTCTAATGTATCTAAATTCAGTTTTGAGAAAACTGAAAATCATTTTCATTCTAAAACCCACAACCTAAATTCAGATCTGAGAAACTGAAATTCCAATTTACTCTAAAAATTCCACAACCCAATCTATACTCTGCAAAACAAAAGTTTTATGATCTGCAAATTGAAAACCCAAACCTGCAAAAGATTACATCTGAAATTCTGTAACTTGTGAAACAAAAGTCATCAACCTATGAATTCAAATCTGCATATCTGTAACCTGCAACCAAGTTCTTCAATCTGTAAAAGATCAATGCAAGCAAAGTTGAAAATGGGGAGCATATAGACCAAACCATCACCAAATGCAGTTCCCAGGCCTGCATACTTCAAGTTATAATCATCTCTAACTAACATGCAAGCAGACTCATGCATGCAAGGAACTCAGGTTGCAGAAATGAATTACATTGGGATGCTTTCTGCTTTTTAATTTCAAGGTGAGTAAATCTAAGTTTAAAAACAGTTTTTACTTTTAAAAATGAATTACATCTTGGATGCTTTCTGTTTCAATTTAAAGTGAGTAAATTTCTGTTTTTTTTTTAAAAAAAAACAGTTTCTAACTTTAAAAAAAAAATTAAGCTATCAAGATTTTTGCAGAAACTAAAGTTTAATTCAAATGCCTTTTAAATAAGCAAATTAAACAGTAGCAATTAAACTGTTTTGTTCTTTCTCTTAGTAAGTAATCCCAAATTTATGGATTGTTTAAAATTATATATGTGCATGAGTTTTTAATTTATGACTGTTGTATTCTGCTTGACTGTTGTATGCCTGCATACATAAATCTTGAAAATGCAGAGAGGAGTGATGTGAGTTTCTTCAAACATGCTGCTGTATTTTTTTGGATTTAAACACAAATCCACTTATATTGTCTGAATCTTAGTTAGGAAGTATGGTGTGATCAAATTTTGTTTATACAATATAGCTTAGGTTTGAAATGTTTTAAGTTAGGAAACTAAAGACTGTACTTCTGGGATCAATAACAGTATACAGTAGCTTCTAAAAGTAAATTATCAAACAACTTTAATTTATTCGATCAAGTTTACAGCCTTAATGCATGTTTTAAACATGGGTGTTAAAACAAGCATCAGGTTTTAAAGCTCCTGAGGGGTAAGGAACTTTGACTGTGCAGTTTTGGGCATTTTGGAAATTTGGGGTATCTGATCATAAGGTGGATTTAGAAATATGGATTCCTGCCTGAAATTTTAATGTTGACTGGAGAGAGTGGGGGTATAAGTGGAGAAATGGCCGGAATTAGAGGCCATAAGATGTCCAGAGGGGGTTGTTATGAAGGTTGACAGGTTAGACTGTCTTGGTGAAGTAGTTTCCAGGTTGTCAATTTTGGTTGATCCAAATTTCCAAGCTACAGAGTATTTATGTTGGTGTTTGTATCAAGTGGAGAGGTGTATAGCTTCCTGGAGATGTTAGTGAAGGTTGCTGGAAGTCGCCGGAGTGGTGGTCGCAGTGCACAGTGGGGATGGGTCACTGATGAAAACTTTGGTGTGCAGGCTTTGGGTGACTCGAAGATGATCCCGTGCAATCCCTGTTGTGACTCGAAGTTGGGAGTGAATTTACTCGAAGTAAATTGAGGGTGGTCTCGGGGTCTGTTGAGTGTAGAGGCAAACCTGGGTTTTGTGTTTTTTTTTAAAATCTGGGAAACTCTTAATGTTTGAATTAAACTCAGGTAAGCTTTTGAATTCAAAATGATGGATTTAAATTTAGGAAGAATTTAAATTTAAATCTGAAAAATAAATAAAACAGTAAATATAGTTTCAGGTTTGAATCCAGATTTTTGTTTAAAAACTGTTTTGTTCTTTTAAAAATTTAAAAGCTATGATTCAAATTAAGTATAGGTTTGAATTGAATTCAAGTGAGTTTTGAATTCAGAAAGTTTTAATGATAATTTAAATTTAAGGAAGTTTTAAATTTAAATCTGGGAATAGTGTAAGTGTAGTTTCAGGTTGTAAATCTGAGCAGTGTTGTTTTTTTTTAAATCTGGAAAACTCATATTTTTTAAAAGCTATGATTTAAATTGAAGTATAGTTTGAATTAATCCCAAGTAAGCTTTTGAATTCAAAAATCTAAAATGATGAATTTAAATTTAAGTAGGATCTAAATTCAAATTTGAAAACAGTGTAAATATTATTCAGTTTTTTTTTTTTTTTGAATCCAGGTTTTATTTCAAAAACAGTTTTGTTTCTTTTTAAATTTTTATAAGGAAATTCAATGTTAAAACAGAGATTCAAATTTAGGTGAAGTTGAATTGAAATCAGGAGTACTTTATACAAAGTTTAAAAATGAAACATTTAAATATTAAGCAAGATTTGAATTGGTTTTGAAATCAAGTTTAGGAATGATTTCAGTTTTGATTTGAAACAGTTTGAATTCAAACAGTTTTGAAATTTTTAAGTATTGAACTGAAAATGTTTTAAGTAAAATTTAAATACAAATTTGATTTCAAATGAGGTTTAAATTTTAAGAGATTTCTTCCTTTAAGTATTAAATAAAATTATGATATGTTAATTTTAAATTGAAAGTTGAATTAAATTTTAGAAAATGTATTATTTAAATACATTTTGAATATTAATTAAGTTATAAATAAGTAAATGAATTATTTTGGAAATAATTAAGAATTTACTTATTTATTTGATTTTAAATAATAACTTGAATTAATTTATAATTAAAGATGATTAATGAATAATTAATTTAAGGTAATTATTCTTAAGTAAGGAATTAAATGAAATGTAGTTAATTATCTAAGGATAATTAATTAATAATTAATTAATGTAATTAATTTTGATGGATTAATTAGATTAATTAATTGAAGATAATCAATTATAATTTGTTAAGTATTAATTCTTTATAAAAGTAATTAAGGTTAATTACTTTTTGTAATTAATTCTAATAATGTGCTTTGTTAAATTAATTAATTTAGTTTAATTAATTTAAGAAATAATTTAATAATTAAATGTTAATAATTACTTAATGTAATTTATGGAGCAGGATTACTTAGAGAAGTAATAATTACTGGATTGTAATTATGGAAAGATGTTTTATTTTAAGAAAGTAATTGGGATAATTACTTTTGTAATTAATTAAGGATTAATTAATACAGATAATTAATTATTGGATAATTAATTTATTAAAGGAGTAATTAAGAGTAGTTAATTACTGGATTTAAATATTAATCAAGGTGATTAATGATTAGATTAATTACTAAATGTAATTAATTTTTAATTGAGTAATTAATTTAAATATTAATTAGAGATCATTAATTATTATAATTAATGATGTGATTAAGAATTGTTTAATTAAGTATTAATTAATTAATTAAGTGATTAATTAATTGTAATTAATTAAGGATAAATGTAATTAATTATAGTTAATTAATAAATGAAGTAATTAAAAGTTAATCACTTATGATTAAGGTTAATTTATTTTATAAAATTAATTTAAGAATAATTACTTATTGTAATTAGTGAATGATTAATCAAAGATGTTTAACCAAGTTAAATACTTTATGAATGATTAATTAACTAGGTTGATTAATCAATGGATTTTTAAGCAGGATTTATAGGATGGTAATTTATTTAATTTATTTTAAATTAATTAAAGATAGAAGTAATTAATTTAATTCATTTTAAATTAATTATAAATGATGGATAATATATCATTGCTTATGAATGATATTGATATACCTTTGGATGTTGTGATCTCAGAAATGAGATGAGTAGTATCTATAGGATATGGATGCTTAGTTATAGTATGATGGATTATTTGGTTGTGATGATTGTTGTTATGATGTTTGATTGTTGTGATTGATTACCTGTTATGATAATGTTATGGGTTATCTGCTATGATGATATATGTAGTTTATCTATCTGTGTGAAATAGATAAAAATAAAATGAGTTAATTATTTAAAACCCTTAAGTATAACTTGGACATTAAAATGGCGTTTGGTTTCGGTGAGACCGGGATCGGGTTTCCATATTTGGATATCCGAAAACCACATCGATTCCAATTAAACGTTAGGTCGTTTATCCAAGTGGAGCAAGTGAAGACTCGAGGTGTAAGGGCTATACGTCAGTATAACTCTGTGGGTGATTCCGTAATGAGTTTGACGGAATAGTACTTATAGATTCGAGATGGTGGTTTAGAGTGCAAGGGTTATTGTCGTTAACTCTGAGGGTGATTCCAATACGAGTGTAACGAGATAATGCCTTCGGTTTCGTTCGAACCCGGAACGAACTTGTATGGATTGAATGCTTTCAGAACATCGTCAGGTGGACGATGAGCATTCTAAGATAGATGTGTTCTTTAAAGGTAATCGCAGCCTCAAGCCTCATCAACCGGGAATGGCTAAAACAGGGGAGGTGCAGCAAGGCTTCGTGGGTCGCGCCCACTGGAGGGCAAGATACATCCCTGTCTAGAGGTCCCTTTATATTTCGGCTGTGTGGACGGTTTTTGAGCTCCAACCGTCGGGGTGGTCTTGTTCGGGACTGTTCAGTAAGGAACGGTTCCGGCCTTGTGTTGCAGGGGAGTTAGGGTGGCTCCTCGGTACGGTGATCTAGGCCACGTACTGTGACGGGCGGTACCCCGGTAGCCCTGCCATTGATGGAATCCAAAATCAATAAGTGCCTGTACGGTTTTGATTGTGCCCAACTATGTTGGAACGTGAGATACAAGCATTCCAGCTATTTCTGTATTTTATTTTGAAAACCCTAGACACTATTATAATATCACTGGATTTCCTATCAAATGTTTTGGTTAGCGTAAGGTAAAAACTTTTCCATGTTTATGTGTGGGAAGTCTTACGTGATACCTTTTGTTTTCAAAGGATTTTCTAAAGTTAAGCAACTTTTAAACTATTTACTCACACCAGACCCCTGTCTGACCCGAGTGTTTATTTTCTGTTTTATTAAACTCTTGGGTACTCATATTATGTATGAGTAGTCAAGTGATTCAGGATTGCTTTGACGAGTTATGGAGGAGCAAATGGAGCAGGAGGCTTCTGCGTTGTAGTTATCTATTTTCCGCTGTGTTGGTATCTCTGAGTCGTCTCTCTGAGTTATTCCTTGTACTGTTTAGAGTTGTATAACTAGACAGATGTTTATAACTGTCTAGTATGTGTTGTATTGGCTGTAAAACTCTGATGTATATGATACTATGTAAAGTATTATGTGATATATTATATTTTATTCGTTCCGCTGTGAGATTCTGATGTTGTTTGTGTTCTTCTTTCTCTTTCTTTTCTTCTTCTATCCCTTTCTTTCTTCTTAGCGATGCAACTTCCTGGAGTATGGAAGTTGGGTCGTTACAATCGACCATCAAACTCTAGCCGAACGAAGCTCTAACCTTCCCCTACATTTTCCTTCAAGTTTCGCCACTTATCAATCATCAATGACGACGAAATCAGTAATCTTAGTTGTTACATTCACTGGTGAATTCCGGCCGCCCTTCTCCTCTATTTGACAATCCAACCTGTCATCTTCTACATCTCGCCAAGACAAACAACTTTCAAGTTGGCCACTTCACCTAAATCTGCCTCTAATGGCATCGATCGACGAAGGCTATTGGATGAGGATTATGGTCGTTAGATTAAGCTATGTTTTAAACTAAAAAATGGCGATTTTTGGTTGCACGCAAATATAAAGGAAGAAAGGTATGGGTGTACAATGGAGGGTATGGGCAAGTAGTGGTGGGTATAGCCTAAATTGTGTTGAATATACAAACATACATACACACACACATGCATATATATATATATATATATATATTCAAAATATCTTGCTCGACGCACTCAAAAATCCCGAACCCTAAATGTGGTGTACCGCCTAGCGTTCTATATGTTATATCCCATATTCAAAATGAAATAGAACTAGTATCGATGCCTAATTTAATCATATACAAAAGATAGCTTTTCAAACCCAGTTATAACATAAATTTTAGTGGTTAATTTCTACACATTTCAAACTCTTATGACCAGACGATACATCTTATTGTCATGAAATTTGATGGCATACTATAATTCACTATTATGCAGCTAATAAAATTGGTTTCGTCCAATTCCGAGATAGAGCCCTAGATTGCTATTTTCACACGTTAATCAAAACGAATTATTGTAAAACAAAATTACTCACTTATAAGTCTAAATTTAAAAGTTTACTATCTTTATTCTTATTTGGATAGAATTTAAATCAACTTCGATATCATTCTTATTCATATTAAATTTAATATTTAATAATTTAAACAATTCCAATTATTCAAATAACCCTTATATTTGAAATTAAAGTTATTTAAGTTATAAAAATTAGCTTTTTAATATTTAAAATCAATTAAATATTCCTAATTCAAATGACCGAAATTCTGGATCGTTACAATTTAAGTCCTAATAATAACAACTCAAAAACCTTGGTTTATAAATTTTAACTCTATAAACTATGGTATATAAGATCACCCAATTAATCAATTCAATGAAACCAATCAAAATCCATAAAGGAAAATATAACACTTAACAATACTTAAAATTTCAAACGACTAATAGACAAATCTTAACTTAGGTTCAAAACTTTGTTGATTGCCTAAGAATATAAATAATTTCCTAAGTATACCATTTTGCTCATTAGCCTTTAGTTATTGCTTAGAGGATTACCTATGCCCCTTCAGACAAAATTGAAAGTTACTTTCTAAAATTATTGGTTTCTTAATTATACCAATATTTCTAAATCACTTAAATTTGCATTTAGTATTTTACTCAATACCAAAATTGTTTATGAATTGCTTCATAAATTTTCTCCTAAGTTTAAAAATATTTTATAAAGTCATTTCTTTATAAAACATCTAATAATAACTTATTCCACCTTATTTACTTATATAATACTCGTCTATATCCTATGAGTATATACAAATACAAATTTTATTTTACTTTTCAAAAGGGGAAGATCTTAATCAAAATTTAGGTCATTTAAAACTGAGTCAACCTCTTGGCCTCTTTAATTTACATTGTTAAAATGGACGATGTTTATTGGTTGATCAAAAACAATATATTGTTTCACTACTTACATGTTTTAAACAAAAGCTATAGTTTTATCAAAACAAGGTCTATTAAAACCTTACTACCTTTTTACCTTAAGGTGTTATAGCCAATTATGTTTATGGACTGGCCTAATAAGATTAATTAGTTTACACTACCTAGATGTTTAAATAAATTTTTGATAAAACAATGTTATCAAAACTGTCCTATCGTTTCAATTAGCATTAAATCATCCCTTATCTTATCTCAGGGTAAAAATTCATTTATCGACATAATCTCTTATCAAAATTACTTTTTATTTTGATATCAATTCCCTACTAAGGGAATTCAAATATTAAATTTCCAGTTATAAATTTCAAAACTTTATCTCTGAAAGCATACTACAAATATTTCTTTTATGAAATAGATTCAAACAATTTTATTTACCAAAACTTACTTTGGGTTCGTTCGAATTTAGACTCAGAATAATTTACTAAGTACTGCACAACATTCGCCTAAGCAATCATCCGACTATCACATAGAATATTATTCAGATTTCCACAAAACCAATCGGACTACTTTTCCTTAAATTATCCCAAAGAAATTGCATTTCATTTAAAATTTCTTTTCGAAAATATTTATATTTTAGAAATATTTCCAAATAATACCACTATTACCGTTTCTTAAAATCTTTTGAAACCATTTTAACAAATTCTAGGACTTCTACTTTTCAAAAACTCTATAAAATGTTCTTTTAAAAGACAAATTTATAATACTAAATGTATTAAAATAAAGGTCAAAAATGTCATTTTAGACCATAAACCCAAAAAAAATCTCATTTAAAAACTATCATTTATAAATTTAAAAGAATATTTATTATCTCAAAGGATGTTAAAATAATTTAAATACCTTTACAAATTTTAAAATTATGTTAATCGTCCTAGAGGATGATTTATAATACTATTTTATAAATCTAAAACAATATGAGTTATCCCAAAAGATAATTAATCAAATTTATAATTTTCTTTAATAAATAAATAATTTTCTTTAATAAAATAGTTAATTACTTCCAAACACTTTCATCAAATCAGTTAATTTATTTTAAACTCATTTATTAAATAAATTAACTAACTTAAAATACCATATATCAAATGATTTATTAAACTCAAATAATCATAAATAATTAATCTTATCTATCATTAGCTAAAATGATTTATACAATTTACATACTATTAATAAAAACAATTAATTAGATTCAAAATGATCATTAGTTAAAATGATTAATTAATTAAAAATATCATTAATCAAAATGATCATTAGTTAAAATGATTAATTAATTAAAAATATCATTAATCAAAATGATTAATTAATTTTAAACATCTACTGTTGTGAAAACACTAGCTTAAGTTCAAACACACATACAAGGGTCTAGGGGATTGTATTTATAAATGACAATATAGCAAAAATTGTTAAAACGAAACTTAAAAAGTTTAAATGGAATATCCAAATTAATTTCAATTAAACTATCAATCAAACAAATCTAAGTATCATCTAAGAATCAACAGTAGTTTAGAGCATCATATATATAATATAATAAATTTGGGTATGAGTTAAACTCATATTTAAATTAATTCTCCTTTATTATAACTAAATTTCTCATATCCTACCATTCAGATTATATTAAACAACTTTTTATCAGAAGTTTGCTTATAGCTTAACACAGTTAAAACATAACTTTTAACTTAATTCTTTCACTGAACACCTTATACTAAAATGGTAAAACTGAATTCACAAGCGAAAGTTCTCAAGGTTCCCTAATTTCTATTTACCTAACATATACCTTACTGAGGATAATTTCTTACGAACTTATTCTACAATAGTTAATGCTCAAACTGGACGAGCATAGCTAAACAAATCCAAAACGATAATAATAAAATATTATCATGTCCTAATAATCAACTCATCAATATAGCCATATTAATTTTTTGAAAATCACCCCTTCATATATATATAAAATATATTTAAAATTATTTCATTTACCATTTTAAGACAATATTGTATCGGTAGGTCTGTTCAATTGTTTAGGATTCCCTACCGATAACGCTGATCAGACGCATCGACCAGAATTCATATACCACTCAACGGATCAAACAACACAATTTAAAACATTTTTATAACACTAACAAATACACACTCAATATATATTTATACTCTCAGGCGTAGCCTAGACACTACTAATCCTATCCTTAGAGAGTTTACCCCACCTAAGCTTAGGGGTTCGCTAAACCTAAGCTCCGATACCAAATGTGACGACCCACCTTTCTGACCCCTGAGAATGATGCTTAATACATCCTTGGATTCGTGTGTTGTTGCCCAAGCATCTGAAAGATAAGTTGTCTTGGGGTAACATAAATAACGAAGCAAGACAAAATAGAAAAAACCTCACAACGGAATGGTTATATATAATATAACGATATAGTAAAAATGTTTACTCCTAACATGGAACTATCAAAGTTAAACAAAAGTACTACATCTAACAGATTTGCAGCTATATGTTTTGACATGTCATTTTTAGATACTAAATACATCTTTCTAATCATACATCTAAAATAAATAACTAGATAACTAAGGAGCCACCAGCTTATCCATTGTCTTCAAAGAGCTCCAAAGAGAAACCTTCTATTCTCGGACAACTCAAATAGAATTAAATACCTGAGAGTTTAGGGAAAATAAACAACTCGGGTCAGACAATATGTCTGATATGAGTAAAATTCTTAAACAAAAGGGAGTATATTTAACAATAATATGTAGGGCCATGCTGCTAACATGGAACAGGTTTTCTCCCACATAAAAAACAGCCAATCATAAGAATGGAAAAGAACAATATTGAAAACAAATCCAAACATAAATGATGGGCAAAAATAGTATAAAGATCCAAAAATGAAAGAATGGAAATAGTCTGAACAAAATCCAAACTGGACAGAATAGATAAAACAAGAGAACAGTCCAAATTTGATAGAATGGACAAAACCTATAATTCAACATCATAAAGGGTGATTAACTCTTCCTATTGCAATTATAGAAAAAATATTTGTAGGTTCAATCGAATAAGGAAAGAAAATTCTCCAATAAATTACTAGAAGGATGCATTCCCTTTAAAAGAGGTATACCTCTAGAAATATACTTGAAAACCATAGGAACCCCAAGTCGAGCTCTACCAATTATTACCGAGAATCCGAGCATTTCATATTTAAATGCGCAAAACCGATCCAATCTAGATGAGATGTGAAAATACCCTAATGGGAGCAACCCCACATAACTTAGCCCCTAAAAACACGAGCTTTAATTTAGTCATTTTCAATAAAGGATGAGAAAGCTCAACAAAGTAACAAATCCACTTCGAATGACAATAATAGAGAAGCTGATATAAAAATAGGTGAGAAACCGACTATTGAGGGTATAAAATGATCATATATGGAAATTAAGTCCTGTATACTTACCACCACTCATCGAATTCAAACTTGTACTATTTCTTAGTTAATAATAATACCGAAAAAGTCAAGGTGGTGTTACCTTAAATCATGTCTCACGATTATTCTTAACTTTTCAAATAGAGACAAGTCTACTTCTTTGACGTTTAGTGTTAATCATATAAATAAATCATTTCCTTATAAGTGATATTGTTTTACGGAAATCAATTCTTTTCCATAAACGAATCAAGCCTTTTCTTTTAAAACGGAATTCGTGCTTGGCTTCACAATACAAGTATTATCTTTAAAACACTTTGTTAAAGGATTTTATTAACTTTAAACATCATTATAAAAAAAGGATTTAATAACTTAAAACATCCTATGTTGATTAATTGACTTTAAAACTTCATTAATTCAATTGATTGATTGACTTCAACAGCCCTTAATCCAAAAGAAGTTAATCACCTTTAAACATCATTAATTTAATTAATTAATACAAAATAATTATAATCAATGAAATTTAGTAAATATATAATTTATTATCATTATTTAAAATGAACAACAAACTAAAATCATCCACGTTACTTTGATAAATTCACTTTTGAAACTCTATTAATTAAGCTGATAAATTAACTTCAAATGCCTTTAATTCAAAAAGGTAACTTACTTTTAAAACATCATTAATATAATTAATTAGTAATATTTAGATATAATTAATTAAATTAATTAACAAATAATTAAATATCATTATTTAAAATGATTAACAACTTTTAAACGTTATTAATGAAAAGATTACCTAAAGTTAAAACAAATAGATTTATTTTTAAAATTTAATTAAAATGATTAATTAATTTAGAAATACCATTAGAAAATTGATTAATTAAATTTAATCCATCATTATTAAATGATCGTTTATCTTTAAACATCATTAAATAAAATGATTAATTAATTTTAAAACATCATTAACTAAGTAATTAGTTAAATTTATAACGCATCATTAATAAGTTAATTAGTTAGCTTTAATCCTTATTAATTAATTAAATTAAATAATCATTATTAAAATAATTAATTAAATTTTGAATTATTATTATTTTAAAACTTTCTTAACTTGTAAAACTAATCCAAGCACGAAGATGAAACCAAACGATTTCGATAAAAGGTGATTTTCCGAAAGTGCCGATATAGAGACTATCGCTATATGGGCAGTTCAGAAAACAAGTCCAAGGCATTAACATTACTATCAAACATAATGTAGCTTGGGTATGAAAGTATATACATGGTGTCTACAATAATACAATATATATCAAACATTTGCTAATAATATAATTAACTTTAGCCACTAACTTTTCGTATCGCTTACTACATGCAAACTAATTCCAAATGCGACAACTTTTTGCAACATGAACCAAACCACTACCAAACCATCACTACACATATACAACAAGCATTCAGAGGTCTATAACATGAGCATTAAAATAGTTTAAAAACTTTGGTTATAAGGGTAGAGCTTTACTCACCAAAAAGCTTGCTAACTTAACCAAACTTGCACCAACTTTGAATGCGACTAGATCTAGGCTCTACTATGCAAATGGCCCCACATTATGGACCTTGGAGGATGTCGAGCTCATCCATGGGCTGTTTTAGGTTCAACCTAGGTTGATTTGAGGGGAATACGTAGTTATTTGAATGGTTATGTGATTTAGAGGAGTAAGGAACAAGTTTTAAGTGGACGGATGAAGTTTAAAAGTCGAAACACTAATGTTTTAAGTGATGAACAAAAAGATGGTCGCCATGGCTATGTGAATGAAGATGTGTTAGAAAAATAAAGAGTAGGAATGTAAAGTAGAAGTATGTGAAGAGGAGGTGGTATTTTATAGGCATAAGAAGTTGTAAAACGATTAAACTAACCTTTAGTAATATAATATATGTACATGTCATGTACATGACAACCACCATACCCCCTCACCATCACCAGCACATGTCCCCCCTCCTTTTTACTCTCTATCATGCAAACAAAGATATATATGTACTTATGGTATGGATGAGTTTTGTATATATACAAATGTGTGTATTTTTACATAAGCTTTTATTTTAATCATAATTTGTCGCATCGTGCTTAAGTAAGAATAATATATGTTAATATTTTTAAGTATTATTAATACTATTTTTTTCATATAAAAGTGTGTACATTGTTGCACAAGGGTGCACAATGTTCCTGACAACATTTCACTATCATAAATTCTAAATTTCGAAAAACGCTCTTCGGTCACATCTTCTGTTTTTGTTTGAACTAACTATTTTAGTAAACATATTTTTGAAATAATTTTAACATCATTAATTATTATTTAAAAGTGGTTTATTTGTTTGTTGATATCCACTATTTAAATATTTAAAAATGATTTAATAATGCAAAGTGATTACTTTACGATTCGTTACACCCCATCGTTTAATACCTTTTCCTAAAGCAGACTCCTTAATGGTAACTATCTAGCTTATATTGAATGGAATCTCTCGAGCCACTTAATACTTCTTATGGAAGGGCGGGCCCTCAATCAGTCACTTAATAACTTATCTCGACATGAGATACCACATATCGTGCCTAATAACTAGCATCTTGGCCATTTAATAATTCATTGGGGAAAAGAAGCGAGCCCTCAAACAACCACTTATTACCTCAGGATCCTGAAACTGGCCATTCGTATTATGACCCAAACTCAAAATGACGTCTTACATTAGTCCGACTATTCGTAGGAAGTGATAGCCGGATTAGTCGGGCAGATTTACCCTAAAAAATTTGGGACTAACCTCGCGTCATCACAAATATTTATCATAGGAGGTGTCTCACATCAGCCCTAAAATCACACTATTGGTAGCTAGATAAGCTGGACAGACTTCTTTATGTCTTTTAACTGACCTTTCATCCCTATGACTTAGCCATAATTTAAATACTTTCTCTATATATAATACTCATCTCACCATTACATAATTAATGCCTTATAAGGAATCTTCTTTATTACGACTTAAACATCAATTAATTTCCTAATGGGGATATAATGGCAATCATTACCTAATTAAGTATGCCATTATACGTTACAATTATACATTTGTTCCGCTAATTAATATATAAATAATTTTTTTTATTTTATGTGTGTGGAGATTACGCCCTAACTAATGTTAAAAATTAATTCCATTTTAACCATAATAACACAAGTCTTTCCTTTTTCTTCCATTTTACCAATAATGTCTTAATTCCAATATCCATAACAAGGGATTTTAATATCCATAACAAGGATTCAATGCCCATATCCAAAATTGCAATAAATAGACTTATACATAGAATCTAAATCCTACTTATCTTATATTAAAATAATGATATAAACTAAAAATGGAAACATACAATTTAATCAATTCTACGATCTATTTGACTTCTTTTACATGAATTTAGTTAAGGGAATTTCTATTAAATTATATAGAAATAGGGGGTGTAAACTACGAATAAAGATTCACCCTTTACACATCATTTCTCAATTAAATCCCTTAATCAAATTCATAGAAGAAGAATAAGAAGTGGAATACAAGATTGAATATATAAACTGACAGAGCTTCGCTGATGTCCCTAAAATATTTGTAAATAAAATATAGGGTCTAGGATATTATTTATAGTGGTTGAAATGCACCAAAATCGTAGGACGAAAATATGTTGAAACAAATAAACCAAGAGCATTTAAAATAAGAAACCCTAGCTGCCATCTATGTAGGAGCGATCGACCGCTCCTACATCACCGTTTGACTACTAGAGGTCGACCGGTATAGAGGGGTCGACCTCTTCATCTAATTTTGGGAATGTTCGATTGTTTTTGTTGCCTTAATATTTTATACCCTAATTAACTTTTAACGTTAAATGATAATGTTTACATTTACTTAACCCTAAGTCTAATAACAGTTAATTTTTGAAATTCAAAACTTCAAATTTAAATAATCATTTGAATTCGAATTCGAACTATATTAACTAATATGAAAACTTCAAACGCTTATAACTTCTTTGTTTGAGCTCCGTTTTAAGCATAATATTTACGGAACATATCAAAATTTCACCATGAATGCAATGGAATAACTTTTATGGTCAAATTTCAACCTTTGCAACATTTCCAATTTTATCCCTTCCCTAATTAATTGGATTTCTCTTAACATATTTAATTATGGTTGATTTTATGCGGTGTTACAAATAATTAAAACATGCATATATCACTACAAGAAAATTTTCCATTGGTTGCATTATTTGGTAGCGTTTAATAATACTTTACTTTATATTATAAACGTAAAGAAAAATTACCCAGTTATCCTGCCTTTGAAAAATTCACGACTTAAAATGCCGCTTCAACTACAAATGCTAGGTGGGATATGAAAAATTAGGTGGTTACATATATTCGCCTGGTAAAAGTTATCTCCTTCACACGCTTTTATTAACATTTTGTTTTCTCTTTGATTTTTTTTCCTTCCTTCCCAACTTTCTCCGCTTTTCAAAAATCTTGTAAAATTACAAAACACAAATGTGTTCCTCTCCATTTCACAAGCTCCACCTCAGATTTTCCATAATGATTTTAATCTTCTGCTCTAATTAGGGTTAGTATTAATCTCCATTTCCATCTTGCAAAACGACTATGTCTGCTTTAGCATTAATTTCCAACAACCTCCTGTCACTGTCCTATTGTAACAAATAAATAAATTCTAGATCTGAATACATACAACCCATATTGATTCCATCGATAAACAAATATATGAAATTAAATAGTTCAGCAGAAGTCGTACCTGAATCCATTGGTGTTTGCAAAAAGAGGATCAACTAGGTTTTAGATCTTCCAAATTGACACAAGCTTAGATCTGAAAATTTTCTCTTTAGAAGAAGGTGGAGAGAATATGATAAGACTTGTGTAATTTGGGGACCATAACCCCATATATATAGTGTGACATTTTTCAGTTCGGCCCTTCAACCAACTAAAATTGTCACTCTGGTATCCACACATTATAAATTTACATGACGAATATACCCCTTAAGTCTTGTTGTATTTATTCCAAATAGATCACATAATTAAACTTAATCTCAAGATAGCCCATACATTCAAATATTAAAATATGTGGCCCCATAATGCTGAATTATTCCAACAATCTCCCCCTGGGCCACATATGTAACCTTATAGAATGTATTTAACTTTATGAGCTCTCAAATAGCTATCTTGACAATATGGTATATCCATAACAATCTCGTCCATTGATTGTGTTAACGTAGGATCAAAGCGGTTTTCATTATCATTAGTGTAACTAAACCCATCAATGGTCACGTATATCAATATAGTCAAATGACATAGATCAATCATGTATGTATAGCATGGAAATTACATGCAATGTGATCTTTACATGTCTATTTCCTACTGGTCCTACTTTACTTTAATGAGATCAAAATCTAAACATATATAAATAATTTGAGTGCAATTAAAATTTTATTTCTGATCAGAAAAACTGAAACATATCCACAATCAAAATATAGAGCAATGTCACAAAAGAAATGACTTAGTAAAAACTTCCCCTAAACCAAAATATTCTAACATAAAAGATGCACCCATTTTAGCAACATGCTTATGAAAGACCTTGGGTTGTAATGCTTTTGTAAGTGGATCCGCTAACATGGAATTTGTCCTAATATGTTATATGGATATCAACCCATTTTGCACTCTTTCCTTCACAACTAGAAAATTAATGTCAATGTAATTTGACTTACTTGAGCTTCTATTGTTATTAGAATATAATACTGCTGATCTATTGTCACAAAACAACTTTAGTGGTCTTTCAATATTATCTGTAATGCGCAGCCCAGTGACAAAATTTCGCAGCCATTTTCCATGATTAGATGCCTCATAGCAAGCCACAAACTCTACTTCCATAGTGGAAGAAGCTATAAGCGTTTGCTTAATGCTCTTCCATGATATAGCCCCTCCACTCAACATAAATATGCATCCTGAAGTTGATTTTCTGCTATCCGGACATCTAGCAAAGTCAGAATCAGAATACCCAATGATCTCCAACTGATCTGATCTTCTATATGTAAGCATATAGTCCTTTGTTCTTTGAAGATACCTCATAACCCTTTTTGCTGCTTTTCAATGATCCATTCCAGGGTTACTAAGATACCTGCCTAAGACTCCTACAATGTACGCAATATCCGGACGCGTACATACTTGAGTATACATTAGACTCCCTATAGAAGATGCATAAGGGATCTTCTGAATTTCATTAACTTCATGGATGTTATTAGGGCATTGCTTGAGACAAAACTTATCTCCTTTAGCGACAGGGGTATCACCTGGTTTACAATCTTGCATGCCAAATCTCTTAAGCACCTTTTCTATATAGTTCTTTTATGACAATCTAAGAATGCCTCGTGAACGATCACGATGTATTTGGATCCCTAATACAAAAGAGGCGTCACCAAGATCTTTCATTTCAAAATTATTTGAAAGAAATCTCTTAGTTTCGTGCAACATATTTAAATCATTTGTAACGCCCCGGAGATTTCCGACTTTCGAAAATTCAACATCGATACTCACTTTATCGACTGCCGAGAAATCGAATGCCAAAAACCCGAAATGTTATGGTTTAAGAAAAAGAATTTAAGAAAAGAGAAGAGAAAAAGATAGAAGATAGAGAGAAAAGAGAATAGAAAAAGATAGGGAAAAGAAAACAACAAAATAGAGAAGAGATAGAAAATTTTTAAATAGAAGAAAAAGAGAATAGAGAACATAGAACGGAACAGAAAACAACAGAACAACATCAGAATCTCACAATTCGCAGCGGAACAACATATAATAATAAATGAATAATCTTTAAACAAAGAACTATATCAGTTATTACATTTTATACATTTCATTTCATTACATCATATCATCAGAGTATACAACATCAAACAAACAGCGGAAAAAGAAATACTATATAACTAGTAATACGTCATGCCATCCAGCTTGCCTCCAGCAACTCCAGAATATCCAGAATATCCTGATAAACCTAACTCTTGACTGCCCGTGTGGAAATTGGTGGGCACCCATAGTTTAGGAAGGAAAACAATAAACTCCGAGTCAGTCATGTGACTGGTGTGAGAACTCAAAACAGTTTATTTATCTTTAAAATCAAAATAGAGGAATATTTTTAAATTTAATTCGCAATGCTTTTAAAAATGAGACTACCATAAGGCCTCCCGCACACACACACAATGCAAACGCAGAATCGGAGGATATTTCTCCTTATGATAGTCAAAGATGCTTGATACGCATTTAAAAGAACATTTTATATTATTACTAATGCATAGTGTAGGAAAAATTCATTTCAAAAGTAGAATATAAATCTTAGCCAGCATAGAAATTCCGAACTATGCCTACTATAGCTAACTATATTCAATAGCAGGTTATCGCCACATTCCATAGCAGGTTATACAACTAAAACAGTACAAGTCACGTACTGCTTCTTTGGATTTCCAACGAATGATCAGGCCAAGGAACTTCCCATTGCCACATGAGAATGCCTCTGGATGGACATCCCCGAGAACCAAACCGGATCTCTACCAACACAAAGCCGGGTTACCCCTAACTGAGTAACAACTGACCAAATATGCCATCCCCCGGTCCTTTGGGACCTTTTCACCGAGCGCTCGTAATCAATTCACACAATCATAACAAAGTGTTTTCAACATGAGTAAGTATCTGGGCTCCATACCATGATACCACCCTTTTCCAGAAGGAAATGCACACATCCTAAAGGGCGCTACCCCTCATAACCTTGCTGCTTCTTTCCTGTTTTGACCATTCACGGGGTGTGAGGCTCGACGAAGTCACGTCCACAAAAACATACTTTATACAAAAGCCATGCTTTGGGTCAACAAATGATCATAGAAATGATCACCAGGATAGACGATCAAATAAACGATCCTATCACAAATAATCAACACAATGATCATTTACAGCAACACTCAGCATGTCACATTACCAAATTGGGAATATATCGCTGATAACTTCAACTATATAACCTATGAGCTCGTACGTCTCAGAGAAGGGTGTTAAGCTAAAAGAATAAATTCTCCGCCACCAACAGAAATATATTTGAAAGAAATCTGCTTTATATCTCAATTTGTAATGTCAGACATACGATCCATACAAGTCTGTTCCGGGCTCGAACAAAACCGAAGGCACTTACAAAGAAGTCCTTGCAATCCGGATATTCACAATCCTGATCGGATTTCCCATCACTTAGGGAGTCTCTATACCGTTGCAACTCAGTGCAGAGACAATCGACAGGTCATCCTATCGCTTTCGCAAATATCCGGTCTTCAACACCGATCTTCAATGCAATTCACAACGACGTATCACATATTCGGAATGGGTTATACGACCCCATGGTCCTTTCCCGGTTAACCCGAATAGTGAGCGCTTATTCAAAAATAAGTGTGGCATTCACATTCAAACAAATCACATCAATTACCTTTCAAAGGTAAATATTGATAGTCGGTTATTGAACTATCAATGGATATGCACAACATCACCAGTTTCCAAATAATTTTCCAAATTATTTATTTTCTAAAATATCTTTACTAGATATATAATTTCACACTTCAAAAATAAATCAATATTTATTTTTAAACAAATTCCACTTCCTTTTATAAATTCCATAGTGAATTTATATTTTCACAATATCCATGCATATATGATTTGAATTATTCATTTCAATTTATCTTCAAAAAGATAAATTCTCTAATATTCACTTTATATTGGAAAAACATTTCCATACTTATTTATTCATAAGTAATTCACAAATTTTATTTATTTTCAACACTTAGAAAATATTCATTATACTTAAATCGAAATTAAGTATATATTTCATTCTTTAAGGAAATCATTCTCTTAAACATATTTATTTGGGCCAAAATGAATGTTGCGTAAAACATCGTTACGACAACCCAAAATCACTAGTATAGGGATTCGAAATTAAAATAGATATAAAAATCCCAATACTATTCAAAACATTTCCTTTCGGAAATCATTTACTATAACAACAGTGTTATAGTCCACCATTTCCTTTTATTTCTCGAAAACGTCTATTTCAACAATAAATGTTGAAATCTATGGTTTCGAATCTCAACACATTTTAAAACATCGTTAGATCGTTTTAATTTTATTTAAAATATCAAATCTAAACATTTTTCTTTTAACATAATATTCACTATTCAAAAACGTGAATATACTCCGTTAACAATTTTCATCCTCTTATTCATTTTATTTTAAAGGATTATTAACAGTCAAAACGTGAATATAACTCCATAAATAAATCATAACAATTTACTTATCAAAATAAGTCGTTTGTGAATTTATAAAACAATGTTTATAAATTCTATTTCTATTTATTTATAACAACTTCCTTTTATAAATTCCTTTATTAACCTATTCGATTTATAACTCAATTATAAAACAAAGGTTCATATTATAAGTTAAATGCTTATAAAACGATTATTTTACAAAGTCGTTTTTTTGAACTTCATAATTATAAATCTTATAACTTATAAGATTCAATTATTCATCCAAATATATTCTTTAATAATTTCATGAAATTTATAAATCTTATTATTTATAAATTTCATTTATAACTTCACCATTTATAATTTTATAAATTCCATTTATTTACAAAAATCAATTTTCACTTCATTCAAACACGTATAAAAACTCGTTTTATAATGTCAATATTTCAATTTATAAATATCCATTTATAAATCTCTTAATATAAATCAATTTATATTATTATTTCAAAACGTCTTTAATCTCCTTTATTATTTCACCATTTTGATTCATAAAATAATTAAATTTTATAAATCCTATATTTAAACTTTTCGCAATAAATTCAAAAATCCCGATTAAACTATTTTATAAAATCATTAGCATCATATTCTCAAAAATCAGTTTTTAACTATATTTCTCAAAAATCATAATTTTTATAACTTTAAAAATTATAACGTTTATTTATTTAAAATGGATCAATTCCAAAATTATTTTATAAAACATATACTTCTCAAAAATCACTTTAAAAATCATTTTAAAATTCCAAAATTTGGTCTAGTGATGCTACACACCAAATAGTCAATCACGACAACAACGATATCACATATCGATATGATAATCCATCAAATATCAAAATATCTGAAATCAAATAAATACTGTTGAGGAATCCAGTTGGATCCCTCCAACCTGTTTTCCTGCATCCACAAACATTAGCACAATACCAATTTCGCTCCAGTACAAAATTTTCGCGGTATATGGGATTTAAAATATTATCCGCTTAATAACGGCGCAATAGGGTCTCATCCGCTAAACAAAAATGCGGGGAATCAATAACTCCAATATATACATATGCCAATATATATATATTGCTATTATATATAATACCAATTTCACTGTTTATGAAATATTCGCGGTATATGTTTTTAATAAATAACATCCGCTTACTAACGGCATATAATGTCTATTTTAACAATCAATAGATATCAATCATCATTCATACATGCATTCAAATATTTTAAATCTAACTATTTAAAATAAAATCGAAACTGATTCGATTGAGTGAGAAGTTCTCACCTTGGTTTTAATTTCCGTTTTAGCGATTTATTTCGAATAAAATTAAACGGACGTTTAATTTTACCCAAAATTCTCACTAACTCCAAATGATGCCAATCCAATTTCATCGCGTAGTGCTCGTCCATACGATTCCAATGCTTCTTGTTTCGCGCGTTTTCGACCTCGTATGAAAAAGTTATGAATTTTTGAAGTTACACGAGTTTTACATTCATAATTTACAATATAAACTAAATATTTTCAAACCACAACTCATCTCAACCCTCAGATCTATGCTCCTCCTCATCTGGACCGTGCGTGCAAACCCCGCCCCCCCCCCCCTCTTCCTCTCGTTCGTATCTTCCAGGTGATAGCCGTGCTCAAACAACCCATAGCATAGAACTAGGGTTCCAAATTACTCCGCCTATACTCGATCATACCCTCACCATCTTGAAGCTCGACACCACCACAACACTCGGCTGCAGTAGCATAGAGCTCGGCCCCCTCCTCCTCCTGGAAATGCGTGCGCAATTCAGCACGGTCGGCCCCCCCTTTCTCCCTCCATGTTGCTCCAAATCACATCACCACCGTTGATCTCGTAGCTCTCGTCGCCCTCTTCAATACTCTAGTTGAAAGTTTAGCCTAATTGTCGACGGATTTGGAGTAATCGAGGGGGAAAGGTCGTGAGTTTCTGGCCATTGGTTGAGTAGGAGGCGGCTGCAGATTTGTAGATTAGGGTTTTCTTTTTTCTTTTCTTTTTTTGATTTTAAGGTGTATTTATAGAGAATTTTCGAACACAATTCATCCCGGAAATTCCGAACTCCGATTTACGCGCCGTAACCAGCGTTTCTACGGTTTACCCCGCGTTACGGACACAATGGAACAGGTTTCGGAAGCTAATTCGATCATATGTGCGAGATATGGCAACAAACGTTCAATTTAAATTAAACCGATTTAAATCGATTTCTAGGCGTTTTAATTTGTACCGGACAAACGATAAATCCAATTGACACGAAATTTGAAACCTTACAATAATATCACATTACGGATCCGATGAAACTGGTTTCGTCGAAATCCGAGACTTTTTGAAAAATGGCTATTTTAACTCGCCAAATTAAAATTAAAAAATAAATCGATGCGTTTCGAGCTGCCACGATCAAACGGTAACTCCGATTGACACGAAAATTGAAATCCGGTAATAACTAACTATTACGGATCCAATGGAACTGGTTTCGTTCAATTCTGAGACTGTTCAAAAATTGACTATTTTCACTAGTGATTTTAATATTAAAATATTCAATTTTCACAAATTAACTCTTAATTCGATTTTAAAAGTTCTAAAATATCATTCTAACTCTAACATGATAAAATAAAATTTTACAAATCATTTTCAATCATATTTAACCCAATTTTCAATTATTTTCATAATTTAACTTATTAAATTATCGATTTAAAAATCCAATTAAATTCAATAATTCAAATAAAAATTTATTCGACTTATAAATTCACTTATTAATATTTAAAATTAATTAAATATTCAAATTTTAATTAATAAAAATCCTAGTTTGTTACAATCTTCCCCACTTAAAAGAATTTCGTCCTCGAAATTAACAAGCAAGAAAAATTACAAAATCTATTAACTTTCCAAAATTCATAATTAAACTTCTTACAAATCTTTACTAAGTTTTCAAATCATACTTAGTTATCTTTTCAAAAACAATTACTATTGTTTAACTTTCAACTCCAAATCAAAGTTAAAATTTTCAAAAAAAAAATTTCCAATTTTCTCAAATTTTTTCTAACGCCTTAAATTTTCGGAAAAATTCGCCATAGTCTCCTTTGCGCGGCTCGATCCGAAAAAAAATGACAGTATATATATCACAAATATACATCTCATCAAGTAATGAGGCATCCCGCAGGGAAAAAGTTAAAAGTACGATATTTAATCCGAGATATGTACCTTATATTTTTATTAGCAAGCATATACGGCTAATATAGCGCGAAAGCGAGCTCCAAATGCGAAGCAAACGCGATCCGCACCTACTAATCACTCAACAAACAACATGAGAATCATGCATATAGATAATAGTATCAATATACAACATATAGTAACATAATAACTATATATGCCAACATAGCAAATGTAGTAAAACAACAAATGCAACCATCAACCAACTAACATCCATAACCAATAAATATTCATTCATATTCTCATTAATATTCAATGAATTGGTTTTCAATTTAATCACATTTGATTCATTTACATTGGATTTTATCAACATTCATTCTCAATTCAATTAGTTCATATTCACTAATTCATATTCAAGTTGGTTCACTTCCGAATCAAATTCAATTCTATTTAAGATTCACTTAAATTTCAATTACTTTAGCTTTCAATTCCATTAACACTTAATGAATTATATACAATCAACTAACAATCATATATCAATCAATGTATATCAATTACAACCAAATTTCCTTTGCTTATATTCATTTCATTCAATTATTCAACTTTCAAATAACATTAGATCTTAATGAATTAACACTTATATTCATTATTCCATATCAATTGATTTACATTTAATCCATTAATTCAATTCAATTACAAAGTTGAATTTCATTTACATAACTTAAATTCTCACTTGTAAATAAATTCAGATTCAATTCTAAAGTAAATTTCCATTTAACATTAAATTCATTTTTATTTACAACTCATATTCATATAGTTTCACTTCTCATATATACAAGTTTATTTCACAATTGTAAATCACTTTAATTATAATTCAATTCTTATGATTCTTTTGCTTATACAATTATTCTTCAATTTAGATTATTCAAACAACCAAACAATCAACTTATATTCACTTTAATAATTCTGAAAAATTATTTCTTTATATATAAAATATACTCAAGGTAAAATTATTTCATTTACCCAAATTTTAAAACAATATTGTGTCGAATTGTTCTATTCAAGTGTTTAGAAACCCCTTCGGCATAGTTGTCGAGACCACGCTGACGAAGGTTCATATGCCACTCAACAAACCAATCATCACTATATAAAACAATTTTATATTCACTAATAAATACGCTCTCATAGCTATTATTACACTCAACTCATTCTAGAGTACTGCTGACTCTATCTCTAATGAGTAATACCCAACAGAACCATGGTTGTCGCTTAACCATATGCTCTGATACCAAATGTAACGCCTCGAAAGTAGCGGTCACAACCGGTAGGCTTTTCAACCATCCCAGCCCCACCGTGGCTTACACCGGTATCCCAGACCTTGCTTTTACGGCCATCCTCTCGACTGTCTCATGTTACACCTAACCAACCCCCTAAAAGAGGACGTGTAGGGGTAAGAGTCTCCCGTTCGCCACCAAACCGCGAAGCGAGAACCCCCCATCACATAGCCCAAAGCTTAGCAAGACTGGTGTGAGAACTCAAAACAGTTTATTTATCTTTAAAATCAAAATAGAGGAATATTTTTAAATTTAATTCGCAATGCTTTTAAAAATGAGACTACCATAAGGCCTCCCGCACAAACACACAATGCAAACGCAGAATCGGAGGAGATTTCTCCGTATGATAGTCAAAGATGCTTGATACGCATTTAAAAGAACATTTTATATTATTACTAGTGCATAGTGTAGGAAAAATTCATTTCAAAAGTAGAATATAAATCTTAGCCAGCATAGACATTCCAAACTATGCCTACTATAGGTAACTATGTTCAATAGCAGGTTACCGCCACATTCCATAGCAGGTTATACAACTAAAACCGTACAAGTCACGTATTGTTTCTTTGGATTTCCAACGAATGATCAGGCCAAGGAACTTCCCATTGCCACATGAGAATGCCTCTGGATGGACATCCCCGAGAACCAAACCGGATCTCTACCAACACAAGGCCGGGTTACCCCTAACTGAGTAACAACTGACCGAATATGCCATCCCCCGGTCCTTTGGGATCTTTTCACCGAGCGCTCGTAATCAATTCACACAATCATAACAAAGTGTTTTCAACATGAGTAAGTATCTGGGTTCCATACCATGATACCACCCTTTTCCAGAAGGAAATGCACACATCCTAAAGGGCGCTACCCCTCATAACCTTGCTGCTTCTTTCCTGTTTTGACCATTCACGGGGTGTGAGGCTCGACGAAGTCACGTCCACAAAAACATACTTTATACAAAAGCCATGCTTTGGGTCAACAAATGATCATAGAAATGATCACCAGGATAGACGATCAAATAAACGATCCTATCACAAATAATCAACACAACGATCATTTACAGCAACACTCAACATGTCACATTACCAAAATGAGAATATATCGCTGATAACTTCAACTATATAACCTCTGAGCTCGTACGTCTCAGAGAAGGGTGTTAAGCTAAAAGAATAAATTCTCCGCCACCAACAGAAATATATTTGAAAGAAATCTGCTTTATATCTCAATTTGTAATGTCAGACATACGATCCATACAAGTCTGTTCCGGGCTCGAACAAAACCGAAGGCACTTACAAAGAAGTCCTTGCAATCCGGATATTCACAATCCTGATCGGATTTCCCATCGCTTAGGGAGTCTCTATACCGTTGCAACTCAGTGCAGAGACAATCGACAGGTCATCCTATCGCTTTCGCAAATATCCGGTCTTCAACACCGATCTTCAATGCAATTCACAACGACGTATCACATATTCGGAATGGGTTATATGATCCCATGGTCCTTTCCCGGTTAACCCGAATAGTGAGCGCTTATTCAAAAATAAGTGTGGCATTCACATTCAAACAAATCACATCAATTACCTTTCAAAGGTAAATATTGATAGTCGGTTATTGAACTATCAATGGATATGCACAACATCACAAGTTTCCAAATAATTTTCCAAATTATTTATTTTCCAAAATATCTTTACTAGATATATAATTTCACACTTCAAAAATAAATCAATATTTATTTTTAAACAAATTCCACTTCCTTTTATTAATTCCATAGTGAATTTATATTTTCACAATATCCATGCATATATGATTTCAATTATTCATCTCAATTTATCTTCAAAAAGATAAATTCTCTAATATTCACTTTATATTGGAAAAACATTTCCATACTTATTTATTCATAAGTAATTCACAAATTTTATTTATTTTCAACACTTAGAAAATATTCATTATACTTAAATCGAAATTAAGTATATATTTCATTCTTTAAGGAAATCATTCTCTTAAACATATTTATTTGGGCCAAAACGAATGTTTCGTAAAACATCGTTACGACAACCCAAAATCACTAGTATAGGGATTCGAAATTAAAATAGATATAAAAATCCCAATACTATTCAAAACATTTCCTTTCGGAAATCATTTACTATAACAACAGTGTTATAGTCCACCATTTCCTTTTATTTCTCGAAAACGTCTATTTCAACAATAAATGTTGAAATCTATGGTTTCGAATCTCAACACATTTTAAAACATCGTTAGATCGTTTTAATTTTATTTAAAATATCAAATCTAAACATTTTTCTTTTAACATAATATTCACTATTCAAAAACGTGAATATACTCCGTTAACAATTTTCATCCTCTTATTCATTTTATTTTAAAGGATTATTCACAGTCAAAACGTGAATATAACTCCATAAATAAATCATAACAATTTACTTATCAAAATAAGTCGTTTGTGAATTTATAAAACAATGTTTATAAATTCTATTTCTATTTATTTATAACAACTTCCTTTTATAAATTCCTTTATTAACCTATTCGATTTATAACTCAATTATAAAACAAAGGTTCATATTATAAGTTAAATGCTTATAAACTGATTATTTTACAAAGTCGTTTCTTTGAACTTCATAATTATAAATCTTATAACTTATAAGATTCAATTATTCATCCAAATATATTCTTTAATAATTTCACGAAATTTATAAATCCTACTATTTATAAATTTCATTTATAACTTCACCATTTATAATTTTATAAATTCCATTTATTTACAAAAATCAATTTTCACTTCATTCAAACACTTATAAAAACTCGTTTTATAATGTCAATATTTCAATTTATAAATATCCATTTATAAATCTCTTAATATAAATCAATTTATATTATTATTTCAAAACGTCTTTAATCTCCTTTATTATTTCACCATTTTGATTCATAAAATAATTAAATTTTATAAATCCTATATTTAAACTTTTCACAATAAATTCAAAAATCCCGATTAAACTATTTTATAAAATCATTAGCATCATATTCTCAAAAATCAGTTTTTAACTATATTTCTCAAAAATCATAATTTTTATAACTTTAAAAATTATAACGTTTATTTATTTAAAATGGATCAATTCAAAAATTATTTTATAAAATGTATACTTCTCAAAAATCACTTTAAAAATCATTTTAAAATTCCAAAATTTGGTCTAGTGATGCTACACATCAAATAGTCAATCACGACAACAACGATATCACATATCGATATGATAATCCATCAAATATCAAAATATCTGAAATCAAATAAATACTGTTGAGGAATCCAGTTGGATCCCTCCAACCTGTTTTCCTGCATCCACAAACATTAGCACAATACCAATTTCGCTCCAGTACGAAATTTTCGCGGTATATGGGATTTAAAATATTATCCGCTTAATAACGGCGCAATAGGGTCTCATCCGCTAAACAAAAATGCGGGGAATCAATAACTCCAATATATATATATATGCCAATATATATATATTGCTATTATATATAATACCAATTTCACTGTTTATGAAATATTCGCGGTATATGTTTTTAATAAATAACATCCGCTTACTAACGGCGTATAATGTCTATTTTAACAATCAATAGATATCAATCATCATTCAAACATGCATTCAAATATTTTAAATCTAACTATTTAAAATAAAATCGAAACTGATTCGATTGAGTGAGAAGTTCTCACCTTGGTTTTAATTTCCGTTTTAGCGATTTATTTCGAATAAAATTAAACGGACGTTTAATTTTACCCGAAATTCTCACTAACTCCAAATGACTCCAATCCAATTTCATCGCGTAGTGCTCGTCCATACGATTCCAACGCTTCTTGTTTCGCGCGTTTTCGACCTCGTATGAAAAAGTTATGAATTTTTGAAGTTACACGAGTTTTATATTCATAATTTACAATATAAACTAAATATTTTCAAACCACAACTCATCTCAACCCTCAGATCTATGCTCCTCCTCATCTGGACCGTGCGTGCAAACCCCCCCCCCTCTTCCTCTCGTTCATATCTTCCAGGTGATAGCCGTGCTCAAACAACCCATAGCATAGAACTAGGGTTCCAAATTACTCCGCCTATACTCGACTATACTCGATCATACCCTCACCATCTTGAAGCTCGTCACCACCACAACACTCGGCTGCAGTAGCATAGAGCTCGGCCCCCTCCTCCTCCTGGAAATGCGTGCGCAAGTCAGCACGGTCGGCCCCCCCTTTCTCCCTCCATGTTGCTCCAAATCACATCACCACCGTTGATCTCGTAGCTCTCGTCGCCCTCTTCAATACTCTAGTTGAATGTTTAGCCTAATTGTCGACGAATTTGGAGTAATCGAGGGGGAAAGGTCGTGAGTTTCTGGCCATTTGTTGAGTAGGAGGCGACTGCAGTTTTGTAGATTAGGGTTTTCTTTTTTTTCTTTTTTTTGATTTTAAGGTGCATTTATAGAGAATTTTCGAACACTATTCATCCCGGAAATTCCGAACTCCGATTTACGCGCCGTAACCAGCGTTTCTAGGGTTTACCCCGCGTTCCGGACACAATGGAACAGGTTTCGGAAGCTAATTCGATCATATGTGCGAGATATGGCAACAAACGTTCAATTTAAATTAAACCGATTTAAATCGATTTCTAGGCGTTTTAATTTGTACTGGACAAACGGTAAATCCAATTGACACGAAATTTGAAACCTTACAATAATATCACATTACGGATCCGATGAAACTGGTTTCGTCGAAATCCGAGACTTTTTGAAAAATGGCTATTTTAACTCGCCAAATTAAAATTAAAAAATAAATCGATGCGTTTCGAGCTGCCACGATCAAACGGTAACTCCGATTGACACGAAAATTGAAATCCGGTAATAACTAACTATTACGGATCCAATGGAACTGGTTTCGTTCAATTCTGAGACTGTTCAATAATTGACTATTTTCACTAGTCGATTTTAATATTAAAATATTCAATTTTCACAAATTAACTCTTAATTCGATTTTAAAAGTTATAAAATATCATTCTAACTCTAACATGATAAAATAAAATTTTACAAATCATTTTCAATCATATTTAACCCAATTTTCAATTATTTTCATAATTTAACTTATTAAATTATCGATTTAAAAATCCAATTAAATTCAATAATTCAAATAAAAATTTATTCGACTTATAAATTCACTTATTAATATTTAAAATTAATTAAATATTCAAATTTTAATTAATAAAAATCCTGCGTCGTTACATCATTGCTGGCAAGCAATATATCATCAATATATAAAATTAAAAATATAAATTTACTCCCATTAAACTTGTGATACACATAGTTATCAATGATGTTTGCCTCAAAACCAAAAGATGTAATTACATTATGAAATTTTTGGTACCATTGACGAGAAGCTTGTTTGAGTCCATAAATGGATTTCTTTAGTTTGCAAACCATATTCTTTGGATCTTCTACCACAAAGTTTTCCGGTTGCACCGTATAAATTGTTTCCTCAATGTCTTCATTGAGAAATGCAGTCTTAACATCCATCTGATGCAACTCAAGGTCAAAATGTGCAACAAGTGACAAAATTATTCTAAAAGAGTCTTTCGATGAAACCAGAGAGAAAGTCTCTTTGAAATCAATGCCTTCCTTTTGAGTAAAACCTTTTGCTACAAGACGAGCCTTATATCTTTCCACTTTACCTTTTGCATCCCTCTTGGTTTTAAATATCCATTTACAACCAATGGGCTTCTTACCTTCAGGAAAAGGGACAAGATCCCAAACTTTATTATCTTGCATTGATTTATACTCTTCATCCATTGCTTCAATCAACTTTTGAGAATTAATATCTTGCATGGCTTGGTGAAAGTTATTAGGATCATATTCCATCAATCCATTATTATCCTCTAACTCTTGAAGAAATACAACATAATCATCCAGAATAGCATTTCTTCTTTCTCTAGTGGATCTTCTTAATGGCAATTCATTTTGAGGTTGTTGAATTTGTTCTTGTGGAACATTAACTTCAACTTGAAGAGGATTTTCTTTAATATTGTTTTGTTGGGGTTCTAGATTCACTTCTTGATCAATGACAGGAACAATAATCTGCACATTGTCCGAAGAATTAACTGTAGTAGGAATCATAGACGATGATTCCTCCTCAAAAACAATGTTCCTTACTTCATTTCTCCCTCTCAACTCAACATCCTCAAAAAATGTTGCATTTCCCGTCTCAAATATTTTCCTCAGTATGGGGTCATAAAATTTATAGCCCCTAGATCGCTCAGAATAACCAATAAAGTAGCTACTCACTGTTTTGGAGTCCAATTTTCTTTCATTTGGCCTATATGGCCTTGCCTCGGCTGGACATCCCCAAATGTGAAAATGCTTTAGAGTAGGTTGTTTGCCTGTCCAGAGCTCATAAGGTGTTTTAGTAGCTGCTTTAGTGGGTACTCTATTAAGGATATAAACTACTGTCTTTAATGCCTCTCCCCAGAGTGATTTTGATAAGGTAGAATGACTGATCATACTCCTTACCATGTCTTTAAGAGTCCAGTTTCATCTCTCAGCAACACTATTCATGGTAGGTGAACCTGGCATAGTGTATTGTGGGACTATTCCACATTCCTCTAGGAATTTGGCAAATGGTCCTAGACATTGTTCACCAGATCCGTCAGATTTACCATAATATTCACCGCCACGGTCAGATCTGACAGTTTTAATCCTTTTGTTGAGTTGGTTCTCAACTTCTACCTTAAATTTCTTGAACATGTATAAGGATTCTGATTTATCATGAATAAGATATAGGTAGCCATATCTTGAGTAGTCGTCTATGAATGTTATAAAATATTATTGACCATTCCATGATGCCTCAGGGAATGGCCCACAAATGTCTATACATATTAATTCTAAGACGTTAGTTGCTCTATTAGCACCTATTTTCTTATGTTTGGTCTATTTTCCCTTGACACTCTACAAAGACATCAAGGTCTGAAAAATCAACGGATTCCAAAAAGCCATCTGACACGAGCCTTTGAATTCTATTTTTAGATATATGACCTAAGCGCTTGTGCCATAATGTGGCTGAAGTTTCCTTACTAGCTTTTCTTTTAGTACCACGTGACTCTACATGCAAGGCTTCATTATAAGAGGTATTAACATCAAGCATATATAAGTTATCATAAACATTAAGAGAACCAGTTTCAACAAGAGTTGAATTCATTGATAAACTAAAAGTACCATTCCCAAATGTACAAGAATAACCAAATTTGTCCAACTTAGAAACAGAAACCAAATTCCGTCTAAATGACGGTATAACAAAAGTATCAAATAAATCCAAATAAAAATGAGTTCTTAATAACAACTTAAAATGCCCAATAGCCTCTACTTTTACCGATTTTCCATCACCCACATAGATGTATCTTTCCGCATCAGTTAGATTTCGGTAGCTCAGGCAACCCTGCATAGAAAGACTTAAGTGAGTAGAAGCACCAGAATCTAACCACCAAGTGTTTCCAGGTATTGTAGCTAAATTTACTTCAGAACATACCAAAGCAAAAGATGTACCTTTCTTAACACGCCATGCGTGGTATTTGGCACAATCTTTCTTCAAATGTCCAGCATTTTTGCAGAAGTAACAACCATCAATCTCCTTTTGTTGTTTCTTTTCAGTCGGACCCTTAGCAGTTTCTTTATCCTTCTTTCTCTTTTCATCTTTTCCCTTAGAGGTGTATGCTAAATGAGCACTTTCAGCCTTATTATGCTTCAATCTCTATTCTTCTTGTACACAATATGAAATGAGCTCATTAAGAGTCCATTTCTCCTTTTGACAGTTATAACTGATCTTGAACAGGTTGTATTGTGAAGGAAGAGAGATTAATGCCAAATGCACGAGCAAATCATCTGAAAGCTCAAGCTTAAGTGCCTTAAGTTTTGAAGCAGTGTTAGACATTTCCATAATGTACTCCCTTATTTTTCCTTTGCTTTGATACTTTATGGAAATTAAGTGTTGCAAAAGCGTGCTTTTTTCCGCCTTATCGTCTTTAGCAAAACGTTTTTCAATCTCAGCAAGGAAATCTTTAGCATTGGTTATCTTTTCAGATACCGCACCCCTAAATGCCTCCGGAATGCCACGCTTTATGATCATTAGACTCATGCGGTTTGAAGGATCCCACCTCTCAAAGTTCTTTATAATATCAGAAGAACTTTCATCCGTAAGAGGGGCGGGTTCATTTATCCTAAGTGCAAGGTCAAGATCCATGCAGCCAAGAACAAGCAATATGTTCTCTTTTCAATTCTTAATGTTTGTTCCAGTCAGAATAGGAATGTTGTTCAGATTGGCAGATACCGTAGTCAAATTAGCTGTAATTTTAAATTAATCAAATATGCTTACATTATAAAACAACTGTAGTAAATTTAAAATAATTGGTAAGTCTTTGCTCAAGATAGCTAGCACAACATTAATATCAAGTCTTTGGACAGTAATATTAACTAGAAGTGGTATTCTTGTTGTAATCATCAAATATTAACAATAAATTTAAGTCAAATAATAATCTTCCTTTGGGCTGATTAATTATTTTCTTGTAAAACTTTATAATTGTTACATATTTATCATCAACATATGTATCTAATTTGGCCAGATATTAACCTTCCTTTGGGCCGACTAATATTCGCATAAATAAATACACACAAATATCTAACATTTTTCATGAGCAACTAAAATAAGAGAGGTCACTTTGGTGACATATTATTTCAATTAGTTCACTTGTAATGTAGGATATTCACAATCAATTTGCAAAAGACGCCAAATAGTATATGAATTTATTTTAACTCCTTCATTTATAAATTTGCCATAAATATCAATGTCAAATTTGACATCAACTAAAACTGCAGCAATATATAACAAATGGTATTTGCAATAACAACTAATGATAAAATATTACATATTTTATTTAATTGTCAATATTCAAGGCAGAAGAAAAAACAAATTTTAACATAGCATGGTCCATACATGTGATATTATATTACACAAAGTGAAATTTTATTTTTTGATGAGCGGGCCATACATATAAAATATATGTATTTATAAAATATAAATGCATCAAATAATAAACAATATGTCCTTTCTTATTCCAAATACAAACATGCTGTATCATTAAATTTATTGCAACTGACGCATTTACTGCATTTATGATAATAAATTAATTAATTTATTACTATAACAACCACATTTAATGCAATTATGATAAATACTAAATGCAATTGACCGTTATGTGATCCAATACGTATTAAAGGAACATTAAAAGGCATGAATATGCTTCCATATGTGTGAAAACAAAACTTAACATGGTAACAATCTATAACAATAAAAAAATTGTACAGTCATAATACCACTGACAATAAAATATGAATAATACAAGTAGCAACAATTGAAGGCATCAGATTTGAACAAGCGGAATTAATTCATGAATTATTTATATAGATCTGAAACAAAGGCATCAGATGAATCAATAAGAAAAGAGCAAATTTCACAGATCAGAAATAAAGGCATCAGATTAATCAACCAAAATTGTAAATCCAAGAACCCTAATTTCAAATGTTTATAAAACCAAAGAATTTCTCAATAAAATCAATGATGGGTGGCTCTGATACCACTTGTTGTAATAAATAAATAAATTGTGATATCCCGGAAATTTTAGCAATATCAATTTAATAATCTGTATTTGAAATTAAATTGATTTGATAAAATTTTAATAAAAATTTACTTGATTTAATAATCCAATTAAATAAATGTGTAATTGATGAAATTTATCTTTTAAAAGCTAATGATTGTTTTTCTATTTATAATGTATATGTATATATGTATGTATATATATATATATTATAGATAGATAAGTTTTGATTTTAGATAAATAAACAAATAAGAACTTGTTTTTAAAATTCTAATATTCATTTGATAATTTGAAGATTATTATTTTATTTAATAAATAACTAGTTGTTTAAAATACTTAAAGTAATTGTTTTAAATTGTATAATTGTATTTTAAATATAGTTTAAATTTTAATAAGATAAATAAAAGTTTATTTTATTTCTTTTTGAACATAGCTTAATAATTTTAATTTGGAATTATTTAAAAATTTAAAATACCATTTATATATTAAAAACATTAATGTATTTAAATAAGTTAAATAGTATATGTAATTTATGATTTCTTTTATAAATGATTTAAAGTTAATAAATATGTTATTTTCTAGTAATAATAAATGTATGAATGTAGATATGTTTTAAAAGACAAAACTATTATTGTCAAATTAAATATGTTAATATAAATTAGTTTTAAAATTGGATTTTAAATATATAAATAGCATTTGAATTTGAATTCATTTTGAATTTCAAATGAATAAAACATATATAAATAACCATATTTAAATTTTGTAAGTGAGCTCTCATGTTTTATAAATTGTTTTACTTCATTAAAAATAGATATATATACTTTATTTATGAAACTACTATATATGTATTTAATAAAGCAAAGAGGATTTTTATTTATCTTTAAATTAAAATAATTAGTAACATAAGTATAAAACAAATGTTAACATTTTAATCAATTAATGAGACAAGTGTAAACTATTAATCAACTTAATTTGACAAGTATTATCTCTTTATACAGGTGAGTAACTCTTTTTGAAATTTAAATATAAACAGTTGCTTAAATAGATATGTTTGTGTATATTATTTGATTTCATGTTGATTAGTTGCCTGTGCATATGCTTTTAAATGTATTGTTGAATATATGTATATATATATATATGTGAGATGTATGTGACTGTGCTTCCTCTGCTTCTAGCTTCAGGTCCTGTTTTCAAACAAAATTTTTTCTTTGCTCTAGTTAATGCATTGTTAAGGTCCTTAAAAAAAATGTTAAAGATACCATAGTTTAGTTTTAAACTTATTAAGTAAAAACACAAAATTTGTAACTTACTCTGAATTTTTTTGAAAACATCAAAGAATGATTAATAAACTTGAAAACTCAAACATTATAAATTTTGAGTTCAGTATTGTAAACTGAAAGCTTAAACAAATTAATGATTTTTAAAACCAAAAGCATATTGTTTAGTCAGGAATTGGGGTTGCAGTACTCTTTTGAACAGAAATTGAGTTTTAAGCAAACTCTGGTGATCAAATTGATTGGAGAGTTTGGGGGTGGTAGTGGGATGATCTGTGGGTGTGGCAAAAATGCCAGAAAGATGTATAGGGCTTGGTGGAGGCGATGGGAGGTGGGCGAAGTTTGTAAACCTAATTTTATCTAGACTTGGTATTTCAATCATCTTGAAGACTTGAGACGATCGAATGCAACAAATTTTGGGAAGATGGGAGATTGGCCACTGAAGAGATGGTGACCGGAGTTTCTGCCATTCTGGTGGACTGAGCGTAGTGATGTTGGCGGTGGCAGGTTTGGAAGGGAGATGGCCTTCTAATTCCAGGTTTTCAAATTGCGTTCCAGTTTGGGTTTAGGGCTCGATCTCGATGATGGGCTACTTCTGGTGATCTGAGTGTTGGAAAGGAGGTGCAAGGTTGAAATACACTTGTGTGGATCATCATGGATGGTCGGGGAGGAGTGGTTCGCTGGTGGAGGTGCACGAGTGCACAGAGTATCAAGAGAAGTGGGTTTGGGAAGTTGATGTTTTCTTCGGGTGATTTGATGATTTACTCGAAGCAGCAGATGTTTTTACTCGATGTAATATAGGGAGGGTTTCGGATATGTAAGTATTTACAGGTTTCAAAGGAAAACCTGTTTATTTCCAATCCAAATTTAGTTTAAATCTGAAGCAAGTTGTTAACAAAAATAAAACTTAAATTTAAGGTCAGGATTTCAAACTGAGTTTGAATCCAGGCTTAAAAATTTAATTTAAACTTTATAAATTAAAATGTTTAACAACTATAAAAGAGTTTTAAATATTTGAAATTAAAGATAAAGCTTTAAAAATAGAATAGAAGATTTAATCCTAAGTTTAAATCTGGAAACAAGATTCAAATTAGAATCATGTTTTGAAAAGAAAAGAAGTTTTTAAATTTTGAAATATTTAAACAGCATTTGATGTTGAATCATATTTTAAATATGATTTGCATTATAAATATGGGTACAAATTTCCTTTAAACTTCTTTATAAATAAGAAATTATTTAGTAGAAATCTTAAAAAAAAAGTTTTAAATTGTATTTTAAACTTTGTTTAAGTTAAGTTTGATTTCTTTTTAAATTTGAAATTTAAAATGTAATTTGAAAACAATTTTGTGTTAAATTGTTTAAGTTACTTTATTAATGATAAAGTAATCATGAATAAGAAATGTTTTATTTATTTTTTAAAGTAAATTTAAGATTTAATGATCTTTGTTTCATTAAAATTAATAATTTAATTTATTTATTTATTTAATTAATTAAATATTTGAAATTAATTAACGTTAATTAAATTTGAAATTTATTTAAGTTAATTACTAAGAAAGGTAATTAAGAATTTATTAATAAGTTAATGAAGGTCATTAACTTGTGATTATTTATTAATTAATTAATGTAATTAATTTTGATAAATTAATTGGATTAATTAATTTAAATAATTAATTATGAAACTTAATTAAGTATGATTATTTTATGGAAATAATTAAAGATATTAATTACTCTTTGTAATTAATTTATTGATTGGATTAGTTTAAATTAATTAATTAACTTTAATTAATTTAGAATAATCATTGAATGGATTGATAAGAAATCAATGTGGAATAATTACTTAGAGAAGTAATTAAGTTAAGCAAATTACTGGAAGGAATTAATTAAAGTATGATATTTGGGATTAATTACTTTGTGAAGTGATTAATAATTAATTACTTAATGGAATTAATTTAAGCATTTATTAATTGAGTTATTTGAAATAATTAAGTGATGTAATTAATTAAGAGTAATTAATTACTAATGAGATTAATCAAGATTGATTAATAAATATAATTAATTATTAAATGAAATTAATTTAGAAGTAATTAAGAAGTAATTAAGAATAGTTAATTACTAAATTTGATTAATCAAAAGTGATTAATAATTGTGGATTAATTTAAATTTAATTAATGATCATTAATTAATATAATTAATGATGTAATTAAGGATTAATTAATTAAGATTAATTAATCAATGATAAGTGATTAAGAAATTAATTAATTAATGTAATTAATTAAGGACTAATGTAATTAATTATAATTAATTAATTAATGAAGTAATTAAAGGTTAATTACTGATTTTGGTTAAGGATAATTAATTTTAAAAATTAATTAAAGATAATTACTTGAATGTAATTAAAGGATAGTTAATCAAGGGTGATTAATTAAGATTTAGGATAATGATTAATTGATTGATAATCAATTAATGATTAAGTAGGAGAAAGTAATTAATTTAATTCATTTTAAATTAATTAAAGATAGCTAATTAATTTAATTGACTTTAAATTAATTAGAGATAGAAGTAATTAATTTAATTCATTTTAAATTAATTATAGATGGTGTGATTATAGATCTTTGCTTATGAATGGATGATATGTTTACCCTGAATGGTTTGAATCTCAGACATGAGATAAATAGTGTTGTGTGTTATGGATGCATTGGTTGCATTGTGATGGTGATATGAGTAATCTATGGATGATGATAATGTAGATTATCAAGTTATGATGATAATATAGATTACTTGCTTATGATGATATTGTTGATTATCTATTATGATGATGTGAAGTATCTATCTGTGTGTATATAGATAGTTTAAATTGAATTGTTTTAAACTTAAAACAACTTGGACCTAAAAGACACGCTTTGGATTTCGATGAGACCGGGATCGGGTTTCCATATTTGGATATCCGAAAACCACATCGATTCCAATTAAACGCTAGGTCATTAATCTAAGTGGAGCAAGTGAAGACTCGAGGTGTAAGGGCTATACGTCAGTATAACTCTGTGGGTGATTCCGTAATGAGTTTGACGGAATAGTGCTTATAGATTCGAGATGGTGAATCAGAGTGTAAAGGCTATGGTCGTTGACTCTGAGGGTGATTCCAATAATGAGTGCAACGAGATAGTGCCTTCGGTTTCGTTCGATCCCGGAACGAACTTGTATGGATTGAATGCTTTCAGAACATCGTCAGGCGGATGATGAGCATTCTAAGTGATGTGTCCTATAAAGGTAATCATAGCCTCAAGCCTCATCAACCGGGAATGGCTAAAACAGGGGAGGTGCATCAAGGCTTCGTGGGTAGCTCCCACTGGAGAGCAAGATTGATCCTTGTTTAGAGGTCCCTTTATATTCGGCTGTGTGGGGCAGTGGTTCGGGACAACTGCCGGGGTTGTCTTGTTTGGAACTATTCAGTAAGGAATGGGTCCGGCCTTGTGTTGCAGGGGAGTGGGAGTACTCCTCGGTACGGTGATCTAGGCCACATACTGTGACGGGCGGTACCCCAGTAGCCCTGCCATTGTATGGAATCCAAAATCCAATAAGTGCCAACGGTTTTGATTGTATTACCCACTTTTGTGGCTAGTTGCTGGAATTTAATAGATGTAACAATTTCAGCTATTTCATATTTATTTGAAAACCCTAGACACTATATAATATCATCGGATTTCCTATCAAATGTTTTGGTTAGCGTAAGGTAAAAACTTTTCCATGTTTATGTGTGGGAAGTCTTACGTGATACCCTTTCTTTTAAAGGATTTTTGAAAGTTAAGCAACTTTAGCCTGTTACTCACACCAGACTCATGTCTGACCCGGAGTTTATTTTTGTTTTTCATAAACTCTTGGGTACTCAAATTTTTACGAGTAGCCAAGGGATTCAGGTTAGGATTTGGGTTAGCTTTGATGAATATTGGAGGAGCAATGGAGCAGGAGGCTTCTGCGTTAGATATTAGTATTCCGCTGTGTGTTCTGTGATTGTCTCTGAGATTGTATTATGTTGTAAATACTAGACAGGTGTTTATAACTGTCTAGTATGTGTTATATTATCTGTGTACTCTGATAATGTTGTATACTATGTAAATTTTTATGTTATTAATATAATTTGTTCGTTCCGCTGTTTAGATTCTGATGTGTTGGTTCTTCTTCTTCTCTTTCTTTCTATTCTCTATCCCTTTCTTTCTTATTAGCGATGCGATTTCCTGGAGATAGGAAGTTGGGTCGTTACAGTGGTATCAGAGCATTAGGTTGAGTGAATACCTAGGCTCTGGAGTGGTGTCTATCTTGAGAGAGCGTATTTGTAGTTTTGATATATACCTATATATATATATATATATATATATATATATATATATATATATTATTTCTACCTATCTGTTGGGATACCTGTTCGGGTTTCTCCAACATAAGTAATAAAGGTAGATAAGGTAGTGGTGTGTGTAACACGATTACTACCATTGGTTGGAGTTTGAATGTTTGAGGTTGGAAGTGTATTTATCGAGACTGTAGACCTAATACCGTCTCGAGTGAGTTGTGCAGAGTGTAGAGATTTAATCGATCTCTGATGGTAACCTGTTAAGGTTCAGAGTCTATTTTTGAAGATGGATAAGATGAGTTTGGATCTGTCGTTTTGGCAGAAGTGTGTGATGGTATTTTGGATACCTCAGGAAATAGTAGCTGCGTGATGAGATGCAGTGACTATGGATATTTCCGAAGATGTTTTCTTTGGAACGAGTTAGGAAGTGTGTCTGCTTCAGTGTTGTGGCTGAGTTCAGCTAGTTGTTGGAGTTTGGCTTTGAGGTCTGAGTTTCTCAAAGAGCTTTGATTAGGAGCCTTTGGCATTGGTGTCAGCAGTGCAACTCGGAGTGTTTGGGTTGAAAGAAGTTTTATGGCTAAGTAATTTCTGAAGGTGGAGTTCAGAAGCAGCAGAGTGGACCCAATACTTTATTGGATTGGCTAATCAAGAGTAAGCTGTTCTGTTTGGTAAAGAGAGAACAGTTTTATTTGGGAATTGGTCTATATTGATCGCAAAAGTGATTTGCGATTGTTCGAGTGTTCTTTTGAGGTATTGAAGAATTTTTGGTTGTCTTCTGAGAAGTCGGAAGTTTGTCCACTTCTGAAGATTGAGTTTTCTTATCGTCTAGATCCTAGGAGTAGGGCTACCGGTGAATCAGCTAGTAGAAGGATGGTTTCTCGAGATAGGTTTAGTGAGGCAGCTCAGGATTGGAGAAACATCTGAGTTTTCTATGGATATGTTGAGCCATATTTCTGAAAAGTGATGTCCAGTTTGTGCTCATATTCTTCATCAGCAGTGTCTTCTGTGCCAGTTCAGAGTTGTACAGCGAAAGCAGTTTGGGAGTATTTCTGTTTTGTCTTTTCTGGATAGAAGTAGTGAGTTTGTTCTTCTAATGTTTGAAGAGTAGAGTTGGTGATCTTAGTCTTGGTTGATCTTGAGGAGATCGTTGTGTTGGGTTGTTTTTGGTCTAGATTGTTTTTAGAAGAATCAGCAAGAGTTGAGCTGATCAGTTTGGATAAGAGACGAAGGAATTTGGATTCCAGAGTCGGAGTTTTGATTGGATCTCTTTTGTGTTTTGGTTGGATTGGTGTTTGGTTTTCAAGAGTTGAATTTCCAGTTTGGATAACTGGGATTTGATGAGATTCACGTATCTTTGAGGGAGTACGTGTATGAGTTATCTCTGGAAGTGGAGCCAGCTGTTCAAGAAGGTTTGGTTGTTAAGTCAGACTCGTCTGTAGTCTGATATCTTGTCTAGTTCTATAGATCGAGATGAGTAGAAGCTCTGTAGCTTCGCAGTCTAGATTGTTTGTATATTGTAGGGCGAGTATCCCGGTATATATATATACTTGGGGAAACTCGAGAAGATTTTATCCAGTATTTTATCTGGATAATTAATTTGTTTGATTAGATAGATTGGTTGCTTTGGTTGTTAGCATATTATTGATATATGCTTGTGTTTAAATTTAAAATCTTAAATGAGATTATTAAATTAACTTTGCTTTTAAATTTCGGGGACGAAATTCTTTTAAGGGGGAAGGAATGTGATATCCCGGAAATTTTAGCAATATCAATTTGATAATCTGTATTTAAAATTAAATTGATGATAAAATTTTAATAAAAATTTACTTGATTTAATAATCCAATTAAATAAATGTGTAATTGATGAAATTTATCTTTTAAAAGCTAATGATTGTTTTTCTATTTATAATGTATATGTATATATGTGTATATATATATTATAGATAGATACGTTTTGATTTTAGATAAATAAACAAATAAGATCTTGTTTTTAAAATTCTAATATTCATTTGATAATTTGAAGATTATTATTTTATTTAATAAATAACTAGTTGTTTAAAATACTTAAAGTAATTGTTTTAAATTGTATAATTGTATTTTAAATATAGTTTAAATTTTAATAAGATAAATAAAAGTTTATTTTATTTCTTTTTGAATATAGCTTAATAATTTTAATTTGGAATTATTTAAAAATTTAAAATACCATTTATATATTAAAAACATTAATGTATTTAAATAAGTTAAATAGTATATGTAATTTATGATTTCTTTTATAAATGATTTAAAGTTAATAAATATGTTATTTTCTAGTAATAATAAATGTATGAATGTAGATATGTTTTAAAAGACAAAACTATTATTGTCAAATTAAATATGTTAATATAAATTAGTTTTAAAATTGGATTTTAAATATATAAATAGCATTTGAATTTGAATTCATTTTGAATTTCAAATGAATAAAACATATATAAATAACCATATTTAAATTTTGTAAGCGAGCTCTCATGTTTTATAAATTGTTTTACTTCATTAAAAATAGATATATATACATTTATTTATGAAACTACTATATATGTATTTAATAAAGCAAAGAGGATTTTTATTTATCTTTAAATTAAAATAATTAGTAACATAAGTATAAAAAAAATGTTAACATTTTAATCAATTAATGAGACAAGTGTAAACTATTAATCTACTTAATTTGACAAGTGTTATCTCTTTATACAAGTGTCCTTTTTTATTTTGATTTTCTTTTAATTTTTAAATAAATCATTTATACCTATATAAAACATGTTTTCTTCACCTCTATTCTTTTCTAAATCTTCATTTTTTTTCAAAGTTAAGAAGAAGATAAATCTACGCTGAAAACAAACTTGTTTTCGAACTCTCAAAAACAAAATTTAAATCATATTCAAAATCTGAAATTCCTTTCATTTCCATCAACTTGAAAATCAAACCTGCACCTGAAAATCTTTTCAAAAGCAAATGAAAGCCTCTGCATTTCTTTAAATTTGGGAATCAAGCTCAATGTAAAGCCTGCATCTGGGAATCAAGCATTCAAGGCCATCTCAACATGCAACTGCAAATTAAAGTTTTTCAAAATTAAAGATTTAAATACATATGCAATCAAAGCCTGCATGCAAGTTAAATCAAGATCAAGTCCCATTAACCTGCATGCAGATCTAAATGCAAGCAACTCAGTTCTTTTTAAAGCATGCAACTTCAAGTTTTCCAAATTTAAAGATTCTAATGCATATAGAAGCTAGCCTGCATGCAAAATTCAATCAGTAGGCAACTCAGTTCCTAAAGCATAAAACAAAAGCTCTGTTCTTCATGCTCTAGACAGGTGAGTAACTCTTTTTGAAATTTAAATATAAACTGTTGCTTAAATAGGTATGTTTGTGTATATTATTTGATTTCATGTTGATTAGTTACCTGTGCATATGCTTTTAAATGTATTGTTGAATATATGTATATATATATGTGACTGTGCTTCCTCTGCTTCTAGCTTCAGGTCCTGTTTTTAAACAAAAAAATTTCTTTACTCTAGGTAAATACTTTGTTAAGGTCCTGAAAAAAATGTTAAAGATACCAAAGTTTAGTTTTAAACTTATTAAGTAAAAACACAAAGTTTGTAACTTACTCTAAAATTTTTTGAAAACATCAGAGAATGATTAATAAGCTTGAAAACTCAAACATTATAAATTTTGAGTTCAGTATTGTAAACTGAAAGCTTAAACAAATTAATGATTTTTAAAACTAAAATTATATTGTTTAGTCAGGAATTGGGGTTGCAGTACTCTTTTGAACAGAAATTGAGTTTTAAGCAAACTCTGGTGATCAAATTGATTGGAGAGTTTGGGGTTCATGGAGGTGGTAGTGGGATGATCAGGGGGTGTGGCAAAAATGCCAGAAAGATGTATAGGGCTTGGTGGAGGCGATGGGAGGTGGGCGAAGTTTGTAAACCTAATTTTATCTGGACTTGGTATTTCAATCATCTTGAAGACTTGAGATGATCGAATGCAACAAATTTTGGGAAGATGGGAGATTGGCCATTGACGAGATGGTGACCGGAGTTTCTGCCATTCTGGTGGACTGAGGGTAGTGATGTTGGCGGTGACAGGTTTGGAAGGGAGATGGCCTTCTAATTCCAGGTTTTCAAATTGCGTTCCAGTTTGGGTTTAGGGCTCGATCTCGATGATGGGCTACTTCTGGTGATCTGAGTGTTGGAAAGGAGGTGCAAGGTTGAACTACAGTTGTGTGGATCATCATGGATGGTCGGGGAGGAGTGGTTCGCTGGTGGAGGTGCACGAGTGCACAGAGTATCTGGAGAACTGGGTTTGGGAAGTTGATGTTTTCTTCGGGTGATTTGATGATTTACTCGAAGTAGCAGATGTTTTTACGCGAAGTAATATAGGGAGGGTTTCGGTATGTAAGTATTTACAGGTTTCAAAGGAAAACCTGTTTATTTCCAATCCAAATTTAGTTTAAATCTGAAGCAAGTTGTTAACAGAAATAAAACTTAAATTTAAGGTCAGGATTTCAAACTGAGTTTGAATCCAGTTTTAAAAATTTAATTTAAACTTTATAAATTAAAATGTTTAACAACTATAAAAGAGTTTTAAATTTTTGAAATTAAAGATAAAGCTTTAAAAATAGAATAGAAGATTTAATCCTAAGTTTAAATCTGGAAACAAGATTCAAATTAGAATCATGTTTTGAAAAGAAAAGAAGTTTTTAAATTTTGAAATATTTAAACAGCATTTGATGTTGAATCATATTTTAAATATGATTTGTATTATAAATATGGGTACAAATTTCCTTTAAACTTCTTTATAAATAAGAAATTATTTAGTAGAAATCTTAAAAAAAAAGTTTTAAATTGTATTTTAAACTTTGTTTAAGTTAAGTTTGATTTCTTTTTAAATTTAAAATTTAAAATGTAATTTGAAAACAATTTTGAGTTAAATTGTTTAAGTTACTTTATTAATGATAAAGTAATCATGAATAAGAAATGTTTTATTTATTTTTTAAAGTAAATTTAAGATTTAATGATCTTTGTTTCAATAATTTAAATAATTTATTTAATTAATTTATTTAATTAATTAAAGATTTGAAATTAATTAACGTTAATTAAATTTGAAATTTATTTAAGTTAATTACTAAGAAAGGTAATTAAGAATTTATTAATAAGTTAATGAAGGTCATTAACTTGTGATTATTTATTAATTAATTAATGTAATTAATATTGATAAATTAATCGGATTAATTAATTCAAAATAATTAATTATGAAACTTAATTAAGTATGATTATTTTATGGAAATAATTAAAGATATTAATTACTCTTTGTAATTAATTTATTGATTAGATTAGTTTAAATTAATTAATTAACTTTAATTAATTTAGAATAATCATTGAATGGATTGATAAGAAATCAATGTGGAATAATTACTTAGAGAAGTAATTAAGTTAAGTAAATTACTGGAAGTAATTAATTAAAGTATGATATTTGGGATTAATTACTTTGTGAAGTGATTAATAATTAATTACTTAATGGAATTAATTTAAGCATTTATTAATTGAGTTATTTGAAATAATTAAGTGATGTAATTAATTAAGAGTAATTAATTACTAATGAGATTAATCAAGATTGATTAATAAATATAATTAATTAGTAAATGAAATTAATTTAGAAGTAATTAAGAAGTAATTAAGAATAGTTAATTACTAAATTTGATTAATCAAAAGTGATTAATAATTGTGGATTAATTTAAATTTAATTAAGGATCATTAATTAATATAATTAATGATGTAATTAAGGATTAATTAATTAAGATTAATTAATCAATGATAAGTGATTAAGAAATTAATTAATTAATTAATGTAATTAATTAAGCACTAATGTAATTAATTATAATTAATTAATTAGTGAAGTAATTAAAGGTTAATTACTGATTTTGGTTAAGGATAATTAATTTGAAAAATTAATTAAAGATAATTACTTGAATGTAATTAAAGGATAGTTAATCAAGGGTGATTAATTAAGATTTAGGATAATGATTAATTGATTGATAATCAATTAATGATTAAGTAAGCAAGTTTTAAAAGGAGAAAGTAATTAATTTAATTCATTTTAAATTAATTAAAGATAGCTAATTAGTTTAATTGACTTTAAATTAATTACAGATAGAAGTAATTAATTTAATTCATTTTAAATTAATTATAGATGGTGTGATTATAGATCTTTGCTTATGAATGGATGATATGGTTTACCCTGAATGGTTTGAATCTCAGACATGAGATAAATAGTGTTATGTGTTATGGATGCATTGGTTGCATTGTGATGGTGATATGAGTTATCTATGGATGATGATAATGTAGATTATCAAGTTATGATGATAATATAGATTACTTGCTTATGATGATATTGTTGATTATCTATTATGATGATGTGAAGTATCTATCTGTGTGTATATAGATAGTTTAAATTGAATTTTTTTAAAATTAAAACAACTTGGACCTAAAAGACACGCTTTGGATTTCGATGAGACCGGGATCGGGTTTCCATATTTGGATATCCGAAAACCACGTCGATTCCAATTAAACGTTAGGTCATTAATCTAAGTGGAGCAAGTGAAGACTCGAGGTGTAAGGGCTATACGTCAGTATAACTCTGTGGGTGATTCCGTAATGAGTTTGACGGAATAGTGCTTATAGATTCGAGATGGTGAATCAGAGTGCAAGGGCTATGGTCGTTGACTCTGAGGGTGATTCCAATAATGAGTGCAACGAGATAGTGCCTTCGGTTTCGTTCGAACCCGGAACGAACTTGTATGGATTGAATGCTTTAAGAACATCGTCAGGCGGACGATGAGCATTCTAAGTGATGTGTCCTATAAAGGTAATCGTAGCCTCAAGCCTCATCAACCGGGAATGGCTAAAACAGGGGAGGTGCAGCAAGGCTTCGTGGGTAGCTCCCGTTGGAGAGCAAGATTGATCCCTGTCTAGAGGTCCCTTTATATTCGGCTGTGTGGGGCAGTGGTTCGCGACAACTGCCGGGGTTGTCTTGTTCGGAACTATTCAATAAGGAATGGGTCCATCCTTGTGTTGCATGGGAGTGGGAGTACTCCTCGGTATGGTGATCTAGCTCACGTACTGTGACGGGCGGTACCCCGGTAGCCCTACCATTGTATGGAATCCAAAATCCAATAAGTGCCAACGGTTTTGATTGTATTACCCACTTTTGTGGCTAGTAGCTGGAATTTAATAGATGTAACAATTTCGGCTATTTCATATTTATTTGAAAACCCTAGACACTATTATAATATCATCGGATTTCCTATCAAATGTTTTCGTTAGCGTAAGGTAAAAACTTTTCCATGTTTATGTGTGGAAGTCTTATGTGATACCCTTTCTTTTAAAGGATTTTTGAAAGTTGAGCAACTTTAACATGTTACTCACACCAGACCTATGTCTGACCCGAAGTTTATTTTTGTTTTTCATAAACTCTTGGGTACTCAAATTTTTACGAGTAGCCAAGGGATTCAGGTTAGGATTCGGGTTAGCTTTGATGAATATTGGAGGAGCAATGGAGCAGGAGGCTTCTGCGTTAGATATTAGTATTCCGGTGTGTGTTTTGTGATTGTCTCTGAGATTGTATTATGTTGTAAATACTAGACAGGTGTTTATAACTGTCTAGTATGTGTTGTATTATCTATGTACTCTGATAATGTTGTATACTATGTAAATATTTATGTTATTAATATAATTTGTTCGTTCCGCTGTTTAGATTCTGATGTGTTGGTTCTTCTTCTCTTTCTTTCTATTCTCTATCCCTTTCTTTCTTATTAGCGATGCGATTTCCTAGAGATAGGAAGTTGGGTCGTTACATAAATTCTAGATCTGAATACATACAACCCATATTGATTCTATCGAGAAACAAATATATGAAATTAAAAAGTTCAGCAGAAGTCGTACCTGAATCCATTGATGTTTGCAAAAAGATGATCAACTAGGTTTTAGATCTTCCAAATTGACACAAGCTTAGATCTGAAAATTTTCTCTTTAGAAGAGGGTGGAGAGAATATGATAAGACTTGTATAATTTGGGGACCATAACCCCATATATATAGTGTGTGACATTTTTCAGTTCGGCCCTTCAACAAACTAAAATTGTCACTCTGGTATCCACACATTATAAATTTACATGACGAATATACCCCTTAAGTCTTGTTGTATTTATTCCAAATAGATCACATAATTAAACTTAATCCCAAGATAGCCCATACATTCAAATATTAAAATATGTGGCCCCATAATGCTGAATTATTCCAACATGTCCTTCACCCAACCTTTCAACAACTTGAGGTCGATTTGATTAAGAGAGCAATGGAGACGACGAAGAGGAGGAGCTTCCAGTATATAGAGACAATGAACAAGTCTAGGTGCTTTAATTTAATTTAAACCTTTTGATGCCTTATTTTTTATTCTCTCAGTTAGGGTTTTTTAAATAACAAATGGGTAAGTATGTACAGAGTTGAACTTCATTTTAATGGATTTAGTAATATATCATAGTTATACACAAATCGGACTAGAGTTAAATCATCTTTGAAAATGGAAGCATCGATTTCAACACAAGGCATGTTTGCGCACTTCATTTTGGAAGATCTAGTACAAAACATTTCATGCTACTCCAAGTTATTAATATAAGCGTATATATTCACTCAATGGCCAATGCAATGTAGCTTGATGTTTATACTCAAATGCATGGTTTATATTTATTAGTGGTTGGAGTTACATTTAAGTTTTAACTTGTTCTTTACAAGTCGCTACAATTTTTAGTTCTTCCAGATTGTAATTGCGCATATATAACCATCTTAATTAATAGAAGAGTAAGCATTTCGTTCAATAGCAGGGGATAACAACTTTGGTGTCGAGCCATGCAGCTCCTGCAATGGCATAATAGGTAGATTGGATGATATTTCATGTAAATTTAAATGCAAATTTTGTTGGACATTTCATTGAACACCTTGAGAGAATTGAAGTGAGTTTTGCGCAGCAGAATCTCCAAGCGTTATCTGGTCTTCCATTACAACGATGTCATCAACATAGTATGATCTTTGCCAAAAATATACATATATACAACAATTAGTTCTAGCTAAATTTGATAAGGTATTATCTAATTATCAGTTACTTTTAACAACTTATGTTAAAAAGGTTATTTTCCTTTCAAATTATTTTATCCTATAAATGCTAATGGGTGACTCGAACAAAAAGTAGATGGAAGTGCACTCTTAAGGATGGTATAATGCATCTCAATAGACATGATGTGCTTTTTAACAGGGTATGCAATGTTAATAGTTTTGTTACGGAAATGTTTTCTTCTGTTATCCACTAGCATTCTTAGGGTATTTGATGCTCTTTTCATTATTGCCTAGATTTTTATATATTTGTATTCTCTTGAAGTTGACATGTTCTCAACAAGGCTAATTTTCTTAGCCTCTTAATATTTATTGGTTTTGTATTATAGGTCAATTATACAAGTTGATATGCTTTGAATGGAGATCTGAAATAAACACTATGTTAGTCCTGGAATTTAAGGAAACTAGTGTATTATGAGATCTCAATTTAAAACAATTTGCTAACATTTCTACCAAAGCAGTCGAGAGGAACAAATGCAATGCTATGTCAGAAAAGATTAATGTATTCTCAAGTGCTTATTTGTTATGATGCTTCGGTCTTTGAACTATATATAAGAGATGTGCATCAATTGCAGCAGGTATTCATAATCTGTTATGAAAATAATGCATTTACCTTATTCTTCATTCTATATTAGTATACTTTCCTTTCCTGTATGCTTTAAATAATTTTGGAGGTTACTGAGTTTTTAAGAGATGGATTTTTGTGGTTTGGTTGTGCAGGTTGATGAATTTGCTATTACTTTATATGATGAATTAAAAATGATGGAGATTGTAGAAAATCCGAAAATGTGAAAGAGATTATTTATACTCTTATGTTTTACTCAAATATAAATGTATTTATTTGTAAACTCCATTATCGTTATTGACATTGATTGATAGCTCAAATACTCAAATATAAGGATAGCTAAGTTTCTCTAAGTTTTATAACTTCTGCACTCAAACAATGAAATAATAAACCAAAAATTAATTTTTTTCTTGCCATATGCTTAAATTATTCTTAACATATTTTGAGAGACTGACATTTATTTCGGTGGCTGAATGTTGTTGACGATTTCACTTACAAACTTACCTCTGCCAAAAATACTAAATAAATTTATGTAATTCAAATCAGCCTACTTGGTAGACATTTCTGCCACTTTCATTGTAAGAAACCAAAGATGATTGATGTTAGTTAAATGTGTTTTTTGGATGGTAACCCTGTAATCAACCTTATTCACCCTCTTCACCCTCTATTGTTGTCATGAATTAGCATTATGGCCATCAATTTTTATTTTGCATTTTTACTCGTGTAACATCCATTTGTCTATGTTACTTACACTGCACAAGTTTATGCAACTGTATTGTTTCACTGCCTAGCAGATGCATGCTCAAAAGCGTTATGTTAACAGGTGTTAAAAAGCATTCAATCATTTATGCTATGCCTTTTAACCAATGTTTGTGAGACGACCCGACTTTCTTACCACAAAAAATTGCATCATCTTTAAGAAAGAAAGGGATAGAAAAGAGAAAAGACAGAGAAGAAGAAAGAAACAACATCAGAATCTAAACAGCGGAACGAATAAATTATATTACTCACATAATTCATTACATAGTATCATATACATCAGAGATACACAGCTTAACCAACTCATACGAGACAGTTATAAACACCAGTCTAGTTATACAACTCCATACAACAACTCAGAGAACACACAGCGGAATACTATATCTACACGCAGAAGCCTCCTGCTCCATTGCTCCTCCTGAATTCGTCAATCCAACCTAAAATCTAACCTGAATCCCTTGGCTACTCGTAAAAATTTGAGTACCCAAGAGTTTAAGAAAAATAGAATAAACTCCGGGTCAGACATGGGTCTGGTGTGAGTAAACGTGTTAAAGTTGCTTAACTTTAAAAACCTTTTGAAAGAAAAGGTATCATGTAAGACTTCCCACACATAAACATGGAAAAGTTTTTACCTTACGCTAACCAAAACATTTGATAGGAAATCCGATGATATTATAATAGGCTTGGGTTTTCAAATAAATATGAAACAGCCGAAATTGTTACATGATTAAATTCCAGCTACTAGCCACAAAAGTGGGCAATACAATCAAAACCGTTGGCACTTATTGGATTTTGGATTCCATACAATGGCAGGGCTACTGGGGTACCGCCCGTCACAGTACGTGGCCTAGATCACCGTACCGAGGAGCCACCCTAACTCCCCTGCAACACAAAGCCGGACCCATTCCTTACTGAACAGTTCCAAATAAGACAACCCCGGCGGATGTAGCTATTCAACCTCCCACACAGTCGAAATAAAAAGGGACCTGTAGACAGGGGTAAATCTTACTCTTAAGTGGGGGCTACCCACGAAGCTTTGCTACACATCCCCTGTTTTAGCCATTCCCGGTTGATGAGGCTTGAGGTTACGATTACCTTTAATGAACACATCACTTAGAATGCTCATCGTCCACCGGACGATGTTTTGAAAGCATTCAATCCATACAAGTTCGTTCCGGGTTCGAACGAAACTGAAGGCATTATCTCATTACACTCGTTTTTGGAATCACCCTTAGAGTTAACGACAATAACTCTTACATTCTGAACCACCATCTCGAACCTATAAGAACTAGTTCCGTCAAACTCATTACAGAATCACCCACAGAGTTATACTGACGTATAGCCCTTACACCTCGAGTGTTCACAAAGCTCCACTTTGATTCACGACCTAACGTTAATTGGAATCGATGTGGTTTTCGGATATCCAAATATGGAAACCCGATCCCGGTCTCATCGAAATCCAAAGCGTGTCTTTTAAGTCCAAGTTGTTTTAAAGGTTTTAAAATAATCCAATACAGTATCTATACACACACAGATAGATAACTCACAAATCACAATTGATAATCAACATTATCAAATAACAGGTAATCCACATTATCAATATCATAATAGATAATCCATATATCAACATCCCAATTGATGATTTATGTAATCATCACAATGCAATCAAGTATTCATATCATACAACCATACTTATCTCATTACTGAGATCACAAAGCATTCAAGACAATCAATGTCATCCATTCATACATAAGCAATGATTTACTCCTGCCATAATATAATTAATTTAAAATGGATTAAATTAACTATCTCTATCTCTAAATAATTTAAAGTGAATTAAATTAATTAATTCATCTATAATTAATTTAAAATAAATTAAATTAATTACTTCATCCAAATATATCATACTTATTCTTCAATTAAACAAATTAATTAATCATCATCCTAATTAATTAACCTTGATTAATTAACTCTTAATAAAGTAATTAATCCTTAATTATTTTCATCAATCATATCAATTAATGAACCTTAATTAATTACTTTCATTAATTAATTAATCTTAATTAATTACATTATTTCTTGATTAACTACATTAATAATTATGCTTAAATTAATTACTTTTAATTAATCAACTATAAACATTAATTATTTTTAATTACTTCTTAATTACTTTACAAATTCGTTGATTTATTACACCAAGTAATAAACCTTTAATTACTTTAACAATTAACTATTCATTTAAAATTACTTCCCAATCAGTAATTTACCTAACTCAATTGCCTCTGTAATTTATCAATTACTTATCTTAAGTAATTAGCCTTATCAAACTTATTAAGTAACATACTTAATCCTTTATCAAGTGACTATCATTAATTAATTAACAAATTAATTAACTTACTTGATCATACTTATCTCATTAATTATAATTGAGTAATTCATTCCTTAATTACTCTTTAACCAAATTAATCTTCAATTAACAGATTAATTATCATCAACTATTAATTAATAAACCTTAATTATTAATCAATTCTTTAAAATAAAGTAATTAATCACTAATTACTTTTATAATTAATTAATTAAACTAAATTAACCGATTAATCAACTCTTAATCATTAATTAATAAACTTAATTATTAATTAACAATCTTAATTACAAATTAATATAATTAATTAATCCTTAATTAAAATTAATTAACCTTAAATAAAAATAGTTAATCCTTAATTAACTTGAATTTATAAATTAATAACTTCTTAACCATTAATTAATGAAACCTAATTATTACTTAATAAAACCTTTGTTAAGTATTAATTAACCCCTAATTACTTAATTAATAAGTAATTACAAATTAATTAATCATTAGTCATTAATCTAATCATCATAATTATTAGTTAATTAAATTAATAACCATACTTAATTAATTACTTAATTAATCCTTCAAAATAATTAAGTAAATAAATTAATTAAACTTAAAATTCTTAATTAACTAAATAATTATTCATTAAATTGTAAAACCGTTAAAACAAACAGTTTGACACACAGCAAAAACCCAGAACCACGCGAGATATAACCCGAGCCACAACAAAATTTCTCGTGCTTTCCCCCGAGTCTCTACCCGAGCTAAAACCCAGTAACACTAATCCAAAACAAAACCAAAACACACAGACAACCACCAACTCCCCCGTGCAACCTGCATGGATGCCGGCTCCACTCCGACCAACTTCGAACCCACCAACAAGCCATTCCACCACTCCACAGGCCTCCACGACGATCCAGACTCCAACATCTACCCCAATTTGAATTCGAGCATCCTTGAGGTACAGAACCCAAACACCCTCATCAGAAAACCCCGGTCTTAGCTTGCTGACTCACTGCGCATGCTTCTCCCCAAAAATCATACAACTCGATGCAATTTTGGGGATGCAGAAATCAATTACAGTAAGAACCCAAAAACTAGGTTTTAAATCAAATTTGAGCAAAAACAAACTTCTCAGTGATTTAAAAATCCTTCAACTATTTTTGCTACTTCCACTGATGCTTCACTTAACTCCATCCATAATCTCAAGCCACCCAGTTACACAGGATCAACAGAATTCACCAAAAACCCATTCGCAGATAAACCCCAAATTCTAGCTTAATACAAACTTAAAAATTGTGAATTTCTTTTTAAAATTCATAATTTCCAATGACATTCCCAATTATATAATTATTACATCAAATTTCAATACGTGGTTTCACACATTGATATTAATTTGTTCCAGCATTATTTGTTTCTAGAAGAATTTTCAAACCAGACTTAGTTTAATTTCTTTGTTCTTAGTTTATACTTAAACTAATTACTTTGTTTTGAATCTATGTTCTAATAGTTGTTTAAACAAAATTAGCTTGAAGTTTAGATTTTAACTTAATTCTGCAGTAAGTAAAAACAGAGAGGATCAATGCAAACAAGCATGCACAGTTTCAAAGCATAACAAACATATTAACATTTATATCTACACAGGGCCAAACTTATATGTATATAAATATCATCACAAACTCATAGCAACGACTAATTAACTAATTAAGTTTTAGTAAAAATGTTTACTCACATTATCTAAAAGAAGACAGAGGTTCTGAAGATGACTGGAACTGGAAGTTTGCAAAAGAATTTGAACTTGAAGCTTTATTTGAAACAGAGAAACCTTCAGATTGCCTTGACCCATTTGCACGCACATGGAAGTTGACGTAGACAGGAAAAATTGCAGATGTAATATTGATAGCTTGCATGCATTTGAAAACATGATGCAGACTTGCAATTTTGGAAAGTGTTTCCAGGATTTGAGAAAATGATTTACATGTTTGAGCATTGATCTGGAAAGAATGTTTACATGCTTTGATTTGTAAACAAAATGGTTTCAGGCTCTTAAATGCTTAAACAATCTCAGATATGATTTTTTTTGAGGAAAATTTCAAGTATGGTTTCAGATTTTGGTTTTGAGGATTTACAGGCTTTAGAAAAAAAAATGTTTTACTGGTCTATTTTGATTTAGAGGAGATTACAGGATTTGTTCTTGAGGTTGAAGATTGATTACAGGAAAATGATTTTGAGCTGAGATTTGATTAAGAAAATGAAGATGAAGAAAGTGGTTTATATAAATTAATTTCAGCTTTTATTAAAATTAAAAGAAAATTCAAATAATGTGACACTTGTCTTTAAATTACACAAATATTTAACACTTGTTTGACATAGTGATTAAGAACTTAACACATGTCAATTTTTATTCTAAAAGAAATTTAAAAGCCCTTTTTAAATTAAATTTCCTAATTACTAATATGTTTTTCTAAATTTTAAAGATGCTTTTCTAATTAAATATCTAATAAACAAATACACTTACACATTTACAATTGTTTGTTAAATCTATATAAAATACAATCTTTGAAAAGAATGAACCAAATATAATTTAAATAAAATTATACAACATTTCAACCTTATTTTAAAATGTTATTTCAAAAGCCTTGCATTTATTTTATTAAATAAATACAAATCAAATTTCTATAAATAAATTTCTATAAAACAAATCTTATTTTAATTAAAAACATTATCTATATAATTTAAAACCAAACTATATTATTATTCTATTTTAATATATAAGTATATTTTTCTTAAATTCAAATTTATATTCAAATTAAAGTCAAATTTTAAAAATCCAAATCTAAAAATCAATTTAAATAAATATAAACATCCATTTTTAAAATAAGCTTAGTATTATTTACAAATAAATTATCCTATTTTAAAATAAATTTAAAATACACAGATTTAAATACACAGATATAAATGCATTTTAAACACACTTATCAACTTTGAAAACAATAAATATATTTAGAATTTATTTATACAAACAAAATAAATATCCTTTATTTAAAACCAATTTATAACCATAATTATATTATTACTTGGTTAATTATCTTGAAAATAACAATTTATCAATTTCAAATAATTAAATTTAAGAAATTATCGGCATTTTAAACTCCTGGAAATTCTGGGATATTACAATCCTCCCCCTTAACAGAATTTCGTCCTCGAAATTTAAAACAAAGATAATCCAAAGTTTTATTTTATTTTCAACCAATTCAAACATACATAACAACCATAAACTATCAATCAAACAAACAATTTCATCCAAACAACCAATTCAATCAACTAAACAATACTAGCTATCCGGACACAGATCCGGATAAACTTCCTAAAATTATTTCGAGGTTCCCCAGTACAGACACAGGGTTACTTGCTCTACTAAACCTAAACTAGCTATACTTATAAGCTACTACTGAGTTCCCACTCAGCTAGATCTATAATCTACACAAGATACCAAACCAAGACAAGTCTGATCAACAACTAAAACTTTCACAGAACTACTGGTCTCAAAACCAGTGATGAACCAAAACACGTACTCCCTCAGAGACGCGTGAAGTAATTTGAATTCCAGTCTTCCAAACTGGCAATTCAACTCTTCAGACCAAAGCACTGATCTCTACAAAAACTCAGAAGAATCCAATATGCCTCTAAGCTCTCCAAATCTTATTGCTTCCTTAACCAGAGAAAACCTTAACAACATCGAAGTCTCCAACTTCGAATTCCAAATCCTTTCGTTTCTTAACCTCAAAAACTACCCGGATGATCTGGGCTGCCAACAGATCATTCTCGATCAGCTCAACCTTCGCTGATACTTCTACAAACAAACTGGATCAACTCACAAACTGATCCACACAAGATCAATCCAAAAATCAAACCCAAACTTTACTATTAACAGAAGAAAACAACTTCTCCTATCTGGAAAAGACAGAACAAAATCACTCGCCAACTTGCCTCAACTTCTGAAAAATAAATTCAGTAGAAACTCTCAAATCCAAAATACTGCAACATCCAGTTGCTTCTACTCAAGAACAACAGCCACCTTACTTCCGCTGCACAACTCTGATCTGGAGCAGATGAAAATGCCGTCGAATGAACACAGGCACAGACTAAACATCACATCTCGGAAATAAGGTTCAATAGAAGTTCCAAGAGGTACGAAGCTGCTACACCAAACAATCAATCTAGGAGACAACCTTCTACCCAGCTGAATTACCGGTATCACACCTGACATCAAGTCGATTCAGAACTCAAACTCCAATACGGGCATAATCTCCAACTTTCCCGAAGATATATCCAGAAAAATCTTCGACAATTCCATAACTTCTACATCCTCTATAAATGCCACAAATCCAAGCAAAAGACTATCTAAGATAATCACCAAACTATCGCAAATCACTTTTGCGATCAACCAATCCAATATCCAAGATATTGTTCTCTCTCCACTAATCAGAATAGTTTATCCTTGACCAACTAATCCATCGAAGAAACAGATCCTCACTGCTGCTTCTGAATTTCACTTCTAGGAAATGCTAAGCCAAAAAGATCTTCCTACTGAAGCACAGAACATTCCCGAGTTGCACCGCTAGCATAGATGCCAAAAACTTCCTATCCAAAGTTATTTGAGAAACTCGGACCTCCAATTAAACACAAACATCCTGCTGAACTCAGCTACAACTCCGAAGCAGACACACTTCCTTAAACTTGCTCCGAAAGAAAACATCTTCAGAGACATCCATAGTCACTGCATCTCATCACGCAGCTACTACATCCTGAGGTATCAAAATACTATCACTCGCTTCTGCCCAACCGACAGATCCAAATTCTCAAAAATCCGCTCACACGAGCGTAATCAAACTTACACTTCAAAGATGAACTCCGAACCTTAACAGGTTTCCTTCAGAGATCAATGAAATCCTTACAACAAACTACAAAGATTACTCGAGACGGTATTTGGTCTACAATCTCGACAAATACACTTCCAACCTCAAACAGTCAAACTCCAACCAATGGTACTTGTGTTACACACACCACTACCTCATCTACCTTTATAGCTTATATTGGAAAACCCAAACAGGTAACCCAACAGATAGGTAGAAATATATATAGTTATATATAAAAATTACAAATACGCTCTCTCAAGAAAGACACCACTACAGAGCCTAGGTATTTACTCAACCTAATGCTCTGATACCAAATGAGACGACCCGACTTTCTTACCACAGAAAACTGCATCATCTTTAAGAAAGAAAGGGATAGAAAAGAGAAAAGACAGAGAAGAAGAAAGAAACAACATAAGAATCTAAACAGCGGAACGAATAAATTATATTGCTCACATAATTCATTACATAGTATCATATACATCAGAGATACACAGCTTAACCAACTCATACTAGACAGTTATAAACACCTATCTAGTTATATAACTCCATACAACAACTCAGAGAACACACAGCGGAATACTATATCTGCACACAGAAGCCTCCTGCTCCATTGCTCCTCTTGAATTCGTCAAGCCAACCTAAAATCTAACCTGAATCCCTTGGATAATCGTAAAAATTTGAGTACCCAAGAGTTTAAGAAAAATAGAAAAAACTCCGGGTCAGACATGAGTCTGGTGTGAGTAAACGGGTTAAAGTTGCTTAACTTTAAAAACCTTTTGAAAGAAAAGGTATCACGTAAGACTTCCCACACATGAACATGGAAATGTTTTTACCTTATGCTAACCAAAACATTTGATAGGAAATCCGATGATATTATAATAGGTCTAGGGTTTTCAAATAAATATGAAATAGCCGAAATTGTTACATGATTAAATTCCAGCTACTAGCCACAAAAGTGGGTAATACAATCAAAACCGTTGGCACTTATTGGATTTTGGATTCCATACATTGGCAGGGCTACTGGGTACCGCCCGTCACAGTACGTGGCCTAGATCATTGTACCAAGGAGCCACCCTAACTCCCCTGCAACACAAAGTTGGACCCATTCCTTACTGAACAGTTCCAAATAAGACAACCCCGGCGGATGTAGCTATTCAACCGCCCACACAGCCGAAATAAAAAGGGACCTCTAGACAGGGGTAAATCTTACTCTCAAGTGGGGGCTACCCACGAAGCTTTGATGCACATCCCCTATTTTAGCCATTCCCGGTTGATAAGGCTTGAGGTTACGATTACCTTTAATGAACACATCACTTAGAATGCTCATCGTCCACCTGACGATGTTCTAAAAGCATTCAATCCATACAAGTTCGTTCCGGCTTCGAACGAAACCGAAGGCATTATCTCGTTACACTCGTTTTTGGAATCACCCTCAGAGTTAACGACAATAACCCTTGCATTCTGAACCACCATCTCGAACCTATAAGAACTAGTTCCATCAAACTCATTACGGAATCACCCACAGAGTTATACTGACGTATAGCCCTTACACCTCGAGCCTTCACAAAGCTCCACTTTGATTCACGACCTAACATTAATTGGAATCGATGTGGTTTTTGGATATCCAACTATGGAAACCCGATCCCGGTCTCATCGAAATCCAAAGCGTGTCTTTTAAGTCCAAGTGTTTTAAAGGTTTTAAAACAATCCAATACAGTATCTATATAAACACAGATAGATAACTCACAAATCACAATTATAATCAACATTATCAAATAACAGGTAATCCACATTATCAATATCATAATGGATAATCCATATATCAACATCCCAATTGATGATTTATGTAATCATCACAATGCAATCAAGTATTCATATCATACAACCATACTTATCTCATTACTGAGATCACAAAGCATTCAAGACAATCAATGTCATCCATTCATACATATGCAATGATTTACTCATACCATAATATAATTAATTTAAAATGGATTAAATTAACTATCTCTATCTCTAATTAATTTAAAGTGAATTAAATTAATTACTTCATCTATAATTAATTTAAAATAAATTAAATTAATTACTTCATCCAAATATACCTTACTTATTCTTCAATTAAACAAATTAATTAATCATCATCCTAATTAATTAACCTTGATTAATTAACTCTTAATAAAGTAATTAATCCTTAATTATTTTCATTAATCATATCAATTAATGAACCTTAATTAATTACTTTCACTAATTAATTAACCTTAATTAATTACATTATTTCTTGATTAACTACTGATCGTCGACGGAAATTCTATCGGTTTAGAAAACCGTCAAACGAATTTAAATTAAAAATAACCGCAAGCGCACAGTGTACGAATGTAGCACGCGGCGAATACGGGTCGATCCACAGGGAATTTTTGATTTAAATTTCCTACTCAATCAAATTATACCAAAGTCGAGAGTGTATTTAAGCTAGAAAATGAGAAAATGAACTAACTAACAAAAAGAAAAGAAATGCAAATATGAGAGTTAAATGTCAATTTAGAGAATAAATCCACTCTCTAGATCATGTAGTTCAACACATGAAATCATGAACTCTCTTTTATGGTCATTAGTGTTTTAATTGATGTGTTTATTATAAGTATGACATATTTGAGCTATTAATTAGCCAACATAAGTCATCAAACTATAACACACCCCTTAAAACACTTACTAACTTTCATGAAACTTGACAAAGAAAATGAAAATGAAATCTATTTTAAGTATGGCCTATTAACTATTGATTAGAAACATAGACCATCAAATTTTAATTTCAAATCACTTTCTTATGCCATAATCATATAGGCATTTGTGTTAGTGATTGTTTAAGCATAGCCTATTTGGTGTCAACAATATAGACTATCAAATTCAAATCAAAAACAACAAATAAAACCACTTCTATCATCATCATTAAGCACAAAAAGAGAGCATGAATTAACAAAATGTTGAAGCTACATTAATTAGAGAGCTTCATTACCCCTAAATTGAAGGGGTTTAGCTTCTCATATTTGTCATTTTATTAACAAATGTAGCAACAACATGAAAGCAAAAAAGAAAGAAAAATGAAAGCAAATGAAAAGAAAACTATTCTACTTGCATAAAAGTAAATCTACACTACTAGCATGAAAGGAAATGAACATGTAAGTAAGAGGAAACACTAATTAACATTGCATAAAAAGAAAAGAAAATTACATAAAATAAAAATGGCTAAGTAGCCATGAAAAGAGAAAGAGAACTTTCTTTTATTTGATCTAAACTAAACTAAAGAGAAGGGGGCCTAAATGAGACTAAGTGAAGAGATATTACATGAAACATATGGGTATTTATACATGTATGAAACCCTAATACATATTTTTGGGGAATGCCCAAAATGCCCTTTAGGAAGTGTGGAGGCCAAGTAATCATTAACATGTCTTAATACCCCATTAAGTGTACATGAAACCATTAACTTCAAAAGCATGTGCTTTAGCCTTTAATTTGTACATTAAGGTAGGTGGGTAGGTGGGGTCCTCCATGATCTTCACTTTGAATTATTTCCATCTTCATTCCTTTATATTCTTTGTGCATGCATATTTCTTCATGAAACCATTCCTATTTGAGACCAAATTCCTACAAAAATATATAAAAAAATTCAATTAATTTTTCTCTAAGAAATATATGCGCACAAATGACCTTTTTGCCCCTGGATGAAGATGAATATGTGATAATTTGGAATTAATATGAATTATGGTTAAAACAAGTTAAAATACCCAATATGATCATTTATTTAATTTAAATAGAATAAATATGGTGGTAGAAATATGCACATTTATGTGCACATCAACTACATTAATAATTATGCTTAAATTAATTACTTTTTATTAATCAACTATAAACATTAATTATTTTTAATTAATTTATAAATTCATTGATTTATTACAACAAGTAATAAACCTTTAATTACTTTAACAATTAATTATTCATTTAAAATTACTTCCCAATCAGTAATTTACCTAACTCAATTACCTCTGTAATTTATCAATTACTTATCTTAAGTAATTAGCCTTATCAAACTTATTAAGTAACATACTTAATCCTTTATCAAGTGACTATCATTAATTAATTAACAAATTAATTAACTTACTTGATCATACTTATGTCATTAATTATAATTGAGTAATTCATTCCTTAATTACTCTTTAACCAAATTAATCTTCAATTAACAGATTAATTATCATCAACTATTAATTAATAAACCTTAATTATTAATCAATTCTTTAAAATAAAGTAATTAATCACTAATTACTTTTATAATTAATTAATTAAACTTAATTAACTGATAAATCAACTCTTAATCATTAATTAATAAACTTAATTATTAATTAACAATCTTAATTACAAATTAATATAATTAATTAATCCTTAATTAAAATTAATTAACCTTAAATAAAAATAGTTAATCCTTAATTAACTTGAATTTATAGATTAATAACTTCTTAATCATTAATTAATGAAACCTAATTATTACTTAATAAAACCTTTGTTAAGTATTAATTAACCCCTAATTACTTAATTAATAAGTAATTACAAATTAATTAATCATTATTCATTAATCTAATCATCATAATTATTAGTTAATTAAATTATTAACCATACTTAATTAATTACTTAATTAATCCTTCAAAATAATTAAGTAAATAAATTAATTGAACTTAAAATGCTTAATTAACTAAATAATTTTTCATTAACACTTTATTATTATTTAATATAAAACATTATCTTTATTTAACCTCGAAATCTTAACTTAATCTTAATTCATTAATTAAATTAAGACATAAAATAATCATTAATTACTTTCCTTTAGTTATTAATTAACAATTCTAATTTCAAGTTAATAAATTATCTTAACTTTAATTTGTTAATTTCAAATCATTTTCCACTAATTCATTTAAATAAAACATTTACTTAAAATTTTCTTTTATATTTCAAAATAAGTTTTGAGAAATATTAAGATTTTAACTTAAGACATTTAAAACATCATACAAATTTATTCATAAAAACAATTCAATTTCAAAAACAAGAATTTTAATTTCACTTAAACTTTTTAAAGTTTAAAACTTATTTTATATTTAAACTAAATATCAGGTTGAACATTAATTTGGGTTCAACCCATATATATATTTGGATTCAAGTACAAGTACATTTCTTTTTAAAAACAATCCGCCCTCTTTTAAAATTGAAAACTGTTTTAATTTAAATTGTAAAACTGTTAAAACAAACAGTTTGACACACAGGAAAAACCCAGAACCACGCGAGATATAACCCGAGCCACAACCAAAATTTCTCGTGCTTTCCCCCGAGTCTCTACCCGAGCTAAAACCCAGTAACACAAATCCAAAACAAAACCAAAACACACAGACAACCACCAACTCCCCCGTGCAACCTGCACGGATGCCGGCTCCACTCCGACCAACTTCGAACCCAACAACAAGCCATTCCACCAATCCACAGGACTCCACGACCATCCAAACTCCAACATCTACCCCAATTTGAATTCGAGCATCCTTGAGGTACAGAGCCCAAACACCCTCATCAGAAAACCCCAAAAATCATCGCCTCCGATCATCATTAAGCACCACAACCCCGTCCTTAGCTTGCTGACTCACTGCGCATGCTTCTTCCCAAAAGTCATACAACTCGATGCAAATTTGGGGATGCTGAAATCAATTATAGTAAGAACCCAAAAACTAGGTTTTAAATCAAATTTGAGCAAAAACAAACTTCTCAGTGATTTAAAAATCCTTCAACTATTTTTGCTACTTCCACTGATGCTTCACCTAACTCCATCCATAATCTCAAGCCACCCAGTTACACAGGATCAACAGAATTCACCAAAAACCCATACGTAGATAAACCCCAAATTCTAGCTTAATACAAACTTAAAAATTGTGAATTTCTTTTTAAAATTCATAATTTCCAATGACATTCCCAATTATATAATTATTACATCAAATTTCAATACTTGGTTTCACACTTTGATATTAATTTGTTCCAGCATTATTTGCTTCCAGAAGAATTTTCAAACCAGAACTTAGTTTAATTTCTTTGTTCTTAGTTTATACTTAAACTAATTACTTTGTTTTGAATCTATGTTCTAATAGTTGTTTAAACAAAAATATCTTGAAGTTTAGATTTTAACTTAATTCTGCAGTAAGTAAAAACAGAGAGGATCAATGCAAACAAGCATGCACAGTTTCAAAGCATAACAAACATATTAACATTTATATCTACACAGGGGCAAACTTATATGTATATAAACATCATCGCAAACTCATAGCAACAGCTAATTAACTAATTAAGTTTTAGTAAAAATGTTTACTCACATTATCTAAAAGAAGACAGAGGTTCTAAAGACGACTGGAACTGGAAGTTTGCAAAAGAATTTGAACTTGAAGCTTTATTTGAAACAGAGAAACCTTCAGATTGCCTTGACCCATTTGCATGCACATGGAAGTTGATGTAGATAGGAAAAATTGCAGATCTAATATTGATAGCTTGCATGCATTTGAAAACATGATGCAGACTTGCAATTTTGGAAAGTGTTTCCAGGATTTGAGAAAATGATTTACATGTTTGAGCATTGATCTGGAAAGAATGTTTACATGCTTTGATTTGTAAACAAAATGGTTTCAGGCTCTTAAATGCTTAAACAATCTCAGATATGATTTTGTTTTGAGGAAAATTTCAAGTATGATTTCAGATTTTGGTTTTGAGGATTTACAGGCTTTAGAAAAAATAATGTTTTACAGGTCTGTTTTGATTTAGAGGCGATTACAGGATTTGTTCTTGAGGTTGAAGAGTGATTACAGGAAAATGATTTTGAACTGAGATTTGAAAAATAAAATGAAGAAAGTGGTTTATATAAATTAATTTCAGCTTTCATTAAAATTAAAAGAAAATTCAAATAATGTGACACTTGTCTTTAAATTACACAAATATTTAACACTTGTTTGACATAGTGATTAAGAACTTAACACATGTCAATTTTTATTCTAAAAGAAATTTAAAAGCCCTTTTTAAATCAAATTTCCTAATTACTAATATGTTTTTCTAAATTTTAAAGATCCTTTTCTAATTAAATATCTAATAAACAAATACACTTACACATTTACAATTGTTTGCTAAATCTATATAAAATACAAACTTTGAAAAGAATGAACCAAATATAATTTAAATAAAATTATACAACATTTCAACCTTATTTTAAAATGTTATTTCAAAAGCCTTGCATTTATTTTATTAAATAAATACAAATCAAATTTCTATAAATAAATTTCTATAAAACAAATCTTATTTTAATTAAAAACATTATCTATATAATTTAAAACCAAACTATATTATTATTCTATTTTAATATGTAAGTATATTTTTCTTAAATTCAAATTTATATTCAAATTAAAGTCAAATTTTAAAAATCCAAATCTAAAAATCAATTTA